>OZ024939.1:18262907-18879390 GCA_964017235.1 Sabellastarte sp. h YS-2021 | reverse complement strand
GTAGTTTCTTGCCGTTGGCCAGCGGTTTACAGTAAAGCATCTTGAGCTACTGTATTTTCTCTGTCTTTCTAGTGAGGCATTAGACAATATGACTGATACAAAGGTACTATTTGATGTAAATCACTAAATAAATAAGAAGTAATGCCCCATTTACACCACGGCCAGTATTACCCATGGCTGGAATTTTTCACCACCCAGGATGCCTCAAATCTTTTTTGAATATCCATAAGGTATGACTCTCATGGCCACTGATGGGACACGGTATGTAACCATCAGTAACCTTAGCATGAGAGTAGTACAAATGTCTATCATCGAGTGAGAACCTCCATTTACCTCCACTCACCTTATATAGCTGTCAGATAAAATCCTGCTACTAAAACAAGACCAAGTCACAACCTTCATTTGACCCCAAACAACACATTCAGTTACCGTTTGAAATAATTGTCTGTGGAAGGTCACGTTAAGAAATTCAAAAGTTTAAACATTTTAAAACTTCTATAGAATGCTCGAGGAATGGGATTGCGGGCCACCATATCACGTCAGGTACTAGTTGAAGGACAGGCTGTTTTGTCTAATGCCTATTACCACGGATCATACCCCCTGTAGTGTGAAAGGGGTGTTAGGAAGAAAATAAGCAGTATTGCTGTTTAATATACATTTGTCCATTTCAAGAAGCGTTGGAGCATTGTGAAACAAGAGGAGACAACAGGAAACAAGCAGATAAGGTAGAATACCCCTGTTGAATATATCATGTTAGTGATCAAACGGATACATATGACTGTGTCTTTTCAGTTAAAGGAGTGAGGGCGGGTGTGTGATGGGAGATCCACAGACTTTAAAACCTTCACAGATTGTGAGCTCCATTCTGCTGTCAATTGACAAATAATAGACCACATTTCAAAATATGGTTATATTAGTAGGCCTAAAAATGGATTCTGTGAAACCAGTGTCTATGCAGCTGATTAACTGAAAGGGGGGGTGGGGATATAAAACCTTGTGTCCATTTATTTTACTTCATTTATTTATTTGGGGCTTTACGTTGCTTTAAACACTGTACAGGTCATATCATGACGGGTTAGTTTTACGGGCAGAGAAAACCAGTACATCTTGTTGGCCAAGATTCTGTACTGTAATTGCCGACCAGCGGCAAGCAACTACCAACTTTCCCACATAAGATCCGGGGTTTGAACCACTGTCCTCAGAGTTGGGAAGTGAGTCTATATTACCACTGCACCACCGTGGCCCCATTTGTACTTCAAGGCTTTACATATTTTGAGCTACAACCTATTAAGAACAGACTTAGATACAGAACAGGCTCCTCTCAAGAGAGTTATTTTCTTGTGATCCTCAAACAGACAGATGTAACCAACTGCTTACAAAAAAAAAACTACAGAACTGAGCGGGTAGTTGTATGTATGTGTGTAGAGGGGTGGAATGGGGGGGGACTAAAATATTTCGTCAAGATGAGCCCTGAGGGAGGATAAAATAAAAAGAGAGAGACTAGGGGCTTGTGGGTAATGAAACAGAAATGTCATTCGTTGATCGTTGATCATTTGGCCTGTCCATATCATCATTGTGCACGCCATTCTGATGGGGGCCCAACACGAAGCCCTCCGGAGGATAAGTATGTGTATTTATGGAGAGCTATTGAGACTAGAGAGATGTATATATTAAAGATGAGTATGTAAAAAATTGTGTGCTGTAAACTCTTGAAAGTTAGCTTGCTGGGCAGGACTGACTTATAAACATTGGGAGCAATGTCTTAGTGAATAACATGCAGAATTTTGCAAGATTTTCTTTAAGTTTTTAATGCAAACTGTGGCATACCATCTTGCCTTATATGTTGGAAACAAGGGCTTCATATTGATGGCTGAAAAGTAGCAAAATTTAACTGTGAGCAGAAAATGAAGAGTATTACTGTAAAAGTGAGTGGATTGGGGAGAATATTTGATGTAAAGGTTTAATGAAAATGTGGTTACACTGTAGCACTGCAATGTATCTGGGAATGAACTAAATGCAGTTTGGATTAATACCCTGAAATTGACTACACAGTTACTCAAAAACTGAGTATAAATCCAATAGGATGTCCTCTGGAGTGGTAGATGATATGTGTATTAAATGTAATTTGTCAGTGCTTTTGATATGGATATAAATAGCTAACATATTGGATTAAAAAGTAATAAAAAATAATTAATTTCATTGTTTTGGATATGTTATCAATTACTTCAAAACAAAGTTTATTTATGATGTAAAACTTTGATGTGCATATAAAGTGATAGCTTTTTGCGGAAAGAGTTTTCACTGGAAGGATATTGAAATGAGAAGCTGTATGTTTAGAAGATTCAAATTAGTAGTATAAGTTTATTTAATTGACCAATATCGTTTAATATTCGGCATTTAGTATTTCAAAATCTCAAGATCATTTAGTCTAACACTGAAGTGACTGGTACAATGAGAGTATCTGTACAGTCAACTATACAACTATAGAGCATTCAAAGAGTGCACACCTCCACCAAGGTAGCTGTGTATATCTGTAATATCACCCAAATACTGGTTTGTCTGTTTGTTGTTTTTTTTTTCATTTTTTGGAGTAATTTCATCCACAAACCAAAAAAAAAACATAAAAAATTCGGGAATTTTGTGTATCTAGAGTTAGGCTGTGACGAGTGGCTAAAATCCACCCCAGTACCCGAGCTATCCATATTTGTCTCGCACTTCGGTATTCGCGTGGTTTAGTATGAACATTTTTTCCTCTCCATAAATACAATGGTGGTTTCCGGAAACGATGATTTTGCATTGAAAAACTTGTGAAAGGTATCCAAAACTAACTATATTGTTAGAAAATCAAGAGTTTGATGTAAAACTCCCCAATATACAAAGAATTCTGACATTTTACTGTGATGTCATGTTTTGTCGAACTAAAAACCGTGACTAAATGGGCGACAATTTAATATGTTGCAGTAGCTAACGACTATTGGCTGGACCAGAAAGTACTCGAGATCTTCCCAAGTCGACCCCAATCGTGAATACCGACCACCTGGTCACAGCGTTAATCTAGAGTATGTCCAGGATATTTCCTAAAAA
Source organism: Sabellastarte sp. h YS-2021 (assembly GCA_964017235.1). Classification (NCBI taxonomy): domain Eukaryota; kingdom Metazoa; phylum Annelida; class Polychaeta; order Sabellida; family Sabellidae; genus Sabellastarte; species Sabellastarte sp. h YS-2021. Next base: position 18,876,306 of record OZ024939.1, on the reverse strand, counting down.
TAACCACTTCTTCCATTGATCACACCCCACTGGCATAAAGCATTTCATAAAGATGTGTTAATTAGTTTTGAAGTAATCTCAAACATAGAGAGACTAAAGTACAAATGTACCATTAAACGTAATCTCTTTGACAGGGGGTAATAATTTGATGGCACATTTTGAAAGGTAGAGTTAGATTTTAAATAGAGCCTATAACATCCATGTATTACTGCATATTAAGCCTGTATATTCAACACAGCTGATACAATTACTGTTGTACAGTTAATTCTAAACATTTATATGACGTCAGCATATTTTCTACTGAATTACACATTAATGGGTCATTGAAATATAAAACGTCACCATAAAGCTTAGTGAGATGTGAGTTATTTTCAGTTTATACGTCAAACTTGAATAGTTTTAGTTGCTGTTTTGTAGCATTTTATATTGTAACATGTGGCTTGTTATTATCCACACAAGGCTGAATTTTCTGGAAATAGTGGGAAATACAGACCGGGAAATATTTTAATCATATGTGACAGTGCTCCAAGCTTTGCGTGTTTCAATGAAATTATAAAACACTGAATAAAAAGTGTCTAATAAAGGTAACACATTGTTATCCTTTATTAGACATGTAAAAATATATCAGTCATGAAAAGAAACAATGTAGTACTTTGAAACGTACTTGTATAGTACTGTCATCTTCATTTGTGACAAATTCTTGTATGTGTTACTTAGGAAGTTTGTTAATTTTAATTTTACAAACACGGTGATAGAAATAGGGCATCAACAAATTTCAGATGTATTCAAGCATTTTGATTTTAGGATGTTAGAAACCAGCTTTAAACTAAAGGCAAATTCCATATATTTGATCAGCTTTTAGGGTGTTGAAATAAAGTTAAGGAGTAACAATATGGTTTCTTGTGGTTAAAAAGTTAGAATAATATCGAGAAAAGATACAACTCGACATAGAATGTGAAAATGTAGAAAGCTAATTGGACAAAACTAGTGATACCAAGTCACGTGATGCACAGTGAATTCAATCATTACAATTCCTGTTTTTTAAAAGGCTTAGAATTATTGACACTAACTATAAAACATATTGTGTCTTATTGTGATATTTCAGCCATTATGGTAAATAGAATTTGTTTATTATTTTATGACTTTTTTGGAATCAATTATAAAAACCTCATGTTACTTCTGTCACATTGAGCATTTACTGAATAAAATATATCACATGTTTGGATAGATAAAATTGCCCTGACGCAAACAATAGACTTTGGTTAGCTGGATATTACATTTGACAGTCTATTGAGAAGATACATATAAAACTTTCACTCATTTGTGTTGATTTTTCTGTTGGTTATAAATATTAAAAAAATAGCATTCTTGTTCTGACTGAGAAAGACACTCATATGCAGACAGACAAGCACTGGTGTAAACATAGTTTTACATCTTTGGTAAAGGTAAAATAACCATGTCACCTACACTTGGAATAGATGAAATAGAAATCTTTATATAATCCATGAATGATACTTTACATATGTGTGAATTTATCACTTTGGATACGATCATATGCAGATGAATGTAATTAATTGGAACATTGAATAACGTGATGAAAACACTTTTATTGTCACTATTAACTTCACAGATTACAGGAACTATTTCCCCTAAAAATATTTCTAAAGACTTGCTGTTAACTTCAACTTAAAATATACATATCAGTTTAAAGTGGTCTGAGTGAATTAAATATATCTTACATGTTTATATATAATCAAATTTATTACAGAGATGTATTTTATACATATTTATGCTCAAAATGCTGGATAACGTTTTAAGACATCCATGAAAAAGTGTCTTGTTCCTTTCAAATGGGAAACTTATCAACGGACAAGAATTATTTATGGATAATTGTGGCATAATTATATACTACACAATAGTGAGGGGAATCTTTAAAATTATGCAAGATTTTAAATGATAGACCAAAACACACTTACAAAAGGATGGAGGAGAAGGCAGTGGACACTAAAGAACACAACCGACCTCAACGTGAATACGGTCATAAGTACCATCTGCTGAACACCATAAGAAACAGGGGAAAGCCTCTTGGAGAGAATGAGGTAAGTACACAGGAGTAATAGTAACATTTGTATTGTCCCCTGTCACACTGAAGGCGGAATTTTCCGTCATTAAAAGATGGCAGAGATGAAACAGAGGCCAACCCATTTGAGATCAATTTTATGAAAATATTTTTCATAATTTTGATGTTAAAAAGGGGATTGTTTTACTGATGATGTACACCAATTAGCTCATCACTTTTTCACCAGTATTCAAATAAGCTTTACAAAAATATCTCCTTTAGCTCAAGCAGTTAAAGTATCTGACTTTTGTGTTTACAATGTCACATATCTCAAGTGTGTGGCATCTGTGTGGTAGTTTGCACCGATCACATTACATGTGGTATTTCCAGCTGTGATAGACAGCAGAAAACATTGGCGGAATACATGTTACCTTCTCAAACCCACCTGCAAACCTTCAGCTATAGTTTTGCTGCAGAAGAAAATCAGAATCTGGGAGGGAGGGCAATGGCCACATTTTGACACAGAAGGCCAGAGTAAAGGTAGTGAAAGTTACAGTAAAGATACAGTAACGTCAAAAGGACAAGGAGAGAACAGAATAACACAGAATCGGTAGGAATAGCAGCAGAACAGCTACGGAAATAATATGATACCCTGATACCTTTGTTGGCAGCTATGCATGTTAAATGTCATACTGTGTGACAATGGTAGGTGGAAAGTTCACGTATTTCAAAAATTGTCTCTGTCTGTGACCATAGAAAGTAGGGAATGTCACAATATGCCAACTTTACCGACAGAAGTCTGGCAGAAGCTGGAGGATTAAAAAGCAATTATGCCAATTGTAGCATGATTGGGCAAAAAAGGGTCAGATCAATGAGAACATGCACTAAGGTGGTGTTGTTCAAACAGGGCATGGACAAAACCCAAGAAAGCTGGTTTGTTACCAAATGTATTGGTGTGAGACTACTAAGAGTAGAGGATCAGCATGTTGGGTCGGGTTTGTCTGGGTTGGGTTGGACCCAGATGGCATTGTCTGAAACCTTCCACTTAAATTGTATTCCAAAAGCAAGTAAGATGTAACATTGATGGCACAATGATTTTTTTTTAATTTCTTTATCCAAGTAATCAATTTAAAGCTAGTTTGGGCTGATTTTACTAACCTTTCAAGTCCAACATCATCTGAATCCAATCACTCCAAAAGATGAAGTAAGAAATTTTAATTTCTCCACAGAAGATTTTAAGTAACTGCAAAAGTCAAAGACTATTTTAGGTAGAGTGGATTAAATTGTTAAGAAGGCTGCAAGTGTTAAACAAATTACCTATCAAGTACCCTGAAGCTGTTTTATAGGAACATTAGGGAGTTTCTTCAGGTGTGTTGAAAGACCAGACAGGTGATTCGTTTCAAGACATGTTCATCAAAGTAAAAGCAATCTAATGTAAACTTTAATAGCACTTTATCTCCAAAATGTCGGGTTCTTTGGTACATAAAGTGAAATCATTGACAAAGCTTTTTAGGACTTTGAAGTTGAATTAGTCACGAGACAGAACCCCCAGGAACCAATGCAAATTATCTGAATGAAGTCAGACAGGAATCACTGTGGATATAAAGAGGCAGTTCATTCCAGAGACTTAAGGATTATCATGAAAGATGCCGTTGTGAAACATAGTTTGTTTTTCAAGTTGATAGCTTTGAAAGTTTGAACAGTTAGGAAGACCTAATCATATTTACTTCGTAACAATTCATGGCAGTATTTCAGTAAATGACATGTGGGGCTGAAATGACTTCCCGAGGGTATATCCCATAAAGGAGATTAATAGAAATAAGTAAAAAATCAGCTCAAGCTATAAGACAGAGGGGGTTAGGTCCTCATTCGCCTAGCGGGCTAGGCAGGTTTGGCATCCAAATCACAGACTGTCACCTCTGTATGGGTTTGTCTCTAACAAGTAGTAAGGGCAGATTTCTACCAGTTTGGTAATACGGATCCTCACCAAATTCTAATCATTTGTTCCTTGGTCAATTGTCAACATTTCTTCATACTTCTCTAGCAGCATGTCTAGCAGTCTCACCCATGGAAATAGGGTATCACTTTCGTCAATCCATCCCAGAAAGGTGATAGCCAGGCGTGGTTTTTTTCCAAGGCCACGGCAGTTGTATGGAACAGGCTTCCACTAACTGTCAGATCCCAATAGACCATCTCCACTTTCAGGAGCCAACTCAAGACATACCTGTTCAGACTGGCACACCAACTACCATAGCCATCCCTCCCTGGCGGTCGCTTACTTGGTCATCACCTCTGTCTGACTTTGGACTTCCTTCTTTTTATTCAAGTGCATTACAGGGTTTTTTATCAATTGTGCACTGTACAAATGGTTCTATATTGTTATTATTATGCAAAATTCAACCAAATATTTACATTACTTTTTGGTATTTTTTTGCAAACAGTCAAACAAATGCCTCCAAAACAAAACATCGTTGGTGGATTTAGTGAGAAAAAAATACCCTGGTAGTATAGAGTGCCCACTAAATATATAGCACCACTCACCAAAATCAGAACATTGCATTTGGGAGTAAATATTGCACTGGCAATATAGAATTAACTTGCAACTGGAGAGGAATACATTTCTCTGAATGAAATGGGCGCCCAGCCAGTTTGGTTACAGATGAAATGCATACAAATTGCCACCACAGGAGTTGGAATTTATCTCTCTGTTGTACAATAATTACGCCCAGGGTGTATTCAAACAGTTGGGTGATATTCCCTGGACCCATTACCGGGTAATAAACGGAGTTGTCTGTCCAATTCATTGGATCATACACAATAGATGGTCATGCATTTAGAAGAGTTGAACAATGATAAAAAATACTGGCATCACATTATACCAAAAATTGTCAGATATTATCTTCAAAGACTAATATATTAATTTCTTGTATCCAAATGTATTTATTATCACAAACTGTTCAGCCATTGTCATTGTGACGATAATTTTCAAACTGGTGCGCATATGGAAATTTCCGCAATCTATTCATTTATATCTGTCATCAGTTCAGCTACCATATATGGTATGCGGAAATGCACGACTGCCGCTAAAGACAATTAGCAATAAAACTTGTGTGTGTCTTGTATGTGGTCTTCACATGTGCCAAGTTTTTGTGTGTTGTTGTTTTTTGTTTTTTTTGAAGAATTAAGTAACGCCTGAGATTTTTTTCAATATCTTGAAAGTGTCCAATATCTTTCAGTAATGGTCAGTTGTTTCGCTTGGTGATTATAACCACATGTGAAAACCCCTTTCACAGATTTCTAAAGACATCCCTTAACATTTATTTGACCTAAAATGATCATAGAAACCCAAAAACTCCATACCAGAAATATAGAAATTGCAAGTAATGATGTTAAACAACATGTTTTGGATTGTAAATTGAGGAAAGTGTCTAATTTTTGAAAACGTTAATAGCCTTTCAAGCGCCTAATAGTAGAAAATAATGGATTGTTGACTAGGTCCCTTTGGGACATTTACTAATATTGGAGACTGACGTAGCCATTGACCTATACTATCTTTGTTTCAAAGAAGTATTTTGGTAGCCTAGACGATTCATCCTTACAGGCTATACCAATGTTAAAGGGTGTCCCCATTTCTATTAATGATGGTCCTTGGTATCTGAGATAGTTTAGCCATTAAAACGCCTTTAATAATTTATTGGCATTCTCTTCTCCCCTCTCAAGGGGGCTCTGTTTTCCGAATCCTTATAAACTGAAATCCTTGCCCCCTTCTGACCCAATTAGGACAGGTCGTAGTTTTCATAATTCTGAGCATCACTGTACAACTCTGTATTACTGTGAAGATTGTCAAGGCACGCGTCAAAAAATAGCTTTGCTTAAGGCTCAAGTTTGTAACCATAGTTTTACACATATGTACAACTAGTAGGTAGTCAGAAAGCACTGGTATCTATATAAGGAGATATTAGCTCATCATTTTTTTTCTTTGTTATATGCTTATATCAAAGGCAGTATATGTACAAATACATTAGAAACTCTGAAATGTTTTTATCTAAATGTAAAGTTTTTCCTAATTACAAAGAAGTTCTAGCCTTTAGCAAGGGAAAATAAATATTATTACATTGCCTTTAATCTTCCATTGGTGGAATTTATTTTTGATACAAGCTACCCTTTTATCATGGAAGGCCACAGTAGTATTGTATCTATTTCCAGGAAAAAGATCGCCAATGATTTGCAATTCTACTTTGATGCAATTAATTGCACTGAACATTCGGTTTGATAATGCAGGTGTTCCACTGGAGACGACCGGTCGGTAACTAAGCATGTTTGGAGGGTCGGGACCAATGTTTACATGGTCAGTTAGGGTGGGTTATAAGTTCCCGGCCTGTCCAGGAGAGTCGGTAAAATTTCAAACATGTTTGATATTTCCCCAACCCTCCCCGACTCTTGTTCCCGACCTAGGCTCCACCCACCCCACCCCACCCTGGTAACCAGCTTGTCCTAGTCACTTCACGTCCTGTCCTATGACTTCAAGGCTTGTCTGTAACCCTTCCAGGCTTGTCGTTATCACTTGCAGGCTTGTCATTACATGAAGCTGGCTTGTCTTTTGTAACTTAATTACTGCTCATTGGCAGTCCATTCCCAGTATGATGTGAGGTAACAATATGATAAACATTTTGTCAAGAATGACAAAGAAACAATGCAAGTGATCATAGTTTTGAAGTTAACAGATAGTGAAGGTCCACATGTATGCTTTAAGTAATTGAGAAACCTAAAAAGGGGTTTATTTTGTCACATAATAAACAAATTCTCGGCATATTTCACCAGAGCAATTTCTTTTTAAAAAGTTAACAACTATTTGGATCCAATTACAAGATGTTTCTTCTCACTGTAAAAGCCCATAGGTACTTTTTGGGAAAACAAAGGATCAAGTGTCGAAACAATCAACAAATCTAAAAGTACGTCACCAGTAAATATTTGGATCCCATCACTTGACCAGAACTACAGCAAGTTTATTGCCTTCACGAGAATAGGGTCTTTCCCAGAAGCTCGAAATTAGAGTATAAAAGGCAGCAACAAGCAAAAGGGTTTCATTGTCACGTGAGATATTGTTAGAAGCACATCTCTGTCTGCTTGTTTGCACAGGATATAACATTTTAAATGAAAATTTCATATTTTAAGTGGCTTTTTCGTTCATAATCTGCAGCAGACATACATTGATTCATTTCTCATTAAATATTAAAGCAAAAACCTGAAAACTATAATTAAAATAACAAAAAAGTAAAGTTGGATGATGGGATCCAAATATTTACTGGTGACCTAGTTTAAGAATTGTTTATCGGTCTACACTTAATCCTCTTTTTTCCCAAAAATTCATCAAAAACTGTACTTGCAATACCGACTGCACGTCTGGTCGGGGTGATTCTGTCTATTTCTCCAGTCCTGTGTGTTTGTCAGTATGGCTTGTCAGGACCTGCTACAGCTTTTAGGGGTTTAGGGCTTGTCGTAGTACTTTTACGACTGGCCATGCAATAAAAGTCCCCGACCGTACATCTTGTTGGGGTAATCACCACGTCCTGTCTGTAAGTGTACCGTTCTGTCAGGGAGGTGCAACTGCCCAGTTTTTTCCCGCCCTTTTTTGTGAATTTTTGTCCCCGACCCCCCAACTTTTGTAGCTGACCCTAGAGTCGTAGGGTCTGCTCCAGTGGAACACCTGCATAACACACACTTTTTTCACAGTGAAAAGAGTGAAAAAGTGGTCAATGTTAACAGTCATCTTTTAAATACAGAAGACTTTGTGTAAGAAAAAACAGTCTCAATTAAATTTAAGCAAGTAGCCCAAACATCAGATGTTGTATTATTTCAGTACGTATTAGTGGAGGTGAGCCATAACTAGAACTGAATTCCCTGTATATTGTAGAGTTAGGGTTTACAGAGTCTATTTTATTTTTAAAGAAAAATAAAAAGTTGTCAGGTCAACACTTATCTCAAGGAACCAAAAAATATTTCTACTTGATCCTCCCTTTTCGGAGGGGTGGGGTGGGAGGGGGGGTGGGGTGGTGGTCGTATTTAAGGTGTTGTAATGTTCTGTTCCATGAGCTTTCAACATAACTTTAAGCACACCAGCAATATAACAATAAACACTTATCTCACTGTGTGATACAGTCTGGGAAGGGGTTAAATGTTGAGCTACATAGGGCAGATTATCTACTGTATTTTATCATCACATGCACTCCACTGAACAACTGTGTTGAGGATGTAAGCAGTCAACAGCTTATCTCTGACACACCCTGCGGTACCTTCCAAAGCACGGACTACCGTAGCCAATGTGAAAACTGCCATATTGAACATCTCACAGTGTTTCTTAAATGACAGTTGCACTGGATTTAAATACTAAATCATCGTTAATGGGTAATAAAGATAGAATATGCATGTTGTATTGGCTATTTTAATGCACTGATTTATTAAGAATCCCTGGTAATGTAAAATATTTTCCTCTCCACTTGTCCTATGGCTTAGATTTGGAGGCTGATAAATACATAGGTTGGGCTAATATCTGTCATCTCATCTCAAAATAAGCAATGTAGATTCTATTTAATGGGATATTAAATTTTAACGTTTAAAGCATTCTTGGATTGAATTATCCTAAGTTGAGATAATATGCTAAGCCCATTTTAAGATAGGCTACCCAACTTAGGATCCTAAGTTGGGCTATAGCCCATCTTAAGATGGGGTGACTCCTAAGTTGAGCTCCAACATCAGCAAACAAGCATGCAAAACAATATTCATTATCTGACCTTGCAGAGGGGAGGTTTTTTGTCATATAATAAAAGGTTCAGAAAATAGAAGAAGCAGTTGAGTATGAAACAATGTAACATTACATATACAGATAATAGAAGGTTGATAGTACAGGTTTTGCCGTACCTTAAACGTGTTGACAAATGTAAAATATTGTTATTAGTCTATTGTAATAGCTCTCCTAATTTGCACCGATTTAGTGTCAGAGCCATATTAAGACCGAATAAAAATAATTCATTGTGAGGAAAGAAAAGTGGACAAGAGGTCATAGCTGTGACCTTTAAGTGCTGGCAAAATCTCAGAGGATTTTTAACGTTCCTTACTGTCAAGTTATTGGTGAAAGACAGAGATGTATTGGATCCTTTACAAGCTGATTTCCTTACTAGGATAAATTGAAATCTGTCATTTTCAGGGCTGAGTTGTGAGCTGTAGAAATTTGTCCCTTGTTCATTGCTCCACCATAATCCTTGGTGACTTCGTTTCACTCACAAATGAGATGGATTAGTTTTGCCTTGCTATAGCTGGACATGGCTTAGTGAAACTGAAACTAGGTCACAACATTTCATGCCATGCAGTCTTGCAATGGGATGGAAGCCTTCAAAGCAGTGTAATACCTCTGTAACTAAGAATGTTATTGTCTGCATTGGTTTGTCCATCTGTCTGTTTACAAAATAACTCAAAAAGTTATGGATTGATTTTAATGAAAAGTTTAGGAAATTTTGACGATGATAAGGGAAATAGATAATACTTTGTTGGCGATCCAAGTTACTATCTTAATCCAAGAATGTATTTGAAGGATCTTTTATCATTGGAAGATATGGTCATTTTCAGTATAATTATTTATACCTCTATAATCATTCATCAGATTGCTTGGCAAAAACACACTGGAATATCTACAATATACCAACGTTTGATTAGAATCCTAACAAATTCTGGATACAGATCCTGAACATCAAAAAACCGGTGGTAACGAGCTTCTTGGTAGAAATCTAAGCTCTTGAGTGACTTTCTAATGAGATCTTTCAAAAATTGGACCAGTATTCTCTAAAACACGATGTCATTGGTTTGAATCTTTATGGATGAGTTAAGTGAGATTATGTTAAGTTTATAGAAGCTGTTACTTATTGATTGAAAGCTAAACAGTTATATTGTATTATGAAATGAAGGAGGCCCTCATGTAAGTCAAATAGTTGATTGTCAATGCTTTGGGCCAATACTTCTGAACTCACACTACAAAATGAGGTCAGAGTTTTGACTTTAGGCTAAACATGTCCTTGATAAGAAAGTCCATTGCAATTGATTGAAAGGTTTGACGTTCTTTGTTATGTTCTACTAACTGGGTTATTATAATGTTAAAGGCTATTACATTTTGGTTTGGCTTTCACACGTTGATGGAGAGGTCGGGACATTGTTTACAAATTGATAAATATTGGTTAGAAATTTAATAAATTATTTTTGCAAATAAAACTGGAACAGCTCAAAAGTGAGCCATAAATCAATTTCTGATAGGCAATGCTGATAATATTATCCCTACATATTGCTCATTAAAATTTTATTTAATTCTGGTGACTTTTTACTTTTAACTTCAATATTTTAATGTTGATCAGTCAGATAAATAGCTGTATTATCCCTTTGTCATTATACCAAATATTATTCCCCTAATATTTATAGAAATATTAAAAATATTACTTTTTCTCTCTCCAATTACAAAAACCCTATGACCTGTTTTAGGGTCTATATTTTGAACAACTAAAAATCAAATTGACTAAACTCTTCAAAAAAATTCATATTCATCATATACGGTTTTGTTAACTGTGGCCAGTGATCAAATTATGACTACATTGTTTACAATCAAGTGCAGTATCTCTTTTTTTATTTTTAAATGCAGAAAATGAAGTGTTATTTGGTGCATGGTCCAAAATGCACGAGTTTATGTAGAATGTGTTGTAGTAATACTTGGTTCTAGCAGATATTAATAACTAATCCTGTGTCTGTGTAAAAAACACTCAATTTTGGCCTGGTCCTGTTTATTCCAGCCCAGGCTTTCTTTTTGTCAGATTTGTGTATCTTCACTGTCCAATGTCAAAGTTACTTAAGCATGCCAGTATATTCTAAATCAGCCAATTACTGTTATTTCACGTGTCTCGATGCTTACTTCACTTACCAATGTCAAATATTAGCAAAAGAAGTAAAAATTGGCACAGGTAATAGGCCATAAGCATAGAGGAAACAGTGGAGGAAAGAATATCTGAGGGCATGTAAACCCCTGACTGCAAGTAGTGCTGAAAATAATTGATTTTCAATACAGTTTAAAATGAAAACCAGTGGTGTGGATCTACATCAACTTTGACCAGCACCAAGCCACGTAGAGACCTTATATTGTGTTAAAATAAAACCCAAAATGGAGAAAGAGGTTTTTCACTGATTCATGTGAATTCTGCCATCAAATCATAATAAAATATTATTTACTTATAGAACACTTATCAGAATAGACAGTGTCAGTAAAAATGTATAATTGTTCAAGCGATATCAGTTCTATCCTATTGATGAATTTGTAGTATTTTATTAGCCATAAATCACAATTCTTAATTACTGCTAAGAGTGGGGGGAAACAGCAAAATCACGTGTGTTTATTGTATTTCAGGAAATATTCTTGCGTTTTTGTCACTTTTAAAGTTGATATTACTTCAGGTTGTCTGGGTTTTTTTTTTTTGCCAAAACACCACATAATTCATCACTAACATCAAAGAGAGGTGATTAATGGTGAATGATAAATGATGTGGTACTCTTGTACACAAAACTGATACCCCCTAAGCACCTTTCTGTATGCAGAGTTGGAAATTTAATTTGAAAGGCTTTTAAAAAAACAAGACAACAACGTGTTAATACATATATGTAAAATAATACCTTGTTTCAAAATGGTTTTAAATATACATTTTTATATTGTAATTTTACAGGTGTTTCAAATGAACTAAATATTTGTGGCTGTCAAATGACGTGTATAAAGTACATGTACTACCAGCAAACTAACAACAAATACATATTTAGTGCCTTTCAGGCTTCATTAGGGCCAATATCAAAGTGCAAATAGAACAGTAACTAAAAAAACAACTTCATTTACAGTTGGAGCGAGACCAGGTCAAGGTTATACGAGCTCAAAAGGTCATTGTGGACAGGTCACAGTGGTTGTGAAGTTAAAGTGAGGGTATTCTTGAGGCATTTATTTACATGTTAGTGTAGACATACATAGATAGGATTAAAAACAGGTATTTAAAAATTATGAGTGTAAAAATGAAAAATTTTTAAAACCACCATCATAGCATATACTGATACATATCACAGACACATACAAATTATCCACAAAGTATTCTTTATATCCATATGGTATATTCGTCAACATGCAACTGGCATGTTGGTTAATATGTCAAAAAATCGTGACGAAAGTGAATGTGTCAGAAGGGGGAGCCAGGGTCAGCCTGGTCCAGCCTATCCCTAGACTACAAAGGCCCACATCAATCCCTACAACAGGAGACCTCCCTTATGGTGGGACAGCCATAAGGGGTCAAGGCCCAAGAGGGTTACTGTGAAAAGTGGATTACATGTTACATGACCTTAAGGTACCAACTTAAGGGGGCATCACCAGACACAGGATCCTACATCACTCCTCCAAGTGGATCAATCCTTGGAGGTCGAAAGGTCATAGTTCGTTGGAAGGTCATAATTGAGAGGGGGAACCAGGGTCCGCCTGGCCCAACCTAGTTTTAGCCAAAAATTCGGCTAAATTGCGATAGGGATAGCCCTACCAAACCAGTGAGTTCACACTGAAGCTTATGATGTACCAGGGTAGTGGTGGTGGGCAGAACTTGTTCATTCATTGACTTTGAAAATAAATATGGCAGAAGGTCAATTCAATTGTGGTCGATAGGGTATAGCTTAATTCCTATTGGCTAGTGGGTGGTAAACAAGAATGACTAAAGTGTAAATAAAATAAATAAAAGACTGGGTTTAAGGTCGCCTCCAACTGCAGTAGCAGGCCCCTCACAAGCCGTGCTCATACCAGTTGGAGCGAGACCAGGTCAAGGTTATACGAGCTCAAAAGGTCATTGTGGACAGGTCACAGTGGTTGTGAAGTTAAAGTGAGGGTATTCTTGAGGCATTTATTTACATGTTAGTGTAGACATACATAGATAGGATTAAAAACAGGTATTTAAAAATTATGAGTGTAAAAATGAAAAATTTTTAAAACCACCAAAGCCAAACTAGAAGAAAGTGGGGATAACGGAAGAGAAGGTAGAAGGGATGATGGAGGGGGCGCCAATATCAAAGTGCAAATAGAACAGTAACTAAAAAAACAACTTCATTTAAACTGGTAAACTCGATCTGATTGCTGTTCAAGGCCACAGTATCTTGACAGTTGTGATGAGGGCTTTCATCGTGTTTATGGGCTATTTAATGGGCTTTTCTCTACTTTTTGTGTCCTATTGGTTTCATTTTAGCCCAGATTTCAGCTTCAGATACTTTGAACAATTTCTATTGAAGAAACTTTTAATTAACTTTGAATGATCTCTTTGAGTGAGCTTTTCAATTAAATTTCTGAGTCAAGTCTTGATATTTTTACTTGTAACTGTCTTATTCTCTCTTTGTTACAAGTTTCTATTATTCTATTCTTAGAATAAGTTCTTTTTTAAACTCTCAAAACTGTTTTATCTGTCCTGAGAAAATTAAATAATTTTTTCTTAATCTCTACAAAATTGCTTTCGCTGAACCATAATAGAGGTTTTGAATTTTTTCAGCCCAAATGCTATAACTAGCTAATCACTTGGGGTGCACAAAGCTCTGCCTATCAGCTCGTTTCACCCTTATATTTTCCTGTTTTGAATCCTAGCATCTTTCTTTGGAATTTTTCTGGGAAACAAAATAGAAGTTTGGTATATCATAGACCCTATGCTTAGAGTCTCTTGTATTATTTTCATTGCCAAGCAATCTGATAATTAATTATGGTATACACACATATACTGAAAATCGCCCCGTTTCTCCATGATAAAAGATCCTACAAAAATCACTAGATCCAGACGGTGATCTGATCCCTGCCAAAAGTGAATCGTCCGTTCTTGTTTTATTGATATCATTTCTGGGAAATTTCATCAAAATCTGTCTGGAACTTTTCGGGTTATTTTGTGAACTGACAGACAAACAAACCAGCGCCTCTACAAACATAGCCTTCTGGGCGGGGGTAAAAATGTCATATATTGCTTTTTGTGCAATTTCTATAATTCAAACATATCTGTCCATGTGTAATTATTATTTATGCTTTCAAGGTTTTAAAAACGAGGGTAAAATCAGTTTACTCTTAGTGTCTGGAAATCATAACATGGAAATCAAATCATGATTTTTCCTCTTTTGACAGTAATTTCCGCTTTGCAATTTAATTTTTGTCACAGACTTAATAAAAAAGATTTTCTTTCTGATCTGTGGGTCGATTTCATTATTTGATGGCCTCAGGGACAAGCATTTAGTTTCCCATTTCACCAAGATTGTTTGGTCGTGTGAAAAAGTGATGAAGACCAAACATTGTGATTTTTCACACTGTGAGATTATATGATATTTCACAATTATTTTCCAATTTATATAATTCTTGTGAGAATGCTGGGCCATCTGTTAATTCTGCAGAATTTTCGTAAATTTTTTGGTGATAAATTTTAAGGTGTGGTGGATTTTACATACAATACTGTATTTTGTATGCCTTATTATAAAACCTTATGTGGATTTTTTTTTTTTTTTTCAAAAAAACCTGTCCAATGACTATGTGGATCATCATTTACAAGAAAGCACAAATATAAAAAGTCGGAACTTTATCATGGTAAATTGGTGGAGAAGAAAAGTCAAATTTTCAAGTTTCAAGTATTTTAAATATATTTTAATCAAGGAGTGCCCGAGGGAACACAAACCTTCGCTCACTCATTAAAATAATGCTTAGTAACATATAAGTGGATTGGCACCGATTGTACTGAAAATTGACAGTATTATCTGTCACGTATTGATTTAAAGGTAAATTTTTTGTGTAAAGTATTTTAATAACTTATAAGAGGGCCGTTCCATATTGGTGATGCGATCATATATATATTGTCTGTAGTTGCTAAAAAAACTGTCAAAATGCACAGAAAGAGAGGGCAAGAAAATAGATAGCATTTTCAGCAACCTTGAGATTGATGCCAAAAAACGTCTATTTTGTTCCAGAAATATGTTTCCAATTTGTTTCCCGAATCATTTGATTTCTTCCCGAAAGATCCTGCATGGGTTACAGATCTTACAAATGTCTATATGATCGTTGACCAACTTAGCACCCAAAAAAGTGCTGCAAGAACCTGAAGATAGCTTTAGGATTGAGTACCCGAATGCTAGAGATGACAGGGGTGATAGAAAAGCAAGGAAAGTTTGTAAAAAATTTAAATAGTTTGAATTTATGGGTAAACCAACATATTCATTCCCAAATATTTTTAAAGTTTGCCTTCTGGTCCAGAGGCCTTTCTGAATGCTATGATTGAGGTTGACGTAAAACCTCCCCAATGAATAGATCAACCTCCCAAACTCTCCTGAGCAGCAAATTTTCCGAATTGCTACCCGAATGGGTGGGTTGCTTGTCATAATGGCACAAGCCTATTATGCCTCTGCCAATTTATATTTTAATAAAATGAAATTCATCCAAAACTAACCACAGTATAAGTCCAAATAATGATTTTGTAGAGTTAGTGGATTCAGTGACATATATTCAGGATGAATGCTATTTTAATCCACATTTACACTGCATCCACAGGAACAGAGATAAACGACTGTGTGTATATTAAATATATCCAAATTTCTTTACAGACTATTTCACAATATCTGCTCCATAACTTAAATGTTATTTATCACATTTGCATCTTATGTTCACTCAAGGCGGTGGTTTACCCCTAACTTGGTCCACCTCACATTTTGGACCAGATCTACATTTGGATTTTTGTTTTAGGGTTTTTTTTTGCCAAAACCCCAGGCGGGGGGGGGGGGGGTGTGTTCCCTGAGATACTGCTTGTTATATCAGAGACACTAATAGCTACTGAATTATTAGATAATGGACTGTTAGCTAGTGTGCAGTAGCATTGTTACCTTTGATGGGCTTTTCCGGGTCTTGAAGTTTTGTGTTCAAGTTTTGCGGGATTAAGGGGCAATCCCTGTTTTTGTGTGGAAATCCCACACAGGTTGTATGAGCTTTTTATTCTCTCTATTTTGAGTTTTATTGTTCATTTTGAGACCAATGCACCGCAGAAAATCTTCTTAAAATCAATACCAGTTGAATTTATAGCATACCTATGTAGTACATTACCATGTTTCCTAGCAACCATTAATGCAATATCAGCACTTTAGCAAATCTTTGTTTATTATTTGCACAAAATTTTACTGAAATTGGTTGACTGTTTTGGTTCTGTTGCGCCTTAGAGTCCAATTTGAAAAGAGAAGATTTAGCCCTATAAAAGTTCAATTAGAATCAGAGTTTACTCAAAAAGTCCTCTTTGGTGTCCTCATCATATATTTTCAAATAATTTTAAGACAACGGCCACTTTGTGACAATTGAGATTATCTTCTGTAATATTACTCATGACATTATGATGCCAAAGGACTAAGAAAAGACTTCTATTTCACCAGGTTTTCCAGATAACAGGTCTATTTAAAATGGAAATTTATTATATTTGATACACTTGTGCTAATTTTCATAAGAGTCTTCCACAGTCAGAGATACCACTTTATCATTTTTCAGGAGACAAAATATGGGATGTTTGATTTGCCCAGTCCACAAAAAGCCTCACAAATATAATTCCCCAGTGGATGGGTTGCTTGCGTGTGAGTATTTATACGCTGAAATGGTTAGTGTAAGGACCCCAGAATGGTCACGAAACTACCCAGTTACTCTCTGCCATAAACGATAACCTGAGTTTTAATACTATTGAGTGAGTTGCTGAAATGAGCCAAGGCCATAGGACATAGAGGGCACATTAAATATGGATGCCAAAGCAGCTGTTGCAACGAGTACATTATGGTCAAAGCACATATACGCGAACCATAAATGTGCATAGATTTTAATGCAACAAAAACAAGTAGAAGCACTGTAGAAATATCCTTGTTGTCACAATGGATGCAACTTATCTGTAGCTTACAATGAAATATTTAATAAAAATCCACAGTTATTACACAGGCATGTACACATTACCCCATCATGCTTGTCTTTAGTACAGAAAATATCTCTAATTTTTAAGTCTCAAAACATCTCACTAACGTAAATGGTAAGAAAAGTTTGTGAGCTCTTTTGCCTATTTTTATTAGCCATGGTTTTCTACATAAATGCCATTAGTGACTTGTCGGAGGTCAAGTGTCCCCATTTTTGTCTTATTATTTATTCATATGGGCTTTTTCTGTTTTGGCCCCTCTACAAGATGTGGACAAAATTGCTTTGACTATCTAAACAGCTATTTAAAAAGACCGTTCTTGTCCTGATTTATCCTTTGCATATAGGTTGATTCACACCAACCCAAACCTGGATCTGAAAAAAAGGATAACAATAAATGGATCCAAATTTATTTGCATGTATACTGCCTGCATAAAATTTGCAAGAATCTTTTCTTATACTTCGGCTGGGTATTTTACGCTGGTGTCCCAAGTTACTTAACGAGATGCATGTTCAAAAGCGAAAGCCCATTACTTTCTTCAACATAGAGGTTATTTAGCTTGTGACTGCATTTGTTTGTCTGTGTTTAGCAAAATAGCTCAAAAAGTTAGAGAGAGAGATTTTGATGACCTTTTCAGAAAATGTCGTCAATTTCATAAGGACCAGATGGTTGATTTTGACAGTGATCTGGATCACCATCTGGATTCAGGAGTTTTTTTTACAAGATTTTTAAATCATTCTTATATGCAATATTTGAGGTGTTCAGCCTTGGCGGAGGTATGCACTCTAGGAGTGCTTCCTACTTCTAATCTAATCTATTCTACTGCTTTGCAAGCGCAATATCTTCCACACAAAGGGGAACTCCTTGCGCTAATTAAACAAAATCATTATCATAGGGAGAGTGGAGGGGTGTTCAAGGTAGTAATCCAGGATTGTGGTTGTGACTAGGAGAGAAGAAAACTAAGTTGGGAAACTAGAGCTGAAGAGGTGGGTTTTGAGGTGCTTCCTAAAAGATGCATCAGAGGGACTGTTTCTGACATGAAAAGGGGAAAGAGTTCCAAAGAACTGGGGCATAGTGACTGAAGGAATTAGAAAAGTGTTTGGCTGATTTGTGAACATTACGATCGAAAGTGGGGGTTTGAAGGAACTTGAGTTTGGGGGTACTTTGCCTTGTATTTCTGGAAGAGGTACAGGGGTGGATTAATTCTCTTAGGTAAACTGGTTGACCTTGGTTGAGAATTTTGTATGTAATAAAGCCAACTTTAAATTGTACCCTGTATCTGACTGGTAGCCAATGGAGTTTTTTTAGTTGAGGGGTAATGTGAGATAATTTTAGAGGAACGGGTGACAACCCTGCAGAGTGAGATTTGGACTAGCTGCAATCTCCTTAACTCAAAATCAGTGAGTGATAAGAAGAATGAATTGCAATAATCCAACCTGCTGCTCACCAAAGCATTCACTAAGAGCACTGATGTATTAAGGTCTAGAAGGGGACAAATTCTGTAGAGGTCTCTCGCATATACTCTAGTGGACTTTATGACCTGTGACACGTGGTTTGAGAAATTGAAATTGGAGTCGAACACCACTCCGAGGTTCCTGACACTTTGTGCTGGGGAGAACTGATTTCCCAGAATATTGATAGGGAAGTGAGGGAGGAGTTGTTTTTTGGCAGCCTATGAGAATAAACTCAGTTTTGTAGTTTTAAATTATTTGTAAACATGAAATTTTGAATGTCGTTTAGGCAGTTCTTTAGTTTTTGCATAGAGTGAGAGAAATTTGCTGGTGAAAATGTAATGTATAACTGGGTGTCATCAGTGTAAAAGTGGTAGTTGATGCTACTGTGGGAATGAATGATTGAGCTGATTGGGTTACTCTAGAGAGAGAACAGAATTGGTCCAAGGACGGAGCCCTGGGAACTCCATACTGGAGCGCAGCAGGATGCGAGAGTGTACTACCTAGCTTGACCGACTGTGTCCTTCCCGACAGGTATGATTTAAACCAGCCAAGTGCTAGCTCACTGATTCCATAATAAACATTGAGTCTGTCCAGGAGAATGGTGTGGTCAATGGTATCGAAAGCGGCAGATAGATCCAGAAGGGTAAGGGCAGTGACAGACCCTTTGGCCATATTAAGAATATCATTATGAATATTAAGGAGGGCACTTTCAGTAGAGTGGTGTTTTCTGTAAGCCGATTGGAAGGCAGTCATAAGGCTGGCTTCATCCAAGTGAGTTTGTAGCTGGACGGCTACTACCCTTTCAAGTATCTTTGAGATAAAGTTTAAAAATTGAGACAGGCCTATAGTTTTTGAAAACTTCTTTGTCTAAGGATGATTTTTTGAGGATAGGGGTAACATGGGCCTGCTTGAAAAAATTTGGACACATACCTTTCTCAAGAGAAGTGTTGATTATTGAAGTGATGGGGGTAATGAGAATATCCAGATAATCCAGGACAAGGAAAGTGGGCCAAGGGTCTAGGAAACATGATTTACTAGGAGAGTTGATTAAATTTTGGTGACTTGATCCTCTGTTACAGTAGAAAAAGTGGAGAACATAGGGGGAGGAGAATCAGGGGTGATTTGTTGCAAATTGACAGAAGCAGAGAATGTTGAGTGTATTTTTTTCAATTTTTTCTGGGAAGAACTCCACAAACCTGTCAGCCAAAAGCTGAGGGGCCTTTATCGATGGGAGGATCTTGGCTGGAAGTCTATGTAACACATCACCCAGGACACGCCATACTTTTTGTGGGTTGTGGTGATAATCCTGAATTTTTACTTTAAGGAATTGAGATTTGGCCTGCATGCAAATTCTGTTGTACTGGTGAACTTTCTGCATGTACTGGCATCTATTGAAGGTGGATTTATTTCTTCACCAAATGCATTCAAACATACGCTTGGTCTCTTTTGCCGCAATTACAGTTTCGTTAACCCATCCTGGGATGTACTTCTCCTTGGTGTATTTGGTGTGTAGTGGAGCATGTTTGTCGATAAGGGTCGACAAGGTGGTGTGATATTGTTTGTAGAGAGTATCAGGTTCTTTGGATGGATTATTAATCAGTTCAGAAGCAAGGAGATCTGCTTTCATTTTCTCTTTGTTGATTTTATGGTATTTACGAAAGGAGACAGTAGCATTATTCTGAGATCTTGGGGTTAAAAAATTTAGAGTGAAACTAACTGAAAAATGGTCAGAAAAAAGCATCGGTGGAGTGGACATTGGAAATATTATTCATTGTTGGATTTGGTTAAAACCTGATCAAGAGTATGTCCGTGAATGTGAGTCAGGAAATTAACTTTCAGAAGATTGAAGTCGCCGATGATAGTCCGATTTTCCGTGGTGTGATGGATATCCTCCAAAAGTGACTGAAACTGTTCAAAATAGGTTGGAGTACTAGAGGAAGGTGGTCTGTGTATGCTCAGAAAATAAAAAGATTCTTTGTTCAGAGCAGAGATATCTTGATGAAGAAATTTTCGAAGGTGGAGCAGGCTTTGTAGGAACAACGGATGCATGCAGTCCATCTTTAACAAAAAAACCCAGTCCTCCACCATGGCAGGCCTCTCGTGGCTGTTGATACAGATTGTAACCTGGTGGGGTGATTTCAGACAAGAGTTGGTGCTTGTGGTGTCAGGTCCTATCCAGGTCTACGACATGGCAAAGAGATCAGTGTCATTGTCAGAAGTAAATTTTGCAATGGCCGGGTATTTGTTGTTTTTTTATCTGATGTTTGCGTAGGTGATATTCAGACACTTGGGTGGTCCTGGGGTTGGGTTAATGTCACCAGCAAGGGGGAGTAGGATGAAGAGACGGGAAGGTGACAGAGCTGGTGGAATACATATTGAGGACTTGATGCTAAAATGTCAACAGAAAGTGGTGGGGGGTTGAAGGGGCAGAAACAGACAACATCAGGACATTGAATGCTTGAGTTAGTGTGGTGCTGATATGCAGCAATGACTGGTTGGATTGCCAGTAAGATATGGAGGAAAATCATTTTTGAGAACTTGGGGGCTTTAAGTTTAAAACTGAACATAAAGTTTGGGTTATTGTGTGGTTAGTGGTTGTATATTGTGAGAGTGATGGTCCCCGATAACGGGGAATGTGAGTGATAAAAGGGGGTCATTTAAAAATAAACATGTTTGTAAACATTTTGTATAAACATTTCTGTTACGAGTGACCAAGACTATACTTGTTTCAGTTGTAAGTCACCTATGACGAATCTTAAATGTACTACGACTTGTCCTTAAGGTGCTTTGACTTATCAGAATGGTGTTACAACTAATCAGGTTCCATCTCTTATTGCAAACGGAGTTCAGTGATATTTTCCAAATAAAGTATTTGTTGTAGAAATCTTCCCAACTACGACACAAGCGTTATTTGGGCTTACAACTATCTTCATGTATCTTTGTGGCCAGCAGAAAGTAATAAGGCCGACAGTTTCAGTTGAGGACTAATTGCATGGTTCCTCAGCTTCCAAACCCATGTTCAAGACTATTCATAGGCGCCTCCTAAGTTATAAAGCCGCTTGTTCTTGCGATAAACCATGAAAATCAAACACTTGTATATGTGTGGAAGAGAACCATAACTAGAACCAAATTCTAGGGATGTTGAAGTTTCTAGTTATTTAGATTCTGCTTTGTAGCATATGTTTTGCAAACTTATTGGAAAATTGAGATACTGTTGTTGTGTATCTAAACATAAATAAACATACAAAATGCATGGATTCCAAGATAACAGAGCTTATTAATATACAACAATAAACAGGGAAGAATTACAAATTCTTCTACTTAAATGGGACCTACATTATAAGTTCTAGTAAAAAGAAGTTTTGAACTGTCTTGGTGTATAAGAAGTGTTACAAAAACTGTGTTTGTTATCTCAGAGATAGCAGAAACACACAGATTGTGTAGAATACAGTGGAGACATATGTTACTGATAACAGCATTCCATCTGTTATCTATAGATAGTGATCTGTGTTTGTTTATTTACACATTTAGCGATAAGAAAATGTTTGCACAAAGTAATCTATAAACTTACTGGGTTGGACATTTATGACAGATTTTTGTCATTAAGCTATGATTAATGTGAAGCAATTGTATTCTAACATACGAGTTCTCGGAGAGTGCATACCTTCGCCAAGTAGTGCTTATGATTGAAATGATAAATCTCAAAAATATTCTCAAAAAAACTCCATTGGTTCCCAGTTGAAATTTGGTGTATTTTCAAAACTGCCACTTTGGTTTATAAGTTTCTTCACAGTTGACACCCACACTATTTCAGCCCTCTTCTGTCTATTCGTTGTGGAAGATATGGCACAAAATACAACCACCAAGATAAAAGGTTCCTGGAGGTTCCTCAATACTACCCATCAGTACAAAAATAAAAAAACCCACTTTGGTCACAGTTTGCTTTTGATGCTCCCACTTTGGAATATATGCCTGGTGATATACGTTCTGCTCCAAATCTTGCCTGTTTCAGGAAAAAGCTAAAATCATATCTCTTTGATGAGGCTGTTCCACCTTAGCATGTAAACTTCCCTGGCGTGTCTGTGGTATCGACCTGGCTGTGGCTATGGAATGATGATTATTGAATTGGACCTAGTGTTGTGCCTTATAGCCTGCCTTGGCAGAGATTAAGTTCTATAAAAGTTCAAAAAAGAATAGAAATAGAATAGATTAGGGTGAAGAAGTAATATTTACCCCAATCCTGACTCTCACTTCTCACTCTTGAAAGACCTGGATCTGAGATAATGAAGTCCTTTTAAAAAAAACCTGGATCCAGATGGTAATCCAGATCACCAGAATCTAAGCATCTGTTCCTTGTACCACGGTCAACATATCCTGAAAATTTTATCAAAATCCTTCCGTACCTTTTGGAGTTATTTTACAAACAAACAGACAAATACACCCAGCCAATTACACAACCTTCTTGATGGGTGCAATAAAACATCTACTATGGAATGGTGTTGTATCCAACTACAATTAACCCAGCTGATTTAAAGTTCCAACCATCAGAAAATACTTCTACTTAATCATTAATACAGCACAACGGTCACACTCAATGAAAAAGGACCCAGATATTTCTCCCTAGGTCATTCTACTAAACAGAGTAGGATTGTAATTCATTTTGTAAAAATTAGTTTTAGTCAGCCATTTTATTTTCCATTTCCTACTGATTTCTAGTAAAATGTTCCTTCTATTTTGAGAACCTTCTATTATCCGAGCATGACGTCAAACTACCTACATCTCACATTTACACAGTTGCCTTTAAGAAAAACTCCATCAAATGGAGTTCCTTTTTAGAGGAAGAAAACAGCACCTTCTGAGAAGAAATGGCTTCTGTCAGTTCACCTTAATACCTGAAAATCGTGTTTAAGTAAAATTAAATATTTTGTTTATAATCCTTTCAAATACTACTTAACAAGGTTCAACTTAAGCACAAGTTTAAGTCAAAACATACTTTTGCTGCATAGGAATATATCTTGTGTGGACTTGATTAACAAACCCAGCTAGAAATCAGAAATCGTTGACATATGAAATGAGTACAGAACTGATTGGCCATTAGCAAGCTAATGTAACAAGGCTGTAGGGATAGATAAGTGACTGGCTCCGTAATCTGAAAGTGATTTCCCAAGTATCCTGATTAGTCCCGATCCAGACAGGCCAAACCAAGCCAGTAGTGATCAGGCGGAGCCAAAAAAATACTAAAAAACATTAACTAGTTTTATAGTATAATGAAAGGCAGGGAATATACTGTTAATCATTCTGTGGTGGAATGTTGTGTTTTTGCTATTGTTTGTTCACGCGTCTGTCTGTTGGTTTACTGAAAAACTTCTGAAGCAATCTGAAACATTTTTATTGAAATATATAGGGTAAGGTCAAATATAAAGCTCATTAATTGGTCCAAAATGGCTTGTCATAATTTGACATAAATAATTTGATAAGGGCAACATGCAAAAAACGCCATTGACTTAAATGTACTTGCAAACATTTTGTAACTACCAGAAAGCTCTCATAGAGTGCCGATCTCTAATGAGGGAAGGGTGTTTGAGAAACTTGTAATCACTTCCTCCTTTGGCTAGGTCTTACCCACATGTAAAATTGTGAAGATTGACTCATTACTTTTGGAGTAATGTCAATCAGAATGTCAAAGTCAGTTGAAAATATATTGAACATAGGGCCTTTGAAAATTCTGGATTTTTGTATCCAGAATATCATCCCAACATTTACTCAGTCCTTCCTTTGACCAGACCCTTCCCACATAAAACAAATCAGAAAGATCCTTTCATTACTTTTGGAGGTATCACAAACCCAAACAATCAGACAGACGAACAGACATAACCTCGTGGTAGAGATGGTAATGAATACAAATTACTAAATCGATTGTTGGCTCATTGTCAATAGAATATGTTTAAAGAAAGTAAATATAGCTATACATTGGATAAAAATGGCATAATAGCTGCAAGTCATCAAACAATGTCTTATAAAATGTTTGAATATGATAGCAACTGAATTAATATTTTGCTGCATATATTTTTCAGTCTCCAAATTGACTTTATGTTTAAACTACTGAGTTAAAGCAATGTTTCCATATATGGCACAATACAGCTCTCAGAATAACATACTAAAAATGGTATTTATTTTAAAAGGCCACAATTACTAAGTCATAAACGGATTTTAGTTGTTGGTCCGTCATTTTGATCAGTGCCATCAGACGAATATTAAGATGTAATATAACGTCTAATTGTAATAAGACCCAACAATGTTATGTAACAAAAATACATTCATGGCCTAGTTTTGACAAGTGTGAACTATATTCTGTGGATCAAATCAAACACTATATATACTTATAATGTCTATTTCAACTGAGTTGTAAACCCTCGCCATTTCAATGTTGATGTATAGATATTTAACAAATCTGAGCCTCAAGAAAGACTATTTTTGAGGAGATATGTGAAAGTCATTGAGAAAAATGGGAAATTTATGAAGACGTAGTTTGGATATGTAAACCAGTTCGATTTTTGGCCTACATTTTTTAATTTCCAGTTCACTAAAGTACTCACATCCAACTATCTCTCTGTGATATATTGCAAGTGCTCTGTGCATCCTTTGGATACTTTCTGAGTTGATGCTTTTACTTTTTTAACAATAATTTTGTCTTTTTGTTACACCATCTGGCTTGTAAAATTCATATGTAAAAACTAATTTCTTGGAATATAAAGGTAAAAATACAATTCAAAGGTGCCTTCTGAAAAAGTATATATTTAAAAAATCTGTTGAATTGAATATCATCTGCAATTTTGTTTTGTTTTGTTTTTTGCCTAACATATTTGTGTAGGAATATTGTGGAACATACATTGGAATTTTTTGAGAACATACAGATTATACTGGCATGTATTGTTTTGAGTCCATTGGAATATCTGTATTTGAACATGATCATGTTTTAAATTGCTTGAAAGTTTTAGAAAAAAACTTAACCACTGCTAGATTTATACACGTTTAACCATTATACATCAAAATAAACATGGCTTCTTATTTTAACGGTGAAAAGAAAACGAATATCGCATAAAGAAACAGAACATATAGGATATCGTAACACCAAAAATAATTCAGCTTAACGACATATGCAGATAACAGGGTCGGTTTCTTAACAAGAAAAAGAAACCTCCCAAAATGGACATATACTTCAACTTCAAAAGGGAATGTCGCCAAATATAGTTCTACTTACAGGACAGTGGATAAAGAGTTTATAAATTTACAAAATACAAGAATTCATTGGAAGTGATGGAGAGTTGGTAAATACAAATTATTTGGGATACAGTGGCTATATCAGTTGGAAGTGGATTGGTGAAATGAAGAATTTGGAACGATTGAAAGCTTTTCAGAATGTAAGTATTATGCTCTGCTGTAGTCTTGTATATACCCTAATACATACTGTAGTTCTTTTATATTTAAAATAATAATGATAATACCTACAGTGACTGTGTTTATCAAACCCTTAAAATATGGAGAATAAAAATGTCTAGTAAGAAGGTTTTCCCATGGCAATAATTTCAAGTATAACAAGATCACCTGGAGATTGCAAACCTCCGCCTAGACCCAATACCTCTACTACTCCTTATGAGTGCAGTGATCCAGCCTTGATCCAGAGCTGTGTGTGAAATAATTTTGATCAATATTAGGAATTTTCTCCAAACAAGGCCTTCTGTCCATAGGATTTTCGCCAGGATTCACACGAAATATTAAACGTATGACCGGGACATCATATTTCAGAAAGTCCTGTGGCTACACACCTGACCATTAGTTTCCAAGACATTTATTCTGGCAACCATAACTAGTATCATCATGGGAGATTCATTAATATGCCATGTGTTCAGCAGCCATCGTTAAAAACCAGTTCACTAAATGTGGGTAAATGGGTAATAATAGGGGATTTTAGCTCTAGTATGATAATTATTTCTCAAATTTTGTTCAGTGAATGCCAAGAATTTGGCACATGTTTTGTCATTAAAAATTTGGTGACATCAAAAATACAGGTGAAGGACATTTTGTACCCTGACATTTCTTACCCGGACATTTCGTACCCAGCCTAGGACATTTCATACACAAACTTTAAAAGCTACAATGTTTTGTCTTGTTCTAGTAAGTGGTGCATGCCATGAAGGTGAAATAACATTTTTTGTTAACAATTGTGTATTTTTACCTTTAAAAAAGTATTTTCAAAGTTTGTAGAGTACTTTATGAGGTCTGAAACTCTGGATTGTCTATATTTTTAAAGCAGTCCTTTTGATAACATCTTTGTGAAAAAAATGTACTTTTAAGTTTTATGGGTGCTTTGTGGGTTCTGAAGTTCGTACTCTGGGTTTTCTATAATTTTAGATCAATCCTTTTTATACTGATTAATCTCGCCTCCCACCTCTGAGGCCGGGGTTCGATTCCCGGCACGGCCTCAAGTGGGAAAGCTGGTAGTTGCTTACCGTTGGTCAGCAGTTTACAGTACAGAACCCTAACGAACTCTATGTACTGGTTTCCTCTGGCCTTCCAACTACCCGTCGTGATATGACCTGTACAGTGTTGAAACCGACGTAAAACCCCAAATAAATCAATTTTATACTGATTAATGTATTTACTGTTAAGGTTTCTATTCTGTAGGAGACAATATCAGTACTAGATTTGATGTCACCAAATCCTGCATATAAAAAAGTAGTCACTCCACCATAACCGCCCTGCTGCATATCAAGAATGAGATTCATCTCTTACTATCGTGGGGCAAGCCTACTGCATTGGTCTTACTGGATCTATGGGCTGTGTTTGACACAGTTGACCACTCTACTCTTCTTAATTGTCTTAAGTTCATGGTTTGGTGTGTGTGGCACGGCCCTAAAATGGTTTACATACTAGGTCAGCCACCAATTCTAAGCAATTAAAATTGGGTGAACCCTGTCTGAATTGCGTGAGCTGCTGTTTATAGTACCACAGAGTTCAGTCCTTGGTCCTCTGCTGTTCCCCTTATACACCACTCCTTTGAGTAAGGTTATTGGAATGCATCCTGACATCAAATTCCACTTTTATGTAGATGACACCCAGTTGTTTATTCATTTGTCTCACAAAAATGCAGCCCTGGCTCTTGACAAACTGAATTCATGTCTTCTAGATGTTTAAAAATGGATGGCGTCAAGTTTGCTCAAATTAAACCCTGATAAAACAAAGTTTTCCATCTTTGGATCTCATGCTCAACTCAAGAAATTAGATCCCTACTGTAAAGTTAGGATATTTGGCAATTCCATACTTCCAGCAGTTGTTGTTAAGAGCCTTCGTGTCTGGTTTGATGCTAATTTCTCCTTTGCTGGTTATGTTAACAATATTTGTAAGACATGCTTCATTCAAATGCATAATCTCAGGTGGGTTAGACAGTATTTGACGGATGAGGCTGCTATCCTGATGGGTAATGCCTTGGTGAGTAGTCGCCTGATTACTGCAACTCTCTCTTCAGAAGTCTGTATAGTCTCAACATGTGGAAACTGCAGTGTATTCAAAATACACTTGATAAGATGGCTCAACTTGTAACAAATACACACAGGCATCTCCTATTCTCAAACGACCCCATTGGCTCTCAGTTAAATTTCGCTGGTATCTTCACAAAACTGCCACTCTAGTTTACAAGTTTCTTCACAGTGGCCATCCCAGAAACTTTGGTTCTCTTGTGTATACTTGTTTTGGAAGAAAGAGTACAAGATACAACCATCCAGATAAAAGATTCTTGGAGGTTCTTCAATTCTGTCTATCTGTACATAAATCAAAAAACACTTTGACCACAGCTTTGCTTTTGATGTTGCCACGGTTTGGAATGCTTTGCCAGATGATGTCCTTTCTGACCCAACTCTCGCCTGTTTCAGAATAACATTGAAATAAAATCTCTTCAAAAAGACATTCCCAACTTAGCAAACACTCTCTGTGATACTGGACTTGGTAACAGCTATGGATAGCTGATTTTTTAATTCAATTTTGGTGTTGCGCCTTAGAGTCTGTCGGGCAGAGATTAAGTGTCATAAAAGTACAGAATGGAGTAAAAAATTTTATATTATGCTATTAAATCCATAAACATTTACTCAAAACATTTACAGTTTTCTTCTTTTAATATGAAGCCAAAGTCTTGGTCACTAGTAGGTATCCTGCTGTCTTTGACACTGGCTGTATAAACAGTTAATCCCCTGCAGATTCTTTATTCCAAACATGTAAGCAGAAAGTCAGATTATGCCAGTTCCAATATTTTATTATATAAAAAAAAACAAATAAACATATCTAAGTAAAACTTGTGACTCTGCTCTCATCATTGTCAAGTTTAAAGTTTGGGTAGAAAATGTACCTAGGCTGGGTACCAAATGTTCGGGTAAGAATTGTCTGGTACAAAATGTCCCGGTA
This sequence comes from Sabellastarte sp. h YS-2021, assembly GCA_964017235.1. Classification (NCBI taxonomy): domain Eukaryota; kingdom Metazoa; phylum Annelida; class Polychaeta; order Sabellida; family Sabellidae; genus Sabellastarte; species Sabellastarte sp. h YS-2021. The sequence continues at coordinate 18,847,348 of OZ024939.1, read as the reverse complement.
CAAAATGTCCTGGTATGAAATGTCCATATCCCAAAAAATAGCATGTGTCGGAGCATCAAAGAAAGGCAAATATGTTCTTTCAAAAGGAGAAAAGTGTCAATGGTTGCATCTCTTAACCAAGGTGTATTTGTGAAATGAACAATAATTGTTCATGCATGATAACTGCATGTTTGTTCCCTATGCAGGGACGATTTCACACTCACCACAGAATTTTGGATTATAAAATATAATTGAAAATCAGTAACCATTCTACAATTTACAAAAAAAATACACATTGTAAATGGCAATCATTTTGCTAGGCAAGTATATAAAAATAAATCTAAATTATAAATACATTTATAGTTAACTTTCTTTGCGTGAGATATTAATTTGAACAAGGGTAGTTAAATTAGGAAAATATATTTTATGCGGATTAAATTCAGTCAAAACGTAATAACATTACTTGGTATATTGTGAGCCTTAAATAAGGCTAGGAATCCTTGTTTTGAGGTAAATGGTATTTCTGCTTTAATTCTCTCTCTCCTGATAAATACTGGATGTTTATGGAACTAATATGTGACAATAGTTTTCAGGAAAAGATCCATACATGAATTCAACACATCACAAAGCAAGATATTATGATTATTGTATGCAACATTGTGTTAGTTTATTTGCAGATACTTCTTCCCCTTCTGTTAAGTTTTAGGGGAATGTGTTTATTTGTGTAATTAAGTGAATTTGGTCTGAGAATAGCTTAATTATCCGTTATGGATTTTTGCCCAATATTTTGGAAGGGCGGGACAAAAACATGTTTATATAGACTTGATGGTAACTAACATGTGTTTACAGAACCTTTAAGACGACTCGATAAAAACAGTTCTCGATATATTGGGGTGCCGCATAGAAAAATACTAAATACTTTACCCTCTGATCATAAGGTTTGGTGACCCTTTGTACTATTTATGAACTTTCACTAGAATTTTTTCACTTTTATTATGCCATAGAAAGCACTTGTAGGTTGCTGACCTCCAATGGAGGGGGGGGGGGGGGGAAATGTTGTGAATTTTTGTATATACAAATGTTGTCTATATATTTCCCAAAATGTAATTTCCCAAAATGCGGGCCCTACCCACATAGGAAACTTCAAAAAGAATTGTTTATAACTTTTGGAGATCAAAAGCAATAAACAGACAGAGAGGCGTACAGACAAATGAATGAACCCAAAAGCATAACATCCTTGTCGAAGTAAGAGCTAGATTAAACTGCCTACTTAAGTATATATGAACATATAAATAGTTAAATTACAACAAATAAGCTTAGACCAAGAGCTGTGCTTTCATAGAAGCTGATGCTGTAAGTCAGCATTCACACTTACCTGGTATAGCAAAGATGTACAGTGTACTCCCACTTTGAAACGGGTCATAAAATGTATGATCACTTCAATTTTGCATCTGTGATGCCATATATCTCCTGGTCAGCATTCGAGAGCTAGGTTATCAGCCTGTTCGCTAAACAAAATTAATGTCGTAATGATGTTATGTCTGTAGTAAATAGTTACAACTTGCACTTGAGTCAATGCATATTTGATAAAAACAAGGCCAAAAGGTGTTTTGGTCCCCTAGTACTAGAATTTACGAAAGTCTTGTGACACAAAGAAATTCCAACTTAGATACATCCCACAGCTGGTCCCGAATTGAGATGGTCACCCATCCAAGTACTAACATAGCCCATTGTCGCTTAACTTCAGTGAGCAGAGAAATAGTCATCACTCTGTGCCATAAAGCGCTTTGAGTAATTATAATAAAGCGCTATAGAAATAATAATAATAATTCATGAACAGTCTGATGCAAGAAGGACATATGTATGGGAAAAAGCCAAAAGGACATGTGTCTTTTTAGCTATTAGATAGCAAGAGAGGAAAATTCAGAATGCACAGGTGTTATCAATTTCATCAAAGTCCAGAGAGAAAAAAAGTGATCTGAGGAAGCGCGAGCTCTAGCGAAGCTCGCACTTAAAAATTACCGTTCCTACAACTAGCAAAAGTGAGGGTTATCTGTTCAAGCTGTACCAAGTTATGGGAGTATGGATCTCTGTTTCCATCAGGATATCACAAGTTCAAATATCAAAAGTGTGGAGACATATAGCAATTGCTGCATTTTGACTCCAATTTACAGGTTTCTTCTTCTCAGCATAGTTTCTCAGAAAACAAATCTTGACATGGGCTAATAATAGGGATCCTACTAAACAGGGATTTTCAGATAAAGAATTTTCCAACAGTAATATATCTAATATGGCATTACATTGTGGCAATATTTGTCACAAAAACTAATACAGTTAACTCATTTTGGTAGACACAAGAAAGAAGGACAACAATCAGCAAAACTTTGGCCAGTACGGGAGTTTGGAATGAGTGCTGTATGCAATACTTATAGGGGGTCATTATGTCTATTTCACTGGTGCTCCATTTAATACTGATATGTACGAGTACATTGTACAAAAGATTCCAATGCTTCAAATCTATTTTTTTTTTCAAATTTTGGACATTTGAGGACTACACTCTGATCTCTGAGGTGGGTTCAAGTACAGTTCATGACAATGTGTGGCATGCATTGAGGATCTGATATGGATGGAAACCCAGAATTTCCACTTTCTTCCAATCAGCACCTGGTTTGTGGGTGTTAGTTAAAGCGTCATATATTTATCGAGGGGGAAATGGGAAAACAATCTGTTAAAGCTAAATGAAAACTCAAAATTATTGAACATAAGAAATTACTTTTTAATGGAGAATGTGACATTTATATTTACGAGACTTTGTATTGATTTGGTTGTAACGGGTAATTCTATTACAAGTGTTGTGATAAATAATTGCAAAATTACATGAAAAGGCAGAGCTATAAATAATGGAAGATTTGTCACAAGTGCACATGATTCCAAATACTGTAATGTTCTGAAGAAATGTGTGATCTTTAATACATGGGCCGGTTTCACGAAGCCTCCTTTGAAAAGGACCTCCTTTGGTAAAGGAAGGTCAATTTCATTCCTTTGGTAATGCCACTTTAAAGTTCAGTTTCACAAAGCTTTGTTCAACTCTCCTTCCTTGAAACTTAAGGAGGGAGCAAATGATTATTAGAGATATTAAATATTATTTGAAGGTGGTCCTTAGCTTCCTTGAAATTTAAGGGAGTTTTCAAGGTCTCCTTTAAGGACGGAGGCTTTGTGAAAATGAGATTTCTTAAAGGAGGGAGAAATTTAAGGGAATCCTTGAATTTAAGGTGACCTTTATCTTAAGGAGGCTGCGTGAAACCGGCCCCATCTAAAACAATTTCAAGTCCTCAGAGAATTTAATGCTCTAAATTGGAATTGTCCCCCCCCCCCATCAAAAGGGGCCATTGTGCTGCAGTGGTAACACACTTACTCCCACCTCTGAGATCAGAGTCCAAATTCTTACCTGACCTCAAATGGGAAAGCTGGTATTGCTTGCCTTTGATCAGTGGTTTACAGTACAGAACTTTGACCAACTGTATGTACTGGTTTCCTCCGCTCTTCCAACTACCCGTCACGATATAATCAATGAAAAGTACCAGGCGTGACAAAAAAAATAAAAACGACCCCCATAAATGGCAATGCTGAGGACCTTTCCTGACCTTACTTATACCCCTTTCACACTACAGGAGGTATAACCCACAGTTACAGGCATTCCACAAAACGCCTCTGTCCTTCAACTGCTGTCTGACATCTGCATTTGAACTTGCGATACAGTGGCCCACTGTCCCATTCCTTGAGCATTGCATGGAAGTTTTTGAATTGGTCAAAACTACTACCTCTGAATTTCTAACCATTACTCACCGTCAGTCACCGTCTCTTTTCCGCCCTATCACCGTCCCTTTATACATGTGTCTTTGTCACAGTCTCTCCATTTCAGTGACCTTCTGTAGATACATTTTTATACGGTAACTGGAGGTTGAATAAGGTTTGACCCGCATGCCCACTGATGGCACATGATGTGTAACTATCCATAACTGTAGCTTGAGAGTAGTACAAACGTCTGTCATTGACAGACAACCTCCACTAACCTCCACCCATTTTATATAGCCGTAAAATGAACACCTGATACCAAAGGACTTGAAGAAAGTCTACCTGTAGTGTGAAAGGGGTGTAAAGGGTCACATTCAATTTGATTAGGAAATATTTTTCAGTTTACCTCTAAGTTAGCGTATATCTCTTCTCAAGTGCCATTGCTTTGTGAATACCAAATGTTTATGTGTATGTTTTCTGAAACATAAGGTACAAATTTGAGACTTAAGCAAGGTTAGGTTTGTTGCAATATCACCCTCTCTTTTGGAATGAGATGTAAAACCCTAAACTTTGATTTTAAACTGGAATTTAGTTATCCTGCTCTGCTGTGACCAAAGCAACAGCAATGGGGACTATATACCGCCAAGGTTCTACCTTGGCTATTTTGTAAATTCCATTAATTCTCCATTAATTTTTAACACACAACACTTGGAATGTGGTAAACCAAAAATTTACAGAAAAAGTACTTTTTGAGAACATATAGCAATGAAAACAGTTTGAAAGAAAGAGTTTAGGTTTACCTTTCAACCACATAACGGCAGTGTATTGCAGATCATATTCGTGGAAGTCTTAATAATAATTGTTATTATATTTAAAACTTGGATTTAAAGGATTTCATTATTCATATTATAGAATTTTATTATAGTTTTTTTTAGATCAATTGGATATCCTGTTACACCATAGCTTGCTTTCAACTTAAGTTTTTGCTAGAATCAGTTTCTGTTCAGGATTCTGCTTCAGAACAAAAGCGTGGGTTTGTTTGTTTCCTGTTTGTCTCAATTTAAATCCTTTGTGACAGTATCTATCCGATAGCTGGGGGTCACATAAGTGCATTTACACTGGCTGTGTCAGAGTTTCAATTTCCCCGGTCAGTTGTTGTAATTTCCTTTCTCATGAAAACAAAAAGAAAAAAAACTTTATTTCAAGCAGTTCAAGAATTTTCAAAATGTCTACACATTTAATCAACATTATCATTCAATTTACTTTTCTACTATCCCTTTTGTACATTTAATTTTTGCGAACAATTCTTTCTGTGAGATAGTTTAAAACTTCAGTTTTTATCATTTCCCTTATTGCTAAAATGTATGTCAGAAATTGAAACGCATAGAGAATTGGAATTGACTGTTTAAAATGTCATAATTTTTAAGCTGGAAAATAATCTGATATATTTGAATATTGCTTTGTAGATGGTGACATATAGACATATGTCATGGTAGAAAGTTCAATCTGGTAGAATTTCAAATTCTATTGGTAGAAAGTCCAATTGGAGTTTCTACCGGTAGAAGATAAACTTGGTAGAAACTCCAATTGGACTTTCAACTGGTAGAAACTCCAATCAAGGAGATTTAGGTATTGCTCTGGGGTCCGAAATCTGATAAACTTGGTACAACTGGTAGAAGATTGAAAGGAACAATAAAACCATATACAGATTGGTCATCACAGCAGGAAAAATAAACATTCTTTATATCACATTAAAATATCTCGAACTGAATTAGCATACAATATCAGCTGCTTTGTACTGTACATCCGGTGTCTCCCTGTGGATTATTTGTAATTGTTTCACTCTTTTGTGAATATAAATATATTACCCTTCACACAGTGTTTCACTTAAAATAACTAAGTTTTAAATTGTCAGTGACATTTAAACAGCCCTGGAAGTGTAGAGAATCCTTAAATCAAAAATACCAAAACTAAATTGAACTTTGGATTCAATGCGTTATTTGGACCCACAGATGAGTTTTCACAATGCACTCATTTCAGGTTGCAATATTATATTATCTTTCTGCACATCGCAGTGTTGTATAAGTATATTGAGCTGTTACTTTTTAAGTACACGAGTTATTTTATTTATAGACATTACAATGTCCCAATATGGAAGCTGCTGATTTTAAAATCTTTGTGATTTGTACAATTTTATCCAGTTTAGAATGCTTTAATCTTATTATCTATGATAATCTTACACTGTACCTGTCACTTAACAGTAACGTAGGAAGGGGGGCGGGGGGCGTGGGCCCACTTTTAAAGTGTGGGGGGGCCATCATATCTTAGCCCCCCACACACACACTTTTTGACATTGGAAACCCATGAAATCTGGTAAATTAAAAAAATTTTTCAAGAAATTCACAGTCTATCAAGGAAGGTTAAATATATTTTGAGATTAACTAGTTAAACTATTTTAACCAGATGAATCCAACACAACTTAAATTTATGAAAAATATAACCTTAAACATATAATATTAAAAACACATGTCCATGTAATTTAAATTGCAATGAGATACTGATGTAGCCACTGTATGTTTTAAATATGTTGCTAAATTTATGTCACAACCTTTGACTGTTGCTAGGGGGAGGCCACGGTGGCAGAGTGGTAACACTCTCGCCTCCCACCTCTGAGGCCGGGGTTCTATTCCTGGCACGGCCTCAAGTGGGAAAGCTGGTAGTTGCTTGCCGTTGGTCTGCAGTTTACAGTACAGAACCCTAACGAACTGTATGTACTGGTTTCCTCTGCCCTTCCAACTACCCGTCGTGATATGACCTGTACAGTGTTGAAAGCGACGTAAAACCCCAAATAAATAAATTGACTATTGCTAGGGACTTTAAGATGTCATTGCAGTGTGTAGTAGGTAACTGAGCCATAAGAGCATGTGGGTGTTGACTTGATATAACTGTACTCGTATCATTTTTGTCCAATTGAAAATGAAATAGGTTTAAATAAATATTATAAGATATGCTTACAGTATCCCGATTTTATAACAAACTACTTGTTAATTTCAATGTTACAAAATTATACTTTGCATCAGAGTTAGAAATTAAAAAAGAATCACCTACTCGGGCCAAAAACCGAGTCAATTTTGTAAAATGTTTTGTATAACAACTTGTTTTAAGAAGGTCAAGTTGCCATAACTGCAGTCATATTTGTTTGCAGCAAATTGTTCTACAAGGAGCAACAAATGATTTTGTTGGCAATTAAAGAGCTACAAGTGTCTCTCCATAAAGGGGATGGGGGTTGGAGCGGGAGGGTGCTTTATTTTGAGAAGATATGAGATGAGCCCTTATTTATTATTCATAACATGTGCTAAGTCTGCGGGGAATCCGATTCCTTGCCTAATCTTTCCTCGGCTAGCCTTGCTTAGACACAAAATACGGAAAAATATTGAACATTGGTGTATTCGTTTGCATAACTCAAAATTGGTTTTGAAAACAAATCTAGCGTCAAAACAAAAAGAGGATTTTCACATCTGCAGGTAAATTGAGATACTGTTAAAATTTCTCCAATTGAACCAGAAAGTCTCCGATTTTGGTTGTACAATGAAAGTTTTCTCATTAAAAATCATCATAGTGGTTTTAACAATGCTTCTGATTCTGTAACACAGAGATTTTATGCTGCATTCAGGTTGGATCTTCACACATATATACTAGTCTTGAAGATTGGGGGTGGGTTGGACTGTAAGGGTAGCAGAATGGACAGGTGAGACAGGAATATAAAGCACTGATATAGACTAGTTTTTATTCATGTAATTTTAATGTTTCTGTTCTGCAATATTACTACAAATACCTGTTATTTTAAAGTAAACTTTATTTTTGCATTAACCTTGAGCAACTTTTTGCATCACATTTCACTGGGCTGGTATTCACATATGTGGACCAAAGATAAGCACAAGGTCAGATCAGTTTTGAGAAAAATTTATCCAACGATCCCGTGGATCAGATGAATGTTACACAACAGGGATTACTTGAAGTGAACAGATCCAATAGTTTATCTCTGCCACAGCTTTCCATAAGGTTCCTCATCATTTGGGATTTTAAAGGGTTCATCTGGTTACAACATACTCTATGTCTCTGAAATGCCTGCTGGAAACATTCACATCTTCTTCCCCAAGACATCTTCTGTCAGCCATTTTGGATCCGTCTTGATCCAAAACTTAGTTCATGAAAGTTCATAGATCCAAAGTTTATCCTAAATTTGATCAAAACGTCAGATCAACTGTTTTGTGAATATTAACCTGGGTTGATCCAAAAATCTAACCAAATGTTAATATTTTCCCTCAAATTTGATTGACTTTCTCCATGCCAATGAATGGCTGCCCTCATCACAGTATTTTGCAATGCATTCACTAAAGGGCTGAGTACATTTTGGTCTTACGTATGAGCCTTTTTGTCTTAATTTAAAATTTTATCTTAGACACAAGTCCAAATTTTGTTTTTAGCTGCACAAGTGAGCTAAGCCCTATCTATGACTTGCATTTTGATTTAAATTTGAGCCTGGCGCAAAGGGGACTGAAGTCTACTAAAATAATTCTAATATTTATGCATGGCTAAAGGTGCTTTAAATATGTTGCATTATAAACGATGGCCTTTGTTATCTGACTAACTTACAAATTAAATTTGGCTTGAAATAATAACATAGATATAATCAATAGAAACTAAGAGAACTTAATTCCATCGGTGTATGCCATTTCTGCATATATCTCCATGCAAACTTCAACATTTTAAATCTAGTCCTGTGCAGAATATAACATTTAGATAGATGTTTTGACTGGATTTTAAAAATTCAAGCATTTGTCGTTTGGTACTTAACTAAGACTCTTCGTGAATCCCAACTTAAACCCCAAAATTACCTGGGATAAAGGCTTAGACTTACGTCAGGGCGAAAGACTTAAACTCTTAAACTCATTTCATCTAATAAGATTTGTACCTTTAAGTAACTTTCTATACTAACATATTTCCTTATACTTTTACACTTGCTGAAAGCCTTACGCCAGGCTAATGACAGATCTCCGTCAAAAAGTGTGGAGAATGAAACCATAGTGTTTGTTAAGAGCTCTCCAGCAGTTGGCACTTGTTTTAAAAGCTGAGACAGGAGAGGGAAAGAGTGATATCTCTCATAAAAGAAAGAGGTTTGTTACCATGGCAAGTTGTTAAATATCCCGACAGTAACAGTTGACAAACTGTCCCCCCGGCGTACGTCATAAAACAGGTGATTTGCAGACCTTCAGCAAGTGATGGGCTATCTCTGTGAATTAAGCACCTTTATATTACAGGGTCGTTAAGTTCTCGGAAACATTTAATAAGGGATTGAATTCTCTCATAAATAATGGATTCCTTGCAGTAATAATATCTTTGTAGGTTTAGAAAAATTGTATTCCTGTTGTAAAACTGGTTGTATATTGGCTTTTTTGTGTGAGGGTGATAGGGGTTGACTGTTTGATAAATAATGGTAATGATTGTGAATTAAAACCCTGTATACAGTCATTACGTCTCCGGAAATTACATCTCCACTCCTATTAGTTTTTGTTTTTTGTTGGGGTTTTTTCCCACAAAAACTCCAATGAATTCTAGGAATTGTGCAAAGTTGGGGCGCCGGTTTCAGGTAGAAATTACATTATCGCCCCTAAAAGGTTGTTTGTTTGCTAAAAAGGTTTATTGTCTTAATTTTAAAAATTCCACGTCACTACACTCACAACAAGCAGAAATAACAATTTTGTGTAAGTAACTGCAGGAAAACAGTAATATTTCCTTTCTAGCACCTTTCATTGAAATGCTTGGAACCTTGGTTGAAAACCTAATTACTGCAAAGCTTTTCACCTTAATTTAGTCATGGTTCCATGTTCCCCACCCCCTCAGTCCCCACCCCCAAGGCCCACAAGCCACGCATGCTGTGGCAGAAAAGAGGTCCTCAGTGGCCTAGTGGGCTAGCAGGTTTGGTATCTAATCACAGGCTGTCACCTCTGTGTGGGTTTGAGTTCCACTAGTGGCAAATGCTGACGACCTGTGCCAATTTGACCCCGGCTGTTGAACTGGATGTAGGATCTAACTTTGACCTTAGACCACCGGCTGAATGAACCTCGAACAATACTTCTATATTGGGTGGACAGTCTTATTGACAGGACAGTGGACAAACAATTAATTTTCCAGGTTGTCCATTGTAGTTATCCCAGTCAGTAAGACTGCCCCCCCCCCCCTTCTGTATGTGCCTTGGAATCTTCTTTTACAAAGATTAAGAACTATAGAATACTTTTTACATTAGATGGTAAAATATTACAAAAAAAATTATGTTTCTGGTTAATGACTTCCATAATGTCTTCCAATGGAATATTGGGTGGTCCAGGCAAATACATAGTGGCTCGGATGATCACTTAAAGTGGCGGTCTTCTGTCATTGGGTCCTATCCCCAGTGGTAGGTTAAAGAACCTCAAGGACGTTGATAAATGGTCATCCTTGGGCCTCTGTCTTCTGCTAGGGGAATGCCAGTAATTTGAGAGTTGGATTGTACTTATACAGTTGGATGGGTCATATAACGCTTTGAGTCCTGTACTACATGGAGATATTGCGCTAGGTATAAAAAATACAATACAATACAATGCTAATGTGTGGCTTAGCCAGGCTACATGGATCCCTTTTAAAGGGTTATCTCCCTAGCCCAGTTGACATATGGGTGACAGCAGTAGAACTGCAATAAATATATAATCGGGTGAATGCCCCTGCCTTGTGTTTCAATGAGCTCTTTTTACGCTTGAGTCTAGACTGATTTAATCTGCCGCCCCTTTGCTCAGAATTACAGATGAAGTGCTCAATCCTTAATTGTTTAAGGAGAAAATACCAAAGCCAGATGCAGCTTCAAGTCATGTATATATATCCATATATACTTCAGCCAACCTGTTCTTTTCAAAATCTATTCTTATCCCAACGTTTGGAAGAGCTGTTATACACTTAACAACTGATCCAGTTTGATTTTAGTAACTATTGTACATGATTTATATATGTAAATATAGGTATAAGAAAATTGATAATTTAAAAAAAAATGTCACCTCCCCTCAAAAATAAATAAAAATAAACCCAAAATTATTCTGAAAACCAGAAATGCATTGTTATACTTCCAGCGATCAGTGCTTTTTATAGACTCTTCTTGTCTTGTAATTGTGTTAAAATACAGCCAGGGACCAGACTAATATGACTTTTTTTCAACTGTTGTACATTGGGACTGAAATGGCTTTCCTAGGTCAAGATGTAGTGAGCCATAGTGGAGCAATAAAAGTCTCATTTTCATCGCCAATCTGCCCAAATAATGAGGCCCAGTACAGTCCAGCCATACTGAAAAGCTCACAAAGGCCATTCACAGACTGACTGCTAGTTAGCCTTGCTTAAGGCCCAAATTTGCATGATATCTTTTCAAACATGCACACAGATATTTGGTATTCATAAAGTACTCATACATGTTAAGAGATAGAACCTAATCTTAGCTGTATGCTGTTTTAAAAGTTAGTACATGTATGAGTACATTATAGAAACTGAAACTCCATTATCTGAACTGAAAACTTTTCCTAACTGCAAAAGCTTCAGCAAGGCTAACGGCTAGTATAAATTTTCCCCCATGCAAAGTAAGACCAGTTAGGAAATCTCACCACTGAGACATGAATCCATTGTCAAAACCTCTGCTAAAATAAAAGGTCATAAGTGATGGTAGTTCTGTTGTTTTGCTATGTTTATTTCCAAGAGTTGCTAGCGAGTTTGAGTTTCAGTGTTTATTTGGGACTTCTGTAGCCATTGCCAGTGTATCTGTGTTCCTGTTCTTTAAGAGCATAAAATCCATCTAAAACTCACATTACAATATAAAATAGGTCATATCCTTGGATCTGTATATCAAGCACTGTAATGCATAACATTTTGCCATTGTACCCTCTTCATGCAGATCTGATACTGTGGCCTTGTGGGTAATACACTAGCCTAGGAACACAGAGGACCTAGGTTCAATTCCATGTACATACAGATATATAGTTGTTCAGATGACCACTTAAAATGGTGATCCTCTTTCATTGGGTTCTATCCTCAGTGGCGGCTTAAACATTTTGAAGAATGTCAGTCACATTATAGCTTGGGTTGTACTTGTGTAGTTGGTATGGGTCAAATAGTGCTTTGAAAGTCAAAGTTGGGGTTTTATGTCCTGTTCAACAGCCACAGTTACATTGGGACAGGTCCTCAACATTGTCGTTTGTGGGAGTCAAACCGACATAGAGGTGACAGCCTGTGATTAGATGTCAAACCAGCTAACCACTAGGCTACTGAAAACCTCAAATTATTGTTACCATACAAAGTAAGACAGATTGGGAATCTAGCCATAGATTTGAAACCAGCCTTGCAGCCCTGTTAAAGCAACTGGCAAGAAGTGAAGGCAGTTTTGACTTACAGATTCATTTTATCTGCTTATTTTTAATAGGTGGATAATAAGTGTAATGTCAAAATTGTTATGAGAGTTTATATATATATTATATATATATATCATTGGTGTGTGTCTACCAGCTGTTCATTCTGTTCAAAGGAAGTTTGAGGGTTTATATGCCCCTCAACAGCTAAATACATATCAAGACTAGACCTTTGTACATCTCACATTTTGCCTTGGGTCAAACTCAAACCCAGGGCCACAAATGTGTGAAATGAGTAAATAAACACCAAACTTAATTACCACTCAGTTAAAGATGTTTTTACATTCTTTCAAAAAAACAGAGGCATATTATGGCAGTCCCTCATCATTGCCACTTGTGGGAGTCAAATCCACACACGAGGTGACAGCCTGTGATTAGATACCGTACTTGTCACTTTGACTAAAATTTTCTGCGAGTTTCTTTGTCACATGTTCAGAAATTGACAAGAATATGCCATTTGTTAGCTATTGCAAAAATGGGCAAAATTTCAACAAAGAAAATTTTTTTTTTACTGAATTTAAAAAAAAAAACTAATGCAAGCAAACACTTTATTCAATGTTTATCAAAGCATTCATTAACTCTTTTCTAAATTGCCATGTGCCAAATTGGTATTGCTTTGAAATTATCGAGTACATATCTGGCATTACATGATGCAAATTTACAATTTGGTGGGTATTACATAAATGGGCAAAATTTAAAACGGGGCAAGTGTTCATGAGTTTACTGTAACACATTGTCCGCCTTTGACTGTGTCTCTCGGAGAAAATTATTTAACTGGAATAAAAAAAGTCCCAAATGATACATTGAAAGCCATAATGTCGCCGAATTGCAAAATGATGAGAGTTTTTATCCCGGGCAAAGGAGGACATATTTCATCCCCAGTCTGGTTATTTCATCACTTTACCTCTGTTTGTCAGGATTACTCCAAGCAGTTTTGGACAGTTTTTTCGGGGTGTTACCTACTCTTGAACACACAAAGCATGTTTCCATCTTGCAGTCAGTAAGTGTATTTTGTGTCCTTTTCAAAGGAAATGTTTCCAGATATCTGAATACAGGCGATATGGTTTTCTTAAATATACTTAGATTAGCCCTATATAAATGTTGTTGTGCTAATGTGAGTGATGGTAATTAATGATTGCAACTTTTTATGGTTTTAAGAACAAAAAAAATCCTTTCCAAAGAGTGCACACCTCCGCCAAGGCATTACTCATGTATGATTTTTTAAAACTGACGAATAATAGGCAAATGGGAAAATCTGGATCTTTGAGATTTTTGTATCCAGGCAGTGATCCAGATCACTCTAAAATTTGATCGGATCTAAGTTGGACCAAGACCCATCTTCTGATTTTTTTTTCATGAAGATTCAACTAGTGGTGTTTGTGTAATCCTGCTAACTAAAAACGGATAAATAGACAAGCAGTCATGAATTCAATACCTCCTTGGTGGAAGTAAATAGAATGAAAACTAAAATTTAGATTAAATCTGTTTCTCTTTTCCCTATACCACAGTTCTACTGTCTCCCAGGTGCAAGGGACTTGAATGAATGCATTATGGAACACTTCATATAGTTGATTTTGTAACTGGCACAGAGCCCCTTTCAGTCTTCCACAAGCTGAGCATAAACTCTCGCGACCTCACATGAAATCTCATTGGTTGGTGAGATTTCATTACCAATGCTCACCAGTTTTTTTCACTAAAGGACCATATCTCCAAACATAATCAAACACGAGATTTACAGGTGGATGCATGTTGAGCAACAGATGTTGCACCTTAATTTGCCTGATAGCTTACTATCAGACAGCTATTTAGTGACAGATTTATGAGTTCATATTCAAACTGTATTGATTGTTCAGTTATGGAGTCAACAGTTTTTAACAATATAATGTTTCAGAAACTATTCAATTGACTCATTGAATCAGAATTACAAATTCTGCAACAGCTGGAAATTAAATTAAACTGTGTATTGGCATAATTGGTATATAAGGCTGTTTCTTATCGAAGACTTATCTTATCGCCCTGATCACAGATGACCGTTGCCAATGTTTCTAGTCACCAGACCTAAAGGCTGTTCTTATTGTAAATATTATATCATTGTATAAGAACCTTTAATTTTAAATATATATGTGTTATATTTGTTATTTCCCAACTGCTTTGTATAATTATTTTACCAATATAGGAAATATAAAGATATTAAAACCAGTTGGTGCTTTGGAAACATTCTTTTTGTAGGCGAAAGCAGCTTTTCAGATGTTACTAAATGGAAATCTCCTTCAGTTAAACGTCTGAATCCTTAATATAAGATTTTCATTTGGGATAATTGCATGGATGTAATGTTATAGAGTCTTTTCATCCATTGTACACGTACTTTCCATTTGTCTGAGAAATCCTTCCCCATTTACCAGTTCAGATAACCGAATTCTACTCATCAACTCAGTTTTGAAGTGTTTGGATAACATAGCCTCTGATGTAATCTGTACCGGCAAGATATGAGTGTGGGAAACACAGTTGGATAGTTTGCCATAATATTTTGGGGGAATTTTTGCAAAGCATTCCACAGGCTCGCTTTGGGATCTTATTTATCCAAATAAAAAGTTTGGTATGGAGTTTGGAAACATGTGTATCACCCGAAATATTGCCAATTGTAAAGAAACAAAGTATTTTCTGTCAAAATTTGTCTTCATTAAAAATCTAATCTAATCATATTTTTATAGCACCTAATCTCTGATGTAGTAGATTCCCTAGTACATACTTAAATGGATTTTGAAAATTAAAGGACCTTGGCCCAAAATCCAAATTCAAATGTCCAAATTTCAAACAGAGTATTTGGAATTTCAAATACTCTAATTCGAAAAAATACTTTTTTTATCCCCAGTTGACACGGCAGTTCCAGCCCTTCGCCAACAGCTATATAAAAACATTTTCAGACAAAGAACAAATTTTTTTGGTTGAGTATATCATCGATCGGTAAAGTTTTGCATCTCTGTTAGCATTTAAGCTTCTGTGGCTCCCATCTTTTGCTGAACCTGCGGCAGACATGCCATTACTTTTGTGTGTTGTATTCAGAAGGTACCATGATAGTATCACAGCAGAAACACAGCAGGTTATATACAGTATGGACATGAGACATGAGTTTGTTCCATATTAAAAGATCACATGAAAGATTGTATTAAGAACAGGATCACTCAGAGAGTGCATACCTCCGCCAAGGCCCTACACATTCAATACTGCCTATGAGCGCAATGTTAAAAAATCGTTTAAAAATTCCTCGATCCAGACAGTGATCCAGACCACCACAAAAGTGTTATCATCTGTTCCTTGTGCCTAGGTCAGCATTTCCTGAAAATGCTATCAAAATCTGTCCAGAACTTTTCAAATTATTCTGCAAACAAACAGACAGACGCAACCAAAGACATAACCGTCTAGGCAGAGGTAACAATACACCAAAGACAATGCTCTTCATTTAGATCTCCTTTATGGCATATCCAGGGACCTACACAAATCCTAATTTGTACTTTTCAATGAAGTTTGGCTCATACTAAAGATAGTTGATTAGTATTAATTAGCATTCAATCAGCTGTTGTTATTTTGTTCCTACAACACCTATGGATCAGACTTGGCAGTAGATGTATGATCCTCAATACAACCTTTGTGTCCAGTGGAAACGCGATACTTTTCGGTCTAATTAACTCTTTCTACAGTAATTACATCTGGGATTTCAAATACTATCCACAAAGGCCACAAGATTTCCTTTATTTGTTTACTCAAACAATTGCAGTTGTTATTTCCTCGGAATTACAGATATTTCTACAGTCTGAGCTATGTGATAATATTCCACATACTTACCTATAATTCAGTTGAATAGCAACTTTGAGCTGTAACAACTTCACTAGGTCAATGGTATAATATCTGCCACTGGAGTATATCATTTATTAAAGGAAGCTCTAAGTTATTGGCAGTGCCTGTACACATAAATAGTGGTATTAGGTGAAATACAATTCTATAGCATGAAGAAGTAAAAAGTATCGTAACATATCTATGTACACCCAAACCAATGCAACATAATTTGACACAAAACAATTATTTCGAAAAACTATCCAAATTTATGGGATGACGACCTCCTTATTTTGAAATGTTTTTACCATTTCTGTTCAGTGCTGAGGGCTGGTGGCTGATCTTATCACATCAGATCATATTGGATCAGGTCATACTGTATCAGGTCAGATCAGATCATAACATCAGATCATACTGGATCAACTAATATCAGACCATATTGGATCAGATTATAACAGATCAGACCATATTTGATCAGATCATATTGAGTCATATTAGATCAGATCATACTGGATCAGGTCATACTGTATCAGGTCAGATCAGATCATAACATCAGATCAAACTGTATCAGATAATATCAGTTCACATTGTATCAGATCATAACAGACCAGACCATACTGGATGAGATCATATTGAATCATATTAGATCAGATGATATTGGATCAGGTCATATCAGATCATTTTTTGAGAGCAGGCATTTTAGAAAGGCTCTATATCGAGTTGTGATTACAGGAACAATCGGCACAGTCATTGCCGCTGTCTTGTGAATACTGTTATTTTATGTTGGAAACACCCACTCAGAATAGCAATTCTTAACAATCCTTAATGCTTTATATCCTAGCAACAATGACACTCCATGACCGTGTGTTTATCTGACCCTTTTTACACAGGAATTACCCTCAATCCTGTTTATTGGGTTGGATAGTCAGAGAATATTGGGCCAAAAAGGACAAAAAGCGGTTTGTATGAGGAACTGTGGACACACATTGACAATTGTACTGTAAACCCCATAAAATTGCTAAAACAAGATGCCCTTCTCACTATTTCCCAACATTTGTTCTGATTTTAGCCAAAAATATTTGAATCTTTTTAGCAAATGACCTTGGGCAGTGAAAATTAATTCCTACTGAAGCTGGGAATTACTCTGAATGCCATTCAAATGAAGATTAATTTAATAAAAGTTTAAGTAATCCCCCTCGCTTAAAGACTGTGGAATAGTTGACATAAATAATGACACCATAATGACATTACTCGAAAGCCTTTATAATAATTGGTGAAAGTTTATACACAATTAGCATACAAACTTGGTCATATCTTACAAGTATATCATGGTTATTTGTAATTTTTTGTATAACTTTATCAAGGTACTTGAGTCAGAGGCCATTTGGTTAACAAGTTTCCATGACAACATGTGGGAATCACTGATATGACGTCAGCTGTTGTATAATAATAATAGTAGGATTTATATAGCGCAAAATTGATACAAATCCTCTAATGCGCTTGAGTCCAAGAAGGGAGAGTCCAGGGACAGGCATGGGTCGACATCTAAAAAGCGCCCGCCAGGGTATAGCTAAGGTGGGGGGGGAGGGGGTATGCCAGCCTAAACAAGTAGGTCTTTAGCTGGCTTCTGAAACCATCTATTGTTTGCTGAGATCTGACAGTCTGTGGTAGCTTGTTCCATTCGGCTGGTGCAGCTACTGCAAAGCCACGCCTTCCTATGTGCTTATTGGGGCGGGTTGAGGAGATAGATAGCCTGTTGCCACGAGTGAGACTGCTCGATCTTATTAAAGCTGAAAGATACGGGGGCTGTGAAAGATTAATAGCCTTGAATACCAAAAGGTTGTACTTAAACAGGATGCGATGTTGAATTGGGAGCCAGTGGAGTTTTTCAAAAAGGGTGTAACATGACTCATTTTGTCAAGTCTGAAGATAATGCGGCAAAGAGCATTCTGGACTCTCTGTAGTTTGGCTATGTTGGACTTGCTTACCCCATAGAGTAAAGAGTTACAGTAGTCTAGACGATTACTGACCATAGCGTTTGCCAGAAGTATTGCTGTCTCAACTCCAAGGAATTTGCGAATTCGTCACAAATCACGAAGATGATAGTAACATGCTCTGCAAACCTTGGCAACACGATTGTCAAAGGAGTCGTCTGAGTCAAAAATAACACCCAGATTTTTTACTTCCACCGACGGAGAGATATTGTTTTGGAGGAGTGGAACAGGGAAATTTGGTGCAAGTGACTCTCTGATGGCTTTTTGACCTATAATGATAAATTCGGTTTTATCTGGGCTTAGTTTTAGTTTGACACCGTCCATCCATTCCTGTACAGACTTGAGACACTCGGTCAGCTCTTCCATGCTAGAGTCAAAATTCCTGGAGTCAACTGCTAGGTAGATCTGGGTGTCATCGGCATACAGGTGATGAGTAACATTGAATTTTGAAATAACTTGACTGAGGGGACTAGTATAGAGGGTGAAAAGGAGAGGACCCAGTACAGAGCCTTGGGGGACTCCGAAAGGGAGAAATAAGGGGCTCTACAGTGTACTGTCTAATTCTGGTCACATCCAGTCTCCTAGTAACAAGGCTATTTTGCTGAAATACCAAAGCAAAAACATTGTATCTGGTATTTGGATCTTCAGCACATAAATGGTGAGAGAACAAGTCAAGCAGCAATATCGTGAAGGTTGACAAAAAAATCAGGAGGGCATCAAAGATGTAGCGGAACTTGCGTGTTTTGTTTTTATTAACGTTACTTCCGGTTGGAGGGTGATAGGGATAATACTAAAACACTGCTTCTTAGGGTGTCCCAGATTCGGAATGCTTTTGCATTTACGAGGTATGGGAAATTTGTTACCGACCCATACCTAGTAGTCATAATTCCACTGATTACTGCAGGGCCTTTGCGACTGTGAGAGGGTAAATATTGTCACAGATGATAAAACCTTCCTAATGCTGGTAAACACCGCAGTCAAAGATTCCCAGGGTGAGTTCTGTTTTCTCAGTGAAATACAATTTTTAATACTTGGGATATTTTCACTTGGTACACAAGGGTTACCTTTGTGCACTTGTTTGGTTTAAATATTTATGAAGAAAATTCATTGTTTGCAAAATATTTTCCCTTTGTTGGATAACAATAAGAATATTCACAACAGAGTGTGATATTTCTCTGGTGGGGTATCGGATTAAAATGCCTCACCATTTTTCATAAGAGCAATTTGTTCTTATTCTCATGTACACACGTATGTATTTTAACAGGTTGTGTCATACTAATTTAGAGATCCAAATGTGTCTTTTCGGAGTCTCATTCTGGAAAATAAAAATTATCATAGCATTGTATGCATGGCACAGAAGAAACTAATTCAGGACTATCTCACATTGTCCAAAGACAAATTCCAATTGGAGTTTCTCCTAGGAGAATCAGAGAACCCACAAGTAACTATAACTAGACTTTGTACTAATATATTTGTACCAAAATTTTGCAGACCATACCAGGCAAAACTGCAACTAATGGACACTTGCCTATATGGGACTAAGTAGCATTAGAAACTTCATACAACACTGGCCAGATATTATTTAAATGGCAGAAGTTGTAGTGCATATATGTTAGAATGGCAATTCAATATAATTCAGAAAAATAAACAAATGTTGTTTCTAGTACAATCTCCAATAGTCCTAGGGGAAACTCCACTCAGAGTTTCCAGAACAAAGGCCAATCAGAGTTTGTCCTACAACAATCAGACATTGTCCTCAATCAGAATTTCTCCCGTGACATATACATTAAGAGGTTGCAATTATGTGTTCTCAGGATTAGGATATCTGTACCATCATCCTTGAGTTAGTCATATAATGTAATACATTAGACCCAGTTCTAGAAGTGATAAATACATCTCTTACCCTGAACTCCTTTGTGTGTTTTACACCACCAACTGGTCTTAGAGATCTAGTGTGTACAAACTGCAGCATCAAACATTTGTAGTTGGCCTTAATGCAATACCAGACAAATGTACAATGTCCTTTGCATGTATACACTAGACATATTTTGCTAAAAACATCGATCATCCGGACATGGGTTGGGGAATAGAAGGACTTAAAAACAGAAGGGGCATTTGAGTATAAAACTCCAGCAGAAACTGTACATGTATAGCAGAGTGAACATGAGTCCATAAAATGAAATACTCAGAAAACAGAAGGTTAAATAACAGAGGTCATAAAGCATACTTACCTTAATTAGAAGACATAAACATTCAGTAAGAAAATTACTTGTATTTCGCTCTTTTACTTTAAATTCTGAGCCCATGTACACCTGTTCTTGTCGTCTAGTTTTGATTTGAAATCAGTCTATGGTGGTTTGGGGTAAATGACACTACATACCCAATGAATGGTGCCAAAAGTATGCAGAACGCGGATGTACACAAATGCATACGCTTATGTTTCATTTGAGGGCAAAGTTTTTATATTAAAAACTTGATTTTAACCTCAATGTATTGAGAAGTGTTATCTGTACTATAATAGCTTTAAGTTTTGATTTTACAATCAATGTAAGAGTCTTTTTTGTCTTTTTGTTACACTGAAGCCAAAATCAGTCGATGGTTTTGCGAGGAGGGGTAAAAACCCCCCTTCCTTTGACCTCGGCATATTGCCTAATTAAACAGGGACGGGCAGCTTGACTTAATGGGGTCTGTTAACTGACACTCAACCGTCAATTTGCTGAAAAACCTAGTCCGCCTGCCTCTCAGAATAGGATGAAGATTTGAGTGGGAGGAGGGATGTTATGGATTGTGTGACTGTCACATTTCCCCAGATGAACAGTTCCACCTAGGGAAACAGAGGACCTGGGTTTCATCCCAGTTACAGGCAGATACATAGTGGCTCGGATGACTGCTTAAAATGGCGGTCATCTGCCATTGGGGCGTATCCCAAGTAGAAGGCTAAAGAACCCTATGGATGTTGATAAATGGTCATCCGTAAGATTTTGTTTCATAGTTGGGGGAATGTCAATCACAGGGGTGTTTAGGACTATAGCTGTGATGGGTTAAATAGTACTTTGAGTCCTGGAAAAAGGGGGATATTGCACTGAGTAGAAATACCGACAATACAATATAGTTTTAAGAAACATATAAAGACTCACCTGCTATTGTAGTTTCTCACACCTGCAACCTTGGATTGTTGACCTTGAATGTAGTGCACTGATTTCTGGACAGGGCACCAGCCCAGTTTAACAAAAGAGGTACTGGTATCGCCTTGGGTGACCTTTCGCTTCTTGAAACATGTTTCTCGTTGAAGTAAATAGGTGACCTAAACTATTTTTATATTGGTTTGAGTAGTGTTGTTGTGTATATTAGGAATTATAACATGAGATATTGTTGATAGAATAAAATACCTGATGGTGTGACAGTTTACTGAAAAGCAAAATCATATTTTGAAGCAGTAATGGGAGATTTACAACACATTTGTCATGAACCCTTTTTATTTCAGATAAATTTTATAAAATTATTATGAGGTAATATTATACTGTAAAAGGGGACCATATGTATCAAAGTATGCACCATTTGAGTTGAAGAAAAACATATTATGTAACATTTCTCTGTGCTATTACTCAGTTTAACTACGAATGCTAATAATCTAAAATGGTGGCCGATGGCAGACCATTTTTGATAGAAAAGTGGTACGGGACCAGAGTAACTGAATTTCCCCCCCCCCCCCCCCCCATAGAGAAGATAGTTCTCCTGCAAACCATCAATTAAAGCTGTGACGTAACAATACAAATTAGAGCTAAATATAATTTATGTAGTTCTAATCCCATAGAAAATATCAGTACATAGTTGAAACAGGGCCATGCCAGGACCCATGTGGCCCAAAAATACTGGAAAAGTAATCAAACCTGACTCTGTTGGTCGCAAACCGCCATTACTCCGAGATTTTTGAACATTTCAAGCAATTTAAGCAGCCCTGAGAAGAGATCTGAATCCATTACACTGATGCACTAGGGATATCATTGGTCACAAGGGTCACATGACCATCCCAGTAAACATTTTTGGTTAATGTCTGAATAATAATGGGGTCAGAGGTCAAAGTCAATATCTTTTTAAGGTTGCTCACTAATGAAAATATTATTTTTATGTCTCAAATTGTAAGATAATGGCTTAAAAATTGTGCCCCCATTCAATTCTTAATTTTAGGGATTGCATGTGAGGCAATTTTTGACAAAGTCATCTAAAATCCCCTATTACTACTCACCGCCATCTTTGAACATGTTTGGAGGTGAAGGTTTAATAAGCAGTCTGAAAATATGGGTTTAAAAACGTTTTTGATAGAATGTTTTAACACATTTGGTCAACAATGTTTTTAAAACTTTATGTGTACTGGTTATATTTATTTCATCATGAATATATATTTATAAGCCATTTCATCACGAATATTTGAAAAAAACATTTCCAGCATAACCTTCATTTCTTTAGCTTCCAGTCAAACATATAGGTTCTTGAGTTATTTTATAAACATTTAATTTTGTAAACGTTTGATCCATTTTAAAACGTTTCTTATGTTTACTGGGATGTGATATACTAGTATTCCAGTGGTCCTCAGTAGCCTAGTGGTTAGTAATTCTGGGTTCGAGTCCCGCAAGTGACAATGCCGAGAACCTGTCCCTATATAACTCTGGCTGTTGAACAGCTCCTAAAACCCCAACTTACACCAGTATTTCTACAGGTGGCTACCAGGTCACTGGAAACGGGGAACTGTGACACAGGTTTAAGGGAAGCCATTTTAATCAAAAATGCCTCAGAGGAAGAAGGTTTTAGAGTCAGAGCTTTTAAAACGTCTCTGTCACGAGTAGTTTGTTTTACTTTGTTTACAACAACATTCAGTTGTGGAATTTTACAGAAAAGTGTAATTATATTTTCACGAATTTCGTGTTTTAGTTTTTACACGTTGATCTGCAGAAAGGAAACCACTTTTCAAATGAGAACCATAACAAAGTTAAATTGTAAACAGTCTATAGACCAGCATTGTCAGTCTACATGTATTGGTCTACCGTGATATTAAATCAACTATTAATTGTTTATGGCAAATCAGTTTGATGATGGAGTTGTGTTTCCCAAAAATTGTTGCATATATTACAAACTTCAGTCTATTTGTAGTCAGAGATGGAATATGGTGTACCATGAAAACGTGGAAAAAACATTGATGGAGGAAGTTAATGTATTTCTCTGGATATTTATATCTATAAAAAATATGTAAAAAGAACTTGGATCAAAAGTATGAGAAACGGATATATTTTGTGACGTCACAATTTTCAAAAATTACAACAGATACATACTTCAAAGGAATTAGAAAAAAACAGCAGAAAATCTTTTGTTTTACATGTAAATCTCCATATTGACGCATTTTAAGAATTTATAATGTTGTCAAATACGTTAAACTATTACATGACAAACAAAGGTATGGAACGGCACAACAACATATGTCTGCCATGGGTAGTTTTCAGATGAGTAAAAAAATAGCATAAATTCAGTTTAAAAAGCTCTGTACTTGAGGTGATATTTTGATGGTGTTTGGTTAATCAATGGGAAATATGTTTTAAAATAATATTTAACTTATTAACTTGATATTGGAACTGAAATTGTTGTTCATAGTTTAAAATATTGCGTTAAATACAAAGTAAGAGGCATATGGGATTTGAGAAAGAAGCACATTTCTAAAACAGGTGTCATACAATCATGTTAATCTGTGTTATTGGATTTTAAAATGTTTTTAGATGCTGTACCCACTTCAGTTACAAGTCGTGAGATTCCAGAATAGAAGTAATAGAATAAGATAAAGCATTTGATACCATGGAGGTGATATCAAATGCATTACGTTGGCCTTTAAACACAAACCTTATTTTAGGGTTTGAAAAGTCGATGTTTTAAAAAGTTTTAAAGTGATTTAAATTTAGATATGATTAGCTTTTGATGAAAAAATAAGGTACAAGTTACAATTGTTTCTGAAAGCTGTCATAAACAAAGGTGTTTTGTAAGTATAGCTTAAAAACAAGCAAGTCACAGACGACAAACCTAGCATTTTTTTTAAAAAGCAGGTTGACTATAATCAATTTTAAGAGATGTTTCATTAACACATTTAGTTAAAAGTTTTCTAATGTTTTCAAGTACTGAAAAGTTTTAAGCTTTACACAGTTTTGTGATTGTCAGAAATTTGGTTGTGTATGTTTTCGGAGAATTTTCCAACTTTCCATAAAATTATGTCACAAATGCAGTGGGTAATACATTAATTGTGAGTAAATATTTATGTGTTTTCTATATGTCTACAGCAGCATGTTTTACTTTCATAATTAACTTTTTATTTACTGTTTTAAGAGCTAATTTCACCAAAATACACAAGCTGGGGGTGATGTCATATTTGAAAAAAATCCCTGTTTGTATTTTCGTCTATTACGAGAAGATACAGCCTTGAGTTGACAACAGAAGTTCTGTACAAGCTTAACTGGGAAGAAAATATTAAAAATTAGCCAAGGCTGAAAAGTCTTTCAATCTACAGGAGTGAGCTGCAAAGCCATCAGTAGAACACTATAATAGTATCCCAGGACCCAGATAGTCCAAAGTCAAGAATTAAAAAAAACAGTGGGTTCTTTACAGAAAAAATTGAAAAAATACAATTTTCAATTTTCTCTACCTCACTCAATTTCCGACACATCACCCCAGACTCTCCTCCACCCACATTCGCCTCTTTCTCTGCTGTAACTGAAGAGCAGGTCACCAAAATCATTCAAGACTCTCCCACTAAATCATGTTCCCTTGACCCTTGGCCCACTTTTCTTGTTCTTGAATTCCTGGATATTCTTATTACCCCCATCACCTCAATAATCAACGCCTCTCTAGCACAAGGTACGTGTCCTAATTTCTTTAAGCAGGCCCATGTAACCCCAATTCTGAAAAAATCATCCTTAGACAAGGAAGTTTTCAAAAATTACAGGCCTGTTTCCAATCTAAACTTTACTTCAAAGATACTTGAAAGGGTAGTAGCAGCCCAGCTACAAACTCACCTTGATGAAGCCGGCCTGATGACTGCCTTCCAATCGGCTTATAGAAAACACCATTCTACTGAAAGTGCCCTCCTTAACATTCATAATGATATTCTTCTCAATATGGCCAAAGGGTCTGTTACAGCCCTCACCCTTCTAGATCTCTCCGCCGCTTTCGATACCATTGACCACACTATACTCCTGGACAGACTTAATGGTTATGGAATCAGTGAACTGGCACTCGGCTGGTTCAAATCATACCTGTCGGGAAGGACACACTTGGTCAAGGTAGGCAGCACAATATCAAATCCTGTTGCCCTTCATCATGGGGTCCCCCAGGGCTCCGTCCTTGGTCCAATTCTTTTTTCCCTTTACACCAACCCAATCAGCTCCATCATTCAATCTCACAGTAGCATCAGTTACCATTTCTACGCCGATGACACTCAGCTATACATTTCACTCTCTCCAGCAAATTTTTCTCACTCTGTACAAAAACTAAAAAATTGCCTAAACAACATCCAAAACTTCATGTTCACAAATAAATTAAAACTCAACCCTGATAAAACCGAGTTCATTTTGATAGGTTCGAAAAACAACCGTAAACAACTCCTTCCTCACTTCCCAATCAATATTCTTGGTAATCAGGTCTCACCAGCACAAAGTGTCAAGAACCTCGGAGTGGTGTTTGACTCCAATTTCACTTTCTCCGACCATGTATCACAGATCATAAAGTCCACTAGAGCTCATGCAAGAGACCTCTACAGAATACGCCCCCTTCTAGACCTTAAAACATCAGTTCTTTTAGCTAATGCCTTGGTCAGCAGCAGACTGAACTACTGCAATTCCCTGTTTCTATCACTCACAGACTTTGAGCTAAGAAGATTGCAACTAGTGCAAAACTCACTCTGCAGGGTTGTCACCCGTTCCTCAAAATTTTCTCACATCACCCCTCAACTGAAAAAACTCCATTGGCTTCCAGTTAGGTATAGGGTACAATTCAAAATAGGCCTCATTACATACAAAATCCTCAACCAAGGTCAGCCTGTTTACCTAAGAGAACTAATCCACCCCTACACTTCCTTTAGAAATACTAGACGAAGTACCCCTAAACACAAGTTCCTTCATGCCCCCACTTTTGACCGTAGAGTTCATAAATCAATTAAACACTTCTCAAATTCTTTTAGTCACTATGCCCCAGTTCTTTGGAACTCTCTCCCCTTCCAAATAAGAACCAATCCCTCTGTCGCATCTTTCAGGAAACACCTCAAAACCCACCTTTTCAACTCTAGCTTCCCAACTTAGTCTCCTTCCCTCTCGGTCCCACCCACAAACCTGGTACACTGACCTTGAACGCCCCTCGACTCTTCTTATAAGAAATGATTTTTGTTAACTAGCGCACTGAGTTCCCCTTAGTGGGGAAGATATTGCGCCTGCAAAGCAGTAGATTAGATTAGATTAGATTAAAACTTTTATTTTGATACTAATTTTTTGTTGGTCCAGTCAACTTTTTAATTGAGTTTTTAAACACACAAAAAATTGCAAAATGTTATAAAAAAGAAACAAGTCAGAACCTGTAGCTTTATTAATTGAGTGAAATAATTGAGACATGGGGACTTAAAATAGTCAGTTTTGAGTTGCTTATTCAAAATTGACCCATTCTGAGATATTATACCAAAATAAATGGATCTCCGGCGGCACTTCTGAAAAAGGAGAGTCTGTCTGACTAAATCAATACAAGGCTTTTGCATTAAGTAGACTCTGTATATCTAGAACCAGTGTAAGTGGGCTTCAGGAATATCACGTGGGACCATATTTGATTGCCCACTATGAGGAAATGTTGTATTTCTGCCAGTCATTAAGTGGAAGTTTGGAATTAATTATGTTGTTCTTCTTGCCAAAAATATATGTGAAAAATATGTGTAAAATAAGTAAAGCAAGTTTCTGTAGAACAATTTCATTGACCTGTTAAAAGACAAATTACAAATCATCCATACTGTGCACTGTCTTAATGATGATACACAGGCCTTTGCGATGACTTGATACAAAAAATATCTACATGTTTATTTCAGAGATATATCTAAAAAAAGCTGTAAATACATGTATTATGTTTCTAGTCAGTAATATAAAGTCGTTATGTTATGAAATAATGTGAGAATTCCCCAACTTTGCATAAACATATATCACAAATGCAGTGAGTAAATATTTATGTGTTTTCTATATGCCTAATGTAGCATGTTTTACTTTTATTAATCTCTTTTTATTTACTGGTTTACAAGCTAATTTCACCAAATACCTAAGATAGTGGTGATGTCATACTTGAAAAAAAATTGTGATTTGTATCTTCCCCTATTTCGAGCAAATACAAACTTAACTGGGAAAAGAAAATATTAAAAATAACCAAGGCTGAAAATACTTTCGATCTACAAAGCCATCAGTACAACACTACAATAGTATCCCAGCCCATAGATGATCCAAAAGTCAAGAATTAAAAAACAGTGGGTTTTAAAACTTCTGTTTTGATACTATTTTTTTAACAAATGCACAATTTATAATGTAAAAGTATTCTACATATGAAAATTGAACATACTGGGTTATGAGATTGAACCACCTTCAAGTTTGAACTAGGACAGAAAGGAAGGTTTAAAAGTAATTGAAAGGCCAAGGTGGAGCAATTCGCTGTGACCTTGGGGGTAGGCAAAGCCATCAGTAGGGCACTACAATATGTGAATTTATTTATTTATTTATTTGGGGTTTTACGTCCCTTTCAACACTGTCCAGGTCATATCACGACGGGTAGTTGGAAGGGCAGAGGAAACCAGTACATAGAGTTCGCTAGGGTTCTGTACTGTAAACTGCCGACCAACGGCAAGCAACTACCAGCTTTCCCACGTAAGGCCTTGACGGGGATCGAACCCCGGCCTTAGAGGTGGGAGGCGAGAGTGTTACCACTCTGCCACCGTGGCCCCTCTACAATATGTGAATGTCGGGAACCAAAAATAAGTGATATCCGGAAGCGTGATCCTCTTCAAGAACTCAAACTTAAGTGTGGAGAAGCACATTGTGAGGATTTTGGAGGTTAACTCTAATTATACAGTCTACACAGTATGTTATGCTTTCCCTACTTATTTATATGTCACAGTTCACTGGGTTTATAGCATCTTAGCAGTCAATTCATATAACAGAAAGGGGGGGGGGGACTCTAGCAAAACTGCTTTTTTCTGAAAGACTGTGAGAAGACTGCAACTTTACCGAAAGATTTCTGAAATAAGATATTGTTGCAAATGGCAGGTTTAAGAATTATTTCTTATTGTTCTCATTTATTTAGAGATAAATGTATACAGGATAGCAGGCAGCTGGAGTTTTTGAATGGTAGAATGACTGAGCAAATATATATGTTAAGATAAGTATAAGATTCAATGTCAGTAGTAGCAAAGTAACCAGTAAAAAAGCTAGACTTAAACTTGCTTAAGATCTGCAATGGAAACAAGAATAGTCATTAAAAATGACAGGTCAGTGTAACAATTGAAATATCCTTTTTACTGATCAAATATGCAGTGTGGTATTTTAAAATATTTCGGCTGACTGGCTAAATTGTTTTTGAAAAAAACAACCGAAAAGTAACTTCAATATTAACATCATTATCTTTTTGAAGCTTTTGCAGGGTTTCTTGCCCTGTTTGGAAAATGTTCTTCTGTGTTTGGAACAATCGGAAATGTGTTTCTTCGCAGCCACACAGAAATTTCTCAAACTGTGGTTCAAGAACAGAGTGTTTATTCTGGAGGTTCTCAAATGATTTGTGAGAACTAGGGTTATCTATAGATTCACAGGAAGCCATCTCAGCTTATATTATCCCCCATGAGCTGTATACCAGGACATACAGACCGGGTAGTATTTTTCTGTATTGCCCTGTGTCAGTTTTTATAAACAAAACTACAAATGTGTTTACAAATACACTGGCAAAGATGAATTTTACACATCAGTGGAAAAAGATATTTCTACTGAGCTTCAACTCATTTTATTGCATCCAAATCCTTGCGGAAATGGCTGAGAAATCTCAAGTTGACACTTAAGTTATTATATATTCAATTGTGATCCCATATATAGACATGACACCTTTTAACACGGTTTATTTAAATATGAACTTACTTGAGTTATTATTCAAACAGAAGGCCTGATAATAAAAGTATAATATTGTCTTCTTCTTTCGTAATATATTTTTTTTCAATCAAGATTTCCTTTTGTCTATGCTGACAAGGAAGCCCTCTCACCTCATATCCTGACAAGGTTTTTGAGGAATATATGAGCCCGAGGAAATACTAGATGCACACATAAGTTGGATGCAATGAAAGACAACAGCGCCGATGAGTTAGTTCTGTGTGGAACATACTAAAGTAAACAAGTGAGAAGTAAATTGCATTACTGGCACAAATTGACTTGTACTCCTGAGTAACTTTACGGTAATCCATTAAAACTATGTACCTTGCTGCTGAATTTTGCCACACTTGTTTCAACCCTTCTACTAATCGCATACATAAGGCAATTCATGACACAGCATTCCTTGAAATATAGTTTCATATATCTATGATTTGAAAGCTCAGTATTAACTCAGTGACATTTTCGTCTGAAATAACAGGCTGAGAACGATGCTGTAGCTTAATAAACACAATTTTGTTTTGGAAAAAATTAGCATTTTAATTTTAAAAAGAATATAGAGAGACATATGACCAGAGCTAGTGGAATTTATCTGGAAGTAAAATCAATTTTGATATCCCCACATTGAAAAATGCTGTAATTTTGTAGACTTGTGGAAATTTTCCATAATTGAAACCAATTGCTGAAGATATATCACAGCTTCTAAATATACAGGGTCTGCTTATAAGAATCTATGCAATTAGTTCACTGTGGAAGAATTTGTTTTACAAATGTTTCAGATGGCTTCTAGCTATGATTCCCCTGCTAGCTATTCAGGCTGGGTATATTTGTATGTTCAACTACATAATCGTATCCACGCCTCACAAACTTATTTACTTAACAAACAGTTCCTAGTCATTATTTGAAAAGAAAGACATAGCAGATATCATGTACCACTAATTTTTGGCTTTACTGGCCAAAAAAGACCAAATTGCTATATAGTTGGCCAATTAGCTTGACAACATCTCAAGTAGCCTTAATGATAAGATGCGATTTTAAGACAGTTTGCTATTTTTCTAAAGATTATAAAGGCTATACCTCCACTATACCTTTCCTTACATTTGTATCTGTATGTATATACTTAAAATGGTGGTCCTCTGTCATTGGGTCCTATCCCCAGTGGCAGGTTAAAGAACCTCAAGGACGTTGATTAATGTCCATCCTTGAGCCTCTGTCTTTCAGTTAGGGGAATGTCAGTAATTTGAGAGTTGGGCTGTACTTATGCAGTTTGATGGGTCATATAGCTCTTTGAGTCCTGTAGTACATGGAGATATTGCACTGAATATAAATACAAATACAAACAGAAAATTGGTTAATACTTGATGACCTCAGCCGTCCTTGTATATCCACCACCACCCTTCACCCCTCCAGTCTGTATAGTACAGAGGAGCTGCTGAAGGTTGTTCAAAATTTTTCAAATGGGTTCCCAAATGCAAATTGCATTCTGAGGTGTGTAGAATCACCCAGGAAGGGCCCAAGGCAAATGAAAATTCTACCAAATCCCATCGGATGCGTCCTATTCAAATAGGAGGGGACACCAAACCACAATTAAACTTAGAAAACCCTGTTTATTTGAAGTTTGTGACCCACAAATGTGAATGGTCTCACCGAGATAGTATCAAAGGTCCATAGTAACCCAGTGGTTAGCAAGCTTAGCATGTAATCACAGACCCTCTGTGTGGGTTCGACTGAGTGGCAATGATGAGGGTCTATCCCAAGAAGACCCTACTTTTAAAATGGCAGGTGAAATAACGGAAACTTTACACAATTTCTATTGATGAATTCTAGCCATATTCAGCTCTAAAATTGTTGGGGGTCATATTTTATAAACTTTAAAAATAAGTAACAGTTAATGCTAGTTTTAATAAAACTGTTGTCTTTTGAATTTTTGAATTTCTTTCACAAAGCCTCCTTTGGAAAGGACCTCAGAAGTAAAGGAAGGGCATTTTTATTCCTTTGGGAAGGCCACCTTAAGGCCACCTTAAAATTCTGTCCTCTGTTGTTGATGGTCAGTGCTATGGAAACAAGCACTTAGTACACAAAAATGTGATTTGTTTTTTATGCCACTCTAATCTTTGAAATCTGATGAATTCGTGGTTGGATTGGGAATAGGGGATTGTTTCTTCAACTTGTGACTAATTGCTTTGACAAGTTGGGGGAACAACCTCAATATAACACACAGGGAAACAGGAGAAGGAATTTCATCAGAAGGAGTTTTGAATTTCTTGAAAAGAAATACTCTTTTGAGTAGTAACTAAATGGAACTTTCAGCTCCTATAAATATCTTTACAGGACATTAGGTATTTTTGTTCATAATAAATTACCAGGAAACCTCTGGTATTTAATTAGAAAATATAAAAAAGACAGATTTTTTTTTACTGACAATGACAAACTTAATGTACATATAAAATGTAGTGGCTGACCTAAATCCCAACAGGGACTTTCAATGTTGAGAAAAAAAATGTCAATTTCGCACAAATGTGCACAGAATGATAACTGTGGCTGATGTAAAATTCTACAATTTCGCCTCAACTTTAAATCTACCCTTGGGACCAATAATCAGAAATCTTGAGCACAGAAAGCTTGAAATACCTGGGTTACCTTTCAAGGCGAAAATATAATCCGGTCACATGACTCCTCTTGTCAAGTTAATAAGCAGGATATTATGTAGATATAGCCGAGTCCCTTTACAATAAAAGACAAATAGTAAACCTATTTGAAAGCCCTTTTTTGCGAAAAGGTAACGTCATTCTTCGGTCCTTGCTGACGACCAACTAGGGGCTAATTCTGATTTCTGTGGCGTGACAAAACTCAGGATGACTTCCTGTTACCGGTTTACCTTCCTAACTAGTGCCAGTTCCCAATTATACTCCCGGATAAAGAATCACACCTTGTATCAGTATCTAGTGAACTGGTACAATGACCTGTATAAGGATTGAACCCCAGACCATTACAGCTGAAGTCTACCCACCCAAACCACTTGGGTGCAGAATACACCTTTATTTTTCCAGAAGGCCTTTAAAACTAAAATTAGTAAAGTTTTAATAAAAAAATATCTTTTAATCTCCCTACATATTAGCTGTTGTTGAGATACTAGACCCAAAAAATTCTATTGCTAAATAAGCCACAGGAAAGAAGCCTTAAGCAAAGCTAGCGATGAATTTGCTATGTGGGAGTCTGGGTGTGTGAGCAATCTGGTACTCAGTGAGTAGGACATCCCAAAACAACAGGGATTGTCTGGATCAGTAGAAATGATGGATGGTTTCACTAGTATAGTGACTACTTACAAAGTAGATACATAGGTATATGTATAATTGTTTTTTATTTATATAATTGGGCCAAATATGATTAGCACAGGGAAATGGAATAGCTGTCTTCTTGAAAGTTTATGAATGAAAATGATTGCTATGAGTTCAGATAACAATATTTGTCATGGATGTGAAATATTATGTTATAGTCAGTTGATATATCATTACTACAGCGTTTTTCAAGTGGAAAGAAGGATCTCAAGCTTAGTAAATTATGACCGGAAGTGATTTTTAATTTGAGATTTTGAAAACAGTGTAAGACATTATATCCATCATTTACCTGTAAAACGTTTGTGTGTGTAGGGTGCAAGTACTGGAATGTTATATCTTCAGAATATTGTGATTGTAACAATTTCACACAAAATGGAAAGTTAAGAAAGAAAAGTAAATTTTATATATTTGGAATGTTATATACATTCATTTTCTAGATGTGTACCATTAAAGCTGCTACGTTCATTAGATGTTCTTTGTGTTAATGAAATGTGACTGCACACTTTACAAGTAGACAATGAGAATGCCCAGAGTGAAACATTGCCAGCATAAAATCATATCTAAGACTTTTAGCAAAGTATTGTGGGATATTTTACTTAATTATTTTATTTGTACATTTATTGGAAGACAGAGTATACTCTGTTTTAGTGGTATACCTGTGTAAGTTAAAATTACAGATAACAAGAGGCAGTTATTGGGGGGCCCAACATCAGAAACATGGTGCACGTTTGTTTTTAGAATTTGCAGGAAAGGCATCAGAAGAGTTACAGCAGTGACAGGACACCCTGTGGTTATGGCTGCTTATGGGTGGTGACCTTCATACCGCTTATATAGACAGAAAGTTTGAACAGTTTTAAAACATCTTTGTGGCTAGCCATGGAAAGCAAGGAATGCCACAGCGTGTAAACTTCACCGACAGAAGTGTGGCAGTACATGCAGGAATTAGGTGCTATATAAACGCCTAGAAACGTAGGCAATACTGTCTAAGGTGTGTGATATGGACATAAATATATGAAATGTAGGAGCAATGTAAAAACATAAACACATTCTTGTTTTCAGTAGTATATGCCATGGAAAAACAATAATGAAGTACCGAATGCTGAAACGTCTGCACTAAAATTATTTATAAAATATGACAAATATATTTAAAATGAAATTAATAAGTAACAAGCAATGTTTTGATTATCTTCATTCAAAATTGTTTTGTTTTTTGTTTTTTTTGGAAATCAAAACAAACATATTTGCATTTTTAAATGGTAAATTGGAATAATCGTTCTGAAATCTAATTGAGAAATTAAAGATGGGGCAGTAGATGATTTAAATGAAAGAATTTATATAACTATTGTTTACTCTCAAATTTTATAAGGCTTTTTAATATTAAAAATCTTAAGATTAAGATGTACGTGATACTTAAACATTAATTAGTAGATGAATAAGATGATAGAATTTAGAAAAAAACTACGTTTTACTACTTAAATGTTAGCAGAAATTCATCGGAATGTCACGTGTTGTTATCAGAGAATTCTTAATGTAATCAATTTATTTACAACACTTACATTAAGACAAAACGCGGGCAACCAATAAATGTCATCACAGAAATTGATTTCTGTGACATGCTATAGAATGTTTATGCAATCCAACAGATGTTACAATTATTATGATGGAAACTTCAGAAGTATTTACTGGAAAGGAATATATGTTTTTGATTTCTAGAGTTGAGTCAGTTCTCGGCCCAAGTTCTTATCACAATAAAAAGGTAATACCTCAATTAAGAAAATCATAAATTTATTTTAATATTTTATATTTCCTGGCTAGTGAACCTTTGATTTTCAGTATAACTAGAACCTCCAATATCCAAGGGATTTGGCTCTTCTTATGAATAAGTTCAACTTATGCCCACAAAAAAAATTAACATTTTCTAAAGGTAGCTAGGGATCTTAAAAGCAGTTTCTGTTAAAAGCCTACCTCAACATTCTGACACTGTTGCTAGGGAGTTTGTAGTATATGCCTAGCAATATCTGTGCACATTATAATGGCCACTGCTTTTGGAAAACATGTAAACAAAAGCCAATAATGAAACAGAACCATTTTGAAAATGCATGATTAGAACTGAAGTGGGTATGTTGATTGAAGCAAAGAAAACTTATTGAACTATTTTTTTAACAGATGTACAACAAAAAAACAGTCTTCACACGTATGTCATTTGTATAATGAGGTGAAACAAGGTCATGTGACCTCTGGACCAATGAAAACTCTTCTTACAACTACTGTTTAAAAGGGTAATGCAATTAAAATGCAATTACTGTGCAAGGTTGATTAACATCTATATAAAAATACGTGGGAAAAACTATAGTTTTGTGATTTGTTGAAATGAAGCTGAAAATATATTTGGAGACAGATATTACAAAAACACATTGATTGTTGTGTGACGCAAATTGTGCAGAAAGTTTTCACAGATATTTTTAAAGAGCAATTTGGAAACACCTAGTTGGATAATTATCTTAAGGATATTGTGATGTGACGCATTATGTTCAGATTTCTTTGTTTAAGACTT
This sequence comes from Sabellastarte sp. h YS-2021, assembly GCA_964017235.1. Classification (NCBI taxonomy): domain Eukaryota; kingdom Metazoa; phylum Annelida; class Polychaeta; order Sabellida; family Sabellidae; genus Sabellastarte; species Sabellastarte sp. h YS-2021. Next base: position 18,812,197 of record OZ024939.1, on the reverse strand, counting down.
ATATATGAACTGTTAAATTTGATGGTTTGTTTTTATTATTGAAGGTAAATGAAAGATCCAAAATGGCTTATTCCAGGACATTCAAATATAAGTGCAATAGTCTTTGATACCGGCTGCAATTGGAACTTCCTTTTGAGAATCATGGATTTCAATGTCAAGCCTAATTAATAAAATGCTGTTAAAGATATTATAAGCCATTACGTCAAAATGCATATATATTTTACCTGTGTGTGGATCGTAAAGAACATCTTAAGATACATACATAAAGTGTCTCTCAATTAAATGTTATTTTCACAACGTAAGCATATAAGCCAGCTGCAAGGAATCTACAATTTGTACAAGTTTTAGGACAGTAAACCCTGGAAAATTAAACAGTGAAATAAATGGCTTCTGTGTATCAATATGATGAACAGATAATACAACCAAACATTGATTAAGGTTAAAAAGGAGACATATATCCAGATGGAATATTAAAAGACTAAGATGACAAGTCTTATTAACTGGTTTGTCTAGATAACAGGGAAGAGGGCTTTATATAAGAGGACTGCTAGTTTTAAATAGACAAATATGTGTCATTGTCTCACTCCAGCAACCAGCTGGGAAGTGACAGAGTTACACCACAGTATTTGTAGCAGGATTCAAACATACAGGAGGAATGTTGAACCTCATAGCAGAAACACAGAACACAGTTCTACATACACAGGGATTTTCCAGGTTACCACATTACCAACAGAATTTCACTTCTATTTAAAATGGTATTCTACTTAAGAGATTTCTAGGTTTTATTGACATCATAGATTTAGAGAGGCAATCTTGAACTAGACCCATGTGATGTGACTTACAGATTGGTGTTGTGTGATAAATATAAAGGGGAAATAAAGAGTTCAGGATCTAAATACATCACATCATGGCGCAATGGACAAGTATGACGTCAGGGTAACACAGGATTTATTAATAAATATACTGTGGCAAGAAGTCATGTTTGACAAAAGTCAGACATTGGTATTATGACAATTATGGTATATATGACAATTATGGTATATAATACTGTGACAGCTAGATAATAGCTGGCATTTTAAATTTGTAATTAAAATAAATGTGTGATAAAGTTGTATAACGCACAGAATTTTCTGAATAATTGGTGAAAAAAATATCTAGATGCAAACTGTATATAGTTTAATATGTGAAACTGAAGGTACATACATTAGTATCTCCGACAATACTGGTTTTTGACATTTATATTGCTGTATTGAAAATCTAAACATACGATGTTATAGCACAATATATCGGTGCAAGATAAGCTTCGATAATCTTAAATACCGGTACTCCGAGCATTGTAGTTACAAGTACAACTATCATATGCGACATTACTTTACACTGGAAGCAAGTTCATTTCAAACATTTCAAAGCCTTGAAATGACAGACACTCGGAAAACTTATCACCTGCTTATCTCTTTGACATTGACGGACTTCTGCGCGCGCAGTACATTTCGACAGATCATAATTGGATTTATGAATGAATATAGTTTAAGTATCGAAAGACACTCTTAGAGGGTCACCATGTCTGCTGGAGCGGGGAGGATAGCGGCTTCCAATGTGAGAGCTCATACCGGTGGTGGAAATGACCTCAAAGTAAGTCTTATTGTAGAGTACTTATGAAAAGCCTCCAGGGAGCATAGCCTTTCCACAGGCGTTAATATGTGTAGTAAAGACCTAATTGTTTGCATTATAATTATTATGTTTCATATAATTATGTAGCTTAGCTAGCTGAGGAGAGGTATCTCCCAGACAAGAATGGCCACTGATAAATTGTGCATTATGGCAAAGATATTTCACGTTTACATTATGGTTCAGACAGCCTGGAAGGCGGCCAGGCTACAGAGAACATTGCCTCCTACCAAATAGATACAACCTCCTTTTGTGTTGACCTTGTGCAAGGTCCTTACTTAGTGCATTTTGATTCTCTAAGAGCATATTCCTCTGGAAGGAAATTTACTTGCAGTGAGAGTGTAAAATCTAGGCAGTTATAAAATGCACTCGTTCAACATCCGTCACTCCACAAAAATATTAAAAAAAATTAAATAAAGATCTGTGAGCAAGTCTACCATTTGTGGCATAATAAACAGAAGCCCACTACTTTAACAGATTGAGTCACAAAAAGCTGTTTTTATGAAGGTTACTCGTGACAGAGTTATGATATCTTGGTGGATATATTTGTTTTGAGCTGTTGCGGCAAGAAGTGTTTGACCTAGAGCTTTCATATTTGGTTTATTGGTAAATATGAGCAAAGGGCATGATGCTTGATTCTTGGTGACCCTGACTTTCAATTTAAAGGTCAGGGTCGGCCTTGAGAAGGTTATTTGGGCCATTTGATTACAGTTTGGCCAATGTTCATATCAACATAGCTTTTGATTTTGTTTTGGTTTATGTGTATAACAAGGCCACTGCCGCAGTGGTTATCTCCCGCCTTAGGATCAGTAATATATGTGAACTAAGGGAGATATAAGGCCTTTGCAGTAAGATGACCTCACTTGACACTGAAGAAGAGGTCAAAGGTCAAAGTCAGCAACTGGAAAAGGTTCCCAGGCCTTGACTTCCTATAAGTTGTTTTCACATTCCAATCCCCTGGTAGCAATGGTAAGGGAGATATAAGGCCATTTAACAGGTTAACCCTGTTCAACATTAAACATGTGATATGGCAGCCATTTTATTTTCAAAACTAGACCAAAATTACTATCAGACTAGCTTTCCTAGCCAAATCTTTAGTGCAAATTTGATTAAGCTAGCTGCAATATTTCAAGATTAAGAGCATCTTAATGATTTTGAAACAACTGGCTATGGTGGCCATTTTGTTCTTCAAAGTAAGGCCAAAATTTTGCACAGACATGTTTTCATAGCCATAAATATTCCCTGCAAATTTGGTTAAGATATCTTTATAATTGAATGAGATATTAAGGTTTATGTAAAAATGTAACAAATGGATGGACGGACAGAGTGATGCACATACGGTAGGCATATCATAATATATATCCCATCTATAATTGTACAAAATTTTAACCTTGAAACTTTTCATTTAAGGTTATCAGGGAACGCTAACATCCCCATTCACAAGGAACCATATTAGCCTTATTTGCCTGGTGGTTATGGAATTATACAATGGAAGACATTCGAATTTTCAAATTAAAGCTTGAAAAAAAAATCATGAAGTATATTGCTATTCAGTCCTTCGAACTTGAGTACCTTTCCTTCATCTGACCTGCGACCCCTGCTTCAAGGTTAGAGAGTCTTCATCCATTTAGAGCCTTGTATCTCCCTTATAAATGGTCCTAACTTGGAGTTTAGAATCTGAAAAATGGTTTAGAATATGAAAACTACTAATGGGAAATCAGGGGCAGTGAATCATTTGGCAGGGTGAACGTTTCAAGGTTTAGACAGGTTGGACCTACCGTAAAGGCTTTGTGTCTCAATGATTATTAAACGATAAAGTTTTATCATTTTGGCATATCAAACAACTTACAGGAAATCATGGACTATGATAATGTCAGACATGACATGTGACATCTCTTTCAGTGTCAAATAACATCAACATACTCCCTTGAACCTTATTTGTTTATTGTACAGAATTTGTCCCATTCAGAGATATGCTATATGATGATGCAATGTCTAACTCAGTCTTCTTGCATATATCAGACAGTCTACTATTTAAAATCTCATTTGTCCAAAAATGCATCACCGTCCTTAATTCTTAAAACTACCTGTCATAGCACAGAATTGAAATTGATGGTAAACTCCAATGAAGCAAAATAATCAAACCTGTTTCTAGCCCAATGTCTCAGACTTACAAAACACATTTATATTTCACAAATATGATATTCCCTACTTTGGAATTTTGAAATGACTTTTCTTTGTGCCGTCACTAAATAACACATGGAAAAATCATAAGTCCTTCATTATATAAACACTCATTCTGTCACAACATTTGCTTGCAAACTAGAAGGTCTTTTGTATGTCGGACATATCTCATTTTTCTCTCTGAATACCACAAATATGAGACCCTCTTAATTTGTATGAGATGATCTAGAATTCTTTGCTTTCCTTCCAGTCATTTTGAATTAAAAACCATCCCACCAAGACATTTGGATTGAGCCTGAATTTCTTACCAATAGTCCAATAATTCTGGAGTCCTTTTGAGATCAAAGTTCTTCTGAATGGCTGCACCCGACTGATTGGAGCTTGTGTCCTTTTGAGAACCCTTAAGTGATTACCATATAAGTGATTCCTTATAATATAATATGACCTTATTCTTAAAGGCGATCCATAGAGTGATTATATGTCCCCCCCACCAATCCACCCTCAGGCACAAACATAAATTTTGTCCCTTTAATCTGAATGAAACCAATGCGATAGTCATTGATATATAAATCCATTGCTTGACAATAGAATCCTTTGGCAGTTCAATAAAGCTAAGCCCACTTCACATAATTGCCAGTTCGGTCCACTGACAAAACAGATGTCATGGCCCACTTGCAATTGCCACGTTCATTGGGGATTATTTTGTTCACTTCCTTTGACAAATAAATAAATATTGGTATTTTCCATTGATAAAATAATCAAGAAATCCACAGTGGTTGCAATCACTGCATAGTATTTTGTGTTTAAGCTTAAAGATGTATGTAAAAGCATTTTCTTTGCTGGGCGGGGAGGGGGGGAGGGGTACGGGAGGTTAGATTTACTTGATACGCAGACAGTTTAATCGATATCTCTGCACTATATAAATAAGTTGCACACACATATGTGTATGTGAGTTCATGTGTTGTACATTTGATTCATAATATCAACAAACATTATTCAAAGGAGAATTTGGAATAAAAGCAAACTAGAATGACATTTTGATTGCAGGTTGCAGCAAAATGGAAATTAATATTACAAGTTGTTCCTAAGTTTTTTTGTTTTTGTAATTGTTTAACTGCAAAAAATGTGATTTTATTATGAGAGAGGAATGTTAAATTTGTAGCCTAGTTTGCTCAGATACATTGTGTTGATCAGTTTTTTTCTTAAAAAGACTGGATATTTAACGTGTCCACTAATGGACAATGTCTATTGAGTAAGAGCAACAGTGAGCTCTGCCTTTATATGCACTAGGATGTTACAGTCTTATTATGTCTACTGAGGAGTGATATATTTTTATTTAGTGATCTATAACAAGTTGCTCATCTGAGAATTTTATATGAACAAAAAATATACAATTTGTATATCCATGATTGTAATAGTATCAGTGCCTTTAATTTGTATCAGTTTCTGCTGTGAAATAAATGCAGATGCATGAAAATACCTTTTTCACATATATTGGATAATATTTTTGACACATAAACAATTTAATAAAATCAACCTTAAGTTGGAATATATTGTGTATGTTTGACAAATGTTAGTTCATTTTCCATGAAGACACTCATATGGAATAAGAATCTACGTATATGTGTATAAATAATGTAGTTATTTACAACTGAAGATGTTTAACAAGAAAAAGCCTGCTAAAAAGAAGGGACTCCAGTCTAGGTATCAGAACTTACCATACGTATTTCCACGGAGGAAAATCCCAAAAGAAAAGGTTATTAAGTGCTGTCGCTGGCAGATTAAGATACCACAGGTAAAAAACAATTTCTCAATCGGTTATTTATTTCCTTATATTTTTAAATCACTTTTATTTGTGTTGCTATTATGGGTGATAATGCAAGTTTTCTAGCTCTGATGTCCTGGTTCTGAATCATTTCAAAATAATGCATAAAATGGAATTTGTCACAATAAATTAATTTGTTTAATAATTTAACTCATTAGTTCTTTGGTTATGTGTGAGAAATTTTTTGTCGCCCCATGCCATTGTACCTTCTGGGGCAGTGTAGTTTGGGAGCAAGCCTTTGTAGCCATACGTCCCTGGCTCAGACTCTGACACTATCCTTTGCACAGACAGACTGACTCGTATGGTGCAGAAATATTACCAGTGACGGTTTTAAGATGTCACAAATGTTGACATAATCTCAAAATCACGGATAATTTTCTGCATAGATTTGACATTCAATAGAATCAGATCCGTAACTTGGTAATTAATTTTCTTATCCAATGAAATACCAGGATTCACAGAGAGAAAAAAACAGAGAAAAACCGTCACGGTACAAACAATAGTACTTGAAGAGTGCATACCTCCACCGATCAAAACACCTCCAAGATTGCTCATGAGTGCAGTGATAAAAATCTGTTGACAAATTCCTGGATCCAGATTGTGACCTAGATCACCACCGAAATCAAATCATTTGTTCCTTGTGTCATTGTCAACATTTCCTGACAATTTCATCAAAGTCCATGTATAAGTTTTTGAGTTATTTTACAAACTAACAGACAGATGCACACCAACATTTACATAGAGATTCACTTATTATCTCCGCTAAGGAGGTATTTCTTTCATCACTGTCTGTTTGCTAGTTTGGTTGTTAGCAGGATTACGCAAATACTACTGGTTGGAACTTCATGAAAAAAATCAAAAGATGGCTTTAGGTCCTACTTCGATCCCATTACATTTTGAGAATAATCTGGATCACCGTCTGGATATGAAGAAAAATCCAGATTAATACATTTACTTACTTTTACATGCACTGGCAGAGGTCGGTGTTCTCTGAGTGCCTTTGTTTAAGAGAAATCATGAACAAAGAGAGCAAGCAGACGAATGAATGAATGCATGCAAAAATATAGACTCTTTGACAGAGCTTAAATAATGTATTACCATAATTGCCTTCAGTGACATTTAAGTTAGCCGCATTTTGACAGTAGTACAGCAATTTAAACAAATACTGAATAATGAGTTACTGGAAATACTGACAATTTTGCCTTAAACACTTGAGTTGTTAAAAATAACATAGTGGAAATCAGTACTAGACATTTGGCCTAAACAATAAAAGTAAACCTTAAAATATGTAGGACAACAATGAACTAGGTTACTTGATATAAATAACAAATATACTGGGCAAACAGTAAATCAGCCATGATATTCAAGTGTCACAATGAAATATAAAAATTACATGTACTTCGAAGGTGGTCAGGGTGATGTTATACAACACATATATATAAAGATTATGACACAATCGTAGCAAATAAATAAGCATTGTGTTATTGACACTGGGCAAAAATAAGCACTGATACCTTGCCAAAAATTACTAAAGGGGCTTTCACACATGTCCAGACACACTCATAACACAGCCCTGATTGAATGATGCACATTACACTTGCAGAATAAAATTGGCCGATTTTCCACAGTTTTTAGTTGCAAGTAAGTAATTGTTCAAACACAGTTTGTAATGTGATGGAAAGTACGAAGATTTGGGTAGCAAAAGCAGTGGAGTTGATCCACCATGATAATACGTGGCCTTCGTGTCGCTTGGTGAAATTTGGCACACAACTCAATTTGGCACAAACCAGAAAACAGAATCCTTATTAACAGTTTATTATTTTTGAAAACGCTTGTGTATTTCGGAATACCATATCAGGCAGCTGAAGTAACAAACATAAACTAGACCTAGCGCATCGGAGAACCGATGCAAATTGTATCCACCGTAAAGGCAATGCACCAAAACCTCTAGGACCAATAATAAGCGAGTTATAAGCACTTTCAGTTTTGGCTATCCTCATTTGACCTTGAAGGAGGGGCCCAAGGTCAAATCCGACCACACCAGAAGATTCCCAGCCCATGATTTTCTATATGCTGGTTTACCATCCCAAACCTCTAGGACCAATAATAAGCAAGTTGTAAGCACTTTTAAGTTTGGCTGTCCTCGTTTGACCTTGAAGAAGGGGTCCAAGGTCAAATCCGACCACGCCAGATGATTCCCAGCCCAAGATTTCCTATATGTTGGGTTACCATCCCAAATCTCTAGGACCAATAATAAGCGAGTTATAAGCACTTTTAAGTTTGGCTATCCTCATTTGACCTTGAAGGAGTGGTCGAAGGTCAAATCGGACCACGCCAGAAGATTCTCAGCCCATGATTTCCTATAAGTTGGTTTACCATCCCAAACCTCTAGGACCAATAATAAGCAAGTTATAAGCACTTTTAAGTTTGGCTGTCCTCATTTGACCTTGAAGGAGGCGCCCAAGGTCAAATCCGGCCACACCAGAAGATTCCAAGCGCATCATTCCCTATATGTTGGTTTACCATCCCAAACCTCTACGACCAATAATAAGCGAGTTATAAGCACTTTTGCCTTTGGCTGTCCTCGTTTGACCTTGAATGAGGGGCCCAAGGTCAAATCCGACCACGCCAGAAGATTCCCAGCCCATGATTTTCTATAGGTTGGTTTACCATCCCAAACCTCTAGGACCAATAATAAGCGAGTTATAGGCACTTTTACCTTTGGCTATCCTCGTTTGACCTTGAAAGAGGGGCCCAAGGTCAAATCCGACCACACCAGAAGATTCCCAGCCCATGATTTTCTATATGCTGGTTTACCATCCCAAACCTCTAGGACCAATAATAAGCGAGTTATAGGCACTTTTACCTTTGGCTATCCTCGTTTGACCTTGAAAGAGGGGCCCAAGGTCAAATCCGACCACACCAGAAGATTCCCAGCCCATGATTTTGTATATGCTGGTTTACCATCCCAAACCTCTAGGACCAATAATAAGCGAGTTATAAGCACTTTTAAGTTTGGCTGTCCTCGTTTGACCTTGAAGGAGGGTCCCAAGGTCAAATCCGTCCACACCAGAAGATTCCCAGCGCATGATTTCCTATATGTTGGTTTACCATCCCAAACCTCTAGGACCAATAATAAGCGAGTTATAAGCACTATCAGTTTTGGCTATCCTCATTTGACCTTGAGGGAGGGGCCCAAGGTCAAATCCGACCACAGCAGAAGATTCCCAGCCCATGATTTTCTATATGCTGGTTTACCATCCCAAACCTCTAGGACCAATAATAAGTGAGTTATAAGCACTTTTAAGTTTGGCTGGCCTCGTTTGACCTTGAAGGAGGGGCCCAAGGTCAAATCCGACCTCACCACAAGATTCCCAGCCCATGATTTCAAATATGTTGGTTTACCGTCCCAAACCTCTAGGACCAATAATAAGCGAGTTATAGGCACTTTTACCTTTGGCTATCCTCGTTTGACCTTGAAGGAGGGGCCTAAGGTCAAATCCGACCACACCAGAAGATTCCCAGTGCATGATTTCCTATAGGTTGGTTTACCATCCCAAACCTCTAGGACTAATAATAAGCGAGTTATAAGCACTTTTAAGTTTGGCTGTCCTCGTTTGACCTTGAAGGAGGGGCCCAAGATCAAATCCGACCACGGCAGAAGATTCCCAGCCCATGGTTTCCTATATGTTGGTTTACCATCCCAAACCTCTAGGACCAATAATAAGCGAGTTATAAGCACTTTTAAGTTTGGCTGTCCTCATTTGACCTTGAAGGAGGATCCCAAGGTCAAATTCGACCACACCAGATGATTCCCAGCCCATGATTTCCTATATGTTGGTTTACCATCCCAAACCTCTAGGACCAATAATAAGCGAGTTATAAGCACTTTTATGTTTGGCTATCCTCATTTGACCTTCAAGGAGGGGCCCAAGGTCAAATCCAACCACACCAGAAGATTCCCAGAGCATGATTTCCTATATGTTGGTTTACCATCCCAAACATCTAGGACCAATAATAAGCGAGTTATAAGCACTTTTAAGTTTGGCTGTCCTCATTTGACCTTGAAGAAGGGGCCCAAGGTCAAATCCGACCATGCCAGAAGATTCCCAGCCCATGATTTCCTATAGGTTGGTTTACCATCCCAAACCTCTAGGACCAATAATAAGCGAGTTATAGGCACTTTTACTTTTGGCTATCCTCGTTTGACCTTGAAGGAGGGGCCCAAGGTCAAATCCGACAACACCAGAAGATTCCCAGCCCATGATTTCCTATATGCTGGTTTACCATCCCAAACCTCTAGGACCAATAATAAGCGAGTTATAAGCACTTTTAAGTTTGGCTGTCCTCGTTTGACCTTGAATAAGGGGCCCAAGGTCAAATCCGACCACACCAGAAGATTCCCAGCCCATGATTTTCTATATGTTGGTTTACCATCCCAAACCTCTAGGACCAATAATAAGAGAGTTATAGGCACTTTTACCTTTGGCTATCCTCGTTTGACCTTGAAGGAGGGGCCCGAGGTCAAATCCGACCACACCAGAAGATTCCCAGCCAATGATTTCTTATATGCTGGCTTACCATCCCAAACCTCTAGGACCAATAATAAGCAAGTTATAAGCACTTTTAAGTTTGGCTGTCCTCGTTTGACCTTGAAGGAGGGGCCCAAGGTCAAATCCAACCACGCCAGAAGATTCCCAGCCCATGATTTCCTATATGTTGGTTTACCATCCCAAACCTCTAGGATCGATAATAAGCGAGTTATAAGCACTTTTAAGTTCTGCTATCCTCGTTTGACCTTGAAGGAGGGGTCCAAGGTCAAATCTGACCACATCAGAAGATTCGCAGCACATGATTTCCTATAGCTTGGCTTCACATTGCAAACCTCTAGGACCAATAATAAGGGAGATATAGGCACTTTTAAAGTCCGCTATGTGGGTTACTTCGGCACTCCGTGGATGACCTTGAATTAGGAGCTTCAAGGTCAAATGTGTGCAAGGTTGTAGGGGATATGTATATGTGTCATACATATCACCTATGAAGAGATTCAACCTTCTACCTATGAGGAACAGCCAGTAGAAAAATGTAGATTATTTTCAAAGAAATGCCCGTGGCGGCCATCTTGTTTTTCAGAATGAGGCTATTTTCCTTCCCAGAGAAGCTTACCCCCCAATGAAGATATCCTGCAAATTTGGTGAACCTAGCTGCTGTTGTTTTCCTCTTAGAGCGTTAACGCCGAAAATCTCTCTACGCGCGGCGGCGGCGGCGTAGCGGACGCTAAACCAAAGTATCCACCGGATGCTTCCGGTGGATACAATTAATTGATTTAAGGAAGTTGGGCCACTGATGTTAAGTAGAAATTACATTATTGCCCCTTAAAATGCATTGTCAAATATCAATTGATTTGACATTTTGTGTTTAAGGTCTATTTATAGCTTGCGCTTGTGCCAATGCAGATTTTAATCAATAATAATAATAATGCAATCATTTTTACAGCGCAAAATTGATGAACATCATATAATGCGATGGAATCCGGTTGAAATCCAGAATAAAATTAATCCAGTTGTTATGGACAAAACAGGTACAAATAAGGCATTTGTAGTCAAGTTTTGTGGAATGGGAGATATCTGGATGCTAAAACAGAGGAGTGAGAGTGTGGTTTAAGGTTCATTGTCTGTACTTAAGCCTTTTAGAAGTTTAGAGAAATCAGGCAGTAATACAAAAGTATTAGATTATCCAGAGAAAAAAAAACATTAAAACTATAAACTGGAGAAAGAACTGTAATACCAGCACTATATATAATAATACTATTCTATATTATTTTAACAACTCCACTCTTAACACTATTTCTTAGGAAACTTAATTCAGTCTTAAAGCTTTAATGTTAGATATAATATTTATTATTATTTTATTTTCAGTTCCTGATATATGAAATATGTTTAAAATATTTGAATTCTTAGCTATGAAAGATCAGTTCAGTAGCGTGATTTTATTGGGAATGTTGATAATCTTACATGAAATTGAGTTGATGCTCAATTAAGTGATTAGACATATGTAACTAACTGTAAGTAAATATAGTATATTTAATACAAAGTTAGTAAGTCTGTTTGTAAATCTAGCGTTAAAGTGACTTACTGGTTTGGTGGTGTTGTTTACAAAACACACATATCTTTCTGGAGGGTTGGTTTCAGTGCGCAAACAAATCCAGATATATTGGGAAACTTGAGGCATAAGTCTATAGTCCTGACATAATCACAGGTCCTCTTAATGACAGCTGTAGCTACACTAATCCAATTAGGTTGCATAAGGACAGTAAATACAGAAAGATGTGCCCCTTACAAAAACACAACATAAATTAATTAATACGATGACATGTCACACAGCTGGAAGCAGATATGGGCTTCAAAAGCACTGTTCGGATCCTCCTCTCTATTGTGGCAATCATACACAGTTGTCCCATTTTTTAACAATGTCTAAAAACATTTGTAAGTCCGAGCATTTCTGTCCTGATCAAGTCATGACCTATCTTTTTCGGTTTTAAGACAGTTACAACTTATCTTGATGGTGCAGCAGCTTATTACCTCAGCCAATGAGGGTTTAAGTTCATGACTGTTTATTTGTTTGTCTGTTAGTTTGTTTGCAGCATGACACAAATACTACTGATTGAATCTTCATGAAAAAATTAAAGGATGGGTCTTGGTCCAACTTAAATCCTATTAAATATAAAGAGAGATCCGGATCATTGCCTGGAGCCAAAAGGTCAAAGGTCTAGATTTTCATATTTACTTATTGCTGAGCCATTTTTCAAAAATCATACATGCCTTGGCAGAGGTTTGTGCTTTTCGAGTACTCTTGTTTTTCTGATGTTACGACTCATATTGTACGCCCTTCTTCAACATGAAGTCAGATGATCTTGTTAGATTAGTAGAGTAATCAGAGGAGTGCTCTGATAAATGCAAAAGAAGAATTAGGCCTTTAATGTTTTACGACTAATCTTTATACATCCAGTGTGTTAGAATCTATGAGTTTGGAGATTAAGCACATGGATACCTGATACCTGATCCAGTCGGGGGCAGGTTGGTGGGTTGAACTTACTGGTCATATGATTTATCTCTAAATGCAGGACAAATTGTACAATTTGCTGGTTTTCCAGTCCGTTTTCACCAGGACTAGTTGCAGCAGAATCCTGAGTTATAAATCCGGGAATTCTTGGAAAATTTCTTGAAGTTAAATGGCTTAATGCTGGGATCAACTTTGAACCTACCAAGTAGTTGGCTCATGAGTCTCAGGAGTCTCTCATTTCATTTCAATCATTCATGATTCTGTTTATCACTATAAACCATGTATATTATCTCCCGCCTTCGGCCGAAGGCTGTGGTCGGGAGAATATAAAACGCCTTCTATACGTGCATGCGTGCGCCATCCGTTCATCACGTTTTTTGCATAAACCTTAATATCTCATTCATTTATAAAGATATCTTCACCAAATTTGCAGGGAATGTTTATGGCTATGAAAATCTGTCTGTGCAAAATTTTAGCCTCATTTTGAAAAACAAAATGGCCACCATAGCTAATTGTTTGAAAATCATATAGGTGCTCTAAATCTTGAAATATTCCAGCTAGCTTCATCAAATTTGCACAAAAGCTATATAGCTAGAAAAAGGTAGCCTGATAGTAATTTTGGCCTAGATCAAAAAACAAAATGGCCGCCATATCACATGTTTAATGTCAAACGGGGTTATCCTATTAAAAAAGCCTTATATCTCCCCAAATATTGCTCCTAGAGGTTCAGAATGTGAAAACAACTTGTAGGAAGTCATGGCCTGGGTGTTGAATTTGACCTTTGACCCCTGCTCCAAGGTTAAATGGGGTCTACACACTAAAATGTCCTTATTTCTCCCTTATTATTGGTGCTATGGCTTCAGAATATAAAGACAGACCATCAAAAGTCCTGGCCTTAAAATGTTTTGCCTGAGAAAAATTTTGGCCTTATTGTGAAAAACAAAATGGCTGCCATAGCCAATTATTTAAAAATCATTAAGATGCTCTAAAACTTGAAATATTGCAGCTAGGTTCATCAAATGTGCGCAAAATATATATTGCCAGGAAAGATAGCCTGATAGTAATTTGGCCTAGTTTCGAAAACAAAATGGCCGTCATATCACATGTTAAATGGGATTATCGTATTAAAAAGGCCTTATATCTCCCTTATCATTGCTACTAGGGGTTCCAAATGTGAAAACAACTTAAAGGAAGTCAAGGCCTGAGACTCTTCCAATTGCTGACTTTTACCTTTGACCCCTTCTTCAATGTCAAGTGGGGTTATCTTACTACAAAGACCTTATGTCTCCTTTAGTTCTCCATTATTACTGATTCTAAGGCGGGAGATAACCGCTGCAGCAGTGGCCTTGTTTACCCATGTATGCATTGAAAACAAGCTGAATTGACATAATTTACATATTTATCATTGAGCATTTTGGCTTAGCCCAGTCTCAGTTGAGTCAGCCTTTGTGGCACTGGTTTGAGCCAAAATCTCAAATGACACAAGAACTCAGAGTTAAGCCAGTAGTATCACTATGATAGCTGTGAGAGAAAACCACTGGTGTGCTCCAGTGAGTGCCATCATCCATGATTTTTCTCATTACAACAGACTTTGTCAAAGCTAGGATGGCCACCTTTTAACTTGCTTTGGTACATGATAGCAGTTGAACAAACCTAAAATGAATTCAGGATCATCTCTAGCTTATATTAAAATATCAATTTGCAAGCTATATGTCAGATGGTCATAGGCCTATTTGTGACGTTGTTTGAATCTAGAAATTGTATGACCACCCCTTAAAAGATTATTATAAAATGCATATAGATACAACATTTTACAACAAAGGGTTGAATTTAAGTTTGTGGCAAATAACGCTGTCGTTACTGTAAGTTTTAACCTTATTAGTAGTGACTCTGTATGCCTAAATATGATATGCCACCGATATATGCTGCAGTTTATGCAAATATTTGTTCTAAAACCAGTGGAATTAGACACAGTCAATTATTTCAACAATGTACAGAGGTTATAGGTATAAACGACACATTAGCAAGGATATATACAATATATGTGTGCACCTATATAGCTAGTTGTTTTTAGAAACACACAGATTTTTTTTCAGAATGGAGTGTATCGTGGTAAGTTATGTTAGAATTTTAATTATATAGAATAAATTCATTGACATGAGAACCTGTAATATCTGAAAAGCAATTAACTGGTTCTGGCTATGGCTAATGTCCACTTAGCCCGTGCTTCCATTCAGCAAATAATTATTGCCTGATGTTGGGTAATAAAATGGTTCCTCTTTTCACTTCCTTTATAACAGATTTTTGTCAGGTCAGATCTGATGTCTGCCTGAACTGGTCACGGAGTGAAAAACTCTGTTCGACTCAGATGTTCTTAGAATATAGAGATAACTGCACTTCATTAACTGACGATGGAGGCTCATCTGATTTTTTTGAAAGGAAATAGGATCACCGCCCTAGATAGACAAAAAAAGTTAAAAAACAGTCGATAATTAAGTGTGGGTTATACCTGCACAACTAAATGATGTTTTTGGATGCGTGGACTTCACAGTAGAACGACTTTTACTTACCTTACACACTAGCTGTACTTAATATACACAGTCATCAAGCTTTATTTTTATCACTCAGGGAGAATTCAGTACAATCTCAATTATCTCACCATATTGAGAGGGTAAGATTCTGACAGTATTTATAGTACTACCATAATTCAAGGTTTAAAACATGTTTAATAGGGAAGAGAGAGGTTCATGGCGCATATTTCACATTTAATTAATTTTTTCTTGTTGCATTATAAATACTCATATTAATGCGGGTGAAGAAATGGGCAATAAACATACAATATAAAATTCTATCATAAATTGTGACCGCATTCTTGTTGTGTAAGAATTGAATTCAGCTGTTACATTGACAATGTTAAATATATAATTATACTTTTCTTTTAAAAAAAAAGATTCAGTTAGATCTCCTTTTTAATTTTTTTCAAATAAGACACAGTGGTGTTGTGTAAACTTAAGCATAAACTGCATCTAAAGTTCTCACTTGTGGTTACCATAATAGTGATTATATTTTTTCATTATATAGATACAGTAAATAAGTCTTATACAACCAACTTAAAAAACTTTTTTTATGGAGTAGTATGTTATCAAAACAATTAACAAAGATCTTTACAGAGCTGAATTGGTTAATTGTATGGGGGATTTTGGAACCAGTTGTTTTTAAATATCCTGTACTATGTTATTTTTGGATACATTTACAATAGCTGCCATTGTTATTTTATAAGGACAGATTGTTATAATAACAAAATATTCTTTATAGTTTTCTGTTACTTTATGACAAGAAAAGTTCCTGTCTTAAACTAAAACGTGACTATGTATTTGCTTAGTTCATTAAAAAAACTAGATAATTTCTACCATCAAACAAGCACTAAGTGTAACAGTATCAGTGACACAAGTCTATATTTTAGGCTGACAGTATTTATAGACCTGATTTGTCTCAAAAATTATTAAATATGAGTTGATAATTACGTTTTGCAGAAAACAATGGTCTTTTTAGAATACAGAGAGAATTAGTCTCCTTTTTTACAGATGATTAATTATAGATAATAATGCCTTTATTCCAACCAGACTGTATCCAGACATACAAAGATATTTGGATATGTTGTCAATTGTGTTAAAAGCCTCATGGATATCCCACAAAGAATATACATGCATGTATTGTGTCTCTTTAACATTTGGGAGCAGTTATATTTAATTACCGGTAATTGTTTTTAAATGTTGGAATACTTATGAAATTGCTGTGTGAAATGCCAGGAATATTTTTTGTGAGTTATCAATCACACAATATGTTTCTTAGTACATGCATATAAACACGATATATTATTGTTGAGCTAATAGATAATTTTAATCATAAATAGTATTTACAAAAGGTTTTGCAAATGTAATAAAAGTTAGAATACACAACAAAGATGTATAGCTGTAACTGGTACAGGTGGGGTTATTAGTGCAACATATTAAAAATAAAATCAATAAAATAGAAACAATCTTAAATAAAAGACAACATATGTTCTTAATTCTTGTCAACTGGAAATACTGAACTTTTTTGAGAAATTAAGGTAATTTATGGAAGAGGGTTCCTCACCTTTTCCAAATGGCTAATAAATAAAATTATTATATTAAAATATTAAATAAGACAAATTATGGATTTGCAAAGCAACAAATGGCTTTAAATCGTCTGATATAATGATTCTTCTCTCATAACAATTACAGAAAGATTGCAAGTAGTTGTCAAACTGTTAACAGAAGTTTTTACTGTTGACATGTTCAAATATTTAAAGTAATTTTATGTTCCATACAAACAGCTTAAAATTGTACTGTGAGAACTTGAATCTGTATTTCAGTAGCCTGTATTTATCTGAAAACTAAACTGAAAATCTAGCTTGGTATACCAGGTGTGGCACAAATGGGTGTATTCACTCTGTAAGTAGCCACTTTAACAGTTAACTGGCAGTAACATATGGCCAAAGGACATTACCCAGTTTTGTATTATGATACCTGTGGCACTTATTTTTATAAGCTTTCTGTAGACTTCTTCTAGCTATATTAAAACGCCTGACCTGTCCTTAATAACTCTGTAGAAATCTGATGTTCCTGGGAGCAGGTTCTAAGGTATAGTGGATATGCCCCCAAATCCTGAACTACTCACCAGACAAGTCAGTCTGGTGGTGATAATGGAGTCAAACAAGACACTCCTTTCCTCATTGAAATTTTGGCTGTACTCATACAGCCTGGATGGGTCAAATAGTGCTTTGAAGTTCACAGTAAAAGAGCTGTTGTGCTGAGTATAAATGTACAATACAAAAAAGACAACAGGAAATGTCTCCTATGTAAAAGGAGACAGTTGTGAAGTAGCTTTGTTTTTATCAGTATACAAACAGCCTGATTACCCGCAGCTCAGCTTGTGTACAAATCACCAGGATTCCATTCCAATGGTTCTTTGTTCTCTGAACATAACCTAATTATTTTTAAGAATTCATATTTATCAGGTACCATTTTGTACCATATCAAACCCAAAGCATACTGAATGGCACTTAAATTAATGTATCTGTTTTGTGTGTTTTCAGGAGTTGGTGGGTACTGACCCAGAGAAGAGAAACTGGAAGGGAATCATCATCGCGGTGCTAGTAATACTCATAGTGTTTGCCTTCATAGGAATTGCTGTGTACTTTGTCACCCCAGGTGAGTCAGTCTACACTGGTTCTGGGCATTTCAGACAGTTTTTATATTATTTTATTGCAACAAATGCAGATGAACCACAAGTCATTATCAGTGTTTGTATCAATTTTATTGTAATTGATTTGAATTTGAATGTTACTTTTATGGTTAAATAAGGTTTTATGGTGATTACTGTAAGTGAGAGGAAAATTGCTGTTGTGAAGTTAAAACAACATGGTCAGGTCAAATGAATTAAGTTGGATTTTGGTATCATTTGGTGATATTTAACTGATCATTTCTATAAATCAAACTTTGTGTTAGTGGTTATATCTCTACTGTTGTTATATTTTGTGGTTATATAGTATGAAGGTTATTGAATTAAAGAGAGTTAACTTGGATTTTAATGTTGTACTGAGTAGTGTTTATATTTGTGTGATTTACCCTATTCTCAATAATTAAACAGGGGTGTGGTTATCTACATTCTGTGATTATGATTTCACATAGGTGTGGGTATCTACATTCTGTGGTTATGATTTCACATAGGTGTGGTTATCCACAGTCTGTGGTTATATATGATTTTGTGGTTACATTTGTTAAAGCAAATTATCAGCATATAATTATCAGCAACATACTTGTAGTCTTCAGATGAATGCAGTTATTAAAACTCTGTAGTGTGAGAATAAGTGGTAATGAGATCTTTAAAAAATATACCAGTAGGAACTTATTTAATTTTTGCTTTACAAAACAAGTTAATCAATGATATTTCATCATCTTTTATTTCATATTCACACTAGTAACCCTTTATAAGCAAATGTTTGTAAAAGTGGACAAAAAATGTAAATGTATGACATTAAGTCTGAATGATCATTTAGTGTAAATACCATAAAAAATTAATTACATTATTTTGTGTACTTTTGATTAATCAGGTTTTGGTAGGTTTTTGAATAATATTTTAAATATGTGTTTTTGGAAAAGAAATGTAAATACTTTATGTGATTTTTAGCAATTTCTCTTATTCATAAGACACCTTTCTGGCATAAAATCAGTGATATGACAGAGGCAGATAAAATAAAGGATAAAAAATTTTTTTCTTCAAATGAGGTTACAAATGCAGTTTGATCATATTGATAATTGATAAAAAAAGAGGAATTGCTTTAACACCTGTTGTATTCTAACTTCTGATTGAATATTTTTAAACTGTTAAATTTATATATCTAAAGTATTTTCTCTATGCATTATTACATTTCCCTCAAATATTAGAAAAGCCAGTTTTTTTTTGCATCCATGTCGTTTGTCAACTTTTATTCACTAGTTGACTAGATATTTCCCGATATTTTACTTTTTTAAGATTTACATTTTGAAATACATACCATTAAATTACCATTTAATCTACCTTTTCCTCTTTACTATAATTTGTTTATATTTCACCTATATTGACCATTTTCAGCGAATAACATTTCTTAAACATTATGCTCCATGATTTACTCACTGCATTCAAGATGTACTAAGTGAGGTAGTGTAACTTGGTCCAGTGACACAATTCCTTATGGTCACAATCTGTACGTATTTATTTTGCACTTGACGACTTGCCTTTATGAGATCATCTTATGTGGGTGGTACAGGCTGAAGAATGACTCACCTGGAATAGCCACCCCCCATTTCTGTACAGTTGGTGAGGGGTTCGCAGGAGGTTTCTGGACATTTCAAAAATACAGTCAAAAAAAACAGAAAACGTTTCTTGAGTTTTGTTGAATGCTGACAAAGATGTCTAACCCAAATGTGAATCCCAACAAAGGCATCCTACCAAAATTACCGAGTCTGGCCGAACCACAACTGAAATACACGATCCCGCTTGGTTGGAGCGCATTATATCATTCCTCATCTTAGTCTTACTCCCTGACATTCTCTGTGGTGCTTGGCCTCCCTTCTGTCCCTGGATACTGAAATTGGATGACTGTCTTGGTTCTGTTGCACCTTAAAGTCCCCTTTGAATGGAGGAGATTATGTGCCATAAAAGTCCAATTAGAATTAGAATAACAGTTGGAAAGGAGTGAACTAGGTGTAATGTTAAGTAGAACTTTCATTCTTTGACCCATGTTGTGAAGTAATATTTAAGTGGATAAAATATAACATTTATTAAATATAATACTTATGGCAGTAAAGTATAGGAAACTTTAACTTTTGGGAGTGTTCAAAATAGTTTCTAGAAGTGCATGTATTCAGGGGCCGGTTTCATGATGCCTCCTTTGGAAAGGACCTCCTTTAGTAAAGGAAGGTTATTTTTGTCTTTTGCCACCTTAAAATTCAGTTTCACAAAGCCCCCTTTAGCTCTCCTTCCTTGAAACTTAAGGAGGGAGCAAATTTTCTTTAAAGTTTTTAAACATTACTGGAAGGACACTTTCTTAAATTTAAGGTAGGTCCTCAGCTTCCTTGATATTGAAGGGAGTCTTCAAGGTCTCCTTTAAAGAAGGAGGCTTTGTGAAACTGAAATTTTTTAAAGGAGGGAGAAATTCAAGGAAATCCTTGAATTTAAGGTGACCTTTATCTTAAGGAGGCTTCGTGAAACTGGCCCCAGATAACAAAAATTTGTATAATGGAGTTTCTGCTAATTTACTGTAGTGAAATGCACACTGTTGTGATGTGTCTTTGGTCATAGAAATACTGATATATAATGACTCACTGGTATTTTATGAATATTAAAAGCCCATGTGTAACAAGAGTTCTCTGCAAAACACATACTTGGGCCATCAATTGGAGCCAACACCTCCAGTATTGCATATGAGTGCAATGACAACAAAATCTTAAAAAATTCCTGGATCTAGATGATGATGCCTTATTTGCTCTACATTTCTTGAAAATTTTCATCAAAACCTGCCCATATCTTCTCCAGCACTTTGGCAAACAGAGAAATGTGCACTGCCAAAACATAACCCTTTGGAGAAGGAAATAAGAATTGTCCTTCTTAAGACTGATGACCAGTGGTCTCTGTATGCTGGCAACGTATTCACCACGTAAACTAGAATGCACTCATAGAGCACAGACCTCCGCCAAGGCAGTCATGTCATTGAAAAGTGGGACTGTTGAAACTTCAGGATTTTTTTTGTATCCAGATTATACGACAGATCTGTCCCATTGATTTGATTGCTTCTTCTTTTGGTCAAGCCCTGCCTACATAAACAAACAATTTCTTAAAGATGCATTCATTAGTTTTTGAGTAATCACAAAGACAGACAGACATATCCACCTCCTTTGTGGAGCTAATAAGTTTAAGGATGAGCTAAAAATTAATAAATATTAAACATGAAAGCCCTTAAGACCCCTACACACCAACCCGGAATAGGAATACGCATATTATAAGCATATGATATGATGCGATATGATGAGATCTGGTAATAAACTTAGAACTGGTTTGATGTACTTTGTGTTATATTTTATACACACAACAAATAATACAAAGATGTTCACCTAACCAGTTTTATTTTGAAGAATTCTTCAACTTTTATTGGATTGGGAACAGTTATAAGCATACACCGCAGAGGTTCCCAGTTCAGTGACTGAAATGACTTTGATATTTCTTGTTGGATTATGAAAAAAAATATTCACCATTTTCCTGAGTTTAAAGAAGGCTAGTAGTTGAGAGTAGTGGATCAGATCAATGTATATTGACCTTATTAGTGTGTGTTTTCCATGAATGCACTGTGAGACTGTGTCTTTCCATGTGTACAAAGTTGTGGTATAATTGTTACAATTACAACAAATTGTATAAATAAGCCACTATTAACCAAGTATTGACAAATATATCAAGTGTGTTTACATGTTATTATTTTATCAGTCATAGAGAATGTCAAGCAATCGCAGATATGAATACCTGAAAACACTTTGTAACACTTTGAACATATGGAAACATGGATCTATGCACTAGCTGATTTTTGCTGTTCTTTTGCAGATCTCCCTCATCACGTATATTGTGTGTTTGAGAAAATACTGAATGTATTTTTAGAGAAAAAAGACACACTCGAAATATTTTACCTATATTAAGAATAACCACCAAATATTATAAAAAGTACATAGAGTAATAATGAATAACAGTATTGATGTATACATTGCAGAGACACCAAGCAGTCGACAAGTTGGGTATTTTATAAGTTGAATCTCACTTCTGTAGCCAAGACGTGTGTTTGACTCCAGGTCATGTTAACAAGTAGAATATACTGAAGCTATATGATCTCAAAATTCACCCTCAGCTTCAGGGATGTTTAAAAACCCCAAACTTTAACTATGTGTTGTGCCTATGTATTAATTTTAGGTACAGTATTTTAGCTAAATGACCTCAGAGAGTGAAAAATTAATTCATAGTGAAATATTAGATCTGCATCAAACTCTCAAGTACAAATTAACCATGACGGAAAATTCATTCCAGTGATAGTTTTAAATAGAAAAATTAGTGAAATTTTCTTCTAGCTAAAATTTCTACATATGCAGTGAATGTTTTCTGGTACTTTTGTCTCATTGAAAAATTTACTGTAAACAACATTCATTTGTTTTAAAAAATTCCTCAAGAAACATATATATTTAGTTGCTGATTATATTTAAGATTTTATTTTTCAGTCGGTTTGTGGTGATCAAGATGAAATCTACAAAACAAAACAAAATGTAGTAATTAAGACAAAACCATGCTGAGATATTATATACCATTGAAAATCTTGCAATATTTTCATATGACTGCAAAACAATCTGAAGCAGATCGAGAAATTAAAGTTCTAAGATAAGAACTCAGAATTTGAGACTTCAAACTTTTAATAAATCTGTCCACTTGTCTTAGGATATTTAATTTTTTGTTTTTATTTGGGGCATAGCTAAGAAAATTATTGCTGAACCATAGCCCTCTTTTGACAAAAGACGGGATACCACATGTAGTGATACCACAAAAACATAATTCATGTAACTTGTTTACAATTAAAATTCAAAAAGAAATTTTTTAATGAATAGACTGTATAGAAGCATGCACTTTAATATTTTTATTGTAGTTTTCCTTCAAAGTTATTTTCCAAAGGTACCCACACCCTTTCTCTTCCAACTCCAGTATTTCTTCAAATTCTCTTGTAATCCACTTGCTAATTGATATATAGCAGGAACCTGAACAAAACACTGACATAAACTGTGGTGCAACAAGCTTCTGTTAGCTGAACAATCATTATATTCTGTCTGGATTGATGCCAATTTTTACATGACGTGCTATACAGATGTGACATATTTTACGGCACTACCATCAAGTACAGTAGGTTCTGTAATATCACCCAGTGATATCGAGTGAGCACCTGTTCCATAGTGTTTTTTGGTACAGAAATGATTGAATAGTATTTATTGCAGCATTTACAATTGACACTTGATGTTGTCACTTGATCCTGTGATATTTGATCGAAACTGTATTTTTGTTTCACAAGTTTGTAAATATGTCAGAGATAATGTTGCTTCTAATAATAACATGGGGTTACTTAGAATAGGTAATTTTCCAGCTTATTGGCCGATAAACACTTAATAGCTAGTTTATGTTTCTTTCTTCAAAAAATAAACTAAATATGTAGTGAAACTTACAATTTAACATATGTACTTTTCTTCAAATAGATTAGATAATCTTCCTAGAAAGGAATTTGCCTCAGAAATAGTCTTCTAGTGCCATTTCTGTATCATTGATACCTTACCAATAGACATCAACTGTGCATCCATCATGTCATTTAAAATCGGGTTTATGTTTTAGGATGCTCAGCAATATGTTTATGAAATAAAACTTGAAGCAAAGGTACATATGATTAAGATATTACTGTGAAAATATGTGTACAAGTTATCATGTCTTTTTCCAGCAAATGACAAAACGGAACTCGGGGAGCCCTTTCAACTGGAAAATTTGTTTGACAAAGACTTCAAAGTAAAGAAATTAGACAGCAGGTGGTTGCCAGGTGAGATATGTAAATGAGGTTATACATAATTTTAATAACATGTGGTCACCCTGTAACATAACACTTATTACAAGTAATCTGAAGGTACATGTATGTAACCTTAAATTGAGCATTGGTAAATACATTGAAGGTATCACTTCCAAATTTGGTAAACTAAATTTAATAAAACGATTAGATCTCCTATCGCTGACTGGTGCCTTATTAAAAACATGGAACTTCTGGACAAAAGCTAAAAGAACGATTAACTGGTAAGAAAAGCTACTGGAAGCAGTTTGCATGTTGGCTTTAAATGTGTAACATCTGAAACTGAAATCATCAAAATTATTATTATTGGAATTGCCTTTATCAAAATTTAAGCTAATATTACACAGTTTTTTTCTCAATTCAAACCCTTTTCATTAGTTATCCTATATTCCAAATAAAGGACCTGATTTACAGCCCAGTAAGATAAACAAATAAGGCTATGAATATGTATGTAAAAGTCATTAAAGAATTAAATGATTTGAACAGTATAATTAGTGGCTATAAATAGTTCAAATGAGCATATTTGAAGTATTGCATAAGGTTATCAAGTAGTTACTAATAGATATAAGTTTATTACAAAAATTATTTTAAAATGGAGCTCTGTTATTGCTCATTTTATGCTAATTTATTTGAAATTATGGACGAAACCACCAATTTTTAATTACAAAAGAGTAGTCCCAGGTAATTTTAAATCCCAAATAATCTATCTTTGCTCCTTAACCAATACTCTAAGTTTTGTGTACGCTTACTCCAGGGAGAGACGTGCTGATCTATCGCAGTCGAGATGGCGAGGTGCTTGCCAGGTACATGGAAAATGACACCGCCAGACTTATCATGGATAACTCCACATTTGTGAGTGTTACTTACTGAAGTTGTGTTGATTAGTTGAGATTGAGTTTGTGTAAACTTTTGCAGTTGAAATTGGTACACGCCACCAGTTTACAGAGATGGATAGAGTCAATGCTGGAAATAATTGATAAAATACCGCAACCCAATCTATCTGAACATATTGTGAAACCAAAGTAATGTTAAATGTATGAGCCTGCTACGACTGGTCCAGGAGGACAGGAGGACTGACATAACCATGTGATTTGTCTCAGTAGAAAAAGTAAGTCATGTGACTGAAAAGGTCAGTCTCGCCACCTGCTCCTGTCACTGCAACGATTCATAAAGATCAGTGGTAACTCCCAGCCGTGACAACTCAGTACTTGGACTAGAGTCACCTGACTTTATTAAGGCTCAAGCTTCTACAAATCACTTTTTTTCTCTTTTTTTTTAGTCAATGGTCAACCTTCCAATTATCTTCAATAAAAATTATGTCAATTTTTGCTATGAGAAACACTCAAACATCATTATTAGCAGATAAAGCTTGGTGGTATTTTAATATACTCGATGACTGGAGTGATAGTCATTCAAAGGCATCAGTAATTTCTGAAAAAAACTATTTTAGATTATAACTTCAAATGTCCATGGTTATTTATAATGTTTCACGATTTCATAAAAAAGAAAGTGTAGAAATTTTATGATACAACATGAACATTATCCTATAAGGCATCTCTACATATATGTGAAAACAATGATTCTATAAAGGCATTTGATTCAGTAGACTGTGGATCTGTAGGTGAAAGCAGGTTGGAGATACATCTACAAAACAAAAATACTGCATCAGCAGAATTGTAGGGTGCAGATAATATACATTTAGCTAGATGAATTGCAGGCCACAATATAAAATTTTACTGTTGTTTTACTGCTTCCAAAATTGCTACTTGGTTTACATCTTGGACTTACCTGGCTTTAACTTATCTTTTCCACCAACTGGGGGTGAACTCATTCAAACAATAAATCTACCTCACATCCAAATTTTGCTTTATGTAATGATTAACCACATATATATAACCTTCAGAGAAATATGAAATATTTTAATTCATTCATTCAATCGGAATTGTTATCTATGGGACATTATTCTTTTAAAAAGATTCTGCTATCCACAGGATTTAAATAATTTCAAGGCAAGTTGGTGAGTTTCAGTTCAAGAGCATTAAAACTTGAAAGCCTTCCAGCAGATAGATGATTTCATTATGTTTGGAGTAATCACAAATGCAAACGGACAAACGAACAAACGAATGAATACACCCGAAAACATAGCCTCCTGGTGGAGATAAATGTAGTGCACACAGAAACTGGTACACAGAATGTGTTGTGCTAGTAATATTAGTATTAATAGACTTTCATTGAATGTTATATTAAATTTGTTCTTGCTTATATGAAAATATTACTGAGAGGGTTTTTATTGTATAAAGTTTGCTGGATGTTTGGTGGTTGTGTACTGCTTTTGACATAATACTTTGTTTTCCAGATCCAGTTGGAAAGTGAAACTTACTTTGTATCAGAAGACTTACAGTTTGTGCTCATAGCATACAAAGTTCAAAAAGTAAGTAACGCGTATGTGTGTCTGTAGCTTAAATGTTTGTACTTTTAACCAGTTTCTCATTAACTGACATTGTTTCACTTAGAGTAGCTCCCACAATTCTTCACTCAGAATAAAAATAACTGCTTCAACACTTATTTTGGAGAATTTAAACTTTTGAACATTGTAGATTTTCAAATAGATGATAACAAATTGGCACAATTGCTTACATATTGATTTATACAGTGTTTAATGTCAAGCATCAGACTGAATCGAAGTTGCAACAATCCCAAAGTATGTTCAGTAAAAGCTAATTCATTTGCATAATCAGGTCATAATCATGATGACACCAGAGTTGAGGTGGTCAAGGTAGATAGGCTTTTGTGAAAAAAAGGTTTAAGCTTGTTTCTGAAGGACCCATATATAGGCAGAATAAACATATGTTATCAGCAAAACTGTAGCCAAAATGATTGACGCATTCGTGCACAGTGTTACTAAACTTGTTGGTGTCTTCTGTTCAGATATTGACATTTGAAAGGATAATGTATATGCTCTACATTAAAATGTTATATATTCTTATTATTACCAGAACTTCACCAATTTCAGTTTACTTTTAATTTTCAGATTTACAGACATTCATTCTTGGCTGAATATAAAATCTACAACAGTAATGCCATAGAGCCTGCAGAGTAAGTAATGCTCTAGTTATGGTATTGTCTGTATATAAGTATTAAATAAAGGGATTTCAGTGCAAAGATTTTTGCTGAGATGGTTTCTCAACTAAGATTTCTCTTAAAGGTTTTTGCGTCACCTTCTTCTCATTGAAGTTTCACCTTCCTGTTTCAGATATGGAATTAAAGTTTTAATGACAGATGATGACAATGGTGTGTTAGATCCTGCTGTCTGTTTCATTTAGTAATTAATTTGAACAAGATCAACTGCTTTAAGCACTAGTGTTGTTAATGGGTTTTTTTTGGAATACGGTATATTGTTTCATTATGGTAGAAAAATGAAGTCCACCAAGAATATTTGGAAACCAGTTATTGAAAATGTCATTATTTTAGGCTTTCTAAAGGCTGATACTTCATCAAAATGACAAAAATTATACATATTTTGTAAAATATGTCACATTTGTACTTTATATTGAGCAGAAATCATGTTTACATACTTAATAATATCTCACGATAGCCATTTCCATTTGTAAGTTTTGGCTCATGTACGCCTACTATCTATTTTCACTGCACAGAACAAGCATACAAAATACCCGATTTTGTATCGTTTCAAAGCCCTGGTAACCAGTTTTGATTTCTGTAAACAATACCGCCACTATTAAGCACCCTTTACTGTTTCCATGACAGTGTTTAAATGACTTAAATTGGTGAGTCATTATAAGTAACTCCGGTAATGATTTCCCTTATCCAATCAGATCACTGTTCATGGATAATGCTCAAGTCAGTATGCATTCTATGTATAGTCATGGTGCTATCATATGTCCCAAATTCAATATCTTACTGTGACCTGATAGGCATTTAATGAGGATTCTATGCTGTTATTAAGTCTTTGTCAGTTCTAAAATTGCCCACAATGGGGCAATGGCGGTGCAGTGATAACACTCATCTCCAGCCTCTGAGGTGTGCAGTTCAAACCCTGGACCCTATGTGGGAAAGTTGGTAGTTGCTTACCAATGGTCGGAAGTTTACAGCACAGAACATTGACCAACTGTATATACTGGTTTCCTCTGCCCATTAAACTACCCATCATGATATGACCTGTACAGTGTTGAGAGCGATGTTAAAATCCAAATAAAGAAATTGCCCATAGGCAGGACTTAAAAAAACCCAAAATCAGTCTCACATAGATGCATCCCTGGTGGAATTCTTTGAAATTTGAAGAGAGGCTTAGTGACCTTCAACTTGTCTTCTCATTTGCCCCCTCTTGAATTGATTTGCTCTTAATGACCCTGCTAGACTATGACACACCTTGTCATTTGTATAAGTCACTTTTTATGCACAGTAAGTATGAATTATTTGTGAAAAATAAGGGAAAACATTCTAGAGATGATCTGCATCTGAATCATATTTGGGAGAACTGATCCCTAGGTAAACCTCACCTTGTGATAAAATATATAACCCATATCGGATGTGTAGTTTTCGAGATATGCACACAAACAGACAAGCAGACAGCCCCAATTACAATATTCTCATCCCTCCCCTTCGAGAGGCAAGGATAATTATGACAGCATTTAACTAAAAAGACTAATCAAGGTTATAAGTGAAAGTCTCATTTTGTAATAATTCTTTGTGTGATTTTTTTTCAGTAGGTTGATCAAGTTTCCTCATGACAATAATGGCAGCTGGCAAGACAAAAAGCTACAGTATGCAGGCTGGTCAACAAGGGGACATGCATTGGTAAGTCTGCACCAATCAGATTTATCCATACAAACATTTGTCTAATGAAATATATAAATACACATAGAATTCAATTTGGAATGTTTAATGCAAAGCGCCAATTAGATTTTTCTAAATATATCAGCCTGTGGAATGTTTTCGCACAGATTGAAACTGATTTATGAATGTTTCAGTACTCTGTTTATTGCATTAATTATAAGTAATTGATGAAATGCTTGAAAATGTATGAAAATTAGTAGTTTTCTGCAGTATCTTTTCCCATGATAAATTTTCCCTATTATGCAGGTATATAAAGTAAAACTAATATAATCCAGTCGTATTGCGGTGTCAGACTTTATGATAATAAAAAGGCCAAAAAATAGAAGAGAACTTTCATTGAAGAAAATAGAGAATAAATAATTTGGATTACAAGACCGGTTTACATCCTATTGTATATTTGGATAATAGAAGTTTGAGTAATTAAAACATAAACAGATCTATTCTGGTAAAAGGTCAAGGTTGGGGTTTTACGGTCCGTTCAGCAACCAGGTTCATATTGGGAGAGGTACTCAGCATTGTCACTTGTGGGGTTTGAACCCAGACAGAGGTGACTGTGATTATATGCCAAATTAGCTAACTACTAGGCCAGTGAGGACCTTGTAATCTGAAAGCAACACCATCTGTGTACTACATGCAGATTCAGACTGATGTCTTTTCACTTGTGAATCTTCACTATCTCTATGTACTTTAAGTTGTTGCTTACTTTTGCTGTGTAATTTGATCTTGTAGTTTTGGTTTTAGGAAGAAAATCCTATAAAATTACGTTTTTTACTGTAACCATTGGTGATAATGTTTAATACATCATTTGAACATTTGTTTGTTTGCCAGTCTCTTCTGAAAAACGGAGGCGACCTCCTACTGGTGGACTGAGTGAGGCACATTGACACATTTTTAAGTCTTATATACCATCGATTTGACAGTGAAACCGTCCATAGATCGTTATGTTGACAGTAGTTTTGATCTAAAGCACCTGTTTGATATGTGTATTAATTCTGTGGTACCTGCAAGAGTGTTTACTTGAACATCACATGTAACAGACGAATGAATGATTATAAATGTTCTTTGACCTCACCACTTTTGATTTTAAGGCCTCCCTATTTGACTATTCATTATAAATCTAGTAAATAGTTAGTGATATAAAGAAAATATAAAGACCCCTCCTTATTACCAGTGGCTTGGTCTTTCTCTGTTATTATCATAGGGATAATTTTTTTATAATGCTTGTACAAACACTGACCAAAAAGCCATTTTTAACAGTAACCTGATCAAGAAATTTTGAACAGGAAAATCAACTTGACATTGGTATTTTTATTGTCTTATTTCCAATTACAGCCAAAAAAAAATTGAAAAAAGGCTGACATAATTAATTTTATTCCCCTGCTGAGAAATTGACCAAATTACTTTTTGTCTGATCAGTGATTTATGTCCCATGAGTTTTTAGTAAAACTAGCAATGCTTATCATCTTATTAGATGGGTTTTATAACCTATTTACAAAGTAAACACCTGACAATGAAAACACTATTTAAATATCAGTTGCAGAATACTCAAATTAATGGAAACAAATTTATGGCACAATAAATTATTCAATATTGTTCGCAGCAAGTATATTTTGGATGAACTGGGATGTGTATGGCAGGTCCTCAGTGGGTTAGTGGGCCAGCAGGTTTGGCACTTAATCAAAGACTGTCACCTCTGTGTGGGTTAACTCCCACATATGAAAATGCTGAGGACCTGTTCCAAATATGACCCTGGCTGTTGAACAGGATATAAAATTGTAACATTGACTTTGTAATTTGTATGGATATAATAATAGCTTATGAAAATTTCACACATATCCATCATAGAACCATATCTGACTAGAATCATATAACCATATCTGATTAGGATCATATAACCGTGTCTTAATATAATACTATAACCATGCTTGATTAGAATCATGTAATCATGTTTCATTAGAGTCATATTACCATATCTTATTATTATTGTAATGTTTTGTAATTTATTGTATGCATATGGTAAAAATAGCAAGAGTATGTGTACTGAATTTTACGGAACCACTTACTTGCTAGGCTATCAGTATTACAGATACGATCATGTGTCACCAGAGTTATTGTGTTAGAGAGAGAGCTTGTCCAAGTTGGTCATTTCAGAAACTTTTGTAAGCTCAACCAGTTGACTGCCCATGATAAATAACCAAAGACTCGACTTTCACACTGCAATCTTTATCTTTGAGTAGGCTTTCTCCGATATTTTAAGATTTTTTTTTAATGCAGATAATGGGTGATGTATATAGTAATCTTTGAAAACTATTAATCATTCACATGAACAGCTTCCAAATAATTGAAGCAGTTTAAACATTTTTTGTTTATTGTGTCGTTGCAGACATTTGTTTATGAGAACAACCTCTACTATCAGGAGGACCCCTACTCAGCCCCTGTCAAGGTCACACAGACTGGCTCAGACACGGTACTCAATGGAGTGCCTGACTGGTTGTATGAAGGTAAGTATAGGATTGGTATTCACAAAAGAGATCCAGCTCAAGTTCAGCCAAAACTCAGCTTGAGTTTACAGCTGTATATACCAAACTTGAGCTGATTTTTGGCTCAACTTGATCTTGTGATCCCTTTTGTGAATATGGCCCCAGGTACTATGATGTTCCTTTGAAACAGCTCATATTTCGCAATATTTGTTCTGTCACATCAAACCTGTACACTTCTGAAAAAAATAGATCTGCTGTTCTAGTTGTGTTGATGGTTGTGTAGATATTTAAGTAAGTTTTAGTTCTGTATACTGGGTATTTATTTGAACCCTGTCAGTACTTGTAGTCTGTAGTTTCACAGTCAGACCATTTGCCTTTTGGGCAGATAACTTTCATGCTGAGCTCAGACAATCTACATGAAAAGGTATATCTGATAAGTTGTGTAAATACCAGGATATCTGTCTTGGTCCACATCAACATTCCTTGTCCTGCCATATCTCAATATATAGACTTTCCAGAATTTCTTGTGAAACCAGTTTAATGTTTTACTTAGTTCTATTGGATGTTCCTGGACACTGAATTTGATTGACTGTCTTGTGCTGTTGTGCCTTAGATTCCCCTTTTGTTAAGGGGAGATTAAGCACTATAAAAGTCCATAAGAATTAGAGTGTTCATTCGGTGACAATTTTTTCTCTAGTTTGTTTGGAATTGAGGTCTGCATAATAGGCAATAAATGAAGGAAAAACTCTGTAACCTTGTCACCAAAGAACACAAATTCTTCATACATGTAATTGCTTTTGTTTGTCCAATTCATGTGTCTCATTCAATACATTTTCAAATGCACTAGTTTCATCACTTCAGCTGTGCAACACAATTTCATCAACATATTTAACCTCCAACAAGTAGGTATGTGGTATTTGCCATGTTTGTTTATTTGCAAAATGTTGTGGATCAGTGTTCGCTCTCATCAAAAATGAATGAGAGACAGACTGTCTCCCTTCACTTGAAAAGGCGAGACAACTGTGAAAAAATGTGAGACAAGTTTTGCGTCAAGATATTTTGAAATATTTAGTTCCAATTTGGGACTGCATAAAATCTTCTTAATTTAAATAATAAGAAATAGATGCTAAACTAAAAGTTCAAATAAATAAACTATTTAATGCTGTTTTTATTTGTCTTTTTTTTTTAAAAGTTCACTTCTAAACCACATCTTAATGGCTGGCTGCTACTGGTTTTTTTTGTTTATTTTACAGTTATCTGGATTCATCAAATAAGTAAATAAATTGCATTCTTCTCTTTTCTTTCAAGAAATATATATTTTGTCTCTTCTGATAATAGACGAATTTCTTTCGTCAGTAGTTGTTTCGACTGTTTCGCCTGTGACACAATACGCAGAAGATGAGTTAAAAATTAGACATAAAGCACGGAAATTTCACGAGAATACCTGAATTCTCGCGTGAATTACTGTTAGCTGGATGTATCAAATAAAATAAACTCACTTTCATGTCTTTCTCACCTATTTATATGAGGAAATATGTACGTCGTCGCTTCCAATAATAGACGAATTTCTTTGGTCAGTAGTTGTTTCGCCTGTGACACTATAAGCAGTAGACGAGTTTAAAAATCAACAAAAAAGCATGGAAATCTCGCGAGAATACCCAAATTCTCGCATGAATTACTGTTAGCTGGATATATAAA
The DNA here is from genome assembly GCA_964017235.1 of Sabellastarte sp. h YS-2021. Taxonomy (NCBI): domain Eukaryota; kingdom Metazoa; phylum Annelida; class Polychaeta; order Sabellida; family Sabellidae; genus Sabellastarte; species Sabellastarte sp. h YS-2021. The sequence continues at coordinate 18,779,235 of OZ024939.1, read as the reverse complement.
ATAAAATAAACTGCCCTTCATGCTTTTCTCACCCATTTCTATGAGGAAATATGTACATCGTCGCTTCCGATAATAGACAGATTTCTTCAGTCAGTTTTGAGTGTTTCGCCTGGTAGCGACAGCACAGACGCGTTGGTGAGTTGGTTTTGCGACAACTCGCCCCAGAGTGTGTACAAACTCGCGAAATCGCGCTCGAGAGCGAACACTGGTGGATGACTTTTGGTGAATTTTCAAGAAGTATTGCCATGGAACAGGTGATTTAATTCTGTTGGTGCACCAGATTCCTGGATCCAGGAATTTCTAAAGGATTTTTTGTCATTGCTGTCATATGCCATATTGGAGGTTTTGGAGGAGGTTTTGTGCTGGCTGAGTGCTTTTCTAGCTTACCTTTATTTGGCTCTCATCTTTTTCAAAACCAATTCTTGCTCCCTATACAGAGGAGATTTTCTGCACTTCTTTAGCCGCTACTTTTATAAAAACTTTTGCCTAAACTCCCTCCCACTTTATTCCCCGCAGCCTGCCTTTTTCAAAACAATTCTTGTTGTTTGTACAGAGGAGATTTTCCGAGCTGGCTCCAGTCACTGGTTCAGCCCTGCCTCTACCTACATGTGCTACACGCAGATCAATGACAGCGCAGTTCCTGTCTACTCCTTTCCCTGGTATGGCAGCCCGCACCAAGTCAACAGCGGATTCAAGACTATTCACTATCCCAAGGTGAGGCATTGTGCAGTAATGTATTATCTTCACAGAGGACATAAGGTCCTATTTTCAATGGTGTTTTATTATCTGCAACAAAGTGTTGGCGTGTGCTTCATCCTGTCCAAAAATTTGGACATCAGAAGTTATAAGCCATATACATTTGTGCATAAACTAAGATAACAAGAAGAATGAGAGAAATGTTTTTTCTGTAACTTGTTACAGTTTTACTTGTAAACCTCGCAAGGCTTTGATTGACAGGTGAAATCTCAACTGACTGTTTCATCTCAATTAACATTTATTGTGTACATCTCAAAATATCTCAATTTTATTACGCTACAATAGCTTACCATGTGGGACTTAATGCTGATCTCGGGTTGCCACACCCGGGGCCAACGTCTTAGAAAAAAAGATCGTTCTTGTTAGCCACCGGATATACTGGTAGTTGTCGTCACGTGATAACTTCTGACCAATCGTCCTACTTTCTCGTTGGCTACGATTGACTGGTAGCAGTTTGTAAATATACAGACATTTTCATTTATTTCTCAGACTTTACTTATTGTTGGAGGCTAATATTTGCATATTTCTTGTAATATATATTATAGATCATTCTGTTAAAGTTTCATTTTCACAGGATAAGTATTTTTATTGCTGTCGCGTGTTTTGAGTTTTCCTCGGTTCAGGCTAATACATTCTACGTCTTTTATTGCGTACAAAATGTCTACACATCAAGCAAATAAAGACAAACCGAGAGCGCAGAAATGCCGCCATTTCTGCTTTAATTTTGATACACATAATTTCTGCCCTACCTGTAGGGAGGCTGGCAAGGGAGATGACCCCTGTGTCACCTTTGAAACCCCTTGCGAAATTTGCACGTCTTTTACAGATGAGCAACTACAGAAAATCCAAAACCGGAAACGGTATTTGAAAAAGCAGAAAGCGACAACTAGTTCCAAAGATGAACTAGATCTTTTGGGTGAAGGCGACGGGGACTCTTTCACTGGGTCCAATGCAGACCTCGAGTGTGCTGCTGATAGCCTCTTTACCTCACCCCCCCGTCCACAACCTCTTGCCTTCAGTTCCCTGTCTTTGAAAACGCCAGCAAAAACCGTCCCACCCACCCCTGGTACAGCTTTGCAAAATAAAATCCAGAAAAATTTAGAGAAATCACTTGGTGATTCCTTAAATATACACTTACAGCAGCAAATGGATTCCTTCCAGGCATCCATGTTGGAAGCTTTTCAGTCACTCCGAGAGGAGTTGGCTGTAAAACAGAAAGTCGAGACACATTCTTCGACTCTTGCTTCAAAACCTGGCTTGTCCAGTACTTCTGCTGCCCCTCTGGATTTGCCCCATCCGAGATCTGGTACTAACGTTCCAAGCGAGGATATGGATGTGGACTATGGTCCAACTCTTCCTCCTCGTCTAGTATCTACTCAACCTTCCTCGGATCAGTACGTTGCCCCCTCTGAAGGTCATCCCGAAGAGGTTTCGTACTCTCACAAAAAGCAAAGCCATAAGCAGCCAGTTGACCCGAGCTCTGCCTCGGACCAACCAAATGAAGATTCCGATGAACCTCGGATCCCTTCTTCTAGATCCAAAAAGCACTCTGACAAGAGCAAACATAAATCAAGATCTAGATATGTGTCATTTACCTCAGAGGAGGATCACTCCCCTGTAGCCAGACACAGGTCTCCTAAGCCCTCTAGGGCCCAGCCCTCAGGAGTAGCTTCTGACCAAGACCTCCCACAACATGATCCAGACCCCCCTTACTATAGAGCAGTAGCTTTGTCTGACATGCCCTCCCAATACTCTGAGGAAGTGGATACCTTCAGGCGTATTTTGTCTCTCCCTGACCCCAGGGAATCTATGCCCAGGTCTTCCACCTCAGTGTTGGGTCTGGATGATGAAAAAGGCCGTCAAGAGCTCAGACCTAGAGGTCCCTCCTCTATTCTGCCACTTAGCTCAGTTATCAAGGACGCCTTTGATAAATTCCAACATGACTTTAAGGCTGCCAACTTATCTGAGGGAAAATATGTCAAGCCTCCTCCCTCAACTTCCAAGTGGTACAAGGTGGGACAACCAACTTTTCAGGACAAAATTCAGGAGTTGAATACAGACTTTGCTAAGATCTGTATTACTCCTAGACCTTCTGGGCCCCCAGTAGCCAGAGTTCCCATGCCAGTTCTCAAGGAGCTAGAACTTCAGGCTAGACAAAACATCTCTACCCTCAACTTCACCGCTGCATTTGCCAAAACCTCATCTTCTTGCAATGCTTCATTGGAAAAATGCCAACATAGCATTAAGTCTACCGTCAAGAAGATTAAATCTCAGATTCAGAAAGGTGCCAATCCTGAGAAAGCGGCAAAGCGCGGATATGAGGAAGTAGCTGACTACTTAGATTTTTGGAACAAGACAGTACTTGTTCAACACAGGGCCCTCACTTGTCTCAGCAAATCTCTAGCCCATATTTTGCAGAGGGAATTATACTCTATGGCTAATACCGGCTTACTCAGGCGAGAAGCCGAGATGACTCTATTACATCCTCAATTAGGAGAAACGAGACGTCAAGAACTCAGGAACTCGTCCTTTTGGGACTCTTCCTTGTTCGAGTCTCAATTAGTGAAGGAAGGTGAGGACTTCCTTCTCAAAAAAGGCACCTCAAAAGATTCTCAGGGTTTTGCACCCTACCAGAATAAGCCCTTTTGTGGTCCCCACAGGAAAAGAGGCTCCTACAGGAAACGCCCCTATGGGGGCAATACCTCTCAAAGCAGTAACCAGTCCTTTCCTTCGGGAAGAGGAAAATCCAACTTCAGAGGCTCCAGGGGTCGTTTTCGACCCCACAATAGAGGAAGGGGGCGTGGAAACCCCCCTCCCCAATGACTCCTCAAAAGCCTCACTCAGTCCACCAGTAGGAGGTCGCCTCCGTTCTTTCAGGAGAGACTGGCTCACAAACAAATGTTCTCAAAACGTGTTAAACATTATCACCAATGGCTACGTTCTGCCATTCCGTTCAAAGCCAAACTTGATCAGATTTCCTCTGATTCTGTCAGAGTACAAGGCCCAACCAAAAGACCAAGCCTTGGCCACTTGTATCCAGTCTCTCCTGTCAAAGAACGCTATCGAAAGGGTAGACAATGTAAAATCTCTCGGGTTTTACAGTCGCCTGTTCCTAGTACCCAAGCCTCACCAAAGGTGGAGGCCAGCCATAGACTTAAGCAGGCTCAACACTTTTCTACACGTAGAAAAGTTCAAAATGGAAACTCCAGAGTCCATCAGGACCTCCCTGATTCCAGGGGAGTGGGTATCGTCGATAGATCTGTCGGACGCCTACCTGCATATCCCCATCCACCCAAGCTCAAGGAAATACCTAAGGTTTTGCTACAAGGCTCAGGTGTTCCAATTCACCTCCCTCCCGTTCGGACTAGCTACAGCCCCCCAGGTCTTTACTATGATCGTAAAGGAAGTGAAACTGATGGCCCTCTCAAGAGGACTCAGAATTCACCAATACCTGGACGACTGGCTGATCAGGTCCCAGTCTCAGGAGGAAGCACAAGTGAACACTCAGGCAGTAGTAGACCTGACTCAGTCCTTGGGATGGATAATAAATCAGGAAAAATCAGAACTGAAACCTACACAGGTGTTTTCGTTCGTGGGCTACGAATACCACCTCGATTCAGCCCTTGTAAAACCCACTCAAGAGAGATGGCTCAAACTTCAGGATTTGATCCTACGACTCAAGTCAAAACGTGTTTTGACTGCAAGATGTTTGATGTCTCTAATTGGGTTGCTAGCCTCAACGGAGAAAATGGTCCCGGAGGGACGCCTTCACATGAGGCCCTTTCAGTTTCATCTCAAGGAGCACTGGAGATATCCTCAGTCGCTGGACAACCTCCTTCCCTGGACAGAAGCCATTGCAGCCCACCTAGATTGGTGGCAAAATCCCTCCAAGGTGATGAAAGGTGCAGACCTTCATCCCAAAGACCACAGTATCCAACTCTTTACCGACGCCTCAAACGAAGGTTGGGGCGCTCACTTAGACCAAAACTTTACCAAGGGTCTGTGGTCAGATCGGGAAAAAAGGCTTCACATAAATGTCCTAGAATTGAAGGCGGTCTCCCTGGCCCTTCGAGACTTCAAGGACCAGTGCCAGAATCAAACAGTGTTGATCGCGACGGACAACTCAACAGTGGTAGCCTACATCAACAAACAAGGAGGAACACACTCGGCAGAGATGTGTGCTCTCCTGTGGAAGATCATGACCTGGTGCCATCACTATCACATAACATTGAAAGCCAGGCACATTCCAGGGTGCCTGAATGTGATGGCCGACCTGCTATCCAGGTCCAACCAAGTGCAGTCAACCGAATGGTCTCTGCACCCACAGGTCTTCAAACAGATCTGCCAGAAGTGGTTCACCCCTCATGTAGACTTGTTTGCCACTCACCTGAACCACAAACTCCCTCTATACGTGTCTCCTATCCCAGACCCAAAGGCCTGGGACATAGATGCTCTGAACATAAACTGGACCAACCTCACAGCATATGCGTACCCTCCTACGGCTCTCCTTCACAAGGTGATCCAAAAGATCAGGCAATGCCAGTGCCTGATCATCGTAATAGCCCCAGGCTGGCCAGGGATGCCCTGGTTTTGGGACCTAGTGCAGCTCTCAACAGAGATCCCACTGCAACTCCCAGTGTCAACAACCCTACTCAAACAGTCCCACAAGCTGGTGTTCCACAACAACCCCCAGCACCTGAACCTCCACGCCTGGTGTCTAGGAGCGGACAACTCCAAGAACAAGGCTTCTCTGTGGAGGTGGCAGAGAGAATTGCTGCCCCTCAGCGGTCATCAACAAGGACCATCTACAAGTCAAAGTGGGCCCTTTTTGAAAAATGGTGCAGAGAAAATTCGGTGGATTTCTCCACTCCATCTGTGAAACAAATCTCAGATTTCTTCATGTACCTGTACCAAGACCTAAACAGGCGCCCCTCGACCATTGATGGTTACAGGACTGCAATCGTTGACACTTTGGGCCCAACGGCCCAACATATTGCACACAATGCAGACCTTCATAGGTTACTCTCCAGTTTTCACAGGGATCGTCCTAAAAGTTCCAGAAACTTACCCAAGTGGAACCTTTCTGTTGTCCTTAACGAGCTCACCAAAGCACCTTTTGAGCCCATGAAAGATTCAGACCTCAAACATCTCACTTTAAAAACTGCTTTCTTGCTAGCCTTGGCCTCCGGCAAGCGCCGCAGCGAAATCCATGCCTGGGTCGCTAACAAAGTAGCTAATTTAGGCCAATGGGAAAAGGTTGCCTTGTTCCCTTCTTCTGATTTCATAGCCAAAAACCAACTAGCAAGAGAAGGTTCTCAAAGTGTGTCTCCGGTGACTATCCCTGCTCTGACTACCATTGTGGATAGACAGTTTAAAGAAGACAGGACCCTGTGTCCCGTACGGGCCCTGAGGTTTTATTTGGATCGAACTAAAGACCTGAGAGGGTCTCGTTCTCTCCTTTTCATCTCCTTTAAGAAAGGACATACCTCAGACATCAGACCCGCTACACTCTCTTCATGGTTGAAACAAACCATTTTACTTTGTTACAAACAAGCAGATCAACAAGCCTTGGACTTGGTCCAAGTCAAAGCGCATGACATCCGGGCCTTCGCGGCCTCTAAGGCCTTTTACGGTGGGGTATCGGTGGACCAAATCATGCAAGCCTGTCACTGGAAAGCTCACAACACATTTACAAATTTTTACCTAAAAGACCTTACTTGGTCGGACACCGACAACAATTTGTACCTGGGACCCGTAGTGGCCGCACAACAAGTCCTAGATCCTTCCCCTCAGACCAGTTGTCCTCGGAAAGAAAAAAGGGGGGGGGGGGCACATCCGCTACAACCAAGTCTTCAGGAGTCTTTCCCAGGATCTAGGTATTCCTCTACCTTCAAGATGTTACGGGTAAGGTCATTTTATCCTTTAATTATCAAGTATTTTCTATTAAGGACTTATTTAGTTGTCATTAATCTCATATTCAGGTTGTAAAAATTTTATGAGATTCCCAACCTCTGGGTTGGTCAGTCACACGTGAAGGGCCCCTTTTGGACCCTTAGACCTCGGAGTGAGCACTGCTGCACTCCCGTCCTTCAATAAAACATCTAGACAGTTTTAGCACTGTCTCTCATTTACTTAGGTTTTTGGCTCGTTACAGGCCCGGCCTTCGGGATCGGGGCACTGTAAATGGGACTCAGACTGGTATTTCTGGCACTATTCTATACATATTAACTCAAAATCTTAGAAAAAATGACATTCCTTCCAGTCTCAGCTGTAATCCCGCCACCGGGCGGTTGAATTCAGCATTAAGTCCCACATGGTAAGCTATTGTAGCGTAATAAAATTGAAAATTTTAATTACTTAAATGTAGCTTTTATAAGCTACAAGCTTACCATGTGGGACTTAGAAGAGTCCCACCCTGCCTCCCCGCTGTTTACAGCTGAGGGGTAGGTTTAAAAAATTTCAACGAGAAAGTAGGACGATTGGTCAGAAGTTATCACGTGACGACAACTACCAGTATATCCGGTGGCTAACAAGAACGATCTTTTTTTCTAAGACGTTGGCCCCGGGTGTGGCAACCCGAGATCAGCATTAAGTCCCACATGGTAAGCTTGTAGCTTATAAAAGCTACATTTAAGTAATTAAAATTTTCAAATTTATTATTATTAATATTATTATTATAACATCCTTTATTTAGCATTTTATCTTGGCAGCTCAAAGCACTTAACAAAATGTGTAACATGTAATAGATTATGGGTAGCTTTGAAATAAAATGGTTTTACAGCTTCTTAAAAGTTCTAGTGTTGACTGCAGAATTTATATCACAACACGGACTGTTCCACAGAAAAAGCCCTCAGACATTGAATGCTTTTCTTCCAGCTTTTGAGTTTGCTTTCTCTGCTTTAGGTTTATTGTTTGTGTTGGATCTAATGTTTGTTTTAGTGTGCAGTTCTTGTAGGAGTTAAGTGAGGTAGATTGGTGATTCATTGTGGAGACATTTGTAGACATAAGTAACTATACGGAACTGAATTCGATGCTCCACTGACAACCAGTGAAATTAGTGTCCGAGAAGCCCAGCATTTTCTCTTAAAGATGGCCAATTAATCTGGCTGCAGAGTTTTGTAGGTGTTGAAAAGACTCGGTTGTGTTGAAACCTTTTGTGAATCTTACCCCTGTCTAACAGTAATGTTGGCTCAGTAAAAGGTACTCAGTGATGTCGTAACTCACCTTTTACTTTTACTCAGATTAAGCAAAGTCTTTCTCTTAATGAACATGATTTTATTTGGTAAGCTTATTTTACCTGTGGATATTTCAGGCAGGAGACGAGGGCTCCAACATCCTGCCTGTGATTAAACTGTATGTACTCCACACTGGAAGCAGTATGTCAGGGACACACAAGGAGCTCCAGCCACCAACTGAACTAGCAAATCAGTGAGTAACATTTAAACTTCAGCTAGCCAATCAGAGTGCAGTATTTTAATGCAACTAGCCAATCAGTGAGTAGTATTTAAACTTAAGCTAAAATCAGTGTCTAGTACCATATATTTAAACTTACATAGCCTATCAGTGATTTATGTATTTTAGATTTAAGTAGCCAATGAATGACAGCAATTCAGTATTTTTAGACTGCAACTAGCTAATTAGTAAGTATTTAAAATCAAGCTTAGTACCAAGTCAATTGGAGAGAAGCAGTTTAACATCAACTAACACAGAAGAAAGCACAAAATCCAGTTTGTACAAGTGTATTTGCATCTGATGCCGTGTAACATTACTTTAACTGACTTTTTAACTGTATGCATAGGGAACATTACGTGACTCAGGTGCGATGGCTCAGTGATGAGCGGTTGGTGGTTGTCTGGTCCAACCGGCCTCAGAACAAGTCTTTTATCAGCTACTACAATGCACGGACAGAGGAGTTCTATCTGGTATGTTACGGTTAGAGGGATCAATACTCAATCTAGTTAAGTGCTAATGGTCAAGTGTCACAAATACAGAGTTGTCACCACTACATGTTATCAATGCTCAGAAACCTATACCATATGTGGTCAGCTGTTGGGCCTCTATTATTCAGAAATCTTACCAAGCGGAAATATACATAAATTCATAAAATAGATTATATAGCCATCTGGTTTGTAGGTAGGGAGGTATTTGTTTCTGACAGAGGCATAGTTAAAGTATATTTTGAGAAACAAAAGTTCTTCAGATAATGGAAAATAAAATGGAAGAAGTCACTCAGTTGCAAACATTAGAATGAGTCATTGGGTGAATTTGGAAGGAATTTGTAAAACTGAAATTATTTGGACACCGGACAATTGAGTGATGGGGTTGTATGCCAAAATTGATTCCACACCAATTGGCTATTACTGCCCAAAAATTGTGTTAATACAACTATTTGAAGAAGACTTATATTGACTAATACTTGAACTGGAACGTGTCATTTTGACACCCGGCGATATTGAATGGCAATTCTCAATTACATTTTATAATTTACAATTAAAATTTGTATCGTAACAGTAAAATGCCATTAAAAACCCACGTATGTTTGATAAAAAAGCTGAGAAATAATAATAGGAAACATTTACAAACATTAAGGTTGAAATTGATTGATAAATCCCAAAATTCAGTGTATCTGACTTAACCATAAATTTCTCTAGCTACTAGTTGTTTAGTAGGTATTCCAGTAATTAGAAAAACAACATAAGTAAAGCAAAGGTCTGACACTGGACCGTGAACATTTGACTAATTCAAAATCTACCATCACTTGATTTTATCTCAGAGTTTCATTTTGTAAATAGCCTGATTGCAGTGTATTTTTATCATTCTTTTACAGAACTACATTCAGAAAAGTACAGGAGGTTGGGTGGAAATAGTAAGTAACATTTGTTGTCTTTTGTTTCTTTGTTTCCTTAGCTTATTTTCTCTTATGGCTTCTCCGTGGTGCTGACCTATTTCTGTCCCTGGACTTTGAATTTGCATATTGCCATTGTCTTGTTGCGCCTTAGAGTCCACTACTCAGTGGAGATTAAGCACTATAAAAGTCGAATTAGAATTAGAATTTTGTTTCTTTGTTTCCTTGCAAATAAGATTGTTTTTGTATATACTAGTTTTGCACTAGACCAGACCAATTTTGCATCCAGGTTTGATCCTTAAATCCAATTAAACTTAATGGAGTCCATTGTATCAATAACAACTGTGATGATAACTCTATTGCTTGGCTTGGTAAATTTGGCATGTGTTTTAAATTGGCACAGAAATTAAGTAAACAATGAGTTAAAGCTGCAGCCAACTGAGGACATTCTATTCTATTCTATACTGTACTTCTGTAGCACTTAATCTCTGCCAAGCCAGACTCTAAGGAACAACACAAGTACCAATTCAGTAATCATCATTCCATTGACATAGCCTGGTGGATATCACAGAGACACCTGATACATGTAGTTTATATCCTAAGGTGGAAAAGCATGTTGAAACTGGACAGGCTTCTGAACAGAGAGTCGCAGTAGTCCAGATGACTACTCACCAGGGCATTTGCCGCCAGGATAACAGCCTCATCCATTGATAGGAGAAATAAGATTTGTAAACTGGTTGTCAATTGATCATGTGCAGATTTGGGCACTAATTCCCTGAAGATAATAATTACTGCATAGGTGGCCATAAAAAACCAATGGATAGTTAGCTTTTTTGTGTGAAGTATGTTTATTACAAATTTACCTTTATCTCAATGCATATTTTACTCAAAAGAAAAAAAGAAATCTGCACCCATTGACATGAAACAAGTGCGGTAAGGATTGTATATTACTGTCCTGTTGAATTAATACCCCAAGCATGTTCACTTCTGTAAAAACTAGAAGCAATTTTGAGGGGAAAAAAATCAATAAATTCTGTCATAATTTGCAGTTAATTTACAACACTTGTATACAATTCTACCCCACAGTAATGTGTCACTTCCTAACTACATGAGATAGCATTGCACTAAGCAGGCTTCGTCTGTGCATCCTACTTTCAAGGCTACACATACATTTTTCAGCAACTCTGGTGTTCTGTTACAGTTGCAATATACAGTATAAGTGCAAGTGTTTTTCTGTTTTATGTGGGAATTATAACTGCTTAATTTTTCAATACAGTGTATAATTTTTCTTGGACATTGTTTAAGCTATTTTAAAAACTTGAATTTAAGATTATCATCACTTATTGTTAAAATCATTGGACCCCTACAATACCAACTGCAAGTGGGATACTACTAGTCACAGTGTGTGTATTGTGTAACCATAGTGTAACTTCTGTATTGAATGGCCCGGGGGGGGGGGGGGGGGGGGGGGGTTCATGCGTTTTTTTGAGGAGGAGTTGGGTGGTGTGTAACAATAAGTTAAAAAAACAACTACCTTAAAATATTTGATTTAGTTTTCTCTCTCACATTTTTTAAAATTACTTACTGTCGATGTGACACAGTTAACAAACATACCTGACACGATTAATATTGCAACCTTTGTTTACTGCATAGTCATACTTGTCTATAGCTGCATTATAAATCATGTAAGTGATAATATTCATTTCATTTGTTTTATTGCAAAAGCCTATCCCCCATAGCCTCCCCTCGTCACCCCTGTGTCTCCTTGGTATGACCTGGCTATGTCCTTCGATTAACATTAACTGCCTTGCTTTATGTTCAGATGCGCCTTAGAGTCCATCAGTGATGGAGATTAAGCACTATAAAAGTCCACATTAGAATAGATTAGATTAGATTATTAAAGTTGTGCTACATGAAGACTGTATAGTATTTAAGATCGAGACTGAAACAATGTACAAAAACACTGCCCATTTCACAACTGGTTGACATTTGCTTCAATTTGTGTAGCTTGGTCACTAAAAATTGCTTGTTTAGAGTGTTGGGGGGGCAGTAATCAGAGAGGGTTTTTTTATTATGTCAGCTGACTTGTCAGTCAGCTGACATTATGTCATCACTCTGCAGCGTGGGCGTCCGCGTCCACGTACTTCTTCTCCAAAACTACAAGGCCTAGAGACATGCTGTTTTTTTTAAAAGAAACCTTATCTATCGAGGATGAAAAATTGTTCAAGGCATGCAAATCTGTCTGTTCGTCTGTTTGCTAGAGACATTACGAGGGGGGTACCCCCACCAAAAGTGTGAAAATTTTCTTTATTTCTTTAAATATGTTTTAACCTATTTTTTACACTTAAACAATTACCTTGTTATTTTCCTTCATAATACCATTTACAGGGCACAACTTTTTTATCCTTTTCTTCTGTCAGCTTGGGAATTTCTTTCGAACTTGCTGTTCAGTTACCATTTACTGTATTTCTGTACAGCCCTTTTCCTGATAATTATTCTGTCCTCTAATCACCTTCACAAATCAAAAACACTCAGTCAGCTGACACAGTGCCCGTTCACGGGCACTCTCCTCTTGTTTCATAGCTACAATATGGTGAGTAAGTTGGGTGTCTGTCTCAATAGCTAAGTGAGTAATAGCTACTTTTGGGCTTTTCAGTAACTTCCATTATGAGTAAAATCACTTGTAACTTAAAAACTATTGCATTTAGAGAATTTCGTATAAATATGTTATTCAGCTACTTTTGGGCCAGCTATAACATAGTGAAATTTCAGACCTGTAGCTCATGGCATAGCTGAGTAATAGCTACTTTTAGGTTATCACTGTTGAGTAAATCGCCTATAACTTGAAAACTATTGCATTTAGAGAATTTCGTATAAATATGTTATTCAGCTACTTTTGGGTCAGCTATAACATAGTAAAATTTCAGACCTGTAGCTCATGGCATAGCTGAGTAATAGCAACTTTTAGGTTATCACTGTTGAGTAAATCACTTATAACTTGAAAAGTGTTGCATTTAGAGCATTTTGTTAAAATATGTTATTCAGCTACTTTTTTCATAGCTACAATATGGTGAGTAAGTTGGGTGTCTGTCTCAATAGCTAAGTGAGTAATAGCTACTTTTGGGCTTTTGAGTAACTTCCATCATGAGTAAAATCACTTGTAACTTAAAAACTATTGCATTTAGAGAATTTCGTATAAATATGTTATTCAGCTACTTTTGGGCCAGCTATAACATAGTAAAATTTCAGACCTGTAGCTCATGGCATAGCTGAGTAATAGCTACTTTTAGGTTATCACTGTTGAGTAAATCACTTATAACTTGAAAACTATTGCATTTAGAGTATTTTGTTTCAATATGTTATTCACCTATTTTGGGGTCAGCTATAACATAGTGAAGTTTCAGACCTGTGGCTCATTCCATAGCTGAGTAATAGCTACTTTGAAGTTCTCACTGTTGAGTAAATCAGTTATAATTGGAAAACTATTGCATTTACAGAAATTTGTGCAAATATGTTATTCAGCTACTTTTGGGTCAGCTATAACATAGTGAAATTATAGACCTATAGCTCATGGTACAACTGAGCAATAGCTATTCTCAGGTACTGACTGTTGAGTAAATCACTTATAACTTGAAAAGTGTTGCATTTAGAGCATTTTGTTAAAATATGTTATTCAGCTACTTTTTTCATAGCTACAATATGATGAGTAAGTTGGGTGTCTGCCTCAATAGCTAAGTGAGTAATAGCTACTTTTGGGCTTTTCAGTAACTTCCATTATGAGTAAAATCACTTGTAACTTAAAAACTATTGCATTTAGAGAATTTCGTATAAATATATTGTTCATCTACTTTTGGGTCAGCTATAACATAGTGAAATTACAGACCTATAGCTCATGGCATAGCGGAGCAATAGCTATTTTCAGGTTCTCACTATTGAGTAAATCAGTTGTAGCTTGAAAACTATTGCATTTACAGTAGTTTGCTTAAATATGTTGTTCACCTACTTTTGGGTTAGCTATAACATAGTAAAATTTCAGACATGTAGCTCATTGCATAGCTGAGTAATAGTTCCTTTGAGGTTCTCACTGTTGAGTAAATCAGTTGTAACTTGAAAACTATTACATTTAGAGTAATTTGTTAAATATGTTATTCACAGAATTTTTGGTCAGCTATAACATAGTGAAATTGCAGACCTCTATGTCATGGCATAGCTGAGCAATAGCTACTTTCAGGTTCTCACTGTTGAGTAAATCATTGTATCCACTGGATAGCCGCAGTGTGTAGAGAGAGATTTCACCATTACTGCTCTGATGAAAAAAAATATTATAGCTAGCTTTCTTAAGTTTGCAGTATATATTAATAACCATAAAATGTTGTCTGGGAATATTTTTGGCCTCATTTTGAGAAACAAGATGGCCGCCACAGGTGTTTTTTGTCAGTCATGAAAAGTGCTTATATCTCCCTTATTATTGATCCTAGAGGTTTGGGATGATAAACCAACCTGTAGGAAATCATGGGGTGGGAATCTTTTGGTGTGGTCAGATTTGACCTTCAATGACCCCTCCTTCAAGGTCAAACAAGGATAGCCAAACTTAAAAGTGCTTATAACTCGCTTATTATTGGTGCCAGAGGTTTGGGATGGTAAACAGACAGGAAATCATGGGCTGTGAATCTGTTGATATGGTCCGATTTGACCTTGGAACCCTCCTTCAAGGTCAAATGAGGATAGCGAAAATTGAAAGTGCCTACAACTCGCTTATTATTGGTGACAGAGATTTGGGATGGTAAACCATCCCATAGGAAATCATTGGCTCGGAATCTTTTGGTATGGTCAGATTTGACCTTTGGACCCCTCCTTCAAGGTCAAATGAGGACAGCCAAGCTTAAAAGTGCTTATAACTCATTTATAATTGGTCCTAGAGGTTTGGAATGGTAAACCATAGGAAATCATGGGCTGGGAATGTATTTGTGTGGTTAGATTTGACCTTGGACCCCTTCTTCAAGGTCGAACAAGAATATTGCATTTGTAGTATTTCTTTAAATATGTTTTAACCTATTTTTTACACTTAAACAATTACCTTGTTATTTTCCTTCATAATACCATTTACAGGGCACAACTTTTTTATCCTTTTCTTCTGTCAGCTTGGGAATTTCTTTCGAACTTGCTGTTCAGTTACCATTTACTGTATTTCTGTACAGCCCTTTTCCTGATAATTATTCTGTCCTCTAATCACCTTCACAAATCAAAAACACTCAGTCAGCTGACACAGTGCCCGTTCACGGGCACTCTCCTCTTGTTAAAACTACCGTGATATAACTATTGATACAGTTTGTTGACAGCAACATTAAACCCAAATAAATTAAGTCAAATTATTACAGCATTGTAACTTCCCAAATATAGAACAAACTGATTTTAAACGAGTTACCCTTAAAGACTTACTGTATTCTGTGTATACTTGCTGTATTTTTCCAGCCTAAAATCATACCAGTGGAGGGAGGAAACCGTTACGTGACCATACTGCCGAAAAAAGACTATAACTCGGAATACTTCAAACATACAGCTGTCACCTCTGTCTCTGTAAGTATTTACTGTGGACTCAAAATAGGTATGTTACCATTTTATTATATCAAGTATACCATTTAAAAGTAAGATAAAATGATCAAGTTTTGTGCCAGTTTTTTTTTTCATTCAGGGGAGAACAGAGACCCAATAACGTCACAAAAATCACAATTATTATAGAACTTCTTAACATATATAAAAAAATATATATATGAATAAAAATGACAACATCATATGAGTGCATAGGATGAGTATAAAAGTGTTCATATTCATGAGTGATGTATATTTTTTCATTTATGTCTAATGAGGGATGTTTTCAATTTATTTTCCCACATTTTTGCAAAAATACTAAGCCAAAAAAGACCGTATTTAAATTAAGGAATGGACAAAAGGCTGTCATATATGTAAGGGCACCAGTGAGTAGAAAGACTTCAATATTTAACTCGTGATTCCTCTGCCATATCTGCATGCATTTCAATGCAAGAAAAGTGAACAGAAATTTTGCAAAAAATGCATCTCTAATGATTTATATAACACATTTGTTATACTTCCACAAGTAAAGGAAACAGAAGGGGATTGCTTTACTATCATATTTCATGTACAGTATCAACTTTCAAATTTTCTGGCCTTTCCAAAAAAGACGTGATGTCAGTTAATGACAAAATAAGTGCACACCTGATGTTGGACATAAAGGAGTTTGGGTTTGAGCCAATTCACTTTATTCAATTTAGCAAGACAACTGCAAAGTCAAATTATATCAAATTACTTCTGTTTACATTTTTGTTCTTCTAATAAAGTACTCTCACAACTATTAGAATGAATTATGTCACTCATATCACAAACCAGCCATATTATACAGGTATATATGTGGACCTGACCTTCATTTTTGTAAACAAACTTTATTTTTACAAAAAAAACTAACTTGAGAATGAGATATAATTCTAGTACCACAAGCACATAGCACAATACTGTCAGTGTCTATGGATGGTAATTACTTTCCAAGCAAGAACTACAGACATCTAGCTATCACCTCCATATCTGTGTCTTATTTTTCTTATTTTCAGAAAGGTAACAGAGGTATTTATTTTCATTTTGCAAGATACTGGAAGGCCTGTTGGCATTACTTTAAAACAGACTGCAGTCATGTGTTCATTTTGAGCTTGACAATATTTTGTAAATTACTGTGTGCTAACAAATGTCAAATTGACTGAAATGATGAAATATCCTTCCAAAGAAAATTTTGGGATTAATTGGGGAAACTTAATATTATAATAATTCTGGGTTATGTGACCATGTGGATTTGGTTTCAGTAAATCCATATCAAATTTTCATACTTTTGGTTCAGTATTTTGCCAATGTTAAATGTCATACAAATCACATCCTACTCAGGATCAAATGAAGTATCACAGACTGAAAGGATTTAGCTGTTGCCCCTATATCTGTAAGCATGTATGCAGATTTTTTAGGTTTTCAAAAATATTGCAATGGCTAAATTTGAACTATCTTTAAGGATGGACTAACACTAAAACATGACCTTTCAAAATGGGGTTCTATCATTGCAAGTGGGGAATAATAATGGCTTTTTATCTAACTGCTGTGTTTTTCTATGACTGTTTATCTATACTCTGTTTATCTACGCTCTGTTTACAGGACACAGACAACAAGGAGAGTAAAGAGGTGTTTCTCACTCAGGGTTCTTATGACGTCACTGATCTGGTGGGATACGACCAGCATCTCAACAATATGTAAGTTACCTGTAATAATCTTAAAACGTTTGAAATGTAACATTAACCTCTTACCTGTACAGCCACGACCAATTTTATTGCAGGTTGAATATCAAGCTTGTAATTAATGGCGTCATCTCTGATTATGTTTGTAAAACTAATTTTACTGACTCAACAGACTCATTCTAATCTAATCTAATCTAATCTACTGCTTTGCAGGCGCAATATCTTCCCCAGAAAGGGGAACTCAGTGCGCTGACTTAACAAAATCATTATCATAAGGAAAGTCAAGGGGCGTTCTGGTAATCAGACTATCTCTTTTTAGACATTGGTATTTTAGCAGGTATCTACAGCGGCATAAATACTTCCATATTATTATTATTTAATTTATTTTTATTATTAACCACTTCTTAGCCATTTGTTCAGTTTCATTTGGGGAGCTGTGGAATTCTTATTAAAATCTGTTTATGTATTTATAAACTATTTGTTTGTCATCATTCTGTAATGACCACTGGATTTTAAAATGTCAAGGATGCATTGAACCTTCTGTAGCCATAGTAAAATTTCATTTGGGAAGCCCTAAAATTCACATTGGATTCTGTTTTGTAGTGTTAAGCTAAATGTGTATTACATGCCATTATTAATTGGAATAACAAGTGTGTTAAATCATTGATAATATTTCATGCCTGAAATTCTTGTGAAATTGTTGTGATTTGCTTAACAACATAGCAAACACATCAGTTGTACAGGATTTATGGCATTTCTACCACATCCATGAACTGTGTACATGAGACCAAAGACTGGTGTATCATAGTTTCAGCTTCTGAAAATTTATTATGAATTCAATAATTTGTGTAAATCAGACCAAGGTATAATCAAGGTGTTGAATTTTTATAAATGTTGTAAGTGTTATTGTGCATTGACAGACAGACTATGACTGCAAAGTTGAACCTTGAAACATATTTTTTTATAAATCCATTAAATCTAAACCATAGATACTAGTATATTGAACACTGTCATCTTTGCCTGTTTGCTTTTAAATTGTTGTTGTACTTGACATTTCAGCTATTACATTTCCACGAATGGTGACCCAAGAACCAGACATTTATTCAGGTAAAATTGTATAATATTTTTCTCCTCAAAGAATCAAAATTTCAGGCATGGAGGTAACTATTTATTTGACATGTTCTCCCTTATAACTTTTGCGATTGTTCTCTAATCTTTAGTAATCTTGTGGCTGTTTCAAAATTCAAGTTTATTTGTCAATAATTTACAATACATTGTTTTCTTTCAGTGATAATGTTTCATTGTACTGCATAAATTCCCATGTGGAAAAGAAATGACATGATAATTATAAAAACATGATCGAAAACTGTGGAGGAATTTTGAAAATATCCAGTACATTTTTAAATTTAGAACTCATGATTGATGAATGTTGGTCATTGTATCCACCGGATGCATCCGGTGGATACTTTGGTTTAGTGTTCGCAATGTCGCTGCCCCCATTGCGCGTAGAGAGAATTTCAACATTAATGCTCTCAGCAGAAAACTTCACTAGTTAGCTTCACCAATTTTGCGGGATATCTTCATTGGGAGGTAAGCTTCTCTGGGACTCAAATTAGCCTTATTCTGAAAAACCCGATGGCCGCCGTGGGCATTTCTTTGAAAAATATGTACCTTTTTCTACTGGCTGGTTCTCATCAGTAGAAGGTTGGATCTCTTCATAGGTGATATGTATAACAGATATACATGTCCGCTACAACCTTGCAGACATTTGACCTTGAAGCTCTTCATTCAAGGTCGTCCACGTAGTGCCAAATTACCCCACACAGCAGACTTTAAAAGTGCCTATGTCTCCCTTATTATTGGTCCTAGAGGTTTGGCATGTGAAAACAGCCTGTAGGAAACTATGGGCTGGGAATCTTGTGATGTGGTCAGATTTGACCTTGGGCCTTTCCTTCAAGGTTCAATGAGGGTAGCCAAACTTAAAAGTGCTTATAACTTACTTATTATTGGTCCTAGAGGTTTGGCATGTGAAACCAACTTATAGGGAATCATGGGCTGGGAATCTTCTGATGTGGTCAGATTTGACCTTGGGCCCCTCAAGGTTGAACGAGTATAGCCAAAGTTAAAAGTGCTTACAGCTCATATATTATTGGTCCTAGAGGTTTGAAGTGTGAAACCAACTTACAGGAAATGATGTGCTGGGAATCCTTTGGTGTAGTCAAATTTTTGGATTTGGTCAAATTTGACCTTGGGCCCCTCCTTCAAGGTCAAGTGAGGATAGCCAAACTTAAAAGTGCTTATAACTTGCTTATTATTGGTACCAGAAGTTTGCAATGTGAAACTTATGGGAAATCATGGGCTGGGAAAAAAAGGGCTTATAACTTGCTTATTATTGGTCCTAGAGGCTTGCAATGTAAAATTTATAAGAAATCATGGGCTGGGAATCTTTCGGTGTGGTGACGTTTGGCCTCATTCCCCTTCTTCGAGGTCAAACAATGGTTCACTGGCTTTAGTGAGTTGTCTTTCTGGTGGATACTAATTTGCATCAGTTCCCGATATGCTAGGTCATTTTTTGTATAACCCTAAGGTGGACTTGTATACAATCTAGGCCAGGAAATTTTTGTCAGATGAAAATATAAAAGTTTCAAAGAGTTCGTGCTTTTTGTAATTTAAAATGATACAATACCTTTATTGGTACTCACCTATATACTAAGTGAGCTTTTCTATTTAATAGTCTTATGATGTCTGAAAGTTTAGGCTTTGTTAAAATATGATATTAAAAGACATCATATATGTGTGTCATACATTACTGTGTTAGCTAAATAGCTGACACATTAATGTGTTTGACCTCTGCACAAACATTTAGACATTGTAAAAGATGGAAACTTTTGACTTTTCTCAATTGCGTATTCATGCAATGTTACAAGAATGTACATGTTTTAAGAGCTACAATGTACACATATCCTCTGAGGAGTGTTCAGTATAAACCACACAACTTCTCTACAGGGTCTCACTCCCAACTCGCAGCCACACCAAACCTGGATCTAAGCTGCCCAGTCCACAATGCATCACTTGTCACGACGCTAACTGTAGTTACGTGAGGGCAGAGTTCAGTCCCTCAGGAAAGCACTACGTCCTGCACTGTGATGGACCTAACATACCCTACACGCTGCTCAGAAGTGTGGAGCTTGAGGACAAGGACAAGGACCAATCAGATGTGAAGACAGAAAAGGGTAGGCAATTTACATCTGGTAATGCACTAAGGATAACCTAATTTATTCATGGAGAGAAGAATAGCCAATCAGATTGGATGAAGCTTAATTAAGCCTTAAACCAATTAGATTTGGTGAGATAACATGATCAAAAAATCATGCAGATTAGTTATATCAAAATAAACCCGCCCATTTAAATTTTCAACATGGCATGTAAGACAAGTAACATTGGGTGGTGCACCAAATCAACTTTATTTATATTGCATGAAATGATCAACAAATCAGCTTGGGTGGTACAAAAGGGTTAGGTTCTCGTAATGCTGGGATGATGTTTGCAATCCAGTATGTTCGCTCAATGCCGATCAGTTATCAAAAAATTTAAGAGCAACTGGTATTTGCTAAACTTGTTTCATTGTAACCTTTTTGTCACTATAAAACACTAACTGGAATAATATTTTGTAAAAATCTGCAACATTCATCAGTATAAATTTAAAAACCAGCCTTAAATATACAAAAAAATAATGTAAACAGAAAACACCTTGGGGTTTTCCCACTGTTGTCAAAGTAATCATATGATCGGCCAGTCACAAGTGTGGATACATCAAGCATGGTCTGTTAGTGCAGGAGACGTTTATGGAAAGCCATATTTTGCTTATATTTATGGTGATTTTGTATGTTTTCCTTCTTTTAATTTTATATCTGATTTTTATGTCTGGTTTAACACTTTTGATTCCATGATTGGAAATGTATGGAAAGCCATATTTTGCTTATATTTATGGTGATTTTGTATGTTTTCCTTCTTTTAATTTTATATCTGATTTTTATGTCTGGTTTAACACTTTTGATTCCATGATTGGAAATGTTCAAAGTTTGATCATATATTTCCGAAACATCGACAGCTAAAATCATGGAGATCTCATGGCATTCTCGCATCAGTCAAAGAAATTAACTGATGTAACATTGATTAGTTAGTGATATTTGTTGAACCATAATAATCAGACAATTAGATTATTTATTTATTTGGGTTTTAATGTCGCTTTCAAAACTGTATGTCATATTGCGACAGATAGTTTTATAGGCAGAGGAAACCAGTGCATATATTTGGTCAAGGTACTGTAAACTGCCGACCATCGGTAAACAACTATAATCTTTCCCACATAGGGTCCAGGACTTGAACTGCAGACCTTAGAGGTGGGAGGCTAGTTTTTTACCGCTGCACTACTGTGGCCCCAAACAATTAGATTAGGATGTAGGCTTTCATGAATCAGATTCAAAGAACACTAATATTTAAGATGCATTTTTACTTTATTCCATGCCAATAATGAAAGATTAACAATGTCAAATTAATTTATTTGGAAAATATGCACTTTTATGGGAATAGCCACAATGATTCTCGTATAACCAGTTTCTCACATTACAATAATTATCATGGTTCTTAGAAATAAAATGTTGTTTACAATGTATCGGTATAAATTTCACTTTATTAACTCATTCTCTTTTTCGTTGTGTGTTGGTTCCTGCAGAAACTGTGTTGGAAGACAACGCACCTTTACGTGAGAAGTTAAACAAAGTAGCCCAGCCTGTAGTAGAAAACTTCACCATACAAGCTGACGACGGGCATGGTATGTACAGGAATGTCTTGTCTGTGTCAGTGATGTGTAAATAGAGCATATGGTAACTAAAACTTAGGGTATTAATACACAAAAGAAGGAGTAAAATCACAAACTCTTGTTTTTAATGTTAAAAGAGGTATTGTGAACATATGCACAAAATATAATATACCTTATAGACCATGGACAAGTGAGCACTAAAACACAATTTTAATCCATGTTTGAGGGGTATACAATAGGAAAACTACCTGGGTGATGTATAGTTATAATTTCTATCACAAGAGAATACAAAAAGGGACATGAAACCCCAACTGTGACTTCGTCTTCGATCACCATATGTTAAAAACTCTTGATGTATTTGTATTGGTCCTTTATAACATTATGTATGAGGACATTATAGACATTGAGACACACAAGTAGTATGAGTTTGAAAGGAGTTTGTTATGGACAACAGTTTCCTAGTTTTTAACCCCCCTCCTCCCCACCCCAAGGGAAGGGTTGAGGGTATTGTAATTGTAACACATGGTGGGTGTCTGCCCATGGCTCAGTTCTCCCCAAAGATGATCGTGATCCGTATTGAAACTGCAGAAGGTATTGGGTATTTTTCACCAAAAAAATATCCAGTTCCGGATTCCTGGATTTCTGCTCCCTTAAACGCTGCTTATTTTCTTTTGTTATTTTTGTGGATAGCTTTTCCACATTTATATAATAAGTACCGCTTGCTTGCCCAGCATCTTCATGGTTAATGATTCGTGCTTTATCCAACGGTTTCAGAGTTTTAATACCATAATGGTTAAACCCTCAACCTCTGTGGGCTCTTCTCAATGGCATTCGATTTTCAAACTATAATTTTGTTTTATGGGCCTAAGAATCCGGTAGTACTAAGATTAAGTATGATAAAAGTGTTTCACATTAGGTTACAATGGACAGGTTTTAGTCTCAGCTGTTCTGTGTCTGTATTTCCAGATATCCTTGTACGAGTGAAGCTTCCTCCAGTGTTGAACAAGGAACACATCACCCTTTATCCCATGCTGGTTCACACGTAAGTCAAAGCCTACTTAATTCCAGTTTGTACTCGACACATCAATGTAATCCTACTTGTGAAGTATTTGTACAATGCAGTGCAAAGGGAGGGGCAAAAATTGGCATCCGGCTGATTCACTGAGTCTCCCTGTAAGTAACCAATACCTTCTATGCTGGCAGTAGTATATAAAGACACATTACACTACAACTTGTAAATATAAATATAATATTAATACAAGGTTAATACAGTGTTAATACAGCATTAATATGCCAATTACCAGACATGCAGAAAACCATGATTGTGTTCAGTCTGTGCTGCAAGCAGTACATTATTATATAGGTTCATAATATGTATGTGTTAATACAAAATTAATACACTCCTAATACAATATTAATATGCCAATACCAGGCCTGCAGAAGATCGCCAGTGTGTTTCGTCTGTTCCGCAAGCCGTATATTCTGACCTATCATCTCACAGGAGGTAAATATTAATTAATACTATATTAATACAAGATTAATACAATGTTAATATAACATTAATACACTGTTACTTTTCTCTTCAGATACGGAGCACCAGGCACCCAGAAGATAACCAATGCATTCAGTATGGGCTGGGAATGGAACTTAGTGACATATCACACTGTCATCTCTGTAGAGGTAGATGGGAGGGGGTCAGGAGGCCGCGGGGAACGCATACAACACGCTGTGTACAAACAACTCGGTACTTTAGAGGTACAGGACCAGATACGTGTAGCCAAGTAAGTGTGATGAATAATCTTAATCACCATAATATTTGTCATCAGAATAATTAATTTGGGGATTTTAAATTCAACCCGCTCTCACCAAAATTCATTTTGTTCAACTTAATTACCTCTATTTTGATTTTTTCCATTTTTTGGGGAATATTTTTTCTGTGTTTACCTATGCCAAGGAAATTATGTCTAGGATGATGTGTCCGTGCTCAGGATTACTCAAAAAATGAAAAAACCCTCTATGTTTTTTTTTATTTGGGTAGGGCTTGAGCAGAGAGAGAAGCAATTTAATTGTGGAGAATGATCAGGGCTCATATTCTGGAAACAAACAAAAATAATCCAGAATTTTCAATCATCGTTCTCAATGATTTGGGGTTTGTGGTAGATATTATTCCTAAAATAATGAATTTATCTTTTCAAAATATTTTAGGTGTGTATGGCTTGACCAAAGGAGAGAATTCATTACATTTGTGGAAAATATCTGATTCAAATTCTGCATACTCAGCTACCTTGGTGGAGGCCTGTGCTCTAGGAGTCCTTTCTAATTATTTTTTTTCAATATACATTGGCATTTTCAGTATCAATATTAGTTCGCAAATTTGTTTAAAAGTCTGAACCATAACATAATGTGCTATGGTTAAGTTAAAGCTTTTTTATGTTTTTCAAACTCTGTCTAATAAACTAGTATAAACCAGCTGCAAACTCTAATAAACTAGTATAAACCAGCTGCAAACTCTAATAAACTAGTATAAACCAGCTGCAAACTCTAATAAACTATATAAACCAGCTGCAAACTCTAATAAACTAGTATAAACCAGCTGCAAACTCTAATAAACTATATAAACCAGCTGCAAAACCTTCTACTTAGCCTTCATTGACGAGATACAAAACTGGTTCCCATCAATTTGACCTTAGCCCCAACATTTTTTCAGGGATGGGGGAACTGTCCCCAAATTTCAAAATTTCTAGGATCAAGACTGACATTGAAAACCTACATCTTTTTTTTCTTTAGAATTTTGTAACAAGGGGGATTAAGGACTGAGTAGGTGACTGTAGTAAACCCACCCCATCAGTTCCCCATTACAGTGCCATTCACACACGGTATGAAACTTTTCTAGGGTTACAAGACCCATATTTTCAAAGCAAATACAAATATCAATATTACTGTTAAGAAAAACGGGAATGTTTTATATCTGGCTGGGCAGCCACAAAACTCCCATCTGCAGGGGGGACAGCCTCAGATGTAAGAGAAGGCTGACCAGAACAACACACAGTATTAGAGGACCCAATTTTTTTGATGATTGAGCCGTACCTTGTGATACTTATCTGATAAAACATTAGCCACAAAATAGAAGCGGACAGTGAGAAAATAGAAAGATACACAATACCGACAAAAACTATACACCTTCATGTCTAGGCAGTACAGCCATGCAATGCATATGCATTTTCATTCATAGTTTTTTTTTTCATTTATGTGTTAATATTATTCAAACTAAACAGACCTACCCAAACTTCCGATCTTTTTGAGAATAATGGTTGATTTGAATTTATCTCTGAAAAGTATCTTAGTTTGTTCTTAGAAGGCCTTTTGGAGTTCATTTTTCAAGTGAAAGATATTTAATTGAAAACCTTTTTTGGAACACAAATATATATACTTTTTTATTACTAAAATAACAAGATTTAATGGCCAGTAATTTCTGTCCGATTTGCACGCCCTAGAATTTTTAAAGAGTTTGTCAAAGTAAACTTTAGTTTAAGTTTATTGAAGATCCAACGGTCAGTGTTTTGCCAAAGTTGATTAACTTTTGATCATTGACAGAAGAGATGAGCACATCCACCGTCCTAACCTCCCTGGCAGAGGTAGTTCATTGGTCAAATGTATTATTTGTAGTACAGAGTTTATATGGCACATATTGATGTGCATTATCCTGGTCTGTCTGATATGAAGGTCATATTTGGAGTTTTAAATTTAGAGTTTTAATTTTTACTCTGTTTGGTGCTCTATTTTAATTGTTTCAAAACTTTACAAGTCTATTCACATTTTGCCTTTTTATTTCACAGGTATCTGCGAGAGAATTACAGCTTCATAGACAAGGAACGCATTGCTATCTGGGGTTGGGTGAGTCAGATGATATTTAACTCACAAATTTCTCTCATGTCTTCATGAATAATATCTGAAACTATACTTTTACATTACAATTCAAAAGTAATTTACCACAACATAATTGACTCTTATGCTTTTATGGTGCACCATTATTTCTTTAAATTTTTGTTGATTAATAACTAAAAAGGAATGAGTATAACTATATTTTTGTATTGTATTGCAAGAACATTGTAATTTTGAAGGAGTAAAAAAAATCACTGTAACATGTTGTACGTTATATTAGGTGAGAGATACTAGGATGTGATTCAGGGAGTTTCTAAATACCATATAGAATAAATATATGTTGATTACTTTAAAAATGTTGAACTAATCAAGAATGTCTTACATTCAAGCTATTGTTAGTGAAGATATATACTGTATAATTGGAATTTTTCACTGGACAAAAATTGTAGCTTATAATGTTGGCTGAGGAGAATAGATAGCAAAAATTAATTCTCTGTGAAATTTTTATGTCCTCTTAAATCTTCTACAGTAGAAACTATCCAATCATGAAAATTAAGCAGGGTGAATTTCTCAAAATCTAAAATATACTGATGTATGTGAGGATGTAACAGTAGATAGTTGGTGAACTCAGTATTTAGACTAAAATAATAGATTTCATCCATAAAATTGTATTTCATATACTTAAGTTATTAAAATGTGATATAATGTCGGTGTCCATTTTCAAGATTTAGCTTTAAATAATGATCTGTATTGCTAGTTTCAGTGTAGATAAGCAAAGCCTCATAACTTGTCATCACTTTGGTAACAGATTGTGTGTTGTGCACAGTTTTCATTCAAAGCATATCATTTTCCTATGACCTGTCTTTTTGAAAGTCTCGTCTTGTTTCTCTATGCACACAGAGTTATGGGGGCTTTGTGGCAGTTCATGCACTGGGAGATCGAGATAGCGACGTGTTCACCTGTGGTATTGCAGTCGCCCCGGTTACCGACTGGAGGTACTATGGTAGGTATTAAAATCAGCATGGCGTACAGTAAGCTCTGTCTGCATAGAAGCTCCTATGCACAGAAATTTAGTTTACAGTGAAAGTTTACTCTAGTATGATTGACCTTTAAGGGAGAGCTGGGTAGTGGTCTAATAACAATTTGTGAAATACCAAGGGCATTTTGGTGTAAACAATAGGGATATACTTCTAGAAATACAAGGCGAAGTACCCCCAAACTCAAGTTCCTTCAAACCCCCACTTTCGATCGTAGAGTTCACAAATCTATCAAGCACTTTTCTAATTCCTTCAGTCACTATGCCCCTGTCCATTGGAACTTTTTCCCCTTTCATGTAAGAAACAGTTCCTCTGTTTTATCTTTTAGGAAGCACCTCAAAACCCACCTCTTCAGCTCTAGTTTCCCAACTTAGTTTTCTTCTCTCCTAGTCACACCCACAATCCTGGATTACTGACCTTGAACGCCCCTCGACTCTCCCTAGGATAATGATTTGGTTTAATTAACGCACTGAGTTCCCCTCTGTGGGGAAGATATTATGCTTGCAAAGCAGTAGATTAGATTAGATTAGGTATACAAGATTGGGGAATCCAAGAAAAAAAGCCTTGTGGAAAAAAGGCAGGTAGAAAAAATGTCACTGGAAGAAAGCCTGGTGGAAGGAAAGCCTGGACTGTTTTTGAATTTAGGTTGGAAAAAATGCCTAGAATACTGGAAATGGGGTCATAGAAATTTTAATACAATCACACCCTCTTGATTGTGTGTCAGACATTATAATAGAAATAAATAACTCGCATTCTATCAGTGGTCATGTATTATTTCAGTTCTTTCAACACATAATTATAAGGCAATAACTACACTCACAATCGCTAGTTGTTTCACCAATATTCAGATATAAGAAGGTCAGTATTCTGCTGGTATTATATGGTACATGGTAAAATCCTGTGTCTTTGTCATAATATACTGCACTCAGAGATCCCAATTATATAGAATACCTGAACATGTGGACATATTTATATTCTACTTTTAACCAGTGAGTAAGTTTGGTAAAAGTAGAACAGCCATAAGTACAATATTGCAATAAGTAGAAGCAGTTTTTTAAGTCCCAACAGTTATTAGTGCAAAATACAAGGATTGCTAGAAGTTTGACTTTCAGAAGTGGCAATAACTAGAGCCAAATTTGATGCTCATAATGTTATACTTTTTGGAATAAAATGGTAAAAGTAGAACCTATAATTCTTCTGTGTATACAGAAGTGGCAGAATCTGTGAAAGAGGTGACAAAGTAGTGCTATTGTGTTACTCTGTGACCTGATTCCTCACTATTATGTAATTAAGTCTGAGCACCAAACAAATTAGACGTGCTCCAAGTCATATTGGTCTCTAGACTTGCTCAAAGTCTTTGTATTTGTATCCATCAGTAACCTAACAGTTAAATTTAAATGGGAGACTTATAGGAGTTCATTATACCACAAGCAATCTGGAGTATGGGGGATAGTCTCTGAAAAAACAAACTTCTGTCAGGGCTGGCTGTTTCTCCAAAAGTCATACAGTACCCATTTTGGGGAGATTAAGTGCTATAAAAGTCCAATTAGGATTAGAATAGAATATTACACAAAAGATAAAAGGACTTGGTGAAAATCTAGAGAGAAATAGATTTACCTGGTGGAGTCATCGAACATGTGTAAATTTACTGTAAGAAAGTGAAATTACATTATATCTGTAGTACTTCATATATATTTTAGATATGTATAACTGGAAGTTGTTATAAGTAAAAGTGAATGACTGACGTTTTGCAACTTTCAGACTTTGACCAAGACTGGACTGAAAAAGTCACTTTGTTTTATCTATCTGGCTCTGGACACACTTTGTCAGGATAGAAGGATGGACTCTTTCAGGGAAAAATGGGTTGAATTAAAAAGATCACTTTCATTTTAGTAATATTAATTTGCTCTAAATGGAGTGACGTTCTGTTTCAGTACTTCAGCCTAGTTCATGAAGTTTCTTGCATGCTTTTTCAGATGCGGCATACACAGAGAAATACATGGGTCTGGCCTTAAGAGATAGCAGGCACTATGAAGTAAGTCTGAACTAATACATCATTTGCCTCAACCTTGAGACTCAATGCTGAGCATATGCATTAAAAGCCCATAAACAATTTACTTGTATCTACTGAAATATCAGCTTTTGAGTCTTGATGAGGGTTCTTTTTGTTTCACCAGTATCTATGCTGGGTGTCATTTAGGGATCGCTTTGCCCTCTCTTCTGTGGCGTTGGCGGCATCGTTTGTCGTCATGACACTTTATGTTGGTATTTGGAAAATATTTTAATATGTGATTTTTTTCACTGATATTCATCATGCACATATATCTAGACCAAAAAAGTTCTCTTTTTTAAGGTTACAATAAATTGCTCATGTCATTTAAAACCTTTAAGTTTAAGCTTACAACAGTTTTGTGTCACTGGGAGCTATGATGGAGGACATACGTGTCACATACGTGTCATCATCACACTGGGCAGTATCTCAAAAATGGGGTGACAGATTCAATTTAAATTTGGTATGTGGTTATTAGTGGATTCAAGGTTTCCCCTATTTTAAGGTCACCTTAAACTCCCAGGTGTAAAATAATTATTTTGAGTTTTTTTATTTTTTCATAGAGTATACTTAAAATAACTCGAGAGATTTTGTTCAAATTTGTACCTTAAACTCCCTCACAGCTACAAATTAACATTGAGTTTCAGGTTGGCACATTTTTTTTTTCGGTTTATGAAGATATTTGATGTGGTAATTAAGATTTCTTTCATTGATATTGAACATGTACACATATCTAAACAAAACAAAAAAAGATCTCTTTTGTAAGGTTACAATAAATTGCTTATATTTTTTTAAACATATAAATTAATGGTTGTAACAGTTTTGTGTCACTAGCTGTTTTGATGGATCATGTATATGGTCAGCGTATATTTCAAAAATTGTTTGTAGGATGAAATTCAAAATTGGCCTGTGGATGTTGCTGTTCATTGATATGTACCCTATGTTAAGATGACAATAAATTCCCACTAATAACATATTTATATTGAATTTAACTTTTGCCATTTGTGGGTGATAGCTTAATAATGGCTTCATGGATTCAAGTCAGATTTGGTATGTGAACATAATTAGTCTTCCAGATGTGGCCTATTTTAAATTGACCTTAAACCCCTAATGATAACATAATTATATTGAATTTAAATTTTTCATTTCTGAAGAGTATCACAAAACTCCATAACAGATTTAATTTAAATTTGTTATGTTGTTGTATCTAGTCCTGAAAGTGGGCCCTAGTTTAAGGTGATCTTAAACTCCCATGTGTAAAAGAATTATACTGAGCTCAAGTGCTTCTGTATTTCCAATAATATATCAAAAATGGCATTACATAATTGATCTATATTTTGCAGGTACACGAAATTGATCTTACAGAAATGCCCTATGACTACATTGAGTTGATCTTAAACTCTTAGTAATGGCATAATTATAGTTACTTTTCTTTAAAATTTTGGATAATTTCTTAAATTTTGTGCAATAGATTTTGAGCTTATTTAAATTTTGGATATAACTAACCTTGAACAGAGTCTACATGGTTAACATGAACATAAAGTCTTCACACTTGCATTGATTTACATTCAGTTTAATTTTTGGACATTTTTAATGATATTTGAACAATATTAAAGTGGTAGTTGAGAGCTTTCATTTAAATTAAACTTGTACACATATCCAGACAAAACAAGGTCTTTATTGTAATCTTACAATTAAGACCTGATAGATAAAGAAACAAGTTTGAGGTCTCTACATTTTCCAATTATTATATTCAACCTGCTGGTCACATATATTTTGGCTTTCCCTCTGAATCACTCTCCATTGCTGCTCATTTACAGGTACAGTATTTTACATATCTCAACTAAATTTATTGTGGAGATTTAATGGCATGATAGCTTGTATGTAATTGTAATTGCTTTCTTGGTAATATCTGGCAACAGGTGTTGTCATGGCAACACTTTTTTCTGTTTGTGGTTTTAGGCCACATTTGCCAACAGCTGTTGCCATGGCAACACTTTTCCTGTTGTTTTTCACTTGTCATTTGATGGGTTCTTAATATACAAAACCCATGCAAAGATTTTAACCAATGTTTTCAGGATATATATGTCTTGCAACTGGGAAACTAGACAAGTAGTGATTATGCTTTTTGACAACAACTGTTTCCATGATGACACTTTTTTTCTGAATTTCCGGGGGGTTTGTAATTTTGTGGGTACTTTAAAAAATCGTTAAACTCTTTTTGTGGATTCTTTGCATTCCAAACCCCTGCATGGATTGGAGCTGATGAGCCTTTTGACAATACTTGGCAACAGGTGTTGCAACAAGTTGTTGTTTCTTGGACTTACAAATATGTTTGTGGGTTCTTCGCATTCCAAAGCCCTGAATGGATAGGAGCTAATTAGCTTTTCAGCAATACCTAGCAACAAGTGTTGCCATGGCAACACTTTTTTCTGTTTCTAGATTATGGATGTAAAAAGTACCATTAACTCATATAGGCATATTACTAGCAGTGTAAGAGTAGGTTACCAAAATGATACTTCACTGAATTTCTTGCTGAGTGTTGACATCTAGTAAAAACTTGGTAAGTGATAACTTTGTGTGTTTGCCTCCTGCCTGTCTGCCTGTGTGCATTTGTCAAAACCTGCACATTGGATCTAGGTTATATTTCTCAACAAGGTGGAGCCTCACCATGGCTTGGTCCTTCTCCAAGATGGTCTTGATCTGCAAAAATACCGCCAGTCAGCCAACTATCCAGCATAATTTTTGTCCTTTTGAATTTCATCCATTTCAGTCTTTCACCAAAGCTGGTGAATTAAGTATAATTCTACTAAAATCGTGTCCGGAAAAATTTCTGTAGTGAAACCTTTAGACAGACATACATGTGAGTGTGGCTCCACTAAAACCTAGGATGAGAAACCACTACTACTTGGCATCATAACTTGGCACACACCTTAATTTGGCACAAAACAGAAGTATATTATAATATCATAACCAACTGGTGTAAAGTCAGCAAAAGCACTTGGAAAGCACTTGACTCTGCCAAGGTATGTAAATAATAAGGAAAAAGGAAAATCCGGATTTTTTTTGTATCCAGACAATGATGCAGTTGACTATCAAAATTTCATTGGATCTAAGTTGGATCTTTAAAAAGCACTTAACAATAATTAGAAGGTTAAAATTTTTAGCAGTTAAAGTCTATTTATAGCTAGTGTCAATGCATACATTCATCGATAGAACTTCAGAATTATGTACATAAAATTATCACAGTGAAGGCTTTTCAGTGGTCAACATGTGCCAAGTTATAGCAGGGAGCAACAGTGATAATACTTACATGATATATCTACCATACCTGTGTTCTTCAGGATGCCAATGTCTCCAAAAAGGCCGCATTCTTTAAGGGAAAGCAGCTGCTGTTGGTTCACGGAACAGCAGATGACAACGTTCACTATCAGCACACGGCACAGTTTGCGAAGGCGCTCACTGCTGAAGATGTGGACTTCAGAACACAGGTACAGTCAGGTTATATCATTTACTCTGAATGTTTAAACTGTTTGCCAAGATTAAAAACAATTTGATTTTAATCTTATCCTTTTGTCTAAACCTGTAATATATCTTGACCAGTCATGTAACCATGATCCTGTCACTTATGCCTTACGTTTGTGGTCATTGAAATATTCTTGCTATTAAGTTGTAATTTACAGTTGCTGCCCCCCAGTATTGCCCATGCTTTGGTAAGCGCCCCTCCACAATCTTACGTTAGGGCCAATAAGTTGCTAATGTGTCATGTTGATGTCAACTTTCTCCACTAAAACCCAATAATTGGTCTCATTTACTTATTTTATATCCATTTTCAACAAAATTTTCCTTATTTTTATAATAATCATGATTTTCCTGGTAGCCTATACCAAAATTTAGTAACACTATTTGGATCATTCTTGTAGAATAGCCAGCCATTTTCATTCCCCTGACTGTCAATCCCCAACTTTTGCTAATATTTGGGCAGATCGCCAAAATGTATTTCAGAAAGAGATCAAAGTAACATTTTTGCTGTTGATTTTTAAGAGAAAATTACACTTTACCTTCTTTTGTTCTGTAATCTTTCATGTGTGTACGATACAGGGGTGGGCAGTTTTAGTCCAAGGACAGTCATATACTGGATATACCATTTTGTCTCTCATGACTGTCCTGTCTGTAGGACTGTCCATGTCTCCTGTAGACATAACTGTATGTACTGATTTTACAATCATTATTATTATGTTGTTTGTTGATGGAACTTTTCATCACTTGCCCTCTGTGCTCTATTTGGCAGGTTTACACAGATGAAAATCACTCATTAGAAGGGGACAAGACCCAGCGGCATCTCTACCGAACCATGACCTCATTTTTACGGCAGGGTTGCTGGGGTGGCGGCAAACCCAGGGAATTACACAACGGAGAGTATACGGACCTGGAATATAACGATCTCACGATAAGATGAGAGCCCTTGGCTCAATCGTAGGCTCAGTGTACAAATTGTATGTGTTATTTGTAGTATGTCAGAGAAATTGTCAGTGATGTAAACACAATACGTGCTGGGTTAATAACCATGTTTTCAGTCACTGAAACCCAGCACGTATTAAGCACTATAGAGAGAAATATAATTGGATAACAGTGCCAAAAGAAGAGTTCATTGGGTGCACCACAAATATCACTTGGAACATTGTAGCCTTACTGTAGAGAGTATGTGTTATTTGTTGCACTGGGAGGTGACTATTTAGTGATATATAGAAAAGTTCTGCAAAATGCAAATGATAAAATGAGTAGCCACGATAAGTAGAAACTTGGTTGTCTCATGGAGATGGTATTAGTTTTAGAATGAGTTCATTGGGCGCCAAACGAATATGTTCACCCCAAATATTATTGGCTCAGAATTATATTGAAAGTGTATTACTTGTCTTGTCAGAAGATGGCAATAAAAGAAAATATACAGAATGGCTGCAAAAGGAGATTGTTGTCCCTGCAAGCATTAAACACCACAGAGAGGGAAATGTGTGTGATAAAACACCACTGAAGAAAGAGTTTACTGTGTATAAAACATATATTGTTACCCTAGGCTGAAAAGTGCCAAAGTGAGAGTTTATTGAGACCAAGGCAGATATGGTCGTCTCTACTAGTATTAGGTACCATAGCAGTAATTGGTTTCATGCAAACTGTGTCAAGGAATGCATTTATGGCCTGTTGCAAGTATTGAGCACTAGATGGAGGAATAATAAGTGTTATGTTAACAGATGTGTGTGGATAACTTCATTCAGAGTGCAAAAAAGTTCTTTTTTTCAAGGGTGTTGGACACAGGTGTTGCTCCGGTGTACAGATATGTAGAGTTTAGCCTATTTTTTGCAGTGATTATGAAATAAACTACTAATAATATACCACAAATACAAAGTGTGTAGCCAGTACTCCAGATGAACAATGCATCATCTCCAAGGTCGAAAAGATCATCCAAAGAAGGATTAGGCTTTATAAATATATAAATGCTGCAACTTTTTGGATATAATTGAGACCTACCGGATATCCCTTGAATTGTTGAAAGAGACATAAATGCACAACTTTACTGTTACATAGGGCAGGTTATGTTGGCTGATGTTGAAATAATTTGACAGAGGAAGACAAAATTTGTTTCAACAAATGTGGCACCATGAAATAACTCTATGGATTTTATATCAATTAAACAGTTAATTGTTGGTGGAGTACTGAAGTGAAATAATTTGTGAGAGACCTGACTAGTATACTGTCAATTCAGTGTTTCAACTGTGTATATATACTTACCTTTATGTTGATTGACAGAATACTCTGAAGGGGTGAGTTCATATATTCATGAAAAATCTCACACTTACTCATTATGAGTCTCAAACTGAAAACCAGTGGTAACTAAATCTAAACCAAAATCTCGATTCTCCGATGAAATCCGACCAAAGTACACACACAAATTTGAATTGGAGTTTGAAAATAGAAATACATTAATTTTATCCAATCAAAATCCAAGGTTCATATGAAAATATGAACACCAATCCTGGTTTCATTTCTAACATTTTAGAGTTCAGTCTATGTTTCCATGTTCAGAATCTTTGTTCACAGAACATGACTTGCGATGCCTGTGTTCCTTGCTTCATACAATATTGTTCTATTTTGAGCAGTAATAAACCACAAATCTTCCATTGGAATGAATTTTTAATGCAAGTTTCAACTAATACTGATGAAAGCAGAAAACTGTATAATTTCAAAAAGACACAAAAATGTACTCTGTGATTATGAATCGTGTACATGGGAATGTAAACTTATCCTGTTGTATCTTCTCAAACATATATGAGTACATTTTATGTGTAATATATGTGGACTTCATGTAACATTGTGTAACTGAAATGACCTCTTTGATAAACGCGCCCTCTCTCAGTTAGGCTAATGCGTTGATACCTCAAAACTACGCTAAATACTGCATTTTAAGTTAAGTTTGTTCGTTATTTATTACTCGAGTATGTTTGTTGTTTTGTTTATAATCCTTTGATTTGCTCATTCTTTGATGTATGTTGTTTGTTATATATACAGAGGTACATAGATGATATATAACCATTGTGTAAGGCTTCTGTGGTCGTACAAGCAGACCTGAATGGTCAAATGGAGTAAAAAGTTGGGCACTTCATTAACCTCTGACCTCTGTGGTGGTGGCTTCTCACTCAGCTCATTATAACATGTGGAATGCACTTGACCTCACAAGGTCACTGAAAACGAACTCTCACAGGAACTGCAAGGAATTCTGGGAATTTATCATGACCTACATTTTGTAATTGCCATCCATGTCAGCATTGTGGCCCCTCTCCAACTCCCACCCCCCCACCCCTAAAAAAAACATGGTCATCCCAGCTTTTGGGAATGTGTATACATTTTTCATACATTTGTGTAAGTAAATATTAAAATATCTATAATATATATTATTATATATCTAAAGGTTATTTATCAGAAAATACTTACAAGTTAGAGTATTAAGTAGTATTAGGTGATGCAATATCTCATGAGAGAATGGAATGCACTTGTGACTTCTATTGGTAGGACCTGTGTTGTTGAAACATACATAAAATTCTAACCTTGATATTTGGTGTTAGAAGCACAAATGTATTAGCAAGATCATAAATAAAAAGTGATGAGGAAGTGTTGAGTGCATTAAGAGTGACAAATTATGCACATTATACAGATTTTAACGTAATTTATGTAAAAGAGGATTTTTTGGTCAGTGGAAATATTAACATATTGAACATTTTATTCTATTTTGAAATTTAAGAAATTTACTTGAATTAGCATTTAAATATTGTGAGTCTTTGCTTCAGTGTTATAAATAGACATTTAAAAGATATTGGATCAAATTCATTTTCATGAATCAATTTTATTAGGTTAAAGAGATCAAATTAACTACATGTAAACATTTCCACATACAATTATGCAGTATTTGATGTTAACTGTCAGCATTAAGGAATTACTTTTAACCCTGGCAAAAAATACAAAATGATCCGAATAAATAATTGTCATCAACTATTGTTGCTACAGGCATTAGTGGGAAGATTTTGTATACTAATTGAAACTAGGACAATCTGAATGAAACTTTGTCAATATACATTTACATAATGTCATCAAAATACTTCAGATTTGTTTATAATGCTTTACATTTGCCCCATTTTGCTCAATGGCAAAAGTGTCTTTTCCTGCAGATTCAGTTCATGTTGTTTTTGTATAATAGATGGATACAACCACATACAATGTATAAAATGTACTCTATTTTCTGTTCAGTACTATATTCAGGTGTGTCTGCCATGTATTAATTTTTTAAAAGACTTTTTTTTGTCAATTTGTATGAAGCCTTCAAAGTTTTGTATATTTAAAATTGTTAACTTGATTGTTGTATTATTATTACAGATCATAGATAGTCCAAAATAGAAATATGTCAGTCTGCTATGTGAACATGAAACATGTATATGTTCAGTTAGTTGTTTGTTGTATCCATTATTTTTATTTGTCTTCTTTTCAGTATTACAGCAAGTGTCATTGTTTGTTCATGTTTCAAAATAAAGTTTTATGGAACACGAATTAAGTTTGAAAATCGACTTAAAACATTTCAGTTTATATGGCTGCCAAGTTTTCTCTCAAAGCTGAGATTTTGTCTTACTGTTACTGTAAAGATTCACAAAAGGAAGCTTAGCTCAAAGAATTGGAGATTAAGTGCCATAAAACCCTCTACAAGATTAGATTGATGAAGTCGTAAAATACCCGTTAAACTCCTGGAATAAAGTGAGAGGAAAATACTTAATAAGACATCCGTGTGGTTGTAATATTGAAACCAATATTATCCCAGATACAGGCAGATTCATGAGGGCCCAGATGACCACTTAATTACAATCACAGTCCTAGTGGCAGGCTAAATAATAGTGGTGGGACTGTTTACAGAAAACAAAACCGGTTACCAGGGCTTTGAAACGAACGAAATCCAAGAATAGTCATCCAAGAATCTGTCTTC
This sequence comes from Sabellastarte sp. h YS-2021, assembly GCA_964017235.1. NCBI lineage: Eukaryota > Metazoa > Annelida > Polychaeta > Sabellida > Sabellidae > Sabellastarte > Sabellastarte sp. h YS-2021. The sequence continues at coordinate 18,742,033 of OZ024939.1, read as the reverse complement.
TAGTTTGGGGGATATCCTACCCCAGAGAGCTTGGTCCTGTAGTACAAGAAGATATAATATAAATACATTGCAATGCATCCAAGTGAATCCCACCTGATGAAGATAAAATTTCCAGTTCTTAGACAAACCTGACATATTTAAGAGAAAGCCTCTTAGATTTGAAACTTAAGACTTTTTGTATACCTTGAAACAAAATGCAGTTTTTATCATGATGTTTTAATTGTTTAAATATTCACCTCAGGTCAAATTTGATATCCAATCTACACTAGTTTTGAAGATAATTTTTAATTGGTATTATGGTGGTATCCATATTTACAAAAAAAAGACATCCATAATTATCACTGAGTGCAGCATTATGGAGTCACTATATAAAGTCTTGAATTAAAAAGTATCAGTTTGATTTGGTATTTCAGTCCAGTAAATAAATTTTGTACTTTTATGGTGTGTTTCCAACATTTCCATTTTAATTTATTATGTGAAATGTGAGCTTGTCTGGAACATTTTCACAATGTTTTCTTTTGTGCCAAAATATAATTTTGTTAACTATTGTCCATGTCATGTTTTTTTTCATCTGAAATTTATGACAAAAAAAATTGGCGTACCAATATACTACCTCGTGTGTATGTGTGTGGTTATTCATAAACTGTATGCTGTCATAAAATGTCCAGGTCTTTACAGTAAGGTAGAGTAGCCTCCAGTATCTGTAATATCTTGTGAAAATGAAAAGTTTTTTTTAAAAGATAGAGCTTATTGTTTGATATATGCAGGTGACTAATTATGTTTAAAGCATGTATTTATGAGAAAAGATAATGACTACATAATTAATGAATTATTTGATATTTTTACCACATTATATTGTTTCAGGTTATAGATTCTTAATAATTACCTCCAGCAATGAGGCTATATAGGTGGTGGCATGCATTTGCTTGAAAAATACCCTAAAAAGTTATGGACCGATTGTTGATGAAAGTTTTCAGGACATGTTGAGAGTGGCACAAAGAACAGATGGTTAGACTTTGGTGGTGGGACAACATCATCTTCTGGGTTCAGGAATTTTTGTTAAAAGTTTTTTTTCCGTTGCACTCATGAGTAATATTGCAGGTGTTGTGCCTTGGCGGAGGTATGCACTCTTTGAGTGCTCCTTTTTATAAGGGCTGCTGAAAGTTGTAAGTTTTATATTCCAGAACCCTTTCAAAATTAACACTACTCTATATCTAAGAGGTTTTTTTTTTGTTGTTGTTGTGATAAAGGAACAAGTGTCATATTGTTTTCCTTGAAAACTAATGTAAATCGACCTGTTTGTGTGACAGTTGGTGTGTGACGTTTGGAAAAATGATGAATATCCAAGTGCAAATGAGTATCTGTTTGTTTAATACAAATAATTCATTACTTTACACTGTTAAGCCTAGGTCACAGCTTTCCATGCAGTCGTATCTGTATTTACGTGACTTTTCCGCTTGACGAGCTCGTCCTTATACTTCTGAAAAAGACTTTGGATCTGGGTAGTGCTCCTTCATCCATCCCTCCAACCCCATCTCTCCAGCTAGTATAGTACTAGCTATAATGGCTGTGTCAGACAGTAATCCCAAATGCTAATTGCTTTCTGAAGTGTGTATTTTCTGAACACATCCCACCCAAATGCAAATTGCTTTCTAAACTGTGTATTTCTTCGAACAAGTCCTTCCCTTATGCAAATTGCTTTCACACCTATGTATTTCGGAACATATCTTACCCAAATGCTAATTGCACCAAATGCATTGTACCAAAATATGAGGTGGACCGAACAATAACCATAGGTAGAGAAGCCACTTCATTTTTTGTAACTCAATACCCCCGCATGGAAAGGTATGACATATGTATTACAGATAGTGAAATACTCTTAAACAGCTGTATTGCTTGTGGCAAGTTGTGTAGATGGAAATATAGTTTAAGCCTTTTGTTGACACAGGTCCTATTTCAACTGGTTGACAGTGGACAGCATTATGTACTTAGCTCAAGAAGATGCTTCATAACACACAGATCTCATTCATGTATACTCAATGTCTTGTTATTCTGAAGGTAGTTTATAGGTATTTGAAGCCATGTTCATTAAACATGTCTTTTTACGTTAATTTAGTGACATTATAAGCATTAATTAAACTCAGTTCAAGTGAGCAAATGCAACTTTAAACTCCTCGAATTTGAAAATAATTTTTCTATATCCTACATCTGCAGCTAAACCCTGTAGTGGGTAAATCATTTGGCTCTGTGGGTATTGATATTGAATGTAAAAATATTTCAATATCAGCCAATATTTGGGGAGTTGATATTGTCTACCAAATGATCCGAATCCGGGATACCACTACTGGCATATCCCCAACCGGTAGCAGGAAGCAAAATTTATAAAAAGAAAAACATGACAGTTTTTATTAAAAATATAAAAGTGATATAAAAGTGTACAATTTCTTCAGATTTAGGCTTTATTTCAAATATTTGCAGTCAGTGTAAGTTTACAGTATAACTTAAAATGGTGATATTGATATGCTTCTTTGGATTTTGATATTGGCCATCCTGTCCCAAAACAATAAATATCAGCAACATCAATAAACAATGTACCCACTACTTTTTAGCCATATCTTAACAAATAAAAGACAGATATCTATGTAACCATGAATTCCAGAAACCACTGCCCCTCATATTTGTTTTATTTGCAATTTTACAATGTGGTAAAATTAGGTTTTTGGAGCACATCTTATAGTCTTTACTGTACATTATTAAGCGTCCCGCAAGGGACGCTTGTTTGTGTATGGGAGAGCTTCCGGCTCCGCCGGCTCCGCATTTTGTTTTCCTTATAACTCTGTAACCGTTAGGCGGATTCTTTTCAAATTTGGCAGGTTTAGGCAGTAGCCTTGGGGAATTTTTTTGAATATGCTGCAGTGACATGTCAACCAATCAGAGAGGTCACATGACCAAAAATGTCTTTTTTCGATGGGGAAGCTTGTCCGGATGATAACTTGAAAGGAATTTTATCAATTCACCTGAAACTTGGCAAATGCATTCATTCTATTAAAATCTGGAAATCATTAGATTTTGGCATTGATTGGTCAAGAAATGGCCGAGTAATTAATGATTAATTAATCATTACGAATTTCCAAATAAGGAAAACACAAAAATGCTTATATCTCGAAAACCGTGCTAGATAGAGCGATTTCGACGAAATTTTTGACCCGCAGGATATCTCTGCGGAGTACTTTTCCCAATTTTCAAAAAATTTTTGTCTCGCCAAAAATGGCGGCCATTTTGAATTTTCGAATTTTTCGCAAAAATTGCAAAACATAAAAATACTTATATCTCGAAAACCCTGCTAGATAGAGCGATTTCGACGAAATTTTTGATCCACAGGGTATATCTGCAGAGTAGCCATGCCAATTTTCAAACAAAAAATTTCTCGCAAAAAATGGCGGCCATTTTGAATTTTCGAAATTTTCGCAAAAATTGCAAAACACAAAAATGCTTATATCTCGAAAACCGTGCTAGATAGAGCGATTTCGACGAAATTTTTTACCCACAGGGTATCTCTGCACAGTAGTTATCCCAATTTTGAAAAAATTTTTGTCTCGCCAAAAATGGCGGCCATTTTGAATTTTCGAATTTTTCGCAAAAATTGCAAAACATAAAAATGCTTATATCTCAAAAACCCTGCTAGATAGAGCGATTTCGACGAAATTTTTGACCCACAGGGTATCTCTGCAGAGTAGCCATGCCAATTTTCAAACAAAAAATATCTCGCAAAAAATGGTGGCCATTTTGAATTTTCGAATTTTTTGCAAAATTGCAAAACACAAAAATGCTTATATCTCGAAAACCGTGCTAGATAGAGCGATTTCGACGAAATTTTTGACCCACAGGGTATCTCTGCAGAGTACCCATGCCAATTTTCAAAAAAAATTTGTCTTGCCAAAAATGGCGGCCATTTTGAATTTTCGAATTTTTGCACAAAAATTGCAAAACACAAAAATGCTAATATTTCGAAAACCGTGCTACATAGAGCGATTTCGACGAAATTTTTTATCTTCAGGGTATCTCTGCAGAGCAGCTATCCCAAAGAGCTTTCACTTGGTGAAGTTTCAGACCCATAGCTAATTGCTCACCTACTCAAAAAGAGTAAATGCGAATTACCTCTAAAAGTATTGCAGATGGCCAATTTTTCTCAAATAACTCATTCACCTACTTTTGGAAGAGCTTTCACATGGTGAAGTTTCAGACCCATAGCCAATTACTCACCTACTCAAAATGAGTAAATGCGAATTATCTCTAAAAGTATTGCAGATAGCCAATTTTTCTCAAATAACTCATTCACCTACTTTTGGGAGAGCTTTCACATGGTGAAGTTTCAGACCCATAGCTAATTACTCACCTACTCAAAATGAGTAAATGTGAATTATCTCTAAAAGTATTGCGGATACCCAATTTTTCTCAAATAACTAATTCACCTACTTTTGGGAGAGCTTTCACTTGGTGAAGTTTCAGACCCATAGCTAATTACTCACCTACTCAAAATGAGTAAATGCGAATTATCTCTAAAAGTATTGCAGATAGCCAATTTTTCTCAAATAACTCATTCACCTACTTTTGGGAGAGCTTTCACTTGGTGAAGTTTCAGACCCATAGCTAATTACTCACCTACTCAAAATGAGTAAATGCGAATTATCTCTAAAAGTATTGCAGATAGCCAATTTTTGTTAAATTAATCATTCACCTACTTTTGGGAGAGCTTTCACTTGGTGAAGTTTCAGACCCATAGCTAATTACTCACCTACTCAAAATGAGTAAATGCGAATTATCTCTAAAAGTATTGCAGATAGCCAATTTTTCTCAAATAACTCATTCACCTACTTTTGGGAGAGCTTTCACTCTGTGAAGTTTCAGACCCATAGCTAATTACTCACCTACTCAAAATGAGTAAATGCGAATTATCTATAAAAGTATTGCAGATAGCCAATTTTTCTCAAATAACTCATTCACCTACTTTTGGCAGAGCTTTCACTTGGTGAAGTTTCAGACCCATAGCTAATTACTCACCTACTGAAAATGAGTAAATGTGAATTATCTCTAAAAGTATTGCAGATAGCCAATTTTTCTCAAATAACTCATTCACCTACTTTTGGGAGAGCTTTCACTTGGTGAAGTTTCAGACCCATAGCTAATTACTCACCTACTCAAAATGAGTAAATGCGAATTATCTCTAAAAGTATTGCAGATAGCCAATTTTTCTCAAATAACTCATTCACCTACTTTTGGGAGAGCTTTCACTTGGTGAAGTTTCAGACCCATAGCTAATTACTCACCTACTCAAAATGAGTAAATGCGAATTATCTCTAAAAGTATTGCAGATAGCCAATTTTTCTCAAATAACTCATTCACCTACTTTTGGGAGAGCTTTCACTTGGTGAAGTTTCAGACCCATAGCAAATTACTCACCTACTCAAAATGAGTAAATGCAAATTATCTCTAAAAGTATTGCAGATAGCCAATTTTTCTCAAATAACTCATTCACCTACTTTTGGCAGAGCTTTCACTTGGTGAAGTTTCAGACCCATAGCTAATTATTCACCTACTCAAAATGAGTAAATGCGAATTATCTCTAAAAGTTTTGCAGATAGCCAATTTTTCTCAAATAACTCATTCACCTACTTTTGGGAGAGCTTTCACTTGGTGAAGTTTCAGACCCATAGCAAATTACTCACCTACTCAAAATGAGTAAATGCGAATTATCTCTAAAAGTATTGCAGATAGCCAATTTTTCTCAAATAACTCATTCACCTAGTTTTGGCAGAGCTTTCACTTGGTGAACTTTCAGACCCATAGCTAATTATTCACCTACTCAAAATGAGTAAATGTGAATTATCTCTAAAAGTATTGCAGATAGCCAATTTTTCTCAAATAACTCATTCACCTACTTTTGGGAGAGCTTTCACTCTGTGAAGTTTCAGACCCATAGCTATTTATTCACCTACTCAAAATGAGTAAATGCTAATTATCTGTAAAAGTATTGCGGATACCCAATTTTTATCAAATACTCATTCATCTACTTGTGGGAGAGCTTTCACATGGTGAAGTTTCAGACCCATAGCTAATTACTCACCTACTCAAAATGAGTAAATGCGAATTATCTCTAAAAGTATTGCAGATAGCCAATTTTTCTCAAATAACTCATTCACCTACTTTTGGGAGAGCTTTCACTTGGTGAAGTTTCAGACCCATAGATAATTATTCACCTACTCAAAATGAGTAAATGTGAATTATCTCTTAATAGTATTGCAGATAGCCAATTTTTCTCAAATAACTCATTCACCTACTTTTGGAAGACCTTTCACACACGAAAATGAAAAATTGTGAATATCTCGGAAAAGCTATTTCTTCTGCTTTAATGCTCGGCGGGAGATACACACCACGGCAGTGGTCTTGACAAAAAATTTTGTCTCCCCAAAAATGGTGGCCATTTTGAATTTTCAAAGTTTTTGCAAAACACAAAAATGCTTATATCTCGAAAACCGTGCTATATGGAGTGAACTCAACAAAATTTTGGACCTGCTGGGTATCTCTGCAGAGTAGCCATGCCAATTTTCAAAATATTTTTGTCTCGCCAAATATAGCGGACATTTTTAATTTTTTTATTTTTTGCAAAACACAAAAATGCTTATATCTTGAAAACCGTGCTAGATAGAGCAGACTGCGCTGACTTTGGTTGCCACAACAGTATAAGGCTAGAAACGAAGCATTTTCTTAATACTTTAGCACTCACCTTTATATCCTTTTCAGGACGCTTTGTTTTTGCTATGCAAAAACATTATCTTTTTTTTTTGCGAGCGATCCTCTAGTTTGTTTTGCTATCAGTAGTAAACATGTGCTCGATGTATTAGTCATAGTAACCATGTGTTTGCACATTATTTGTAGGTATTTTTTCATCATATTTTTATTATTCTCCAAGAATTTTCCTGAAATAAAACATATATAACAATTGAACTTATGTGTTGTCTTACTAGTTAATGACCGGCACGGCCTCAAGTGGGAAAGCTGGTAGTTGCTTACCGTTGGTCAGCAGTTTACAGTACACAACCCTGACCAACTGTATGTACTGGTTTCCTCTGCCCTTCCAACTACCCATCGTGATATGACCTGTACAGTGTTGAAAGCGACGTCAAACCCCAAATAAATAAATACTAGTTAATGAACATGTTAACCAGAACTTTAAACCCTGTTAACTCTTCTTACAATTTTTACATGTTACAGTATGTTACAGTGGTTAGCAAGTTTGGCATCTAATCATGGGCTGCCATCTCTGTGTGGGTTTGAGTGACAATGCTGAGGACCTGACCCAATATGACCCTGGCTGGTGAACGGGACGTAAAACCCCAACTCTGACTTTGCTTGTTGTGATGTTACAAGAATGCACACATGTAATCTTCCACAATGTACCCTTATAGTACCTGTACATTATAATAATACATGCATATTCCAGTCACATTTGGATTCACAGTGACATAATTTTCTGATTGCATCTTTAGTATTTGTAATAAATCCTAATTGTATTCATAATTTTAATAATGTTGATAATCTTAATATTATTGATATTAAAGCTTAATTTCAAACATAATATAGAGTTTATCTATTACATACAACAAGAACAATGAGAACACATACCTACACTAATTCTCAACACCTCCAGTATTATTTGGGAATGCATTGACGATAAAAAAACCCTTTAAAAATTACTGGATCCAGGCAATGATCCAGATCAACACCAAAACTTAATTGTATGTAACTTGTGCCATTGTTGCAACTACTGAAAATTGCATCAATATCCATCTGTAACCTTTCAAGTTACTTTACAAACCAAAAAAATGCCCTCCACCAGTAACAGAACCTCCTTGGCAGAGATAGTGACTATTAACTTCTCTAAACAAAGAAGAGTGGAAATACCCTCTTTACATTGGATTACAGTGTATATTTACAATGGGATAAACTCCGTTTATGACCATACACAGATTGTTATTGGTATTTTTCTATGACAGTATGTTATTATTACAGTGAACCCCCTTTAGGTAGACGTCTGTTATATAGAATTCTCTATCAGTTAGAAGTTACTCTCAGTTATACCCAGTAGAATTCTTTTTCTATTGACATTTACCCTGTTAACTGGCATTGATGGTAAAGTAGAGGATCCGGTTCAACACTAGCCGGGGTCATATTGGGACAGGCCTCAGCATTGCCACTTGTGGGAGTCGACCCCACACAGGTGCAACAGCCTGTGATTGTTTACCAAAGTTTCCAACTACTAGGCTAATGAGGAGCTCTTTGACTTAAAAAAATGCAACTGTAGGTGTTTATAACACACTGCAATAAACTATTAGTTCACATAGAAAGAAATTTGAAAAAAAATACATCAAGCACTTTTGGATTTGGTCCATCTGATTTTCTTTGATTAAAACCATATACTAATTAATTAATATTGGTACTTTTATTTGACAAATACACAACTACATGTTATGCATGAGTTTCAGACACTGACCAACGATTATGAATTAGCACAAATGTATAAATGGAATCTGTACAATTTAAAGAATAGCTAGCATGTTACTAATACAGACGACCCTCTGTTATCCAAATATTCAATGTTATGAACTAATTTTACTCTTAATTTGGTATTTTACTCTTCTTTTATAGAGACATGTTGCGTTGTGTTGAATTATCATTATTTTTTTCTGAACAATATCTCACTCTTCCATCATGTTCAGATAAGAGATGTTTGATTGTATTGATAAAATATTCATTACTATAGCATGCATCTATTTAATACACTCTCTTATGAGATAACACAAAGACTATCACCAGTGTTAATTTGCTACTCAAACTTTGTACAGATTATATTGACACATATCATGACATATTTCTAGTCAAAGCATGGAAAACTTATCAATGAAACTTGAGAGGCAAGTGATAGGTCGTCAAGTTGGAAGTTTTAGTTGGCAGTTTTATGGTCCTCTCAGTAGCCAAGGTGATATCAGTTGAAACACACTCTTTGTGAAGCTCAAATGTTGCCACGAGTCCAAACCCAGATTTTTCTACACACTTATATTCACATAAGATTGCATGCTTTTGCTATTAAAGTTATATGGGTAATTGTCTATTTAAAACATGTAAACAGTTAAATTATTACTGATATACATGTATTGACAACTGTCCAATTGACTAAATAAACACACTATTGTATTGTCAATTTGTATATTTTAACAGAGAGGGGAGTAAATATCTAGCAGGGGTGTAATTATAATGTAGCCTTGTCTGCTATATTCAGACCCCCCCCCCCCCCAATCCCTCAATTGTTTGGGAGTGCAAAATATTACTTGCAAGATACTTAGTAATTACTCTCCTAAAGATCAAAGGACGGGGTGCAAAATATAGCGGGAGTCATTATTTTGCATTATACCGGCAACTCCAGCAGTGACAGGTGAGTCTAGAATTTGTTATTAGAAAATAATAGATGAATACCACAAGATAAGTATTTAATTATTTCAGTTTAAATTGACGATATTACAATTATATTAAAACACCAGTATTTACAGTACGTAAGTAAATAAATTAAAATAAGCAGATAGACCATGAAGGTGCAATGTACAAACAAAATTAAAGCATGCTTATCGCTGAATTTTCCTTTTCTTATTAACATTGTGTGTCAACATATTAATTACCCCAGAACAGTAGCTATAATAGTCCAGTACCACTGTAACAAGTTTGCTTCCAGAACAGCCCAATTTTACAGTTGGGAGTAACACTGTGGAGATCGTATGATATACATTTCAATTTGGGAAGATCAGTAGCCAGATTGGTGTGATGATTAATGTTTGCCCCATTTTAAATATTTCTTCAGAGACTTTGTTAGTGAACATTTCTGTCCTGGTCTGCAATAACCCAACTCTTTGGCCGTAAGCCACTTGCAGCTGATCTTTTGGCTCCTACTACTAATCTTGTGCACTCTTCAGTGACAAAAACGGAGCCAAAATAAGCTCAATTGTCCCATGAGAAGATAAATCACAGAGGGCTGCTAACTATTCTTTGTCTTCCTTCTAAGAGTGATTTAGGCTTGGTGATACTAAAGCCTCTCTTACATCCCATTGTACGTGCACGTACGTCCTGGTGCAGGATGTCTACAAACGCATCCATGCCTCAAGGGTAACTTAAGGGAGACTTAGGCTCTTACATTCACCTTGCAAGTGTTGTAGGTTCTCCCGAATTACTTACATTGTTTAGATATATTGTGAGATACACTCACGTGTACCTTGCATGTATATAAACCCACTGTACGACCTGTAGCCAGTCGCAGTCTGTTCTTTGATCTTCAAGTTATGAAACTTTTGTTGGGAGAATGAACCCTGTTTGCACTGCAAATCTCTGCTACCCCACTACCAGGTTGCGTTCATATTTTTGAACAATATTTGCAGCACACTTACGTGTCTATACACTTACGACGGGATGTAAGAGAGGCTTGCCATTCTCAATCGTAGCTCTCGAGAGCAGTATAGATCTATTCCGCTAAGTAACTTATCTTTTCATCCTGGACGAATCTTTTCCCACCCTTTTCCAACAAGACCAGTTGTAACAGCCTCCCAAGGTATAAATAAGGGGAACCCTACAAAAGTGGTGGTTCCATGTTTGTGTGATTGTTTGGACAGAGGCTAGAGTATAGGGGCAGAAAAGTGCCAAAAAGGACAAAAGAGGTCGGAAAATTCAAATGCATGCCGACCCTTTGTATCAGTCTGGGGAACAACCTGTCCCGACCATCCCTTACCTTACTTGGAGTCTCAAGGACTTTTGACTTTAACATTTTTAATTGTGACTAGATGGATCACAGATACGACATAGTGGGCTATATCCCCTACCCTCCTAATTTGTCAACAATCAATTTCATCTTTTGGGTAAAAGTTAGGGAAAAAATTCCCCAACTTATATGATTTTAACATGACTGATTGCAACAGCTTTACAATCAGTCGTATTTGCATTAGGATCCGCAGTGCCTCCCAAACTCTACAATTTGACTTAATGACATTAAGATAGGTGGAGCTGAAGATCCCAACTCTGGAGGGTCGGGAGGCAAAGTCAAGGACTTTTCCAAGACATATTTAATATCTGAAATCCTTCCTGACCTCCCCAGACATCCTGATTTTGATTCCTGACCTGTAGGAACACACACAAAAAATGGTCCTGATTTAAAAATCAGCAAGAGTCGGGGTCAAGGTTGGGAATATGGAACCATCACGTTATGATAACCCAGTAAACATTTTTGGGTTTTGCAAACATTTGAAAGTAAACGTTTGGCGAAGGGTTAAACAATTATGGGTGCAAAAACCATTTGCGGTGTAATAAAATGTTTTCAAAATGTTTAATGTACACCGTTTTTTAAATGTTTAATGACAAATGTTTGAGCAAAATTACAAATGAACATGATAATGTCCCAATAATAATGAGGTCAGAGGTCCAATTCAATATTGTTTTACGTTGCTCACAAATGAAAATATTATTTTTATGTCTAAAATTGTAAGATAGTGGCTTAAAAATTGTGCCCTTATTCATTTCTTACTTTTAGGGATTGCATGTGGGGCAATTTTTGAAGTCCTCTAAAATCCCCTATTATTGCTCACCGCCATCTCTTGTTAGGAAATGTTTGAAGGTAAATGTTAAAAAACATTCTGAAAATATGGGTTTAAAAATGTTTGTGAGAGAAGGTTTTCAAAACATTCGATAGAAAACATTTCAAAAGTGTTTTAAAATGATGGGTATGAAAACCAGTTGCTATAAAGCATTTGTAAAACATTTTCAGTTTCAGAGCAAACATTTACAAAACATTGTCAACAATGTATTTTAAAATGTTTTATGTGTACTATTTACATTTCCAGCATAATCTTCACTTTTTCAGCTATTTTATAAACCATTTTACAACGTTTGTAATGTTTACTGGGAAGTCTTGCATGTGGACCTGGGGTGTAAGGTGCTTTAATAATGTCATTGTTACTCATCATCTAGTGATGTCCCTTCTTTTTGCCTTTACTTCCCTTACTGCAGTGGCTCCCCTTGCTACTTTTACTGCTCTTGCTACTTTTGCTACTCTTACTACTTTTGCTACTTTTACTGCTGTGGCTGTCATGACTACAGTTGCTGCTGACACTACTTCTGCGACTTGAAGCGGGTGAGATCTGGAAAATATACAATTAAATCTAATCTAATTACACTCCTCTGGTGCTTAATCGGCTTGAAGCAAACTGGCAATGTGCCAAAAACAAAATCATCATTCCAGAGTTGTATAACCTGTAAAACTTAGGTGGACATGGGTCAAAATTTAATGGTAATATGTGGGATATATCAAAGGCTTCTCAAGAATTCTGACTTTGCTTTTGACTCTTATTATAAACTATCACAGCTGGTGTTACGGTTACATCTTATTCCTGTGGTGTTCCTTGGTGTTAATAGCCACTGGGCTTTGGTCTAATGGATTTATATTTAAATCCATCAATGTAGCAGCGGTCATAACCATAAATAGGCCCAAAATGAGTTACCTAAGTCAGATGGATTTTTGAAAAAAGTAAGTGTTAAACTTGTTTCTGAAGGAGGAAATGAAGGTGGAAATGTGTAAGTTATTAGCTACGTCATTCCAGATTTTGGGTGCATTAAAGACAAAACTATAGCCAAAATGTTTGACAGATTTGATACAACCACCTTATAATGGATATGTACTCAGGTTATCTCAATCAAAGTGTTTCACCTAAACTGATTTGTCAAAGATAAAGTGATCTCAAGGCATCTCCACCATGATTTGTCCCACAGGGCTAGAGGGTATAACTCGGTAGAGTGTGACACTTTATTATTTTTAACAAAAAAGGTCAAAAGTCCATCTGCCCCTCCCCCAAGTTCCACTTGTCACCAATATATTGAGATCCCTGTGGCCAGAGCTTTGAGCTTCCCCGGACACGTTTCCTTGGATAGTTTGGATAGTCTGCTTAGAATATCCATATGCAAGCTGCCTTCTCAAACATTGACATTTGTGATGATGCAACATAGAATGTATTTTAGAACAGATATACTGCATGGGAAAAGTGCAATATAGCACCAAAGAAATGAAGTTAAATAACTGGCGTAATGCCATCTTTGGACATAATAACGTCTATTCAACAGTCACTAGCGGTACAGGTCAGACACCAAAAGCAGTTGAGTCAAAGGGAGAGAGCATAGGTGCTGATATACACAAGCATATTGCTAATCTGACCTTACAGATCAATGTGACAGCCCCATTACTACAATAAAAACACACTGACCTCGCCAATAACACAACAACAGCATAAGAAGCCAGGACATGTCACTCCGCAACAGGTTCTCTCCTCACGCCTTTTCTTCAGCTTTTTGCGAAGTTTCTTTAACGGCTTGGGAGGCATGTTGCAGGTCAAGTTGCCTATTTAGATAGAGGAAATCCTAGCAATAAGTAAATTTACGTGATTCTGCATTTATGTTTTAAGTGGGCCTCAGAAATTCATACAGAACACCCTTGTTTGTCAGACCTTTTATTTATCTGAAAGTTCATTTTAAGAACCCCCAGCTCTCTACAAATCTTCTATTATCCAAATAAAATCCCACTCTCTCTACATGTTCGAATAACAGATGATGATCCCGTTCACACAGATATTTAAAACAGTTACTTTAAGCATTTCTTTTGACCAATCTAACTGATTTAAAAATATCAACATGACAGTCGTTCTATACAAACATTTGAAATTCAATAATAAGGCCCTCGAGGGCAACGTATGAATTTCCCCCAAAATGCACTTACATACCAAACCTTTGATGAATCTCTCTGGCAAAAAATTGCATTTACATTTTACTGCCAAAATATTGAATATCCATTGGAATTTGTGGACAAACATCCACAGGAATGTTCACACATTCCAACTGTGATGTCACAAATCAAAATGATAAGATTACAAACCTGTGGCATCACACCTCTACATCATCATAATGGTAATATATGTAATGTCGCAGTGGGTAAGTAAAATGTTGTTGTCTATCAACAAGTGTTATTCACATCATACGAGCACAGTTAGGTATACAATTAACAATTGCATGAGTGTAAGAAATGGGCTTTGCTACTTTTATTGGACATGTTCCAATAATAGAGTTTGCACTCTAAGTACTTTGATGTATGCACCCGTGGATAATTCCTTATTCCGATCACAACAGACCATTTCAAGTTTTAGAAGCCAACTTAAGACTTACCTATTTAGACTAGCTCACCCACCACCATAGTCACCCTTTCCCGGGGGGCGCTTGTTGGGTTACGACTTTGCTATGGTTAACGACTGTCTCTTTGTGGTTTCCAGCGCATTACAGGATGTTCATGAATGCTTCTATTATTATTGTTATATTCTAGTCAATGTACCTCAGAGTATTATGATTTCAACAAGTACAGTCCCTATCAATGTTTGATATAGATAAACCTTTATATAGAATGGATAGTGATTGTTTACGTTCAGACTTGAAGCAAGTCTGATTGATGTGTAATATTCAATGTAATTTCAAACTGGACTTTCCCTTATAAACTATGTATGCATGTGAAGAGATTTTAAACACCAAACAAAAATTTTTTATAAAAAAACTTTGAATATCAACAGGATTTGGTTCTGATTATGACTGATTTATACCTTTACAATACATATTTTTTTCAATTTTGGAAGATTAAAACTGACACTACACTAAGAACACCCGAGACATATTCTCTATCCTGTTGCCGCAATAGATGGAAATAAGGTTTATAAAAAGTGAAGCTATCATGGTGTCAACCTGAAACATGCATGTCAGTTCTTGGGGAGAGGGGTGTCACATTTTAACACTTCTCAATTACATATGACGTCAGTGTTTTCAAAGTTTGAGCTATATCCACTGATATGTTCTATAAAACATCAAAATACATAAATCCATACAAATCTATGTTTCCACTGCGACATCACAACTTAGAATAACACAAAAACAAAATTAATTTTGACACCATGTTTGTGTCTAGCTGATGATGCAACCATGAAGGCTGCATGAATGTGAAGTGAATTCAGTAAGACTTAGCATGTGATATTTCAGGTTGCATTTTTATATACAGTTTACCAATGCTGAGATAAATTGCACAAAAAAATGGTTTGAAAAATGTCACCCATAGCTACCGAGACAGGCAGGTTCACTTTTGTCTAACATCTCTTTGAACAAAGAAATTGTCTTTACTGTCTTTATAATAATTAATTGTAAACTGCATTCACAATATCCAGAAACTCTGTACGAATCCATTTCAAAATACTGTTCATGTTTTAAAGAATATTCTGATGAGGACAAATTTTTGAAAATGATGGAATCTGAAATAAATTGTTTACATGTGTACACAGAGAAAACACTGAACAAAAGCATGAGAAAAGCTACTGTTTTTGTGATACAACCGTAATTAAATAAAAATGATGATTTAAGTGAAAAATAATAGTAATAATAATAATAATTTGTGAAATTGTAGAATTTCTTCTTTTGTATCAGATTACTATCCACAAATGTAACTTATGTAATTATAGTTACCTAATAGCTTCCTGTGGGCTGGATGTTTCTGATAAATATATCCGTTATTTGTGGATATTGTACACACATGTCAAAAATAATAAATGAAAAAAACTTTAAAACACAATAGCCAAAGGAAAAAAAACGTTTTGATAATATTTTTACTTACTAAAAACTTACCGGTTACTGCTATAACAAATGAATTTGTGATTCCTCAAACATAAACTGCTAAAACCCTTCTCCTGAAATCAGTGGTCCTTTCACACGTTCTTACTCCTCATATAACTCAATCCAGTCTGCTTTGATCCCAAATGTATGTAGTTGTGATGACAAAATCAATGTGGTTGTCATCACATATAGGCTAGGTTGTTATGTTTGTGACATCAACAGCTTGTAATGGTATTTCTATTTGAGGTTAATCTACCAGTTCTCGAAGAAGTCGATCACCACTTCAGTAGAGAGCCAAATTGTCAAGAACAGTCAATTTACAACTACAATATTAAATGCATTGGTATTTTCTACAGCACTGTGACCACTGGTGGAGGGCTGTCCCCTGACCGACCCCATCCCCTGACCGTTGATAAGATACAGCCATACAATGATTTGTTACTTAAATTGTTAGTGGTACCTTCACTTTTGTTACAGCCATCAACAGGAGCTGGGGCTCAGTGGTGTTTTGCTCAAACCCTGACCTGTGACGTCATGGGTTGGAATCTCAGGCCTAACCTCTCAAGTGAGAAAGCTTGTAGTTTCTTGTTGAGGGACTTGCAGTACAGAATTTTAATGCATTGGCGTAAGTGTGGTAATATTTAACTTGTTTCACATGGGACTAATGAAACCTATAAGCTATGAACAATCTTCTTGTCTGTTGTTGAATGCATGTTACTATAAGAGGCAAAATAACACTTTAACAAAAAATTGCTTGACATACCAAGGCCTAGAATCTCAGCTTGTTGTCAAAACTATAGAAAGTAAAAGCGTGTTTTTGGTTACTAACTGTTGAAATCACTCTACCTGTAATCGTGATATATGAGAGCACTTAATGTGTTAAACAACGCTGACATGTTCATGAGTAGGCTGGTCCTATACATATCCAGTGATTTATGATATTCACCCATTATGTGGAATTCAGGCCACAACAATAAACACACTGTAACACAGTATGACATGTTTCACAAAAAATAATAATTTCTGTTAAATATGGAAAATATCTATATTCAGATCTCAGTTGAGATTCGTCAGATTAGCTAAGTTAGTGAAATGTAAAAGTGTTTTATTTGGACTAACTTGTGATCTTAGTTAAATTAACATTTTATCTTGAATATTTGCTGACACATAAATGTAATTCTACTGATATATTTATTTATTTTGTGTAGCTACGTCTAGTAGGTAGCATCTTATCAGTTATATTGTGACAAGTAGTTGGAACGGCAGAGGAACCCAGTATATGCAGTTGGTCAAAGTTCTGTACTGTAAACTGCCGACCAATGGTAGGTAACTACCAGCTTTCCAACAGGAGATCAGCCAGTATTCAAACTCTGATCTCAGATGTGGGAGGTGAGTGTGTTACCACTGCCCCAGGGTGGCCCCTTTCTTTTGATATAAAACAATGTTTGTTAACTAGTAATGATTGAGTAGTATTTAGACTGACAAACTGAATCTTCAAAGATTTAAACATAAATTCTAATTTTGTCGGAATAATAATTTACTATAATTATATTAGTGCAACTGCTGATCAGGTGGAGACATGATAACCTTAGCAATCATAATGCTATCAACAATGATATTACGATGGAAATTGTGGTTGACATATAAAGATATATATATAGGTCACAAAAAATGACGGTTTACATTAATGGTTTCAGAAGATTTCAAATTATAGGCATATGATTCCAGTGCTGGCCAGACTTTTTTTTGGAAAAATATGTCCTTTTTAAATCATCTGAATTTTATCAGACAACCACCCTTATAAAGCATGTATAAACTAGAAAGCACTGATACCAGGGACTCATTCTATGTACATTTGAAATAAAGTTAACAAAAAAACATGTTTCATACATTCACAATTGCTATTAAAATATTGGCGTTGACTCAAGAAAATGGTGGGGTGACCATTTGCCAAACTTTATTACCGCAACCTGGGCTACTGAATATGTAAATGATCGTTATATCCAACACAACACATATTTGTCCTTAATACTAGGAAACCAAGATTGTAACAAATTTTTGATACCTCCTGCACCATTTTTTCTTTTCATAACCAAGTACCATTTTTTGTAAATATTTCAGCAAATACCTTCATCCGTTTTGTCTTTGTGATAAAATTTTAAAGTATATGTGATAAAATTTTAAAGTATAGGTTACTCAGTTAAGTTTCCTATTGTGTGCCAGAGTCACCAAGAAGTCTTTCTACACCAGTCTGTTTTCCTCCACTACAAATTCACTAATATCTGTGTTTTTTTTCTGTCATAATAGAAAATTCAAGCAATTCATAGTACTAGGCTGAAGATGTTTATCCTGAAAGAGGTGCAGGAGAAACTCAGCTATTCCCTTGATAGATCATGACCTGAAGCCCACCTGACTTGCTTTGCACCATCTAATAAAAACAGCCCACTTTGCTGCATATACTGCTCTAGTTGAGCATCTCTGAGGAGCCTCAATTTGTTTTGCCACTTGGTCAAAGAAACCATGTTCTTTGACTGAAGTGGTTCTAGGTGCCATGCGTGCAGACTGAGACATACCAGATCTCAGAGATGGCCTCCGTTGAAGGGTTGCCTTACCAGATTGGCATATGGGTATTTGGGACGACAGATTGACTAGGTCCCAAAACCAATGCATTTTGGGCCAACCTGGTGCTATCCGAATGACCCTCTTGCACAAGTGACTTGACAGTTTGCCGATCACTTTTCCCAGAAGAGACCCTGGGGGAAAGGCATACAGATCCAGGCCCTCCCAGGACACTGTCAGAGCATCTACTGCCCTAGCTTTGGGGTCCAGAATTGGGGACAAAAATTTTTGGTCAGCTTGTTGTTGTATCTGGTGGCAAAGACATCCAACTTTGGACGGTGCCACTCCAGACAAATCTGATTGAATATCTCCTGTAAGAAGAAACATTCTGTTTGGATGAACTGACCCTCGGGAGAGCTTGTCTGCAATTACATTCAAATGGCCTGGGATATGTCTGGCTCTCACAACAAATCGGTCACAGAGTGCACCAGAAACAGAGTCTCCATAGAAGGGCACAGAGTGAGCCTGATCTCATACTGCCCTTTTTGTTTATGTAGGCCACAGTTGTGGTGTAGTCCATGGCAATCAACACAGTCTTCGAGACAACTAGGAGCTCGAACCTTTTAGAGCAAGTCAAACAGCCTTTTATGCTTTTAATTCCAGAAAATTTATGTACAAATTATTTTCAGAGACAGACCAAGTTCTGCTTTCCGTGTAATCTCCTAAGTGAGCACCCCAGCATTCATTTGAGGCATCTTTAAAGACCTGAAGGGTGTGTTGAAGGGGGTGCATAGATTGACCTGGGAGGACATTTGCTTCCTGGGTCCACCACTTGAGCTGAGGGTACAGAGACCTGGAAACTGGGATTTCCTTCTCCAGGGGATTGGGCATCCTCCAGTTATTCAGGTGTCACTAGATGGGTCTCGTATAGACCCGCCCCTGTTTCTCTGTCACATTGAGAAGCCCTGTGAGGGACATGAATGGTCTGACTCGACATGTCAGTTTTGGCAACACAGAGACAAGCTTTTGTTGTAGAGACTCCCACCTGTTCTTGGTTGGTCTGACCAGCCCATGCAGGAGGTTGTATTGATAACCTACATAGTCGAAAGTCTTCTTCAGTTCCAACTCCGACTTGCTAAGATTGATCACCCAACCCAAATCCTGACAAAGAGCCAGGAGGGATTGAGCGTCTAGTAGCAGGAATTCTTTTGTCTGGGCCCTTATCAACTTGTTGTCTAGGTACTGGTGATTCCTTATGCCCCTGGGATGAGCCGTCAACTTACTTCTTTGACCACACAAGTGAACTACATTGGAGCTGTCCACAGATCAAAAGGGAGAGCTTTGACCTGGTAAGTTAGGCCTTTGAAAGTGAAATCTCAGAAATTTTCGTGACCATTGTGCTATGAAATGTGGAAACAAGTGTCACTGAAATCTAACCATTCCCCTGTCTGTAAAGAGAGCCTTATGGTCTCTGGAGTCTCCATCTTTAAGGTTTTTACTGCCAAAAACTGGTTCATAGTACTCAGGTTCAGAATGGGATGCCACTTCTTTTTAGGTTCCAGGAACTAGGAACAACCTATTGAAAAAGGCTCGAGAGGATTGAACCTTTGCTAACTCTATTGCCTGTTTTTAATTAAAGAATGCAAAGCCTTCTGCAGGTAGCTGTTCCGGAGGCAGTTTGCATATTCGCTGATTATCAGAGGATCCTTTATGAGAGGAGATCTGATCTTGCATGAAAGCATATAACCGTCCTTCAACATCAAGACAACGTTGTGATTCACACCCAGATGAGCCCAAGTCTGCCAAAACTTTTGCAGACAACTTCCTACAGGTAGAGTTGTTCCCCAAGAAATTGGGGGCCAAAAGACAGTGATCTACAATAAAATCACTTTTAACAAACTTTATTTCTTTCTTGTTTTATGAAGGACTTACACTTTTTTGCGGCAGCAGCTTTGAGTACTTTATTACAAAATATGCATGATTCACAGCAGAACAGACAACATTTTTCCTCTTTCACAAGTGGGAAATAACTTAAACTGCACCCGGACCAGGCTAGAAGAACCAGTCTTACCTTGCATTGTCATTTGTACTACCAGGAGCCTTAAAACTCCCCCCCCCCCCTCCCGGACACGAACCGGGCTGGGAAGTATGTCGAGATGTTTCAAATTGAGCAACCCATCCTCCACCTTCCTGGTAACTGCAACAGGAAAAAGGTCACATCCACTGAGTGGGCAATTGCGTAATGTGGGTGTTCCACCACACGACTAAGGCTCCCGATTAAGGGTTTTTGAGGGTCGGTTTGAAATATTTGCTTAGTCCCAGACCTTCTGTAAGGGTCGGTTGTGGTCGGTTGAGGCCATGAGGAAAATCAAACATGTTTGATATTTCTCACGACTCCAACCGATTCATATTTCCCGCCCTCAACAAAATGTCCAGTCCCGGGTTTCCTCAGGCCTCCTCAGACCCAATTTTACACAGTCGTGTGTTGTCCCAGGCCGCCTGTGACCCTTAGTCCCAGACCTCCATAGCTTAGTCCCAGGAGGCCGGTTGTTAGTCCCCGACTCATATATGATGCATATGAATTTCATGCGTCTGAAAGTGAATCGGTTCCATTAGTCCCCGGAAGCCTCAGACCGTCTGCGGTGTCCTGGGACCCAAAAATCAAGGTCTGGGACTAAGCCCTGACTAAGGGTAACCGACCCTAACCGATCCAAGCCGGCGTCCTCAGGCCGCCTGGGACAACACAAATTTAGTCTGCGACGGTCTGAGGACGCCCCAGGAGGCCTGGGACTAACAACCGATTAAGAACCGACTCTTTTCCGCGTGTCTGAAATTAAAACGAGGCAATGAGGACTATATAAGCGACCACGCACACATTCTCATTGTTACTGACTGTTTGGCTACTGAGAGATGTGTGTCACTGTTTTGTAGGGGTTTTTAGTTTTTTAAATATCATATAATACTTGAGCTTAAGGCAAATTTTACAGTTAGGAGACACATTTTACTATTTTTTCATTATTTTGTCGACTGGATTATGAGGAAAGAGAAAGGAGGGAAGAGAGGAAGGAAAAAGATGGATAAGAGGGAGAAGGAAAGTGAAGAACAGGAAAGGATTGAAGTTGCAGAGGAAGGGATTGAGAGGAGAGAGGAGGAGGAGATTGAGGAACGTCCAGAAGCTATTGAGGAAGCTGTAGAAGAAGAAGAGAGGTGTGAAGAAGATATAGAGTGCCATTCATCAGCCAAAAGAGCCAGGGTGTGTGCAACTTTTACTGACAGTCAGGAAATTTCCATTGTGGAATTTGTAAAGCAGCACCCAGAACTGTATGACAAGGAACATCCATGGTTCCACGACAGGAACAGAATAGAGGCTCTGTGGGCAGAAATATCTGCAGAACTGAAACTCCAGCCCTTTGATGTCAGACGTTGGTTCGAATCCCAGCGAACGCGTTATGGCAAGCTGTCCAAGCTCCAATCTGGCCAAGCCCGGAGGGAGATGACCAAGAGACAGTGCTGGGTCTACCAACAGATGTGTTTCCTTAAACCCACATCAGACGAAAGGAGGCCAACTAAAGTTCAGGGTTTGAGGCCAGTCCAAATACCAGCAAGTAGGACGAATCTCGTGGCTCTACTACTGACACAGAACACCTGGAGTCCAGTGTCCTGAGGGAGAGGAGTCAGTCCATCCTTACATCTACACCCGTTTCAACAGACTCCAAGATTCTCGAGCACTTTGACCAGATGAGGACATTGATCTCAGGTTTTCTGCAGCAGAAGTCAGACAGGCAGCCCTTCTTTGACTACGTGGCATCAGAGGCCGAAAAGATATCTCAAGAAGAATTTGAAGACCTAAAGGGCAGGATATTTAGAGACATTGAAAGTATTAAGAGCAACCGTAGACGTCAGTCACTGCCCAGAAGATCAGCCACTGTTACCACGGAGTCCCAGAGGGTCGGCCTACTGCCAACAACCACTCCACAGGCGTCTAGTTCCACTCAAGCAGCAGCTGGCAGCAGTTTTGTGTACTATACACCAAGTCCCATTGGCTTCGGTAACCCTACATCAGTCCTAACTGTACAGGACGAAGGGAGCAGACACAACCTAAGTGGAATATTAAGCCAGCTCCCAGATCTAACATCAACACAGATCGTCGAGCAGCCTCAGCAGCAGCAACCACGGCAGCAGCTCTTTACTATCACCACTTCAGTACCGCCTCAACAGCAGCAGCCTCCTCAGTAGCCATCCAGTCAGGGCGGGTCTTTGACCTGCCAGGCCCTTTTCAGGGCCACCAAATCTTCCAAAAACAATTATTCAGCTGCAAGTTATTCCAATCCCCCTCTCAAAACAAAAAAAAAAACAGTACAAATACCTATCACAAGCAAAAAAAAAAAAAAAAAGCCCAACACTTACACCACCCCAAACATAAAATAACCCGTGGTAATACACTTAACAAAAACAAGGCCACATGTAAAAAATATGCCCATTTGTAACTTAAAATCCATGGGATTGTTTAAACTTTGTAAAAAAAAAGTCCAACACTCACACCATCCCTAGAGTTAAAGATTTTTCGCTATCAACCACCAGCCACCAACCCAAAAACAGACAAAGCCACTAGAAAACATAACCACCAACCAAGGAACTGACACACAAATTTGGAAACAGCATTATCCCACCCCCTAAAAAAATTCCACAAACACATGAACTGCACCCTCAACACATCCATTTGGGTGATGATATTTTATAATATTTTTAAGCAAGGAAACAGATTTCATTGGGACAGTTGTAATATTTTAAAAGATATCATAAAAATTCTCTCTTACTTTCAGTTATTTGTCTATAATTGATTCTAAATTTAAGGCAAATTTTGGGTGTAGTTTTTAAAGATTTGAAGGTTATGTTTAGCATGGGGTTTGTCTGTTTGTCTGTCTGTACAAGTTATGTTTGGCATGGGGTTTGTCTGTTTGTCCGTCTGTACAAGTTATGTTTGGCATGGGGTTTGTCTGTTTGTCCCTCTGTACAATTTATGTTTGGCATGGGGTTTGTCTGAAGCAAGCATAGCTCATTAACTGTTTTTGGACTAATTGGTAGTCCTGAAAAGGACTGTTTGTTAGTCCTGAAAAGGACTGTTATAGTTAGTCCTGAAAAGGACTGGTTACTGCAGCAGGAATTATATTCTGCCATCTTGCCAGGCCACTGCTCCCTCATTATTGAAGTAGTCCTTCAGGTAATCCCTCTGTCGTTTGGCCTCTCTAGCAGGGTTTCTGTCTTGGCCTCCACCAGCAGCACCACCAATCAATCCACAATAACCAGGCACATCATCATCATCATCATCCTCCCCAGGCTGCTGACCACCATGTTGACCTTGATACTGGCTTCTCAGTATGTTGTGCAGAACCACACAGGTGAACACCACTTCTCTGACTGTTTCTGGGGGTAGTTCAATGGTGGTCCTCATCACTCTGAATCTTGAAACCAGGATGCCAAAAGCGTTCTCCACAACTCTCCTGCACCTTGATATTCTATAGTTGGCAATCCTTTCCTCTCTTGTTAACATCCTTCTGCCATAGGGTTTCATGAGCCATGTCTTCAGGGCAAATGCATCATCTGCCAGGATGAAGTAGGGGGCATCTCTACCACCCTGGGTTATAGGTGCTGGGTCAGGGAAGCCTATCCTGCCATCCTCAATCCTCCTCTTCAGCTGAGAGGCATTAAATATCTGGGCATCTGAGCAAGATCCAGCTGTACCAGCATCCACCCATCTAAACTTGTACTGCCCATCTACCAGGGCCAACATCACAATGGAAAAGAACCCCTTGTAGTTGTGGTACAGGGCTTCAGTGTTCTTGGATTTCTTCAGGGCCACATGCTTCCCATCCAGGGCTCCCAGGGCATAACGAACATTCCACCTGATCCTGAATTCCCTCTCCAGTTCTTTCCACTCATCTGGAGTAGTAGGACATTTGAGGTACTCTCTGGTGAACTCATCCTGGATGGCCCTGCAGACCTCTGGTAGAAACTTGGAAATGGTGGATCTGCCAACCCTGAACTGACAGGATAATGATGTGTCTGACTCTCCAGTGCCCAGATATCTGATGGTGAGGGCTAACTTCTCCCCAACACTGATTGGAGCTCTGTAGCTGGTGGCCTGCCTGGCTAGACGTGGTTCCAGTCTGGTCTTTATCATTTCAAAGAATTCTGGGGTCATCCTCATGTAGTTGGTGAATCCTGGAATGTCTGTGGCATACAGATCAGCCATAATGTTGTGGTAGGCCCCCCTCACCCCTCTCTGTAGTAGTCATGGCCTGACCCACATGTTGTGCCTTCTTCTAGGTCTCTGTATGGCTGGTGGTGGTGCTGGTGGTGGTTGCTGTGGTCGACATAGAAATAGCAAATACATCATTATTTGTAACTGAATAAAAACCAAAAAAGCCCTAAGTTGTTGTTGAATCTGTCTTCCATTAAAAGGTGGCATCCTGCTGTGTTCCCATAAAAGCAATGGTGATTAGATCGCGAATTTTATATATGTATATATTTTATATATACCCAGAAAATCCAGCTTTTCTTCAAAACAAGAATCGGCGATCCTGGTCTGGGGAAGACTGAGGAGGCCTGAGGACGCCTGAGGATGCCGGGACTTAATCGGGGGTTAGTCGGGGCTTAGTCCCAGGAGGCCTGAGGCGTCCTGGGACCCAGTCGGTATGTGTACGACAGGATCGTGGTTGAAACCGACCAGAAAACTGGCTTAGTCGGTTCTTAACAATGGTGATTAGATCGCGAATTTTATATATGTATATATTTTATATATACCCAGAAAATCCAGCTTTTCTTCAAAACAAGAATTGGCGATCCTGGTTTGGGGAAGACTGAGGAGGCCTGAGGACGCCGGGACTTAATCGGGGGTTAGTCGGGGCTTAGTCCCAGGAGGCCTGAGGCGTCCTGGGACCCAGTCGGTATGTGTACGACAGGATCGTGGTTGAAACCGACCAGAAAACTGGCTTAGTCGGTTCTTAGTCCCAGACCATTCGGGGACTGTCTGGGGCCGCCTGAGGCGTCCTGAGGCTTGCTGAGGACAATCTGTACTTAATCCCAGACTTCAATACTGATTCAGTATTCCCGCCCATTTTACCTTTTTTTCCACTGACTGGTCACGATTAAGGGTCGCCGACAGAATCGGGGCTTAATCCTTTGGTGGAACAGGGGCTTAAAGCAGACCACATATCTGGCTTGACTCATTGTTTTAAGTGTTCCAGATAAGAGTCAGATCTCATAAGAGTTATATGTAGCCATCTGGACAAAGGTGAAATTGGCTAGATGTTGCATTGCCTTACCAAAGGCAAAACCCAGGTTCTGATTAAAGAAAGTAGAAGGCTTGCAGCAATGTTGGGCCAAGAGTTACAATACTTGCCAGGTGTAGTAGGGTCCTTAGGTTCAGCAGGATGGATCCCATACCACCTGCTCTGTGACTTAGGAGGGCGGAGGTAGTGATTCATATGAAGCCCTCCCGGTTCATTGGATTTGGAAGGGTAGCTTTCCATGAGAGTCAAATTCAAAGTCTCTAGTTTCCAGCTTGACCAATCTTCCAGTGGAATCACGACTAAAACATTTCCTACCAGTTGTGTTCTATGTCCAATCCAGGGGTTGTCAAATCAGGAAGCAGGGGGGTATTCGAAATCTGGGATATTTGTCCATCCTATAAATGAATGCACCACTCTTACAGTCTCTCTATAGTTTTGATCTTACTTACTGTCTTCTCATTTTCACTAGAATTTGGTTCCTCATCTGGGTCAGATAACTCTTCTTCCTCCCAGGCTGGTGAGTTTGGCTGATCAGATTCCTGTACCACTTGTTCAGCAGGAAAAGCTTGAGATGGCATCATATGAGAAGAAAAAAAATGGTTCTTGATCAGCATCCAGGTAAAAGTTAAGCAGAGATGAAGACATGTCAGACTGAAGCTTGAGCACTATCTGGGCCAGAGGCCAGACGTGAATGAAAGATTGAAGGAAAGGAGTTTTACTGATAGAACCCACTGGTGCATTTGTGGGTTACAGGTGTCTTGACTGGTGAAAAGACCTGTTGTAGTAAAGGATGCTACCCCATGGCGATCACAGCTTCTAAACGTGCCATCCCAATAGACCATTTTTCATCCAACTCAAGTTCCTTGTAAAATGACTGAGGACTCTGGGAAGGGTGAGCACGTAAAGAAGATGGAGGCGGGGAAGAGGAAGCCATAACCATAGCCTTATGCCTGCCACTGCCGCCGTCCAGATGGCGCATGGGACTATAACCCCAGCCTTTATGGGCTGGTGTTAATTATAATCCACAAATTAAAGTTCTTCCACAAACAGCTCGACTTACAAGCTACATGCCAAACAAAAAAGATGCTAAGATGTTACAACCCTCTAGTGAGTGAGGCAGGAACTTGGCCACCTGGCGAGTGGAGTACAGTATCCACTAAATTGCAATATTTTTCCATGACTTCTCCGTGACTGAAGCTTTAACATTAAGGACCTTTTACATGCTTCGTGGCATGAAAGAGACATGTACTGAGGCCACGAGCTCCCGCCTGTTTTCTCTTTTGAGAACCACTCACAAGGTTCCAGTCACAGTACAGAAAGATGTGGAAGATGCCAAAATTTGATCGGATTACATAAACGTATCCTTGTATTGAAATGCTGGATGAAAGAAAGGAACAACACCGTTTCACTAAAGGATGCCCTTTAATTTCCGTGACCTTTTATGAATTTTCCAAAACCTGGAGTCAATTTCCATGACTTTTCCAGGCCTGGAAAAAATAATGGAATTCCATGACTTTTCCAAGTTTTCCATGATTGGATACACCCTGAACACTGTATTGGTCTGGCCAGACGCAACACTCAGAACATATTTTTTTCTGGCATTTGGCAGGGCCGGCTAGTGCTGGACATATAGCTGTTGTCTGTTAGGCAAGATGTATTAACACTATAAAAAATTATTTCTCATACTGTTGAATGACTTGTATTTTAGTTCCTAACCCATACTTATATTTTAAACAATGACTGGACTTGAATTGACCTTTTTTTTCAAATTTAAATGGACATAAAAGTATATTCATTGTTCCAAGTGATATTGGATCAGCTTTTTGGTGGTCAAGATATCGTGATTTGTGTGACACAAGTTAGTTGGGCAACAGAATGAAGATTAGGGAGGCAATTACAATTCTGCTTTCAGTCATCATGACAAACCTGTTGTACTGTTTTCTTTATTGTGTGCTGATCCAGGGCATCCTTTGGCCATCACTTTAACCTTTTTCTTTGATAGGTTTGTGGACCAAGTTCCCCCTTGGTAGCAGTAGATTAAATAAACTTTGGCACTCATAAGCAAGCTTTCACAGGACTTCATTTGCACAGCTTGGTTTCAGGTAAAGGTGAACGGATCAAACAATCCTTACATAATGGGTTTGAAAGCGGCTTTAGATACTTGGAAGGAAGTAATACTCCAAATACATCAAATACATTTGGGAAGCCACATTAAAAGTGTAATATCCAGAATATCAGTCCCAGTATAAATCTTATATTAGGCAGTATGCATCAAGACACAGAGATTAAATTTTCCCTGCTGCTTGTTATTACAATGCACACTTGTAGAGTTCTCTTCAAAACACCGCAGTCTACAAATGTAGTGGTTGCACAGTACATGGGTGAAACATGGATGGATGTCCAATATTTACTGGGGCTGTATTCACCAAAGGTCACTGCCAGAGCTCAGGCTTCACATAGTAGATTTATATACAAAACTTAAGCCTAAGACTTGACGGAGACGTTTTTGAAAATATGGCACCTGGATGTATTTCCTTGAAGTCTAGAGAAAAGCATTAGAAAAGTCTCCAGATTTACTGTCACTTTCTTGATTTGTTAAGGTCATAATACACAGTTTAATTTGGATGGAGGAAACCTGTGCTGAGTGATCAGTCAATATTCCTTTACTGCAGACCAAGTCTACTTCAAAACTTTCTCAATCCACTGTTTGCAAAGTTGACTATGCCAGTATGTTACTCCATGGACAAACGAACGACCTTGAGAGATGGGGTCATAGGGTCACAAAAATAAACCAGAGATATTTATCATCACAGTCTCACTTTATTATGTCACAGACTGGTAGAAATGTGTGCCATACATTTCAAATGAAAAGTAAATAAAAATCTGTAAATCAAATTTTTAAAGCATATTGTAAACATATTATTTACCTGGAATCAAGGTAAACACAAAAGTAACTGTTATAAATTCCAAGGTATTACCAAGGGTCTATTATGACTTTAAAAATACTGTTTCACTGCAAAAATACCTGTAAATTCTGCCAATAATGTTTTCCAATTAACAAAACAAATTCAGCTTTACATGTAGTAATAATTCGCTTAACATTAAAAAATACTTACATTTATCAAACATTTATTTGAAATTAAAAAGATTTAACACAAGTCAGACTTGGAAATACAAATTTTATATGATCACTCGACATTTTGATACACTTGTTAAATGTATCTGTAATACTGTCATTTAAAACTTTCACTTTTATTACAACACAAAATTCTGTAAGCAGATCTCAATACTTTGAAGCAATACTATGAAGGCTTGAAGCAATACTCATACGTCCAGATAATACTAAATGTTTTCATACTGCAATCAAATGTCAACTGACCTTCTCTACAAAAAAACAACATGCAAACTTTGGTTTAGATGTATTTTATCAAAAATAATATTAAAAGAAAACATGCATGTTTTGAAAAATATACTAGAAAACAAACCCCACTTGTACACAAATCACAGCTCTACTATCAAGTAATGATGAATATATCTGTTACAAATATCACATACTCTGCATTTACCGTAGCCGCGCTCTGTAGCGCCCATGGGCAATGTGATCGAATATTTGCAAAAGTTGGGGATGGGCGTTTACGACAACGAAAATAAGCCGGGTGTTTCGAAGAAGTAACCCGAATTTGGGGAAACCGCGTTTTAGCACACACCGACTGGAAGTAAAATATGCGGTTGGTAAACAAATCTCGATGCAATAAAAAGTGACATAACTACTAAAATAAGGACAATTTTGTTGAAAACGGCTATAAATTAAACAAATTTCACCGATTATTGGGTGTTTATGGAGAAAGTTTACCTCGAAACAACATATTAGCAATTTATGAGCGATAACGTAAGATTATGGATGGGCGCTTTCAAAAGCATGAGCGATACAGAGCGCGGCTACGGTATGACACACATTACAATTAATATGAAAATCTACAACAAAATAATTCTTTTTACAGAAACACATAACAAGGTAGATCAGATTTACCTTCTGATCATTTTGATGCAAAAAAAAAAAAATAAATAAAAATAATAATAATAAAATAGATAAACAAATAACATTTCAGT
Organism: Sabellastarte sp. h YS-2021; assembly: GCA_964017235.1. Lineage (NCBI taxonomy): Eukaryota > Metazoa > Annelida > Polychaeta > Sabellida > Sabellidae > Sabellastarte > Sabellastarte sp. h YS-2021. Next base: position 18,712,295 of record OZ024939.1, on the reverse strand, counting down.
AACAAAATAGAGGTCGAATATAACCTCAACCAATAGCGCAATATACTATTTGATCAAACACTTTACAATATTTACTTTCTGTTTCAAAATATAATCATAAAAATTCAGTCATAAAATGACAAAATTTAAAGAAGAACCCTTTTTATGATTCCAATTTTTATTCTTCATATTTGCCACTGCACACTTAATTTGACCTTGTGTAGGTAAACTCTGGAGTTAGAACAATAGCTACTCCAACTTAGAAATTGATTTTCAAGTCACACAACACAATGCGAGGACCATTACTATTCATATTGCTTATTAATAACTGAAATTTAGCTGTATGTAAATGAAAACTCTGTAAATGAAAACTGTACACTATAATTTTAGAAAATATAAAACCAACAATATGTAAATGTTTCCAATAATAGAGACATGTTATGTAATAACGTTTTGACACAAACGGTCTTAATACTTAAACAGCTGGGATATACACCAGTACACAAGATGTGGTAATACTTCAAAGGTTTAAAAAATCTCTCCTCAAAATTTAGAATATCACAGAATTACCAAGTGGGTGAATTAACAACATAACAAAAGATCGATGACATTATTAAGATGTAGTTTCAACTTAATGCAAGGAAATTTTTTTTTTTTTTAAAAAAAAAAGCCCACTTGAGGCTGTAAATTAAATCAAAGATTGTCGAATCGTGTTTTGGGATAATATGGATTGTTAAATTTTCAGGAAAGTCACACAATCACAGAGAACTTTTAAAAAAAAACCAAACATATACAATTCCACATAAAGATGAGACATCACCTCAGAAGAATTAAAAGAATTAATGAAGATACATCATTAATACACTTCACCCACTGGTTTAATATCACATAATAACCTTACTATCACATGTGTCTTTGACGAAAGCATACAGTGTGTCAGGAGCTTAAAATCACAGACAATAACGAAGAGAGAGAGAAAAAAAACACACCACTGGTTGTTTGTGTATGAATTGGATAAAAACTGCACAAAAAAATAAATACTATAAATTAGTGTTGAAAATTTGTTGTTTTCTTCAAACAAAAAAAAAGAAAAAAGCCTTTAATAACTATGAACATCTGAAGAACAAATTCTTTACTTGATACACAGAACATTTTCTGTGGTACGTGTTGACTTCAGTTTTGATAACTTTATGAAACATGTTACAGTTACTTGTAATAGGAAACTTTCTTGAGCTATATATAACACAGACATAAGCAGTTGTTTTAAATTTGCTAAAATAAAAAAAAAATTCAGTTTGTGTCAGCTTCAATGAAATTCTGAGCAAATCTTGTAGTATTTTATTGAGCTTATTTTACTCTGTTTAATCAAAATTAAAAAAAAAAAAATCCATTTTACCTTAATTTCAAACAGAATGAATTGCTTTGGGTAAATTTGTCTCAAGAGATGAACTATTTCCTTTTTACTTAAAAGGAATTCTACCAAGGACAGCCGTACGTCCAAGCAGACTATTGATACAACCCCTTTACACCAACTGAGAAGGACTCGAAATATATACTGCTACTAAATCATGATTGAAATGGTTAATAACATGCGAGATCCCATGGAGACGCTCCCTCTGAGACTGACTATATAGCTCAATTCACTCTGTTTGAAACACGGCCTCATAAAAACAAATTCTACTTGGAAATAATTTCAGTGAAGTCACCATATCTGGTGGTTGAAGTCTTAACTTACAATATGTGGTAGAAGGCACAATATTCACTTGTTGAAATTTAAAGTTACAATATTTGGTGAAGTTGAAACATTTGGGTTGTTGAAATCTGTTATCAATTTGCTTTACGACTGTTCACTGTTAAATTCTCTGTGTGTCTCTGCCTTGTCATCGTACATCACTGTCTCTTACAGTAGGGGTGTTTTCTTCAGACTCTCCGCCTGGGCTTCGTCCAGGACGTTTCTGAAGGCCTCCACACTCACCTCACCCCGCGGGTGTCTGCTCTCAGCCACCTGGTGTAGTCGCTCGAAAGTATCGTAATCCAGCTTCAGGCCCGAGTTCACAAAGATCTCACGCAACTAAAAATGAGAGGAAAAAGTGTAAAAACACGATGAGGCTTCGAAACAAATGAAATATTATGATGTTTTGTGTGCATGGTCCTCATATCCAATGAAACTTCATTGGCTGCCAGTCAAGTAGAGGGTACAAGTTAAAATTGGCCTTTTCACATACAAAATTCTAAAACTCGGCCAACCAGCCATTAATACACCCCCTACACCTCTTCTAGAAATACCAGATGCAGCAGCCCTGAAATAAGTTCCTTTACATCCCCACCCTTTCCTTCAAACAAATCATACAAAAACTTTTCCACTTCCTTCTGTCATTATGCACCTGCTCTTTGGAACTCTTTCCCCTTCCAAATAAGAAATAACCCCTCTGTCACTTCCTTCAGGAGACATCTGAAAACTCACCTCTTTAACTCTAGTTTCCTCACTAAGTCTCCTTCCATTTGATCACAACCATACACTCCGGACTACTGACCTTGACCGCCCCTTGACTATCCCAATAATTAATACTTTTGTTAAATTAGCGCACTGAGTTCCCCATTGTGGGGAAGATATTGTGTCTGCAAAGCAGTACATTAGATTAGATTAGAAACTTATTCAAAAGCATACACGAGTCATAATTTAACACTTGAAATTCCATTTACAAGATAATATGAATTATGGAAACTTAATTTTCACACAGTATAAAGTAAAATGTGAGACATTTCACCAAAGATATGGAATTTTTATTTTGATAAAATATCAGCCATTAAAAAACCTACAATTATAATGTTTTCAATAACCGGATTTTGTCCCAAATATTCTTTGTGAATTTCGCTGTTTCTGTCAAAATGAGAAAAAAAAAATATGCAGGTTTACAGGTGTTGGCATCAAATAACAATATGTATATCAATAACAAACTGGTTTAATGTATTCCATATCTTTCGCTATTGAAATATCAGGCCATGTTAGTTTTCCTACACTCTCATACATCGTTTAGAAGTTTCCTAAAATGAAAACAAAAAAATAGCAGTTCCGCTTTAGTGGTAACTGAATGTAAAAATGTGAAAACTAATTGTGTCTACACAATTTGCTGTTTATTTTAATGAAAAACAGCCGAGCTGTATGTATCAAGTACTGTGTTCCAATATAGAAATTCTACCCTACAGTATCGATATTGCCATATTTAGCATGAACTGATAAATATTTCAATAATATTATAAATAAACAATACCAGCACTATGGTTTAACATTCACATCACTCATATTTTGGTTTGGAAAGTCTCTCATTTCACCAGGAGTCTCTTGTATGAGAAACTAACTTAAGCTTAATACCATCTGAATATGAATTTCTTTCGTATATTTTTAAAACTCCTCACCTCATATTTGGGCCTGGCCACCAGGAAGTCCCTCTCGTGTACGCCTCTCAGCGTGTAGATGGACGGGTTCACCAGTCCATATGCGTCGCTCTCGTCCCCGTAGTTGGTACGGTCGCTGACACGCTTGATGCGTGGGGCAGGGAGGTCTGTGCGGATAGTGGGCACACCATACTTCCTGTAACCTGAAAGCATGTGAAGTGCCCTACTGAAGAAAAAACACTTATGTTTCTTAGAGATATGGGAAATTCTTACCACATTTGCAATTTCTCTGGCTATTTAATAAGGCATTTTTCACTACCAAACTTCAAAGGTTTGGACTATATATTAACCCATGACTAGTACCTCTGTAGCTTGTCAAATGTACATATAATTTTGGAACAACTGAGATTTAGATGCCTGATAAGATGTGACTTACTGCAAGTCCTCTTAATTAAATTTTAATTGTGTTTGACATAGTTTTCAACAACTTCTGTAAGTCATATCACAAAGTTCCCAGCACTGCATTGATCATGGTGATCTTGCTCTGTTCAACCAATGAGAATGCAGTAAGTTTTTTGACTGACAGGCCAAGCTGTAATGGAGATCCCACCCATCATTGGCCTATACATGGCTGAGCCAGTCAAAAATAAGTAAGACAATGATTAACAATTATGCCTACATTGGAGACTCCACCCACCAGTGGTTTACCACCACTGATCATTGATCACAGAGGAATCAATCATAATACACTAAGACTGTAATCAACAGGCCCAGATGTTGGAGGAGCTCTTACCCATTACAGTGTAAATCAGAAACCAATGACAATGCAGTAAGATACTGATTGACAAGATTACCTGAAGTGGCGACTCCGCCCACCACAGCATTGATCATAGAAGAGCTGGTCCTGTTGTCACCTACTGCTGTGTCAATCTGCTTCTGAATGCGGTCAATGTCTGCCGGTGCTGAGGCCACTGCAAGAAAAAACATATTCTTAAATGATTGAACATTAAGAGTTAAAGCTACGCACTCAATCAATGTGGGACATGAAGCCATACTCCAAGACAGTTCATAGTTAAGCACACTAACTGTGAAAAACAGGTATTTACTCAAAACATCTACAATATAATATCCAGGAGCATATTTTACTCAAAACACTTTGTCGTGAATTACATTGAACATAGGGATGGGAAAGCAGAAACTTCCCAAATCAGTATCCCACCAAGGTAAAACTGTTCCATTACCAGAGTACTGAACAGGAAGAAAAGTTAATAAAATAAAAGCAATTGTTGAACGTCGAAATTGCTAGAAAACTTAAAAATATAGGACACAACATTAGGATTTCTTTACATAAACTGATTTTTTTTTCTTTTTTTGGTTTGTTGTTGTTGTCAAGCACTTATGCTGCCAAATATGAAGCATATTTTAGGCCATGATCTTTGGTTGCTGTATTTCAATATAATGGCCAGAATCTTATATAAATCAATTTTTAAAACATATTAATTTTTAATGTACTTATTCTAATAACAATAATATCAAGAGAAGCAAGGTTTTACATCTTTCAAGTTACCACATTAAGAGTTACATAAATTTCTTCATAATTATAAAAAATATGGGAGGAAATGTGATTTGACAAAAAAAATAGTGCTTCATTGAACAACTCTGGTGCACAAATACAAGAAATGCATGTTACACGTTTCTTGAAACTTATTAAACTAGCCAATGTTTTATCTATCTTAAAATCACTGCAGGAAGGCTTATATCATTTTTCACTGCCAATTTCTGAATATTATCCAGGTTAGATTTACTACCTGATTAACACCTGGAGCACTATGTTAAATTTACTATCTGGTTAACAAATGGTGTACTATGTTTACTAGAGTTTGATGATAGATAATGCCAGGGCAAACCAGTACTTCTGTAAACTTTGCATGGAATATGACAAAAAACAACTTCACTGGAACGCAATAAAATAGCACACCACTCAGAGAATAACAGCAAAACAGGTTAAGTTTGAATTTGGGTTAGAATATCAGTGCTCAGACTGTTAAAATTTACTAAAAACCAAAATCGGTTTCAGCGGATTTGAAACTGAACAAAATCTGGTATCTCATACACTTATTACTGATACAGGCTGAAACTGATTGTACATGTTATAATTTGTAAATGAAAAGTCTTTACAAGATTTGTTGTAGTTAATAAACTATATTTTTACTGAAAATAATGTAATTTGTGTGTTTTTTTTTTCAGGCTTTTGAGAAATTAGCACATAGCAAGACAGAAACAATAAAGTTTTCAATAATCTGTTCTTAAATAATCTTTGCGGAGTTTGTGATTTCTACTGCAACAAAAGGAAAAGGGGAATACAAGTTTATCATTCAAACCACTAAATATCAGTCATTTCTCAAATCAGATTACCATCAGGCAAAAAAGTATGGGAGTGTAAAACGGGTTTTAAAAAACTATCTCCGTGTAAATACAATGTCAAACTTCACAACTCCTCAGCCTCCACAGTTATGACAAATATCCTGGGTAACACAAAAGTCAATATCAAAAGGATAACTAGAAAAATGTTTTTGCTAACAAAAACTAAGCGTCCCAAAAGGTTCACTGCAATATAATATACAGTAGAAAAAGGTTTTTGAAAATAAAAACATGCAGTGCTGAGAGAAGAAGTGAAAGTTAACAGACAGTGTGGAAGTTCATGCATTAACATGAAAGAAAAATTTAAGCTTTATTTTGTTTTCTATGGTCATAAATTGCGAAAAGTTAATTGAATAAATGCTCTGGCTAAGAATGCATAAAGCATCAATACTTATAATAGGTCGAAAGTTACACCATAAAACTACTTAATTAAAGGGTAAGGGGGGGGGGGTACAACTGACCAGCTATCTAGACTCTTCACATAAGGTTTCCCAATACCTCTCAATACATTCTAAAACTCTAAAAGAATAAAAGAGATAAAAGGTAAAAACACATAATCGGCTATTTTATGACCCCAGTTTGACCCATAAGGGGGAATCCGGGGGTAAATCTGACCAGCTATCTAGACTCTTCACATAAGGTTTCCCAATACCTCTTAATACATTCTAAAACTCTAAAAGCAAGAATAAAGGAGATAAGAGGCAAAAAAACAAAATTGGCTATTTTATGACCCCAGTTTGACCCATAAGGGGGGGTCCGGGGGTAAATCTGACCAGCTATCTAGACTCTTCACATATGGTTTCCCAATACATCTTAATACATTCTAAAGCTCTAAAAGCAAGAATAAAGGAGATAAAAGGCAAAAATACGAAATCAGCTATTTTATGACCCCAGTTTGACCCATAAGGGAGGGTCTGGGTGTAAGTATGACCGGCTATCTAGACTCTTCACATATAGTTTTCCAATACCTCTTAATACATTCTCAAGCTCTAGAAGCAAGAATAATGGAGATAAAAGGCAAAAATACGAAATCGGCTATTTTATGACCCCAGTTTGACCCATAAGGGAGGGTCTGGGGGTAAGTATGACCGGCTATCTAGACTCTTCACATATAGTTTCCCAATACCTCTTAATACATTCTCAAGCTCTAGAAGCAAGAATAAAAGAGATATAAGGGGAAAAGATGAAATTGGCTATTTTATGACCCCAGTTTGACCCCTACAGGGGGGAATTTGACTTGCTTTCTAGACTCTCCACATATGGTTTCCTACTACCTCCCAATACATTTTATGGCTCTAAATGCAATACTTAAGAAGATAACAGGAGGGTTCACATGAATTTTAAGCTTTCTGATTGGTACCTGTGAGAAAATCACTCATAAATCGGTCAATTTTCATCGAATTGCTCCCAAAATCTAATCAGCTCACGTTTTTGATAGTATAAACATGTGTATGAAGTTACAAGCCTCTGCGGTCAGTAGATTTTCCTGAACTGTGATGACGGGCGGGTGTACCCAAAAAAACTATTTTTTGATCATGTGACCTTGATAAAGATCAAAGGTTAAATTTAAGCATGTGGAAAAATTTTCCCACGCCTAAGGTATATAACTGTCAAATATGGTTAAAAAGCTTGCAATAATAAGGGAGAGATTCAAGGGAGACCATAATGTGGCGGCGGCGGCGAGGAAACTGACGCGAAACCAAATAAGCGCCCTTTCAGGGACACTTAATTACTATCTGCTAAAAGCCTTTGTATAATTTTCCTAATATACTTTGTATACTTGATACTGAACATGTTAAAAACAACCATAACTTGATGAAGCACAATCGCTATTTGTCTAATGACTATAATCATGTGGTGGAAAAAAAAACGATCAAAATCAGGTGACACAGCAATCAGTAGATCAAAACTCGTCAAAGAGTAAAAACAAAAAAAATTACCTTCCCCTAAAAAGAATATTAAAAAAGATAAAATAAATATTAGGTGCAATACAATAGAGTATAATATGCAAATGTATTAACACAGCGAATGGCAACAACAAATTTAAATTCCCGTTACATATCTCAGACTCCTAAAACAACTAGAGGATCGCTCGCAAAAAAAAAGATAATGTTTTTGCATAGCAAAAACAAAGCGTCCCGAAAAGGATATAAAGGTGAGTGCTAAAGTATTAAGAAAATGCTTCGGTTCTAGCCTTATACTGTTGTGGCAACCAAAGTCAGCGCAGTCTGCTCTATCTAGCACGGTTTTCAAGATATAAGCATTTTTGTGTTTTGCAAAAAATTTAAAAATTCAAAATGTCCGCTATATTTGGCGAGACAAAAATATTTTGAAAATTGGCATGGCTACTCTGCAGAGATACCCAGCAGGTCAAAAATTTTGTTGAGTTCGCTCCATATAGCACGGTTTTCGAGATATTAGCATTTTTGTGTTTTGCAAAAACTTTGAAAATTCAAAATGGCCACCATTTTTGGGGAGACAAAAATTTTTGTCAAGACCACTGCCGCGGTGTGTATCTCCCGCCGAGCATTAAAGCAGAAGAAATAGCTTTTCCGAGATATTCACAATTTTTCATTTTCGTGTGTGAAAGCTCTTCCAAAAGTAGGTGAATGAGTTATTTGAGAAAAATTGGCTATCTGCAATACTATTAAGAGATAATTCGCATTTACTCATTTTGAGTAGGTGAGTAATTAGCTATGGGTCTGAAACTTCACCATGTGAAAGCTGTCCCACAAGTAGATGAATGAGTATTTGATAAAAATTGGGTATCCGCAATACTTTTACAGATAATTAGCATTTACTCATTTTGAGTAGGTGAATAAATAGCTATAGGTCTGAAACTTCACAGAGTGAACGCTCTCCCAAAAGTAGGTGAATGAGTTATTTGAGAAAAATTGGCTATCTGCAATACTTTTAGAGATAATTCACATTTACTCATTTTGAGTAGGTGAATAATTAGCTATGGGTCTAAAACTTCACCAAGTGAAAGCTCTCCCAAAAGTAGGTGAATGAGTTATTTGAGAAAAATTGGCTATCTGCAATACTTTTAGAGATAATTCGCATTTACTCATTTTGAGTAGGTGAGTAATTAGCTATGGGTCTGAAACTTCACCAAGTGAAAGCTCTCCCAAAAGTAGGTGAATGAGTTATTTGAGAAAAATTGGCTATCTGCAATACTTTTAGAGATAATTCGCATTTACTCATTTTGAGTAGGTAAGTAATTAGCTATGGTTCTGAAACTTCACAGAGTGAAAGCTCTCCCCAAAAGTAGGTGAATGAGTTATTTGAGAAAAATTGGCTATCTGCAATACTTTTAGAGATAATTCGCATTTACTCATTTTGAGTAGGTGAGTAATTAGCTATGGGTCTGAAACTTCACCAAGTGAAAGCTCTCCCAAAAGTAGGTGAATGAGTTATTTGAGAAAAATTGGCTATCTGCAATACTTTTAGAGATAATTAGCATTTACTCATTTTGAGTAGGCAAATAATTAGATATGGGTGTGAAACTTCACCATGTGAAAGCTCTCCCAAAAGTAGGTGAATGAGTTATTTGAGAAAAATTGGCTATCTGCAATACTTTTACAGATAATTCGCATTTACTCATTTTGAGTAGGTGAGTAATTAGCTATGGGTCTGAAACTTCACCATGTGAAAGCTCTTGCAAAAGTAGGTGAATGAGTTATTTGGGAAAAATTGGCTATCTGCAATACTTTTAAGAGATAATTCGCATTTACTCACTTTGAGTAGGTGAGTAATCATCTACGGGTCTGAAACTTCACCATGTGAAAGCTCTCCCAAAAGTACATGAATGAGTTATTTGATAAAAATTGGGTATCCGCAATAGTTTTTGAGATAATTAGCATTTACTCATTTTGAGTAGGTGAGTAATTAGCTAAGGGTCTGAAACTTCACCAAGTGAAAGCTCTTCCAAAAGTAGGTGAATGAGTTATTTGAGAAAAATTGGCTATCTGCAATACTTTTAGAGGTAATTCGCATTTACTCATTTTGAGTAAGTGAGCAATTAGCTATGGGTCTGAAACTTCACCAAGTGAAAGCTCTTTGGGATAGCTGCTCTGCAGAGATACCCTGAAGATCAAAAATCGCTCTATGTAGCATGGTTTTCGAAATATTAGCATTTTTGTGTTTTGCAATTTTTGCGCAAAAATTTGAAAATTCAAAATGGCCGCCATTTTTGGCAAGACAAAATTTTTTTGAAAATTGGCATGGCTACTCTGCAGAGATACCCTGTGGGTCAAAAATTTCGTCGAAATCGCTCTATCTAGCACGGTTTTCGAGATATAAGCATTTTTATGTTTTGCAATTTTGCGAAAAATTCGAAAATTCAAAATGGCCGCCATTTTTTGCGAGAAATTTTTTTTTTGAAAATTGGCATGGCTACTCTGCAGAGATACCCTGCGGATCAAAAATTTCGTCGAAATCGCTCTATCTAGCAGGGTTTTTGAGATATAAGCATTTTTATGTTTTGCAATTTTTGCGAAAAATTCGAAAATTCAAAATGGCCGCCATTTTTGGGGAGACAAAAATTTTTTCAAAATTGGGAAAACTACTCCGCAGAGATATCCTGCGACACAAAAATTTCGTCGAAATTGCTCTATCTAGTACAGTTTTCGAGATATAAGCATTTTTGTGTTTTGCAATTTTTGCGAAAAATTCGAAAATTCAAAATGGCCGCCATGTTTGCCGAGACAAAAATTTTTTCAAAATTGGGATAACTACTCTGGAGAGATACCCTGAGGGTCAAAAATTTCGTCGAAATCGCTCTATCTAGCACGGTTTTCGAGATATAAGCATTTTTGTGTTTTGCAATTTTTGCGAAAATTTCGAAAATTCAAAATGGCCGCCATTTTTGGCGAGACAAAAATTTGTTGAAAATTGGGAAAACTACTCCGCAGAGATTTCCTGTGGGTCAAAAATTTCGTCGAAATTGCTCTATCTAGCACAGTTTTTGAGATATAAGCATTTTTGTGTTTTGCAATTTTTGCGAAAATTCAAAATGGCCGCCATTTTGGGCGAGACAAAAATTTTTTGGAAATTGGGAAAACTACTCCGCAGAGATACCCTGCGGGTCAAAAATTTCGTCGAAATCGCTCTATCTAGCACGGTTTTCGAGATATAAGCATTTTTGTGTTTTCCTTATTTGGAAAATTCGTAATGATTAATTAATCATTAATTACTCGGCCATTTCTTGACCAATCAATGCCAAAATCTAATGATTTCCAGATTTTAATAGAATGAATGTATTTGCCAAGTTTCAGGTGAATTGATAAAATTCCTTTCAAGTTATCATCCGGACAAGCTTCCCCATCGAAAAAAGACATTTTTGGTCATGTGACCTCTCTGATTGGTTGAAATGTCACTGCAGCATATTCAAAAAAATTCCCCAAGGCTACTGCCTAAACCTTCCAAATTTGAAAAGAATCTGCCTAACGGTTACAGAGTTATAAGGAAAACAAAATGCGGAGCCGGCGGAGCCTGAAGGTCTCCCATACACAAACAAGCGTCCCTTGCGGGACGCTTAATTAATGTGTATAGTAATGCACAAGGTTCATGTGATCACTTTCAACTGGGATGGATAAGAGTGGCACTGTTTCTATTCAAGTACTTTATCTCCAATACTCCCGTCTCAAACAAGTACTCTTTTCAGTGATAAAAGACGCAAAAAAAATGGCTCCAAATCTTGTGAAATATGTGAGAAGACTGACTTCTCCTTTATCGTACTAAACTGCTGATTGGATTAGAGTTATGTATAAAATCTGGTCAGTGATACATTACATGTATGGCCATAATGTCTAAATCGGCACTTGAATGATAAGTGTTGTAACTCGGCTTACACATACCTTGGCTTTGCATTCTCAAAAGAGATCAGCAAAAAGGTGATTCAATATTCAACTATTAAAGTTTAAAAAGTATTTTTTTGCACTAAAAAACTGTCAATGTCTATAGTGTGTGAAAACAACATCAGCCATCACTCACCCAGTCTGGCTGGAGTTCCCGGCATTTTATCTTTCCAGTTAAGAAAGTTGACAAATTCGTCATAGTCTATCCTTCCATCGCCATTGGCATCACAGTAAGACATCAACTGCTCGAGCAGGGCGGGCTCAATGGGCAAGTTGAACTGAATACACACCTCACGTAGGTTGTCAATAGAAATGGTGCCTTGTTTGTCCTGTGAAATATCAAGTCAAAAGTAGGAATTCTCATGTACAAATTGGATAATAGTGGAAATACTAGCAGGTTTCATGAATAAATACACGCTTACTGCAGGTGCTCTACAGCGGTGATGCCTGTGTCCGTCCTATGCTAGTGAAAGCAGAAGAACATGAAGTCATATTGAGAAATACAAAATAATTAAATATTGATATATAATCTTTTTTCCATTGCTACCTGTGACACCTTGGCATAGTATTTTGAAAGTATGGGTAGTCCTCATTTACATTCAGACTAGTTCATTATTTCATTACTTTGCAGCAAACCTTGACACAGTGAGTGAATATGTTAATCAGGTCTGTGAGGCTGTGACAGATGCTTTTCCTCTGATCACTGACTTTGAGATGAACCCTTGTTGGACTAGTCTATTAGACTCATCTTCTCAGATTATAAGACTCACCTTATTCAACTATTAGACTCGCCATGTTTGACTATCAGACTCCTGGTCGCCTTAACAGACTACAAGACTCGCCTTATTAGATCAAGACGCTTCTTGTTAGACTACTAGACTTCCCTTATTAGACTTCTAGACTCTCCCTTGGCAGACTACTAGACTCTCCTTGCTAGAAAAGTAGATTCTCCCTGTTAGACTACTAGACTCCCCTTAGTAGACTACCAGAAATCTCATTAGACTATGAGACTGGCCTTGTTGTAGTGAGTTCATGTAGTGAGGAGGTGTGTAAAGCTGTGGTAGTTATGCTTCTTCAGATTAAACTCTTAGACTAAGTTTATTTATTGGACTCTCATTAGACTACGAGACTGACATTGTTGTAGTGAGTACATGTAGTGAGCAGGTGTGTAAAGTGTGGTAGTTATGCTTCTTCAGATTAAACTCTTAGACTAAGTTTATTTATTGGACTCTCATTAGACTACGAGATTGACATTGTCAGTGTGACTGAAGGTCGTGAGCAGGTCTGTAAAGTTGTTGTAGTTATGCTTCTTCAGATTGGACTGTTAGACTAAGTTAAAGTTTATTAGACTCTCATTAGACTATGAGACTGACCTTGTCATAGTGAGTGAAGGCAGTGAGCAGGTCTGTAAAGTTGTGGTAGTTGGCTTTCTTTAGATGCTGCCTCATGGCGGCTATCAGCCCGCGTCTCCTGTCCTTCCCTCTCAGGTACTGGCCTGGACCACGGCCGTGGAGCAAGTCCCCAGCTCCGTATTCATCCGGTTTGATCAGGATACCAAATGTGTGGTCTGGTCCTACGTTTAGGGTGTCCTTGATTCTGAAAAAAAAAAGAAAACTCAATAAATAAGAAAGTAGTGCTATGAAAGTGGACAGCCTTTATCATCATTACAAATGTAAGGTCTGATCCCAATTTCAGGTTGTACTTGATACTGAAGCATTAAATACATAAGCCATAATGATCAGGCTTGATTAGGATCCCAAACAACCAGCATGGTCCAATGCTCAGGTTATCTTTGATTCTACCAAATAAAAAATACATAAAGATTAAAGAGTAAGAAAATTTAAGCGGCATGAATTTAAGTTCTCGCTGTATTGTAAACGAGTTCACATTGTCTGCAGTAACTGTTACAAATTGTGTATTTGGCCAAGTTACCAATGAATCTGCGTGTACTGATTGCTAACTTTTACATGTTGAGACAAATCTGTACTTACGGGTCGTGCACTTTCCCGAGTTGCGGCTGAGTTCTCTCTCTGAAATCGTCCACTCTCTTGGACACGATGGGTGCCATGCGCTCACACCTGTCATCATGGATCCACTTGAGGGTCTTCCGCACCTGTTTGCCGGCATTGTCATGAGGGGTGGGGATCCCAAACTTGGACTCCTAGAGACAGTTCAGGAATGAAATTATATATTAACTGTGCATACATTGTACAACTGAACTCTGGGACCCTGAAAATACAGGTACTCAACCAGTGTTGGTAGATAAAAAGCAAATTTTAACTCCCAATAACTACCGTAATTGTTCCAGTCTTTAATTCTCCCAACTGATATTTAGCATGTGTGATCCTGTATACATCATCCTGGGGTGGTATTCAATAAAATGAATCAGTGAAGACTGAAGATCAGATCAAATTTAAGCAAAAATGATCAACATCTGATCAGATTTTCTGATAACAGGGGAGACGTTTGACAAAAAGTATATATGTTATGTACAAGTGGAGATTTTGTACAAGTTGAAACTTGTACAAAAAGCCTCTATAATTTGCAACTTGCAGTTTGTACAAATTGCATCACAAACAAGAATGGCTGGACAAGTTGCAACTTGTACAAGAAATCTGTACAAGTTGCAAGTTGTACAAAATCTCAACCTGTACATAACATATATATACTGTATATATTGTGGACAAAATCTATCCGATTTTTAAGCTTTACCCAGTAATTTATGGATTCAAAGTTCTTTTAATATGTATTTTTTTTTTCTTTGTACTCAGGTTTCTTAACAGAGTCTGGACTTTTTTCAGGCACCAGGTATTCTATCACAGCCTCAGCTAGTATTACTCAATACATCCATATACTCACAGCATTAAATGTGGGCTGTAGGTAGTTTCTGTCCTTCTGTTCACCCGGCAGGTAGTTAGCATGTGTGATTTTATACAAGTCCCGTCCCTTCTCCATCGCCTCCTCTATTTGTGGCCGGCTTTTGTCCGGATTTACCAGCTCACCCGCAGAGCCATCTGGTGGACAAAAACAAAACTACAGACTTACAGCTTATGGTTATTATGTAGACACTGTTTTAAGTTTTAGATTTTCAAAATCACAATAAATACTACATCCCTTCACTTCATATTTGAGTATAATCTTTAATGAGCTAAAACAAGAACGGTTTTTATTGTGTTTATGTGGTTACGAATTTCAAAGTTTTATCAAATTTGTAAAAACATTCAATGACTGTGCTGCCAGTTTTTGTTGGTCCAGTCTTTAATTAGTAACTAAACACATTTTAATAGACCTCCTTGAATAATGACAAAAAAATGTGCCATTTGACACAACAATTCCATATGTTTTAATATGTACATCTTTACCCTTTGACAGAAGCATATTAAATATCAGTGACTAGCTGTATTAAAGCACTTACACTCATATAACATTAGTATTTTATTATCATGTTATGGGCATTGTGATGTAGTGCTGGTATTGTTTATCGATATTGAAATATTTACCGATCCATGCTAAATATGCTGATATCAATAATGTAGGGTCCATTATCAATATCGAAACATACTACTTAACAGGTACAACTATGGTGTTTTTCATTCAAATAAAGGACAATATTTGAAGAAGGTTTTCAAATTATTTTTTGTCAATTTTCACTTACCGCTAAAGCAGAAACGCTATATTTGTTTACGTTTCGGGAAACAACTAAAACCTGCGAAAGAGTTTGGAAGGTCTCTCCCAGAAAACATCTATTACCCGATATTTCAATATCAATCGATACGAAAGGCAAAAATATGGTTTGATATCGATATACGTATTATTATTCAATACCAACACTATTGTGATGCATTTCCATACATAAAACCAAACTGGAAAAATTTATCCTGCGAATGATTTAATTAAATATTCACAGGTTTCAGCAACTCTCCCTGTACTAAGTGAAATTTTCTCTATTCTGACATGTAGGATACCTTTCCCTACCTTTCTCAGTCCTGATGCCGAAAGTGAACTTCATCCTGTCAATGTGGTCGGGGAAGCCAGGACCCTGGTCATGTGAAGAGCCCAGTGGTGCTTTGACGTGGCTGGCATAAATACTCTCCTTCTTGTCAACCAGACGCTGCCTGAACAGAGTGTTAGGGTAGGGGTTAAGTAGTTCTCCTGAAAATATAAATAACAAAACTAAATTCTAACATGACACGGATGTGTCCGTTATTCTGATTGGTCGAGAGCGATTTCTCAACCGTCTAAAATTCTGAATCAACATGAAGGCTGTTGCATCATCTTCCGCATGCATTTCAAACGAACAGAAGAAAATGTTTCCGGTTTTGTTATTTACATTAGTTACGGTGTAAAATGTTTGTAAAAAGGATAATTTCTTTTAAAGTAACAATTCTTTCAAATGCAAAAGAAAATAAACAGAAAAATTTTATTATATTTTAGGAGAGAAAAAAATCATCCCTGGTCAATTGATGGAACAGCCAACATGGCGGCGCCCTATTGTGGTCACTTGGATAATTTTTGTTAATCTTACAAGTGTTTTAGGTATTTTATTTTACACAGTCATGTTAGAATAGGCTTCGCCTTCGTGCATTGACAACGCCACCCGTGCTAAAATTCTGCGTTTGGACGGTTTTTTTGTGATATATTCCTATAATAAACATAAATCCAGCAGAACCCTCAGTAGTAGACCTCTTAGTGTTACAACCAAAAGAAAGTTTGGAAACAAGGTCTCCAAAAACAAAAATTTGACAAAAATTTAATTTGTCTGAAGTAGTATGAGCTTAACTGCAAACTCATCTACGACTGTACCTGAAACATAACCACAACATGCAGTTTATTTTAACAAAATTTTTTGTGATTAAAATTTGAAGCTTTGAACGAACTGAAATTTTGGAAAGACTGACACAAAAAAATTGCATAATTTTCACTATTCAGAATTTAATTTGTGACAAACTTAACATAACTACTTATGCACATATTGCTATTCCTAACAATATCAATTTTTATATATTTCTGGATTAGTAAATCTTTATGGTCTCTTGGAAAGTTTAAATCCAACATTAAAGTGATGATGTAGGTGCTAAGGCACTAACCTGCCATGATTGATGGCTTCACACATAGGCCATGGGTCATCTCCTTAGCCCATTTGAGGTGGGGGTCATGTGCCTTGCCATAGAACACTCGCGTCTGCCCAGCATCAGGGCGCACAGTGGCTCGGAACTTACGGATCACACTGGGAGAGGGCGGCTGTAAATGTAATTTTTTATTTTGAATAAAAACACAATAAAATTTTAATAGACATGTTCATGTACAATGATGGCAAGTTTAAAGATCAAAAGAACAGGATCTATCAATGTGAATTAAAGCAGGTTTAAAAATGTTAATCAAGAAAAAGGTTTGAGTAGAAGCCATGTAAAATGATAGTTTTATATATAAACCAAAGTGAATCTATAAAGAGAACTTGACCTAGTATATCAGAAAACATATGTAAATTTATATCGACTAGAAGGACAAAAGCACCCAAGCAAACAAGTTAGCAGTCTATGATTTCCTGTGGATCATTTTTTCGCTGAAACCTTACAGCCAAAGTACCACAACCAGGCTTCACATCACAAACCAACACATCCCCCACTTCCTTGAATGGTACTCACAGGCCTGTGTCTGACCACACCAGAAGATACCAAGCTCAAATCTGATTGTATGACCCTGAACAAAGGGCCGACGGTCAAACTTAATCACATCAAATGCTACCAAATCCTTGGTATCTGATAAGTTGGCTTGACATCCAAAAAGTGTTGAACCAATAATAATGGAGATACAGGAACATTTAAGTTTGGCCACTCCCATCTGACCTACTGATGGGGCCCACAAGGTCAAATCCAGCCATATCAAAATATTCCCAGCCCATTACTTTCTCCAGGATGGTTTCACATCCCAAATCACTACGACTGATACGTAGCAATGGAAATGTTTGTGTTTGGACAAAATCAGCAATGTGAAGTACTTAGGCATTCTGTGGATGACCTTATAAAAAGAGTTTCATTCTGTGGATGACCTTATAAAAAGAGTTTCAAAATCAAAGGTCTACATGTTTCACTAGGATATATAAATCTGTTCAGCATATTACCAATACCGACAGTCAACATTTTACAGCTGACAAATAGCCACAGTTTTATCAATACAAAAGGCTTGACTATTTCACCTTGTTTCAAAATGAGGACCAAATGAACTCCTGATAAGCTTTTGTTTAAAAAAGCACAATTATCACATAAATCTCATGAGCTAGTTTAATAAATCACTTGAGAGAGCAAACAACAAAATCTCTTTACGCACTGCACAGTGATACAAAGTTGAAGGCAGCATGACCAAATGCATCTAGTAACTAGAAAGTAGCTGAACAACTTACTTGGGAAAATGCTCTAAATTAATGCAGTCATTTTAGAGTTGTTAGCAATTTACTCAAAGTACCTATTAGTAGCTTTTACTCAGTCAACTATGGAGCTAGTGTTCTGAAAATATGTCATGACACAGATAGTGGGTACATTGTTTATCGATATTGGCGATATTTAGTTTTGGAACAGGGTTGCCGATATCAATGCCTGAAGATGTATATTAATATCACCATTTTAAGTAAAATTGTCAACTTACACTGCAAATACTTGAAATAAAGCCTAAATCTGAAGAAAGTGTACACTTTTATCTCGCATTTTTGTAGGTTTCATATGCGTTTTTGCTGAAAACTGCTGTGTTTTGTTTTGGTAAATTTCACTTCCTGTTAGCAGTTGGGGATATGCTAGAACAAAAGCATCTTCAGTATCCCGGATTTGGTCTATTTGGTAGACAATATAACCTACCGATTTCGGCCGATATTGAAATATTTTTACATTCAATATTGATATCCAAAAGCCAAACAATTTACCCACTAGACACAGGTCATCAAAAAGTAGCTGAAAAATATGCTTAACCAAAACATTGTAACTGTAATGTTACAATGTCAAACCCATTTACTCATTTTTGTCACTGTTAAAAACATAAAATAGCCATTACTCAATCAGTTATTGAGGTACACCTCTAAAATAGGTACCATCTTTAAGGTACAGAGAAGGTAGTTGAACATAAATATTTTATAACATGCTCTAAATCCAGTTATTTTGGAGTTTTAAGCAATTTACTGAAAGTAGTTACTCCGTAAGCTATAGAGCCATAGTTTGAAAATATGCCATGTCATCAAAAAGAAGGCAAACAACATGTTTGATGAAATATACATATTATGTAAGCTATGAAGCTAGCTGCAATATTTTGTTTTAGAATAGCTTAATGATTTTGCAACAATTGGCTATATCAGCAAATTTTTTTTCAGGCATGTTTTCATAGCTATGAACATTCTCTGCAAACTTGGTGAAGATAAATTCATAAATGAATGAGATATAGAGGTTAATGTAAAAACATGATGAACAGACCTATGTACACATGCAAGGAAAGCATTTTATAATTTCCTGACAGTGGCTTCTGGTCAATGGCGTGAGTTAATAAGGACCTGCAGCCCTGAGAGACAAGTTACAAAACTTACCCTCTCTGGTGTTTTCATACAGGCATCAGCACTGTCTCCACTAGCTGTGAGCTTCCCCGCCTAAATAAATAAAACAATGTTAAATTGATGCAATATTGCACAGTCTCACTTTCATTTCCAATCTCCAATTCTACAGATTTTATCAATTCATTACCTTAAACAGGGGGGGGGGGGGGGGGGGGGCTATGTTTCTGGGTGCATTTTTTTATCTGTCTGTGTTAATGATAACTCGAAAGGTAATAAACAGATTTTCTAAAATTTTAGGAAAGATCTAGATCATACACTGGATACAAAAAAATTTATGAATTATCAAAAGTACACTTTTCATTTTTCAATGACTTTGGCTTTCTCGTTGCCATTACTCAAATGAGATTTTTTATGTAGGTAGGATCTGGCCAAAGGTAAAAGTCATTACAGTTTAGGAACGATCCAGATCATATTCTAGATATAAAAAATTGAGCTAAGTTGTGTAGGGGAGAAGACAGGGTTTTTTTTCTTTTCTCTATCATTTGAGCTAAGTTGTGTAGGGGAGAAGACAGGGTTTTTTTTTTTTCTCTATCATTTTCTGACTTTTTTCATGTAACTGGACTTTCTACAGTTTGAAAACTATATCACCAAAAGGGATATGCCGCATAGATCAAAAGGATATTCATTTTGTGTATATACAGCTTGGAAAAGAGATATTCTAAGCCAAAATAATTTTGGAAATTTGCAGCTTTTTATACACAATCTACACATGTATTCATGGTGTGCATTGGTGCATGAAAAAGACCACCAACATATTGCAATATTGAACAGTAGTGGTTATACAAGAAAGCCTTTAGGAAGTCCATGCCCACAAGGAGGATAATTAGTTCAACAAGGCCTGAAAAACCCTCAGTGCAGAGAAACTGAAAGGACAATACATGGCTTGTAAAATCACAATGTGTCAGAATTAAACTGGGATGTCTTGACAGAGAATACATGGAAAGCACAATTAAGCTGTGTACTAAATGGGCTAAAACTATTTTGTAAAATTCTATAATCACTAAGGAATGGCTGAATTGACCTTTTTGGAATTATATGAAACAGTGTCAATTGGTCAGTATTAGAACTGTGTATGGATCTCAGTTTGTGTAATGTAATGTGAATAGACTTTTACTTTATCATTGTTTTTTACACATTACAGTAGCTAGTAATGTGACTTGACTTAAATTATCTATATAATATGAGCAAGAGAGGTGCAGATGACTTGTTGACTTCCCCAGTGACAGAACAATCAGTAGTTAAAAGAATGGATACCAAGTTGTCTCCAAACAAGGATGAAGGGCTGACTGACATTGAAAGAAATGCAGTAATTATGAAAGTGAAAGAAACAGCCCCGGATTGGTATGTGCAAGCATTCTCCTTTATTCTGAAAGAACTGAGTATTATAAAAAATGAAGCAAAGTCAGTGGAAAGAATTGAAAAAGAAACAAAAAAGACCAATTTCTAACCTAGAAGCAAAAGTGGAAGAATTACAAACAAAGAATAAAGAACAGGATGTTACTATACATAGATTAAGTAGTGAAATTACCAGCTTGGAATCATACATGAGAAGAGACAATTTGTTAATTGATGGATTAGCAGAATCGCCACATGAAGATATCAGATTGAAGGTTTTGAACTTCTTTAAGGAATCATTGAAGGTCCATAGGAGTAATGAAATACTGTTATCAAGGGTCCACAGGATAGGCACATTACCCCCTCCTCTCGCCTATGGTAAAAGGAGACCTAGAACAGTTATAGTTCGATTCCAGTACTATCCAGACAGAGAGGAGATATGGCGAGCAAGCTGGAAACTGAAGGATAAGACCCATTATGTGAGGGAAGACTTTCCTGACTCTGTGAGAGACAACAGAAAAATCTTGCTTCCATGCTTTAAAGCTGCCAGAAAGGATCCCTCTGTAAAGCAATCATACTTGAAGGCTGACAATCTTATCATTGATGGTAAGACGTATACAGTAAACAATCTACACAGTCTGCCGCAGAGGTTAAGATGGACAGCGAAGGGAGAGCGCTATGTAAAGGAATGTGATTCCACCTTCTTCTTTGGTAGCAGTTCATTTCTTAGCAACCATCATCCGAGTCCATTCCAGGAGGACAACACCAATTACTCGTGTTCTGAACAATATTACCTTCAGAAGAAATCGCTATATTTTAATGATGAAAAAACTGCAAGTGCCATCATGCAGTCAACACAACCAAGCAGAATGAAGGCCCTGTCACACCACATCAAGGGGCTAGACGGCCAGAAATGGCAGAAGATGGCAAAGACAACCATGATGCGAGCCTGCTCTCTCAAGTTCAACCAGAATGATGATCTAAAAAACAAACTTCTTCAAAGCCAAGGGACATTGGTAGAAGCAAACCAAAGAGATAATTTCTTTTCATGTGGGCTATCTCTGGCAGACCCAAACATACTAGACAAAAGTCGCTGGCTGGGTGAGAACATTTTAGGAACCATTCTTACAGATTTAAGAAACAACTTAAAACCGTGATAAATATTAAAGACTGTAAGTAATATGAATATCATATTCACAAAAAGAGATCGCATAGTTAAAATAGTATTATATTATATTTAGTATGTTTTGTAATGCAGTTATGCACAAAATGATATGTAATGGCTGTGAAAGAACTTATTAGTGTACTTCAATGCTTCATTGAAGGCTACAGAAATTATCTGAGTTTTTTTTTTTTTTTTTTTTTTTTTTTTAAATTCACGGCTGTAAGTATGCATTGAAAGTGATACAAGCATTACACTGGTATTTGTCTGTATTTATGAAGGAGAAGAATATTACTATACAACAAGCATGCCAATTTTACTAATACAACTATTTTTGTATACTATGATAATTTTTAATTTATGTAAATTTAGATATGTGAATTAATGTTGATAAAATAAAGTTTCTGTCCCATAGTTATTAAAATAACTACTTTTGTAGATTGTTAAAGTGGTCTTGCTGACAAACCATATGTGTGAAAATGGTGTCATAATAAAAGTTGGTTGATGTCATACAATATTTAAAAAAAAAATTGCTGAAGATAAGTGTAATGGCACTAAAGATTGTGTGCTCTGACAGAACTTTATGTCAGTTCAATCAAAAAAACTTTTAAATAGCTACAATATAAATTTCATCCAGATTGAAATTGACCCTTCAGATTATGGACTTCTGCTGTTCAGGTGTTTATTATTAGTATTTTGAGGCTTCCAATTTGTAAATTAAATGAAGAATTGCAATTACTAATCTAAAGAAATTTCAAGTATATTACTCATCAGTAATGGAATGCTTTAAACATTGGCAATAGTAATTGTTGATTGAAAGCCAGCTACTTTTTTAATAGTTAAAAACTTTAAGGTAGTTTATTTAATAACATTAAATGCCAGTATATGGACTTCCGCTGTTAAGGTGTTTTTTTTTTCAGCTACTTTTTTAACAGTGAAAAGGTTGTTTATTTAATAACATTAAATGCCAGTTTATGGACTTCCGCTGTGCAGGTGTCTATTATTAATTCTGAGGCTTCCAATTTACAAATTAAATGAAGAATTGCAATTACCAATGTATAGACACTTCAGGTATATTACTCATCGGTAATGGAATGCTTTAAACATTGGCAACAGTAACTGTTGATTGATAGCCAGCTACGTTTTTTCAACAGTAAAAAGGTTGTTTATCAAATAACATTAAATGCCATTCTTATTGTGAGATGTTTAAATGTTTTTGTTTAATCAATAAATATCTAAAGATACAGTGAATTGTGGTGCTTGTTTCAGAAGAATTTGCTGGCTCCCAAGAAATATATTAAAATTAGTAACAAAACTGACAATGTATAGATTGTTTAGACAATTGTGCCTCTCTATAATGGTAAGCGAGAAACATAATCATTTCTTACTGTTTAGTTAGAAATTTTCTTTAAAAACATGGTCAGTAAAGGTGTTCAATTTTAGAAAATTCAGTTTTCACCTTAAATGTCAAGTAACAGTAACACAATTTTTGGTGATATAGGTGTAGGTGTGTACCATCACAGTGTGACCTAGATTTGACCTTTCACCTTGTCGTAGTGACCTTGACTTATGAAATCAGGTGTAGGAAGTTAATACTTGATAGGGACAGTGGTTGAGCGCTGTAGGCGTCCAAAGTCATGGTGTGACACTGATTTGACCTTTGGCCTTGGTCCATGGTGACCTGGACCTTCAAAATCTTGACCGAGCTATATCTCGGAAACTGTAAGGTGTATGAAGTTCACACTTGGTGGGAACATTGGTTAGGAGTTGTGGGGGTGCAATGTCATGGTATGACCTTGATTTGACCTTGCCGTAGTGACCTTGACCTTTAAAATCTTGTCCGGGCTGTACCTTAGAAAGTCTAAGTGGTAGGAAGTCAATACTTGGTAGAGACATTGGTTAAGGGTTGTAGATGTGCAACATCATAATCTGAACTTGATTAGACTTTTGACCTTCCATAGTGATCTTGACCTAAAAAATCTTGTCGAGGCTATACCTCGGAAACCATAAGGAGTACGTAGTTGATACGTGGTAGGGACATTGGTTGGGAGTTCTGGGTCTGCAACATCATGGTGTGACCTTATTTGACCTTGCCATAGCGACCTTAATCTGTAAAATCTTGCCTGGGCTATACCTTGTACCGTGGTGGGTGGGAAGTAGACACTTGGTAGGGACATTGGTTAGGAGTTGTAAGTGTGCATGGTGTGACCTTGATTTGACCTTAGATCTTATTGTAGTAACCTCGACCTTTGGACTCTTGCCCGGGTGATGTCACTGGAGCGGTATGGTGTAGGAAGTTGGTAGGGACATTGCTTAGGGTTTGTAGGTGTGTACCAGAATATTTAGATCATTGTTGAGAAAACCACTTGTAACATGAAAACTATGGCATTTGTTTTAAGGTGCTATCCAGATATGGTATCATGAAGGTGCAAACCTGTAGCTCTGGAAAAGGGAAAAGCAACGTTTAGATTTCTCGTTTTTGAGAAAAGCCCCTGTATCACTCATAATTTGAAAAACCATTGCATTTAATTGACTAAAATATTTTGAATATAGCTAGAAAACTAGTACATTTACAACACTTGCTTTAACATAAACTTTTTTGTCAGCTACGGCATAGCGAAACTGCAGACCGGTAGCTCATTATGTATCTGAGGAAAAGCTACTATGAGGTTCTTCCTGTTTGAGTAAACCGTAAACTTATAACTCAAATAAACCATTGCATTTAGAATATTTTGTTAATTATCTCTTGCCTGGCTTAAGCCTGGAGGAGAGATTATAAAATTCATCATGTATGTGTGTAGTAGCTATGGTATGGCAAAGTTTCAGACCTGTTGTACATCATATAGTTGAGTATTAGCTACATGTACTTTGAAATTCCTGTTGATGAGTTAATCCATTGTAACTGAAAAACTATTGCAGCCATACCTTCCCCAAGATATGTGGCTTAGCTACTCTGTTCTTAACTATAGGATGGAAAATACTTTGGGGTTCCATCATTGTATGCTATAAATGAGTAATAGCTGTTTTCTTGTTTGTAGCAAAATAGCAACAGAAATAAATATATAATATCTTCAAAAGTATTAAAGTTACATAAATCTTTCCGAAATGTTATTCATCTAGTTTTGATAAGCTATTTGTTAGTAAAGCTTCAGACCTGTTGCACATTGTATAGCTGAGTTACAGCTACTTTGAAATTGTAACTGTTGAGTAAAGCCATTGTATCTCAAAAGCTACCGCAGTTAGAGTATTTTCCAAACATATGTTGCCCAGCTGCTTTGTCCTTAACTACATGATGGCTTATGTTATAGTATTCCACCACATGCCATAAGTGAGTAATAGCTATTTTTCTTATATGTTGCAAAATAATGACATAAGTACATGTCAGAGATTATTCAAAATTATTAAAGTTAGGCTAATCGTTTTAAAATGTTATCTATCTACCTTTTATTAACGCTGTGACTCTGTTGGAAGAATGACACCGGGTATTCATCTTGAAAAAATTGATCCAGATTCTCTATAAATAAGGAAAACTATACGAAAAACTATTATTAGTTGGAGAAATCTAAATGAATACTAAGGTTTACCCAAGTATTTAATTGATTTAGGCTGTATTTAACATTTTTTTGGGCTACCCGCCTCGCCACTATGTAGTCCATTTCTTAAAGAATTCGGACATTTTTTGGGTAACCAGGCAATCTATCACAGCCTTACAGCAGTTAGATTATTTTCGTAATATCTGCTGTTCACCTACTTTATCCTAACTACCAGTTGGCACAAATATCAGCTCCATCGCATATAATAAATGAGTAAAAGCTATCTTCTCAATTATATTTAAATAATAGAATCAAATGTTGAATATCTTTAAAAGGTTTATAGTTGGGCCAATCTAGGTTAACTATTGGCTGTACAGGTTTTTTATATGCTAAATCAATGTATAGGCAATCATGTGTTGTGAAGTTTTGATGTTGGATTTGACCTTTGACCCCCTCCGTCAAGGTCAAACAGGGATATACTATCTCCAAAGGGCCTAAAAATTCATTTATTTTTGCTTTTACAATTTTGGGATGTTAAACTAACCTTTAAGAACCATGTGGATCTTATGATTGTTTTTTCACTCAGTTACCTTTGTCTCAGGCATAACATACTTAGATTTCAGAGCAGTAGCACATTGCATACCAATCAATAGTTATTTTTAGTTTCTCACTAGTGAATACTAGGGCTGGGAGTGGGTGCTCAGGGTCTTGGCTTGTACTCGAGTCCATTTTAAGTATTCGGTTACTCGCGAGGTATTGGAGTAAATCGCCCACGTAATGAAACGTTTGTGTAAAATATGCTGCATTTCAGCATTTCGGTCATATAACATCAACTAAAGTTGTTGTTTTCACTTGAAAACATATAATATACTCCATAATCTATAATATCTGGTTAAATGGGAGACATTTTTTTCTTCAAAAGTTTTGTTTCTGGAATCGACTATTTGTTTAGAGAAGACTACTAATAGTGGAGACTAAATCTCGCGGTCACTCAAATTCGGGCTGGTCTTTGGAGGGCGGGTGCTCGATGCCGTTTTTTTTTTTTTTGTACCCGTCACAGCCCTACTGAATACAGCATGTGTAACATGTAAACTGTTGCAGTTGGAATATTTTGTTAAAGTATTTTTACCCACCTAAATATAGGTCAGCTATAATATAGCAACTCTGAGATTCTCACTATTGAGCAAATTATTTGTAAATTGAAAAATATCCCACTTAGAATATTTGATTAAAATATTTACTCATTACTTTCTGAAATGACTACATTTTTATGTCTATGTTCCTGTATTCACTGTCAGTTTATGTACAATGATTCGTCAAATTTTCTTTACATGTATATATCTGTTCATATATATTTGTGTATATGTGAAACTCCTGCGTGAAACTTATAAGGTGAATGTATTTTTCTGGTTTCATCTTTTCAAAGGAGTTCTGTTTTTGTTATTTTTGTCTGTCATGTTTATGTTTTGTGGGTTAATGTCTAATAATTTTTGGAAGCTTATTACCCCAAGTTGTAGGTCATATTTATTCTGCAATGTATTTATGCCAAATGGCAATATGTTCCTAACTACATATTCATTTTATTCTACACAATTGCTATATTTGACATATGACATGTTCTAACATCAAGATTATCTCGGCAAACTGTCAAGGATTAAGAGATATTTACAAACGAACGGATGTTTTAAATTATTTAGCTGATAATGGCCCGGATATTCTCTGTCTGCAAGACACACACTGGTTAACTGATGACCAAAAATTTATTAAAAAACTGTGGCCAGGTGAATGTCTTTTAAATGGTACAAGAACAAATGCTAGGGGGGTTGCAATTTTGATAGGAAAAAATTTCGAATACAAAATTTCGTCGGTACAAACTGATGACTGTGGTAACTTCATTTCTGTCCTTCTAACTTTGAGTGAATTTAGTATTAGAATAGTAAATATTTATGCACCAAATATTGATTCCCCCAACTTTTTCAATTTTGTAAAAGAGAAAATTGAAATATCAGATCATGATTACTGCATCATTTGTGGAGACTTTAATCTTGTATTAGACCCAATAAAAGACTGTCGCAATTATAAAAATATAAACAATCCAAAAGCTAGAAATTACCTGATTCAGTCAATGAACTCATTAGACTTGAAAGATGCTTTCCGTTACTTAAATGAAGATTTAAAGCGCTACACATGGCATCGTAAAAATCCAATGAGGTGCGCTCGGCTTGACTATTTCTTGGTGTCTGACAGCCTCATAGATTTGATTAATAAATGTGATATCAAACCAGGATACAGGTCGGATCATTCATTTATCGAGCTACATTTAACAATTTGTAAATTTAAAAGAGGTAGAGGTCTGTGGAAGTTTAATTGTTCACTTTTAAAAGACAAAGACTATCTGATTTGCATAAACAATTTAATTGATAGAGAAAAGTTAAACTATGCAGTGCCTGTCTATAATCCTGATTTGATCATGCAAATACATGACTCCTCGATTAATTTTACTACTTCTGATAGCCTTTTCCTTGAAACATTACTGCTACAAATAAGAGGTGAAACTATAAAATTTGCTTCAGCCTTAAAAAAAAGAAACCTGAAGAGAGAAATTGATTTAAAGAAAGAAATAGAATCATTAGAAAATAATGATGGCAGTATAGACTACCCAGAACTTGATATAAAGAAGAGAGAACTTGAATCTTTAAGAAAGGAAAAATTAAAAGGAATTATGATAAGATCCAGAGCCCAGTGGCTAAGTGAAGGAGAAAAGCCTTCAAAGTACTTCTGTTCTCTTGAAAAACACTATTACACTGAAAAAACGGTAAAAAAAATAGTAACTGAAGAGGGTAAAATATTAACTGACCAAACAAAGATCCTGGATGAAGCAAAAGGATTTTATAAAAACTTGTTCTGTAGTAGAGATGCTAAAATTTCTGATTACTGTACAAAGGATTTGAACACACTGACTGGTCTAACCAAGCTGACTGATAATGAATCAAGCCTTCTAGAGGGTTATCTTACAATCGAAGAAATAACTAAGGCATTAAAATCTATGAAGAATCAGAAGGCCCCTGGGGTGGATGGGTTTCCAGTGGAATTCTTTAAAGTTTTTTGGGTTAAACTGAAATATTTCATCTTGCGATCATTGAACGATGGGTATTCATCTGGACAAATGTCAATCTCATTGAGGCAATGTGTAATTTCTTGTCTCCCTAAAGGTAACAAGCCAAGGCAATTTTTAAAAAACTGGAGACCAATATCCCTACTATCAGTCATATATAAGATTGCATCTTCTGCTCTCGCTTCAAGATTACGAAAGGTTCTAGAAAAAATCATTTCAAACACACAATCAGGATTTATGCGTGGTCGCTTTATTGGTGAAAATACAAGATTAATTTATGACATAATACAATATACAAAGGAAGAAAACATCCCTGGCCTTTTAATGCTAATTGACTTCCAGAAAGCTTTTGATTCTGTTTCTTGGAAGTTTCTACATTCTGCATTAAATTTGTTTGGATTTAAAAAAGGCTTTTGTCAATGGGTTAAGGTTCTTAACACCAGTGTAAAAGCTGCTGTTCTTCAATGTGGTGTACTTTCAGATTTCTTTGATATTGAACGTGGATGCAGACAGGGTGATCCAATATCACCTTATTTATTTATCATCTGTGCTCAGGTTATGTTTCTATTAATAATAAATGAGAAAAAAATGAAAGGCATATATGTAAATGGCATAGAACATAAGATCACACAGTTTGCTGACGATACAACCTTGATCTTAGATGGAAGCAAAGAATCCCTAATAGCTGCCTTAAATGTCCTTGAGGTCTTTGGCTCTATATCTGGACTTCAGATAAATACTGAAAAAACCAAGCTGATTTGGATTGGAAAAAAACGATACTCTTGTGACAAAATTGACATTGGGAAGAATTTGGACTGGGGAGCCACCACTTTCACTCTCTTGGGTCTCAATTTTTCAGTAGATCTCGGTTCTATTGTAAACTTAAATTATACACCAGTGATTCAAAGCCTGGAAGGACTTTTTCATGTTTGGAGCAAAAGACACCTTACACCACTTGGAAAAATAGCAGTCATAAAAACATTAGCCTTGTCAAAGCTCAATCACCTATTTCTGTCAATACCATCACCAGGAAAAGATATTTTCAAAAAAATAGAAACACTTTTTTATAAATTCATTTGGAATGGTAAGCCAGACAAAGTGAAAAGGACAATTTTGACAAAACAGTGCTGTGATGGTGGCTTAAATATGATAGAATTAAATAACTTTGACTGTGCACTTAAAATAACTTGGATACGCAGAATCTATTCCAGCTGCCACACACCTTGGTTAAAAGTTGCAGAACATTACCTTGGATCTATAAAAAAACTTCTCATGCTTGGATCAAGCTATGCTTCATATTTATCTAAGCAAACAAATAATAATTTTTGGGCTCAAACGCTAAATTATTGGAGTCGCCTGATAGCCAGTATTCCAATTAATAACACAAATGATGCTTTAAGTGATTCCCTCTGGAATAATCCCAAGGTGTCCAAGCTTCAACTTTTTTTACCGAATTGGTTCAACAAAGGCATCGTATCAATTGGCGACTTAATTTATGAAAGTGGTGACTTTCTGTCTCAAAATATCATGAAAAAGACATATAATATCAAAACCAATTTTTTAGAATATCACCGAGTTACTACTTGTGTAAATATATACATGGCAAAACTGAAGGAGAAATGTACAAGGCATCAAAAACCCCTCCTTCCAAATCAAATAAAAGTTTTACAAAAGTCAAAGAAAGGAAGTAAAGATTTCTATAGGATCCCCAATAAAGATGACCCAGGGAACCTTTTTTCGAATTACTCTTTTTGGGAAGAAGCTTTGCATATCAATATATCAAAGGACAAATGGAATCTAATATTCCGGATCTGTTTCAAAACTATAAAGAATAATGACATAATATGGATGCAATATAGAGTGCTATACAGAATTCTTGGAACAAATGATTATCTTTTCAAAATTAAGCGACGTATTGATGGTATCTGTAACTTTTGTAAACAGAAAAATGAAACCATAATACATCTTTTAGTTGAATGTGTTTTTGTAAGAAGATTCTGGTCTGAAGTAAGTACATTAATTAAATCAAAAATTGGGTTAAACTTGCCTGTGAATGCATGTAGCATAATTTTAGGAGATCTTTCAAAAAATGTATCAAATTTTCCAGTTAATGTAATCTATCTAACCGCAAAGTTTTTTATTTTCAAAATCTCAAGGTCAACTGGCATTTTGTCTGTTGGGAATTTCTGTGAATATTTAAATAGAATATATCTTGAGCAGGAATATGTTGCTAAATTGGAATTCAAACATGGCAAATTTACAAATACTTGGAGTAGCTTTATTGCATTGTTCTCTTGTTGAAAGTTAATGTAACCTTTTAAATTGCAATATTTTAAGTGATACCCACTGTGATACTGTACTATGTTGTTTGAAGTTTCTTGCTTTTTGTGAAATTGTATATACTGTGATTGTGATGTCTTTTAAAAAAAAAAAAAAAAAAAAAAAAAAAATTTATGAATTATCAAAAGTACACTTTTCATTTTTCAATGACTTTGGCTTTCTCGTTGCCATTACTCAAATGAGATTTTTTATGTAGGTAGGATCTGGCCAAAGGTAAAAGTCATTACAGTTTAGGAACGATCCAGATCATATTCTAGATATAAAAAATTCCTAAATTTTCGGAAATGCCCACCTTGGTGGAGGTCTGCACTGTACCAGTGCTTTATAGTGTTTCATAAAACTTGTACATTTCAAAGTCATTTAACGTGGTGTTGAAATGGCTGTATTGTTTCAGCATATAATTGGATTTCCTTGGTATCAAAATGGCACCCATACCCAAATGCCTGGCCCAAACATATGCATCCAGGAATGGACATTAGACTGAGTTTCTGATGCTATAATGGCCTTTAATTATCATCACTGAAATGCAGCCATTCAGTGATGGAGGTCAAACTCAAAAGTACCAAAAAGCTTGTAAATCTGTAATGGCACACATGCACAAGCAATGGGACAAGTAAAACACAATTTATTACTGAGCTTCTGTCCCATCACGTATTGCTGTTGATATTTCTGGTGGTACACAATGGCGAGGGACAGAGTTGACATGTACTTGTTTTTTTTTTTGTTATTATTCATAATTCATTCTTATTATTCATGCCTGCAAAATATGGGGTCATGGAATTCCATGGGGTTTCCGAAAAATATATTTTTATAAAAAGCACTAGAAATGCTTCTTGAAGACCGTGGATAAATGTTGTCTCGTAAATGTGTTAACCTACTACTGCCTTGCTACCAATTATCGCCAGGTACCAATTATCGCCAGACAGAATTCAAATAGATATAACTTCACCAAAAGTAGCATCTCAAGTCTAGCAAATAAGGTATCATTGTTGTACGGAAGTTCGATCGCTTAAGAAAATTGATGTCAAATATACAAGTAAAAGTCTAATAAAAAAGTGTTATTAAATTTTGAAACGTACAATATGCGTGAAAATATCTATATTTTAGTTTTGCTAAGTTGTTTTTATTTGAAATTATCTAAAATATAACGATTTTATTCATATTTAAAAGATCGCATTTCCTTTAACTGTTGTCATAGGGGACAGCGATGTACAAAAAATCGATCATTTGGTACACACCTCTTTATCGGGGGAAGAAAGTGGGAAAACACAACTAAATTTTGAAAAAGGTAGTTATATCAATTGATTGATTTTTCATCTCAGTCAGGTAAGTAAAACATCTCTAATAAAAATGCAATTTCTTTAAATTTTGCAATGGAAAGTTTTCTAAAAACAATTTTAGACTGTGCAACAACAATTATTAAATCTATTTTTACAAAGGAAAAATAAAAATATCCACGATGGACGGGTTTTCGATATGACAACGTAAATGGACAATGTTTAATATCACAATTAACCAACGCACCCAATATTATCAGACATAAAACAACTATAATAAATCCTCAAATTTGCTGGTTCAATATGTGACTGCATATTCATTCTAAAATATTGTGAAAATGCCATCCAAAAACGAGGCCAAGAGCTTATATTTTAAATGATCGAAAATGTGAATATATCGAAAACCTGTACATCGGCTATACTGTACCTGTATTTTAACATCAGAATAAAATAATTTTCCGGTAAGATTGATTACATTCGAAACGCCAGCAGTCTTCCGTTCCTCATACAACCATTCAAAATGAAGCAGATCGGAAGAAAATGAAGCCGATCCACATTTTGTCTATATCGAACTTACGCACATTTACGATAAAACTATTTCCAAAGTGAATGGAACAAATACACAACAAAATGCTTTCAAAATATGTGCACTAGCAACACAGTATTGTTGTAACCAAAATAAACTTACAGAACGTAATTCTGGATTTCTGTCACAAAATTTCCCATCATAGATGCCTTTTGTCACAATTTCTGGTAATCGTACTTGAACATCCGTCATTTTTGTGATTGTCTTCTACAGTGGAACTCTAATGAAATCCTTGACAACAGCTTTACATAAGCTGTATCTGAAAATATGTGGTGGTTTAAATACAACGAATATGTTCCTATATTTTTTCTGAATTTTAGAAATTGTCCAAAATCAATAGTATGCTTTTAACTCGTAAATAAAACATTTCAAACTCAAACTTCCTCCATTTGCATCCTTATCTTGGCAACCGAGGTCAAGGCTTTTACCTGGAAATTTCTAAAACAAAAGACGTAAAGATAGCACTAAAAATGAAAACCCGAGAAAATCCCCGGACTTTAGCGACTGAAAAAAAATATTTACATATATGTTCTGATGAAAAGAGTTGCTCTGTGCGAGTATTTCTATGTTTACTGTAAATATTAAGATGTTCGAAGCACCTTATAAATTCTTTGTCCCTTGTTTAACTTGGACAACATTCAGCCAATATTAATTCTAATGTATGTACCATAAATGAGTATCATTGGAGCGATGTTAACTGGGGCCATTTATCACATCATCAATAGCTTAAACATGTAGGAAACATTTATATTTAATCTGTTTTGTGTCACAAACCATGAATTAGGTATTGGTGTTAAAGTGTGAGCTCTAACAAGGCTCGCTCTTCTAGAAATCACTTTTTTTCATAATTGCAGTAGCAAGATGACTTCCAACCAGGGTGTTTGCAACTAAAAGAGTAGCTTCATGCATGAGACACCATCACAGTCAAGTAAGATCCCTGATATGAACAAAACAAGCCTTACAGGAATTCCTGACATGGCAAGAGAAGGAAAATTCCGAATCAAAGAAGACACCAAGGTTCCTAACCACTTCAGCAAGTGAAAGGAGATCACCAAGTTTAATAACTAGGAAATATTCACTAAATTTTACAGGCACAGTCCTTGAGCCAAACAGAATAAATTCTATCTTATCAGGATTAAGCTTAAGATTGTTTGCAGAAAGCCATTTTATGATGTCATCTGAGAAGTTTTTCAGCCTGCCAAAGGCCTCCCTGGCATGCTTGTGTGTAAGATGAACATATAACAGCATCTGCATAAAAGTGGAAACGTATGCCTGGATGATTTTGAATAACTTTGCTAAGGGGAGAAGTGTATAATGAAAACAGGATTTTCCCCAGGAGAGAGCCCTGGGGCACACCATACAATATCCTTTTGGCATTGGATAAAACAGAGCTTGCAATCCTGCATAATGCACTGATAGTGGTCACAGAGGAACAACTTGAACAAGTTTAGAACCACACCTCCAACACCAAACCAGGAACTCAGACATTTAAGGAGCGTACTATGAGCAATGGTGACAAATGCTTCAGATTGGTCCAGGAGAACAACAGCATTAATTTCACCTCTAGCAAAAGCCAGATGGTCTTCATTTTTAATTGACTGATTTAGCGATTTAGGTTTGCTTATAGGCTGACTTAATGACATTATCAAGTCCATTGTAATTATTAAGTTTAGAGATGAAGCCCAAACCAGAGACAGATCGGTAATTTTTTAATTCATCAGGTGATGATCAAGCTTTTATAATCAATGGAGAGGCAATAGCTTTTTTGAAACCAGTTGGGACAACACCTTCAGATAGGGAACAGTTGACAAATTTGGTAATTGAGGGCAAAAGAATATCTAAGCACTACTTAACCAGAAAAAGTGGGTCATTGATCTAGCAAGCAAGATTTTGTTGGTGATTTGATGATATACTTTTCAAAATTCCTCCTCAAAAATTGATTTAAAGAGGTCTAATTGAGGTAAAGCAATGAGAGCAGGTAAGGTAAACGAGTCAGTGTTAGAAAAAGAGTCTCTAATCTTACTTATTTTGTGTGAAAAAAGTAACAGAATGGTTCGCAAGACCTATCTGAATAAGAAGGAAATACTATTTCGGGAATGGAGTGTAAAACAGAGTGTAAGACCTGTCACAGTTTCTTTGAATCATGCATGAGCATTGTCATTGATAAGATTTCTGTAATAATTAGATTGTGACTGCATGGCAATTAATGAATTGTACCGGGCAAACTGTTTACAGAGTCTAGCCCAGTTTTGTGGAGACTGGTCTTTGTGCCAGATCTGTTCAAACTGGTGTCTGACAGCTTCAGCCTGCAGGTAGGACTCAGAAAGCCAACATTAGTAAACTAAGTGCCACACCAGTTACACGGTCACAATTGGATATTTGCAAATCAGCTGTAAATAAACTAAATATTTCTAATACCAAGTTCACAACTCAACCATATGATCTCATTAACCGTAACCCTTAACCCTAACCCAGCAATATGACCTAATCTCAGCTATGTAACCCCTAACCAAATATTTAACCCCAATATTTGGGTTCAGACCTTTTATCTATCTCTTTAACCCTAACCTAACCCAGCAATATGACCTAATCCCAGGTATGTAACCCCTAACCACTCACCAAATATCCTCATCTCTGGTATTTAAACCCTTGTTATAATGATTTTTTTTTGCATGCAAACCCTAATAAACCTAATAACCCCTCTTCAGAAATGACCACTAAATATATATAATAAGGTTATGTTACATTAATCACATCAAGTTGCTATTATATATTTACTGGTCATTTCTGAAGACGAGTTATTAGGTTTAGGGTTTGCATGCAAACTAATTTAATAAACTTCAAAACCTAACCTATGACCTCATCTCTGGTATTTAACCCCTTAATATAATGAGATTTCTTTCTTTTCCCTCTATAGAAATGACCATGTGACCTCATCTCAGTTATTTAATAATGAGATTTTTTGCATACAAACCTAACCCTAATAACCCCTCTCAGGAATGACCACAAAATAATAAATCTCAAACTAATCAACATCCCCAAAATACCTGACCTTATGTCACCCGTATAATCTCGATATATCAAACAATATAGAAATGCAGCATATGACTCTGAACCTTAAACCCTATCACCGCATTTCAAATTCTTAACCTCATATCAGCTGTATAATAGCCAAACACTTACAAGCATGTTCAAATATTTAATCTCAAACTAATTAACATCCCCAAAATAACTGACCTTATCTTATCTATATAATCTCTATATGTCATGCAATATACCAATTCTAAAATTCTTTGATACGACCTTAACTGAACTATTTAACCTCTAACCCTTAACATAGCATTTAAAATTCTTAACCCCATCTCAGCTGTACCCAATACCCAAACATTTACAAGCATGTACAAATGCAAATTCTCAAACCTTGATCATTATATATGGAATGTGCATAACATGATAACAATAAAAGGGATCCACATGGACATAACATGCTAAAATTGAAAGGCTCATTTAATTTCAGATTTTCATACATGCTCTCTTGCATTAAGCCTCACTGCATAATCAAGTACGACAACTACTTGCTATTTATATTCAATCCTCAATTGGGTTCCAAATGCAACGTGTACAACAACCATAATTATATACCATCTTGTCCACTTAATTCTATCATCTTATTATTCAATAAACAGAACATCATACCCTAATAATCCCTCTTCAGCAATGACCACCATCACTGAAATATCTTGTAACTAAAGAACCAGAAGTAAAATTTTACATAAACTGAATGGCCCTTGAACTATGGAAATGCATCAACTTGAATAGAGCATAACATAACAATAATGAAAGAGTCATTAAATTTCATTTTAAAATATGATGTCATGCATAATGCCTCACTGGATATGCATTATGGTGTGGAATTGTTGAACAGGTTAGTTTATTGTGCCCATGTTTAATTGGTTGAATAAGGAAAAGTTAATTTCTACTCAACCCTATGATTTTATAATCCTATGATATCAGGGCACTGCCTTAAATCTGATCATTTCATTAGACAAAGGGGGTTATTTTAATTATTATTTTCTTCTATTTAATTTAAAATATTGGATGAAGGAACAAGGATTTTCTATAACAAAGGTCAAGCAAGTTCTGACACATAGGCAGTATTTATTTCATTTAACACAGATTGTAAATTATAAGGGAAATGGTCATCTATAACTTAAAGTAAATAATCAACAAAAAAGTTATGTATCCCAAACTACACTTCCATGGGATTCAAATGCAAATTGAGCCTCCTTGACCTACTTAGCTCTTGAAGTTGGTTTTCAAGCATTTCATGGTCAACAAACCCATTTCATATGGTCAAGTAATTTTAACTTCAATAATGTAGCTATCTATTATGAACATAATTATAACAAGTCAACCCAGGATAAATTTTCTTAAGTAGCATATAATATGTCCCAATAAGACAAGCACCAGCTCACCATGCAAATTTAATTTCATTGATGCAATGGTCAGACATGCAGTACAAAGGATCAAGCTTTTTCTACCTCAAGTAATTTCAATCTCAATGTTGTAGTTATTTTATATAAACATAGTTAACTTTAGTCAAGACACTCTAATTTTTCACAAGTAGTGCATTTTATGTCTCAAGATGACCAGAAGATTTAGCTGTGTGGATCTATACAATTTTATAAAGTATAGAAACTATTTTGACCTCAAATAACCCCATTTGAAAGAATTTTGTTTGATTTGTTTGTACGCCACTTATTAGTAAGGTTATATTTCAAAACAATGCAATATAAACAATC
Source organism: Sabellastarte sp. h YS-2021 (assembly GCA_964017235.1). Classification (NCBI taxonomy): domain Eukaryota; kingdom Metazoa; phylum Annelida; class Polychaeta; order Sabellida; family Sabellidae; genus Sabellastarte; species Sabellastarte sp. h YS-2021. The sequence continues at coordinate 18,674,900 of OZ024939.1, read as the reverse complement.
ATGGAAAAATATGCACCTACAAGATCTCAATAAAATTGTTATAATTTTCAATCCACACTAAGGTTAACAATAACACATGTTTATGTCCTTGTAATCATATGTCCTTATGTAATGATATAATCTTAATTAGTTTACAGAATCATATAATAGCATAGTAATCCAATATTAAATTTGCATTGCATTATCTCCAAAATTTCCCACATTTATGACTTTATTATAACAATGTATAAACAAACAATAATGTAAAGAGTTCCTTTGGCTTCCAGGTCTTATGAAATGATAGGTATTAGCATGAATTATCTTTACTAGATACAGTGTTCTTTTAATACAGGTCAAATTTTTGTCTTTATCTTTGAACAATAAGCTTATTTCATGTCCAACATCCAAGCACTAAACTACCTTTTTGTTTAAAACTGAACTACTATATATTTAAGAGAATGTGAATCAGATTTTCAAACATGTTTCAAATTATATTTCAAATTTTGTGTTCAAATTAGCACACCTGACAATGCAAACATGCTTTATATATGTGTTGTCTATATAATTTATAAATGTAATAATTGTGTGTAAATTTTCTACACATCTAGATCTCTACATTTATTACACGTTTGGTGTAGTATGGATTATAATTAATCTTATATTACCTAAAACTATGTATATTTCCATGACTCAGGGTCCATATAGGCCCTTTACTATTTTATAGTTAGGCACATTTAAAATGACAATATAAATTGACCACTATTTATAAGCGAATTCTAAGTATTTACCCATATGGTTAGGATAATATGTGTCTAAGTTAAATCTCTTAACTCTCCAATTAAAAATTTTGTAGGTTGGTATATATAAAAGCTTGATTATTTGTGACCTTTTAATTTTCTTAATCAAAGTCGAATTACATATTCATTAACTTATATTAGAATCTTGACAAGGTATATATAGGTATATTTCATATCCATGTTTAAATTCTTTAAAGTAAGCTTTGTACGCCCTTGAGGTAGTAGTTAAATTGTGTCTTTAAGGTTACATATTAGGATCTACAAAAGTAGTATGATTCTCAGAAGAAGGCTCTTGCATAGCCTTGATATATTCTCCAAAAGGGGTTATTTCCAAATTGGCTTAAGTTTAGAAATTAGGATATTGCAAAGTTACATGATTCTCAGAAGTCGGCTTTTGGATGACCTTGGAACATTCTCCAAAAGGGGTTCTAAAATATTCATGCTAATAACAAGATCATGCATGCAATTTTCTGCAGGAAAAAGGGGAAATTTAACATGTTCAGAGTTGTGTTGACTATGCATTATTATAATAAAGTCATAAATATTGGAAATCACTGCAGGGATTATATAAATAAAAGATAAATTGCATTAGTTTGCATTAGTTTACTATTGCAAACTAATGCATTAGTTTACTATTATATGATTTTGTAAACAAATTAAGTGCTATACAAGACATAGACATGTTATTATTTCTTCATGATCATTAAGGGGTTCAGTTGAGAGCATATATGTATTGCAGCCATTGGTATTAATTCCAAGTGATTTGCAAATAACCTATCTTATTGGATTTGTGGTGTGAATGACTTGAGTTCTTTGAGGTTGAGATGTCTAGCAAGTGTTTAAGTGCAAACTTGCATGGATGAACATTGTCATTTCCTACAATGATCACCACTGAAGATCACCTCAATAATTCCAACATGTTTTTTCAGGTATCTAGATCATGGAAGTTGAAATCACTTGAGCTTAATAAATTTTATTAGTGGACATTATTGCAATTCAATTTACTCGATAGAGTGACCTCACATGGTAATCATCTTGCTTGTACTTGCTTGTCCTGAGTTTAATGATCATGAAATAGAAGCATGAAAAGCTGGAGGTCAGGTAAAAGCATGTATGGACTTTAACAATAAAATAATGTTTTAATGGCTTACACATTAATCATAGAGTTTGAAAACAATCAGAGCAAATGCCATGTACTTGTATAAGAGCAATCAGAGCAAATGACAGGTACTCATGCTTCTCAATTACACCATTGTGAGATACAGGCATAACCTTGAGATGTAACAAAGGCTTCAGTATCTTTCACTGAAAACCGCCGTCGAATTAACGTTTGTAATTTATTTGTCTCTCGAATTGTCACCGATTAATGTTTGTCACTATTTCGTTTTTAGTATTACCCACGTGGCATGGTTGAAGAAGTTTACAGAAGGGAGTTTATGAAGTAGGTATGTTTTAAACAAAATATCTGCATATACTGTAAAGCAATAGCTAATATTAATTGCTACTTGATGTATAGGTTGAATTGAAATGAATATTCGAAGCTGAAATTGAGAAATAGGCAATTTACAGACAGTTGTAAATGTGAGTTGGATAGAATCCTCTATTGTCACCCATCATAATAAAGTGACTTGCTGCTGATTGTTTTCCAAAAATTTGGAAAGAAATAGATGCATAGACTTATTTGGAATGGGTAGCATATCAATTTTTATCTTCTTTATGCTATATGTTTCAACTGTTAGTTTAATTTAGTGTTACTTTTGTAGTTGACCATGTATGTATTTTAGTTGTCACAAATTAGTCGCGAAATAGAGCAAAGTTTGTCAATTGACTAACTTCCTGTGTCATTGTCATTCTACAGTCAAATCAATGTTCGTCAGATATTTGTCATACTGTTAAAGGTTTGTCAGGTGACAAATTTCATTAAAATTATTGCCTTAGAAACATAATCAGTGGCTAATGGGTGCATACCAATCGTAGGTACCACACACCTATTGTAGTTGACCTACTTACAGTTACCTGCACTGAAAACCGCAGTCAAAGTATTTATCGTAGTTTGTTTTTGTTTTTCTCTCAGTCAATTCCTGAACTTTTGGTGATCACCTGATGCGCACAGGAAAGTCGGGAAGTTCATGAAGTGGGCTGCAGGTTTTCAAGTAAAGATTTGGACAGAATTTACCCAAAAGTTTACCCAGAATGGGTAAGATAACAATATATATCTTCTTTATATTATTTATTTCAATTGTCAGTTTAATTTGGGGCAATTGTTGTAGTTGATTAGGCCACATGAATTTTAGTTGTCACAACTTAGTCACGGAAAATACCAAAGTTTGTCAACTGACTATACCTTCCCCTGCCATTGTCAATCTGTGTCAAATTAATGTTTGTCAGATGTTCGTTATACTAGGCAAGGTTTGTCAGTTCACAAATTTCAATGAACTTATTGCTTTAAAATTATAATCAGTCATAAGCCAATTCACGGTCTCGCGAGAAAACTGCCTCTGTGAGAAATTCGGGATGAAAAGAAACAATATTTCCATTCGCAGAAACGTAAATTTTATTGCGCTACAATAGCTTACCATGTGGAACTGAATGCTTACTCGGGAGGCCACAGGCATTCGGCCAACGTCCAAGAAAAATGGACCAATAATAGTGGCGAGATGCCTTGGAATCCAGGTGACCCCACTAGTGACGTAGCCATCCACTTCCTCTTTTTGAGTTGGCTGCAAATAATGGAATACGTGCCTTTTATTGCAAAGAAAGAAAATTATTATTTCTGTGGATATACTTGTCATTGGATACTGAAACTACATCAGTTTCTTTATTTTATAGCATAGAATCTTATTTTGTGACAATTCACAGATCAGACGAGTATTTTTACCATATTTTACAACTTCTGAGTTCACGTTGTAAAGAATTAAGGACTCGTGCTGTAGCTTATATACCATACAGGACATTGGCCTGTCGAAATAAAATATTTAACCCCTATCTGCTTCCATATTTGACCATTTTAAGGGTTAAAAATATAAATTAAAGCACAAAATGAGTCCTTGTTGAAAGAAGTCATCGGAAACAACTTCTGTCCTTGTCTACACAGCAATTGCTTCCAAACTAATGCACGATTCGTGCATGCAGCTTATATACAGGAATATATGCCTGTTGGAATCAAATAAAACTAAACCTACGCATCGGATAACCGATGCAAATTTGTATCCACCAGAAAGACAACTCACCAAAGCCAGTGAACCATTGTTTGACCTTGAGGGAGGTGCCCAAGGTCAAAGCTGAACACAGCAAAAGATTCCCAGCCCATGATTTCCTATAGGTTGGTTTACCATCCCAAACCTCTTGGACAAGTAATAAGCAAGTTATAAGCACTTTTAAGCTTGGCTATCCTTGTTTGACCTTGACTAAGGGGCCCAAGGTCAAATCAGACCACACCAAAAGATTCCTAGCCCATGATTTCCTATAGGTTGGTTTACCATCCCAAACCTCTAGGACCAATGATAAGCGAGTTATTAGCACTTTTAAGTTTGGCTATCCTCATTTGACCTTGAAGGAGAGGTCCAATGTCAAATCCGACCACACCAGAAGATTCCCAGCCCATGATTTCCTATATGTTGGTTTACCATCCCAAACCTCTAGGACCAATAATAAGCGAGTTATAAGCACTTTTAAGTATGACTGTCCTCATTTGACCTTGAAGGAGGGGCTAAAGGTCAAATGTGACCACCTCAGAAGATTCCCAGCCCATGATTTCCTATAGGTTGGTTTACCATCCCAAACCTCTAGGACCAATAATAAGCGAGTTATAAGCACTTTTAAGTATGACTGTCCTCATTTGACCTTGAAGGAGGGGCTAAAGGTCAAATGTGACCACATCGGAAGATTCCCTGCCCATGGTTTCCCATTACTTGGTTTCACATTGCAAGCCTCTAGGACCAATAATAAGCGAGTTACAAGCACTTTTAAGTTTGGCTATCCTCATTTGACCATGAAGGAGGGGCCCAAGGTCAAATCCGTCCAAACCAGAAGATTCTCAGGGTGTGATTTCCTATATGTTGGTTTACCATCCCAAACTTCTAGGGCCAATAATAAGTGAGTTATAAGCACTTTTAAGTTTGGCCATCCTCATTTGACCTTGACGGAGGGGCCCAAGGTAAAATCTGAGCACACCAGAAGATTCCCAGTCCATGATTTCCTATAGGTTGGTTTACCATCCCAAACCTCTGGGACCAATAATAAGCGAGTTATAAGCACTTTTAAGTTTGGCTATCTTTGTTTGACCTTGAAGGAGGGGTCCAAGGTCAAATCCGACCATACCAGAAGATTCCCAGCCCATGATTTCCTATATGTTGGTTTACCATCCCAAACCTCTAGGACCAATAATAAGCGAGTTATAAGCACTTTTAAGTATGACTGTCCTCATTTGACCTTGAAGGAGGGGCTAAAGGTCAAATGTGACCACCTCAGAAGATTCCCAGCCCTTGATTTCCTATAGGTTGGTTTACCATCCCAAACCTCTAGGACCAATAATAAGCGAGTTATAAGCACTTTTAAGTATGACTGTCCTCATTTGACCTTGAAGGAGGGGCTAAAGGTCAAATGTGACCACATCAGAAGATTCCCTGCCCATGGTTTCCCATTACTTGGTTTCACATTGCAAGCCTCTAGGACCAATAATAAGCGAGTTACAAACACTTTTAAGTTTGGCTATCCTCGTTTGACCATGAAGGAGGGACCCAAGGTCAAATCCGTCCAAACCAGAAGAATCTCAGGGTGTGATTTCCTATATGTTGGTTTACCATCCCAAACTTCTAGGGCCAATAATAAGTGAGATATAAGCACTTTTAAGTTTGGCCATCCTCATTTGACTTTGATGGAGGGGCCCAAGGTAAAATCTAAGCACACCAGAAGATTTCCAGCCCATGATTTCCTGTAGGTTGTTTTACCATCCCAAACCTCTGGGATCAATAATAAGCGAGTTATAAGCACTTTTAAGTTTGGCTATCCTTGTTTGACCTTGAAGGAGGGGTCCAAGGTCAAATCCAACCACATCAGAAGATTCCCAGCCCATGATTTCCTTAGGTTGGTTTACCATCCCAAACCTCTAGGACCAATAATAAGCGAGTTATAAGCACTTTTTAGGTTGGCTATCCTCATTTGACCTTGAAGGAGGGGTCCAAGATCAAATCTGACCACATCAGAAGATTCGCAGCACATGATTTCCTATCGGTTGGTTTCACATTGCAAACCTCTGCAACCAATAATATGGGAGATATAGACATTTTTAAAGTCCACTATGTGGGTTACTTTGGCACTCCGTGGATGACCTGGAATTTAGAACTCCAAGGTCAAATGTCTGCAAGGTTGTAGAGGACATGTATATCTGTTATAAATATCACCTATGAAGAGATTCAACCTTCTACCTATGAGAACCAGCCAGTAGAAAAATGTAGATAAGTTTCAAAGTGATACCCCCGGCGGCCATCTTGTTTTTCAGAATGAGGCTAATTTCAGTCCCAGAGAAGTTTACCCCCAATGAAGATATCCTGCAAATTTGGTGAACCTAGCTGGTGTAGTTTTTCTCTGAGAGCGTTAACGCCGAAAATCTCTACGCGCTGCAGCGGCGGCGTACCGAATGCTAAACCAAAGTATCCACCGGATGCCTACTGTGGATACAATTATCCATTATTTGAGACATATTGCTCAAAGACAAATTTTTTTTAAAAGTCATGTCTGAATATTTTTTTGCCATTCTTGTAACAAAAAATTGGACTGGGAGGCCTGGGTTTGATTCCCAGTGTTGTGGAACGAGACATCATAGCTCAGTGACAGAGCACTCAGTCTGTTATTTTGTTGTTGCAATACTACAACATGAAAAATTATGTATATTTTAAAGAAAATTTACTTCAATTGTTTAATATGTTGGGTGTTAAATTGTGTTGGTACATATCTCTTACTGAGGATCAAATATGAGTTTAAAATACCCCTTTTTAACCCCAGCTATCCGTATTCTATTATCTCCCTCCCGGCTCGCCGGCGGGAGATTATAATTTGCACCATGTGTGTGCATGCGTACGTGCGTGCGTGGGTCACGCAGTTTTCTCTGAAACTACTACAGTTACACATTTTCACCCCACAGCCCTTAAGGGCTGTCGGGGTATTGTTTTCACCCATGGTGTCCAGATGGGTGGGCGGGTGGGCTTTGACCTTGCCGTAGTGACCTTGAGTTTGAAAATCTTGTCCGGGCTATATCTCGCTAACCATAAGGTGTAGGAAGTTGATACTTGGCAGGGACATTACTGTAGGTGTCCAACGTCATGGTCTGACCTTGATTTGACCTTTGACCTTGCCATAATGACCTTGACCTATAAAATCTTGTCCGGGCTATATCTCAGAAACTGTAAGGTGTAGGAAGTTGATACTTGTTAGGAACATTGGTTAGAGGGTGTAGATGTGCAACGTCAAAGTGTGACCTTGATTTGACCTTTGACCTTTGCCGTAGTGACCTTGACCTATAAAATCTTGTCCAGGCCATATCTCAGAGACTGTAAGGTGTAGGAAGTTTATACTTGGTAGGGACATTGGTTGAGGGTTTTAGGTGTGCCATGTCATGGTGTGACACTGATTGACCTTTGACCTTGCTGTATTGACCTTTAAAATCTTGTTGCACCTTTGGGTCTGTCTGTTGATGCAGATTAAGCACTGTTAAAGTCATATTAGAATTCATTAAGCATTTCCTTTTGCAAGTTCCCATTGTAACAGATAGAATTTCATCAAGTGAGCCACAGGCTTTTCTCCAACACCACACACAAGCATTCATTGAATGTATTGCCACTTCTGTATGCATGGGTAATATTCAAAACATCCAAACCATAATTCGGCCATTTTTGGTTTACTGATAAGTGCTGTCATTTTATTATTGAATTGTTTTGTTTTAATAGTTCATCTTTACATACATTTCTTTTCCTTAGATATTATTTTCTCTACTTAAGCATTATTTGGACCTTGATATAACTGACACTGCTCTGAAAGTATCTTGAACTTTGTACTATTATACTACTTCTATATCTCATGGTGTTGAAAAATATTTCCCCAGGCTGTGGGGTACGGGCATCTCTGATGCTATTTTTGATAAATTACTTGTCCTAATGAATTTTTACACTCTTCAAAAAATTTTTGGTTTGGTGAACTTTGGCCTACCTTTGAGTGAGTAATAGCACTTTTACCTAATATAATTATATGGCTTATAACTCTCAAACTATTGCATTTAGAGTATTTTGTTGCAATATGTTGTTCAGCTACTTTCTCCACAGCTACAACATGGTCAGCAGTTTGGAAGTGTATCTCCATAGCTAAGTGAGTAATAGCTACTTTCTCAATTTTTAATGATAACCATAATGAGTAAATGGCTTATATCTTCAAAAGTATTGCAGCTACACAATTTCTCTCAAATATGTTGTTCATCTATGTTTTACCCGACAGCGCATGGTGTCCGGATGGGCGGGCAGGCGGCGGGAAAAAGTTTGTCCAGACTGTATCTCACAAACCGTAAGGTGTAGGGAGTTGGTACTTGGTAGGGACATTCGTTAGGATGTGCAACGTCATGGTCTGACCCTGATTTGATGGATGGGCGGGCAGGCGGCGGGAAAAAGTTTGTCCAGACTGTATCTCACAAACTGTAAGGTGTAGGGAGTTGGTACTTGGTAGGGACATTCGTTAGGATGTGCAATGTCATGGTCTGACCCTGATTTGACCTTTGACCTTGCCGCAGTGACCTTGAGTTTGAAGATCTTGTCCAAGCTATATCTCGGAAACCGTAAGGTGTAGGAAGTTGATACTTGGTAGGAACATTTGATAGGGGATGTAGGTGTGCAACGACATGGTCGGACCTTGATTTCACCCTTGACCTGGCCGTAGTGACCTTGACCTATAAAATCTTGTCTGGGCTATTTAATGCTCAGCGGGAGATACACACCGCGGCAGTGGTCTTGTTTTGAGTGTACTTAGCTTGTTACCTGGACTATAATCAGGGTCTCCAACAATTATTAAGCAGGTTTTGGGAGCGCTTATTTGTTTTCATGTTGGTTTGATTGATCGCTACCCCTGGATTATGTAGTAAGGAGATTGGTTTGGGGTGTAGGTATGCAACATCATGGTCTGACCTTGATTTGACCTTTGAACTTGCCGTAGTGACCTTGAGTTTGAAAATCTTGTCCGGGCTATATCTCAGAAACTGTAAGGTGTAGGAAGTTGATACTTGGAAGGGATATTGGTTAGGGGGTGTAGGGGTGCAACATCATGGTGTGACCTTGATTTGACCTTGCCATAGTGACCTATAAAATCTTGTCGGGACTATATCTCAGAAACCGTACAGTGTAGGAGTTGGTACTTAATACAGATATTGGTTAGGGGGTGTAGGTGTGGTGTGGCCTTGATTTGACCTTTGACTTTGCTGGAGTGACCTTGACCTATAAAATCTTGTCCGGGGTATATTTCGGAAACCATAAGGTGCAGGAAGTTGATACTGGATATCGACATTGGCTATGGTGTGTAGATGTAAAATATCATGGTGTGACCTTAATTTGACCTTTGACCTTGCCATAGTGATCTTGACCTATAAAATCTTTTCCGGGCCATATCTCGGAAACTGTATGGTGTAGGAAGTTGATACTTGATAGGGACATTGATCGGGGGTTATATGTGTGCAACGTCATGGTGTGACCTGGATATGGCCTTTGATCTTGCATATCTGATGCTATTTATCTATCTATGGGGATATGTGATACTATTTTATCTCTCTTATATCTCTCCTATATCTTTTTCTTGAATCTTGGTTGTTGCAACTTGGGGGTCTCTTGATAAAGATTAAGCACTGTTAAAGTCATATTAGAATTCATTAACCGTTTTACTTTTGCAACTTCCACAGTAACGGATGGTAGTGTATCAAGTGAGCCACAGGCTTTGCCCCAACTCTACATAAAAGCATGTATTGCCACATCTGTATGTATGGGTAATATTCAAAACATACAAACCATAATTCGACCATACAAATGAATATCATAATGGCAGAAGTCTTAAAGCATCATAATTTTTAGTTTACTTCAATTGTCTTGTTTTAATACTTAATCTGTAAATGCAATTTCTTTCTGTTAGATGTTATTTTCTCTACTTAAACATTATTTGGATGCTGACACTGATCTGAAAGTATCCCAATCTGTGTACTGTTTCACTACTTCTATATCTCATGGTGTTGAAAACTATTTCCCCAGGCTTTGGGGTACAGGCATCTCTGATGCTATTGTCAATCTTATTACTTTCACCATTATATATATGCTACCTAAACTATCTCAGGTTTTAGATGTGGTATATAAAATCTAACATATTATTATATCTACCGGAGGCATCCGGTGGATACTTTGGTTTTGCGTTCACTACGCGCTGCGCATAGAGATATTTTTGTATTAACCCTCTCAGAAGAAAACTACACTAAATTTGCAGGAAATCTTCATTGGGGGGTAAGATTCTCTGGGACTGAAATGGCCGCCGGGGGCATTTCTTTGAAAATTATATACCTTTTTCTACTGGCTGGTTGTCATAGGTAGAAGGCTGAATCTCTTCATAGCTGATATGTATAACAGATATACATGCCTTCTACAACCTTACAGACATTTGACCTTGAAGCTCTTAATTCAAGGTCATCCACGGAGTGCCAAAGTAACCCAAATAGCGGACTTTAAAAGTGTCTATATCTCACTTATTATTGGTTCTAGAGTTTTGCAATGTTAAACCAACCTCTAGGAAATCATGTGCTGCGAATTTTCTGATGTTGTCCAATTTCACCTTGGACCCCTCCTTCCAGGTCAAACAAGGATAGCCAAACTTAAAAGTGCTTATAACTCACTTATATTGGTTCTTGAGGTTTGGGATGGTAAACCAACCAATAGGAAATCATGGGCTCGGAATGTTATGGTGTGGTCAGATTTGACCTTGGGCCCCTCCTTCAAGGTCAAAAGAGAATAGCCAAACTTGAAAAGTGCGTACAAGTCACCGATTATTGGTCCTTCAGGTTTCGGATGGTAAACCAACATATAGGAAATCATGGGCTGGGAATCTTCTGGTGTGGAAAGATTTGACCTTGGGCCCCCCTTCAAGGTCAAATGAGGATAGCCAAACTTAAAAGTGCTTATAACTTGCATATTATTGGTTGTACAGGTTTGGGATGGTAAACCAACCTACAGGAAATCATGGGCTGGAAATCATTTGGTGCGGTCAGATTTGACCTTGAGCCCCTCCTTCAAGGTCAAATGAGGATAGCCAAACTTAAAAGTGCTTATAACTCACTGGTTATTGGTCCTTGAGGTTTGGGATGGTAAACCAACCTCTAGGAAATCATGGGCTGGAAATCTTCTGGTGTGGACAGATTTTACCTTGGGCCCCGTCTTCAAGGTCAAACGAGGATAGCCAAACTTAAAAGTGCTTATAACTCACTTATTGTTGGTCCTAGAGGTTTGCAATGTGAAACCAACCTACAGGAAATCATGTCCTGCGAATTTTCTGATGTTGTCAGATTTGAACTTGGGCCCCTCTTTCAAGGTCAAATGAGGATAGCCAAACTTAAAAGTGGTTATAACTCCCTTATTATTGGTCGTACAGGTTTGGGATGGTAAACCGACTTATAGGAAATCAGGGGCTGGGAATCTTCTGGTTTGGTCAGATTTAACCTTGGATCCCTCCTTCAAGGTCAAATGAGGATAGCAAAACCTAAAAGTGGTTATAACTCCCTTATTATTGGTCCTAGAGGTTTGCAATGTGAAGCCAACCTACAGGAAATCATGTCCCGCGAATTTTCTGATGTCAGATTTGACCTTGGACCCATCCTTCAAGGTCAAACAAGGATAGTCAAACTTAAAAGTGCTTATAACTCGCTTATATTCGTCCTAGAGGTTTGGGATGGTAAACCAACATATAGGAAATCATGGGCTCGGAATCTTCTGGTGTGGACAGATTTGACTTTGGGCCACTCCTTCAAGGTCAAACGTGGATAGCCAAACTTAAAAGTGGTTATAACTCCCTTATTATTGGTTGTACAGGTTTGGGATGGTAAACCAACTTATAGGAAATCAGGGGCTGGGAATCTTCTGGTGTGGTCAGATTTAACCTTGGATCCCTCCTTCAAGGTCAAATGAGGATAGCCAAACCTAAAAATGGTTATAACGCCCTTATTATTGGTCCTATAGGTTTGTAATATGAAACCAACCTACAGGAAATCATGTCCGAATTTTCTGATGTTGTCATATTTGACCTTGGACCCATCCTTCTAGGTCAAACAAGGATAGCCAAACTTAAAAGTGCTTATAACTCGCTTATATTCGTCCTAGAGGTTTGGGATGGTAAACCAACCAATGGGAAATCATGGGCTCGGAATCTTATGGTGTGATCAGATTTGACCTGGGGCCCCTCCTTCAAGGTCAAACAAGGATACCAAACTTTAAAGTGCTTATAACTTGGTTATTATTGGTTCTAGAGGTTTGGGATGGTAAACCAACCTACAGGCAATCATGGGCTTGAAATCTTTTGGTGTCTACAGATTTTACCTTGGACCCCTCCTTCAAGGTCAAACGAGGATAGCCAAACTTAAAAGTGCATATAACTCGCTTATATTGGTCGCAGAGGTTTGGGATACTAAACCAACCTCTTGGAAATTGTGGGCTCGTAATCTTATGGTGTGGTCAGATTTGACCTTGGCCCCTCCTTCAAGGTCAAAAGAGGATGGCCAAACTTATAAGGGCTTATAACTCACTTATTATTGGCCCTTGAGGTCTGGGTTGGTAAACCAACCTCTAGGAAACCATGGGCTGGAAATCTTCTGGTGTGGACAGATTTGACCTTGGGCACCCTCTTCAAGGTCAAACGAGAATAGCCAAACTTAAAAGTGCTTATAACTCACTTATTGTTGGTCCTAGAGGTTTGCAATGTGAAACCAACCTACAGGAAATCATGTCCTGCGAATTTTCTGATATTGTCGAATTTGACCTTGGGCCCCTCTTTCAAGGTCAAAAGAGGATGGCCAAACTTATAAGAGCTTATAACTCACTTATTATTGGTCCTTGAGGTCTGGGATGGTAAACAAACCTCTAGGAAACCATGGCCTGGAAATCTTCTGGTGTGGACAGATTTGATCTTGGACCCCTCCTTCAAGGTCAAACGAGGATAGCCAAACTTAAAAGTGCTTATAACTCACTTATTGTTGGTCCTAGAGGTTTGCAATGTGAAACCAACCTACAGGAAATCATGTCCTGCGAATTTTCTGATGTTGTCGAATTTGACCTTGGACCCCTTCATCGAGGTCAAAAGAGGATAGCAAATCTTATTATTGTTGGTTTCTGTGCATTTAAAAGAAAATGATTCAAGTTATTTTGCTAAAGTTAGGCATACATTTGGCTTGCTTGGTATTGCATTTGGCACTGTTAGCTCTGTGGGTAAGCGAGTAAGAGCTATTAAGGTACACTCGAAAATTTTTGACCCAGAAGGTACTACAGAAGTATTCTATTCAAAAGTGATTTTCGCCACTTTTGGAGGCCATCTTGTAGTTTAGTGGAAAAGAAAAAATTGAACCATTGCTTGGAAACTGTAAGAGATAGAGATCCATAGGGTAGTGGAAAAGTATCCTATACATAAGGGTAAAATTTCAATTTTCATAAATTTTGGCGGCCATCGTGGATTTTAGCTGAAAATAAAAATTTAAAATATCTTGGAAACCGTATATAAGAGAGCAATTTCGAGTGAATTTTTGACCTGGAGGGTAGTAGTGAAGTAGCCTATACAAAAGGATAAAATTTTAATTTTTGCAAATTTTGGTGACCATCTTGGATTTTAGCTGAAGATAAAAAATTGGAAATATCTCCGTAACAGTAAAAAGATGGAGCAATTTCGAGTGAATTAGTGAGAAATTTACATACTTTGTCGTCAAATACTCACCTGACAAAATAACTTTATATTTAGCAATTTTATGACAAGCTTTTACTGTGCCTATTTACTACTTTTCAGATACTGACCCCTGACTGACCAGTATATTTGACTTTTATGACAACTTTTCACTCTGTCTGAAATGACTACCTTTCCTATATATTGTGTGACAACTATGTTTGCATGCATTAGTCATAAACTAGTCACTTTTGGCTAACTAAAGGCAAATATATTTGACAATTTTATGACAAACTTGTTACCGTGCCTGAAAAGACTATACCTTTTACTTATTGACAAATGAGTGTGATATATTAATCATAAAAGAGTCACCTCTGAAAAAAACTAACAAGTGTACATCAGTCAGATGTGACTACTTTGTGACTAATGTATGACAAACATTCATTTGTGAATAAGTAAAAGGTAGTCGTTTCAGGCATGGTACAAAGTTTGTCATAAAATTCTCAAATATATTTGTCTTCAGTTTTTCAGAGGTGACTAGTTTGTGACTAATATTTGACAAACATACAGTTGTCAATGTGGAAAAGGTAGTCATTTCAGGCACAGTAAAAAGTTTGTCATAAAATAGTCAAATATACTGATCATTAGTTAGTCAGAGATGACTATTTTGTGACTATGTGGTGACTGATATATGACATACTATTGACTAATATGTTTGACTATCTTTGGACAAACTTTTTACTGTGCCTGAAATGACTACCTTTGGCACAGTGACAAGTGTATGTTTGTCATATATTAGTCAGAAAATAGGCATCTCTGACTAACAACTAGCAAGTGTATGCTAGTCATTAATTAGTCATTAACTTGTCATTAGTTAATCAGAGGCGACTTTTCTGACTAATATATGACAAACTAATGACTAATAAAAGTTGTTTATTGACAAGTTTATGACTAGATATACTTGACGAGTTTTAAACAAATAAACACTAGTCATTAGGATAGTCATCTCAGGCACAGTAATGCTAACTTTTTTTGTCACTTATTTGTCATTTCGGTTTTCAGTGTTCAAGCAAGTGTAAATACATTCAAGTAATAATAATATAATAGAAAAAGTTGTTGAAGAAATCCTCTAATGCACTGGAATCCACAAAAAGGACAGTCCTTAAATGTAGTGAAACTTTAAGCCAGCAAGTACCTGGCAGGGGTGGTTGACAATGGTGATGGGTAAGCTAGTCTAAATAGGTAAGTCTTAATTTGGTGTCTAAAGCTTGAAATGGTATGTTTTGATCGGACACAAATTGGGAGGCTGATGCAACTGAGACAAAAACATGCCTGAGTATGGCCTTTCTGTAATGGACTTAAGAAACTGATACTATTTCTATGTGTCAGACTACTAGACTTGATCAAGGATGACATATGGGATTTTGGAGGAATTTATGGCTTTAAAAATGAGGTTGTATTCAAAAAGGATACAACATGAAATTGGAAGCCAGTAGAGTTTTTCTAAATGGGTGTGACATGACTGATTTTGTCCAATCTGAAAACAATGTGGCAGAGACCTTTTTGAACTTTCTGAAGTTAGTAACACTGCCCTTGCTGACCCCATGTAGTAGGGAATTACAATTCTCTAATAGACTACTGCCCATAGTTTTTGTCACAAGAGCTGCAGCATTAACAGTTAGAAATTTACAGATATGTTCCAAATCCCTACGGTGATAACAGGCATAACAAAACTTACCTATATGATTATCAAAGGTATTTTTTTAGTCAAAAGCGACAACTAGATTTGTTACTTCCTGTGCCACCATTTTAGATTTAGGAAGGAATGTAAGAGGAAGTTTTGCATATTTTCCCATGATTTTTATGTAGCATTGTTTGCAAATATAGCCTTCTTAATAATTGACTTATGACCAAATTAAACAAAACTTTAAATGGGGTTATTTGTGGTCAAAGTAGTTTCCATACTTTCTCAATAACCACTTTGTGAGATACAGACAAGTTCTTTGAGATTTAACAAAGGTTGTTTCAGGATCTTTGCAGCAAGTGCAAATATTTTCATGTAACATTAGATATGCTCGTTAGAATGTATAGAGTGTGAACTTTAACCCTAGTTTGGACTTAGATTTATAAAGATTTTATTGAGAGATTGCATGTGTGTATTTTAGCATGAACGTTTACGATGCATTATTTGCCAGTATAACCATCATAAATTGTGACCTTTGACCAGATTAAAAATGATTCTTGCAACTTGGGTTGGTTGTGTTCAAAAAAGCCTCCATAGCATTTGTATTAGCTAATTGTTCATGGTCAGTTGCCTTTGAGTGTTATCTTTTACAACCTTCAGATTATTGTGTTTACACACGTGGATGCTTTTCATTTAAATAATTAATCACACACTCAAGTGGTAAGTTAGTTTTTGGATTCAAATGTTATATGTGCTGGTCATCCTGAGACTATGCGCTAATTGTGAAAATTTGGACTGTCTTGACTAAAGTTAATTATGTTATATAAAATAACTACATCATTGAGGTTGAAATTACTTGAGGTAGCCTTTTTACTGTGGTTGAAATGACTTGATCCTTTGACCTGCATGTTTGACTATTGTCATCAATGAAATTTATTTTGTATGGTGAGCTGGTGCTTGTCACCTTGGGACATTATATATGCTACTAAAGAAAATTTGCCCTAGATCAACTTGTTATCATTATGTCTGTAAAAGATAGCTACATTATTGAAATTAAAATTACTTGACCCTATGATCTGAGTTTATTGACCATGAAATGCTTGAAAGCAAGTAAAAATAATCATGTTGCCTTAATGCTGACCTACAAGGGCAGGTGTAGGCTTTTATAGGAAAAATATTAATCAAAGGGTTGAGTGCTGATCTTGAAGTTGTGGGTTCTCCATATGAATTGAGTCCATACACCATCCTTCAAGGGGATCTGGATATATATTTTGTACATAGTGATAAATTAATGTTAGGGTTGGGTGGTGATGTTGGTTGTGGAATTCCTAGTTATTAGAAATATGAAGTCCAGGACTTGCTGGTGGTATGGCCATTGTCCATTTAATCTGCTGATCTCATATTGAAGGCTGGATAGAGGTTTCTGCATAGTATCTAAGTGCAAATTGACCATCCTTGACCTATTTAACAGACTGGCCAATCAAAGATTTCACACCTCTTGTATTTAAATTCCATCATGTGATGTTGTCAGCTGATTTTTTAACAGTCCACAATTATGAGTGTCCTGGTTTGCACCAGTGATGACAGACCCTCAAGTACCCTATTTTATTAAAATGGGTTACCTTGTGCATAGGTTTAAAATAAATCAATCCTTGCCATCATCAACACACTTTCTTGCATTCTAGTGCACTACTCATGTCTCTGATGGCTTTGCAGCTCTGATGTCAGTGCCCTACTTATGGCTTTGTGGCTCAGGTAGGTTGCGGCTTTGTATGTTGAAAGACTCTTAAGGCTTGTTCGTCTGTATTCTGCTAGACAATGATGTTCTTTAAGAAGAAATAGGGAACCTTTTAAACACAGGTTATCTTTGTATAGATATATACATATAAAAGTTTAAACAACTGAAATTTTATAAGGCCTTCTTTTGTGGTCAAATATACAGAGGAATGGGAAAAATTGGAAATAATTAGATAAATGGTGTAATAGCAATTAAATATTTCTAGCTTGTGTGAGATTTCTTTCATTATCATTTTTTCTACCTTATAACATTGCTTTCCAGTAATAAAGTCTCTTTGCAACATAACTTTCACAAAAAAGAACTACAAAAAAACATTTTTTTTTGGTAGTTCTATGTACACTCAGTGAAATATATAGTGTTAAATCAGAAAGTAAAAATAATTGTATTAGCCCTATAATAACCCCACAATAGGTTTCAGTCTACCTAACACATTAATGAGTTAGGTAGACTGGTTAAATTTGTGTAAGCATTGGGGGAGATATTTTATTCTGCACATATATGATCAAATCCTTTTATGAAATATGTATGCATATCTCAACCATATCTTCACATACAGTCTAACATGAAGCCGTTCTATGCACTGGTGCTACGCACTATCAATGGTTGCTAGGTTGAATGTTGAAACAAGTGCCAGCATTTGACATATGTATAGAAGCAAATATTTATGTCCATAAAGGTATTTTAAAGATGCTATTCTACTTTTTCCATTAAAGCACATAAAAAGTGGTCTGGTGATCTAAGATTAAAATGGAAGTTTTCATACATGATGATACCTGTGGGTCCCCATTTTAATTAACTTTAACATAATGTAATTGATAACAAAATTCAGGTAGGGTTTTGCAATAAAAATGAAATGATCTATTTGGAATTAATATTACTTTCAACACATTGCACAAAGTTCACATTACAACTGGTAGTTGAGGTTATAAAGGAAAGCAGGGCACGCTACTTGCTCTCACGATTCTGCACTAAGAATTATTGGCACCAGAAATGGGCCATAAAGGTGTGTTTAAATATTTAAAAGTTTTGTAAAGTGCCCAGTCCTTGTGATGAAAAGGTTAATGTTTTTAATTCGCACCAATTCAACCTCCATACTGTACTTATAAATTGTCAATAGGTTTGACTTCTATTTCATTTTATGACCCTTTTGGTATGAGCAGCATTACAGCATGATTTCATGTGTTGATAATGTCTGATGTAATTTACATGTGTCTACTGATGTTAAAGCTGTCATACAATATGCAGCATGGTTTCTAAAAGTATCAAATTAACTGTATGCAGTTATTTTTAAAATATACTTTTAAAAAAATGTTATTGTAAGAGAAACTGAGTTGTATGCTTGACCTTGCTGGGATTTGGATTTAGCTAAAATTTTAATATCCCCTTAAGTTTATATAAGATATCCCCTTAATATCCCCTTAATATCCCCTTATCAGTTTGCCATTGTTTATGTGTTTGGTAGACTGGTTAAATTGTGTTGTGAGATTTTTGATGTAGTTGATCCGAATTAATTTAGTCACACTCTTTAAGTTCTGGTATTGTTTATCATGTGGGTCAATTCACCACCCAGACTTTCATCTGATATTTATTATTGTACTGACCTTTGTAATTGCATATAATATCAAAGAACTTGTGATTGCAATTTTTAATCTAAACCCTTTTAAACTTGATGTTGAAACATTTTGAACTCTCCTTAAACTGCTAGATGTATGTTAAAAATATAGTCCAAATAACACACTCCTGGGGTAATTAATCTCTGATGCACATCATGAGACATGCCCATTTTGTCTCCATAAAAGGATCTTTTGCGTATCTACTTAGATTCACTTGAAACTTTACTGTGCCCTTGATGGGCTTTAGTGTGACAATAATAAGTTTGATATACTGATTAAATTGTCTTGTAAAATTTATGCAAGCCTTGAGGGAGATATTATATTCATAGTGTTGAGTGCCTGTGTTGATTTTGGTATGGAGCAGGAGCTAAACTTTATTTGGTATTTAATATGATTAGTATCTTTTGTTATTGCATATACACCTTTCATAACCTTCAGTTGATTACTTTGAGGCACTAAAGTTATTTGTCAAGGTTAATATACTCAAATTTTTAACCTTAAGGAAAAAACCTTTTTCAATTTTATCACCGTTAGCATTTTCCATTTGGTTGTGAATGTAATCCTACATTTAAATGTGTGTTGTGAAGAAAACGAAAAGAGTCAAGTGTTGATCTTGATCAGGATATTTAGTATCCATCTGACCTGGTTCACTTTAATTTGGAGGAATTATCTTATTTATATTTGACCTTAAGTTTGATAAACTATGGTACTTGTAACTTATCCAAACAACAAATTTATAATAAACATAACATCACATGGGATTAATTCTACTTTTGGGATGGTATTCTTAACAACCAATCTTGGGAGATTGACAATTCATGAATTAATTGTAAATTCATAATGCTGTCTACAGACAGAATGTCAGTGTATAATAAAACTTCAATTTCAATCTCAGATTTGTAGACCATTTTTGCACGGGTTTCAATGAAAGTTGAAGCTCTACAAAATACCTATCTGGGAATAATATTTACTTGAAATGTTTAAAAACACAAATGTTGAGGTTGTGTAGTTCGATGGCAAAATATGTTGTTGAAAACTTTGCAAAAATATTAAGGTGTGCACAGAAAATCTATCAACTTTCAAAATCAGAGATGGGAATCAGGTATCACGAAGTTTATCTGTATAAACCTTTAAGAGATATGTGATTCTAAATTAATGATCATCATTGACACTTTGTGAATAAAACACATAAAATAAACTACATAATTTAATTTAGAGAAAATATGTCCATAAATGTCATATTACAAACATTGTATGTAATATACTTTAAAAGACAAAAGTGTATGTAATAAGCTTTTAAAAGATATAATGCACAGCTTACTTTTATGCTTTTGTCTATCTGGCTATTTCTGCCTTTTCTCCAACACATTTTCTCTTGTATATATACTATGCTTATTTTTTCTGCATTAGTTCTCGCACAAAACAGTGCTTTAAATTAATTTTGCAAAGTTCTGGAGATACTTTATTATTGGTGAATTATGTACAACAGTTTAAAAATTGATAATGTTTTAGTGGCAATAAAAGAAATCCCACAAGAGCCAGAAACAATGAATCAGTACTACAATATTCTTCTAGTCAGTACGCTTTATATAATTACATTATCAGTTGTTTAAATCATTTATATGAGTTAATATCTTTATAAGGACAGCCTGTGTTTAAAAGGTTCCTTTTTCATCTTCAAGATTACCATAGTCTATCAGAATATAGATCAAAAATAAAAATATATTATGTAACTTTGCAAATTAAATTCAGAAAAGTGCAACATGATGGCTACAAAATAATGTATATATGTTTGTTTACATCAACAAACATATATACATTATTTTGTAGCCGTCATGTTTGTTGATGCACTGAAAATTATTAATTTGTCGAAATGGTGCCTAAAACAACAAGTTTCCAAATTGGCTAATTTAAATACCATTTTCTTGTTGGATGATAGCCAAATGTTGATAACTTATTACTCAGATTAGCTGAAAACTGATGATAAGAAAAATAGTGCACTTAAGCTTAATTTCATAAGAACTTGGCCAATAACAGGTGGCCAAAATGACAAATTAATTGGACTATCAAGGTCATGTTCTTGTCATAAGTTTGTCCGTTAATTTGTCCAACAAGAAAGTGACAAGTTAAAATTTGTCAATTGGGAAGTTTGTCATTTTAGGCACCATTTTGACAAAGTCTTGACGAATTAATGCTTGTCAGAGGTTTTCAGTGTGTACCTTTGGCTTAAGATTTTTTCTTGATAGTAGAACGGTTATTAAGTTAACGGTTCTGTTGAACTGTAAATGTGTATCTAGAAGGCTGATTAAATAGAATTATTTTCTCATACTATTGAGATTTGTCTTTGACAGTTTTCAAATAATATATTCCAATGTATGACAAATTCAGAATTATTCTGAAAGAGCCTAATCAACAATAATAACATTAAAAATTACAAGTTTAATAAAATTTTCTCATAATCCAAGTAATTTGGTGCAACACATATTTGCATGTTTGATTTCTAAAATATTTCAAAATATCACAATTGCTCACCACTCTCACATTTTGGAAAAGTACACTTGAACTACATTCACAACATCTCTAAATTTTCATCCAAAGTAAAATATATTGAATGTTTTAATCTAATGTTGGAGTGAGAACTTCTTTTCTTTTATGTTTTTGCTTTTTCTCATTCCTTCCATTACATGAAGATTACTATTTGTGACATAGTCTACTGGGCTTTGAAAATTTTTAAATCTAATAGCTAAAATGTCAAAATTAACAATATGTACTTTTTTTCATCCCTATTAGCTTATACTAGAATTCAAGAACATAGTGTTCTTTAATAAAGGTGAAAAAGGTAATCTCCATCTTTCAACCATGAGCTTATTTTATTTTAAACATTTGAGCACTGAACTACTTATTTGTTTAAAATTGAACTGCTAAATTGAGGTATTAATCATTTTGACTTTATACCTGAAGTAATGAGAAATATTAGTGCTCATAAAATCATTTACATATTGAAACAAAAAGAAGTTAATTGCTTATAAATTAAGATTTGATCAACAATTTCAAATGTAGGTTCCAGATGCTGGTACTATTTTTATTACTTGTTTTTCATATTTTCATGAAATTAAAATTAAACATATTAAAATATGCTAGAAACATAGTAGAAACAGCAACAAAACAGAGATCTAAGATAACACATCCTACACAGTACAGCAGTGTGGGTACAGAGATGGGTTAATATTGTGACTTAGTTTAACAAATCAGGGGTAAAATGTTCAAATGAGGCAGATTCACACTTTCCAAATGACAGGTGATAGGGTGAAGATTTTTTTTTTTATTTATTCAATTTTTTTTACAAAACAATATATACAAGTCTAATAAACTGACACAAATTTACAAGAAACAAACCATCATACACAAATATCTTGAATTTGCACACTTATTTTTCCTTGTAAATTCTATACTTGTCATTTGTTTTTTTCTATAAACCGATTTGGTATTTTTGATTTCTGAAAACATAATTACATTACCCCTGTTTTTCTGGAATTGTTTTTTTTCTCTCTGAACCACTTATATTGACACTGTGAAAGATTGTTAAAATCTGCTAGTCAGTAAATGACTTTAAATAGTCCCATTTATCCATCTTTTTACTTATATTACCAAAATGGTATGAAGTGGCACATTTTTCCAATTGGTGTATCTTTTTGACCATTGCAGTGAGACTATGAATACTCAACATTGAATTATATAACTTTACTTCGAATATATATCTTTTAACTATTGTGAATAAAAAGTTTATACTTTCTTTATGTTTCCCTGTTGTTATGCCCAGAAGAAATTCACTAATTCCTAACTTTTGATTTGCATATTCTGATAGATCTATCATACTTATCACTTTGAACCAGAAGTTTTTAACAATTGGACACAGATAAAATACATGCTCTATACTCTCTGTATTCTCGTTACAAAAATAGCACTTATCACTTGCTACTAACTTACATCAAAATACAAATTTGTTAGTAGGAACTGTACGTAACAGGATACTATACTGAAAGGCCCTCATAGAACTATCAACACAGCATCTAAAATTATTCAGATAACTTTCACTCCACATGTTTGTATTTAAATTTTTATTTAGAATCACAGCCCACTTTTCCTCATGACCCCTGTTGTATTTTGCTCTACTTCTTACATTTACATAAACAAAGTGAGACACTTTCTGTACATTTAATATCCTTTCCAGAAATGTTTGTTTTACATTTTCTTTTGGAAGTTTAGTATTTAACATGTGTTTCCACTGTTTAGGGATGCAGTGGGTAAGGCTGTAAAAATCAAGAAAATTGATATTAATATTATAGAATTGTTTAAATTCCTGATAACCAGATATTTTCCCATTAAGACTCATTATATCATTTATATGGAGTATTGATTTATTTATCAGTTCTTTAGTAATACTGATTAAATTTTTATGTACCATAAAAGAAGGTCCAATTATTGGATAAGTTTGTACATCAATTTCCTTACTATACATTTCTTTGTAGTATTTCCATGATGATAGTACATCTGCCCAAAACTGATTTGCTGTTGTTTTTTTCTAAAACTGTTAATGAGTCTATGTCTAATTCCCAAGTGAGCTTTTTACAGGGGCAGATTGTTTACTCAAAAATATTTTGCCAGGTTCCTGAGCTTTGTACTAGGTGTTTAATCCTGCCAATTTTTACCGAATGATTGAAGTTTGTAATATTCAATAGCTTTAAAACACCTTCTGATAAGTCTTTCTCCAGCTGACCGTTAGCAATTTTCACAGTAGAGCTCCCCCATAGGAAATCCTGGAAAAGTTTCTCAATACGGGTAAGTACGTGGGAGCCAGGGTTTGGTAAAACTGTTAATGAATAAACTATCTTAGGTATGGCTAAGGTTTTGAATACATTGACCTTTCCTATCAAACTTAGCTTAAATTTTGTATAGAAAATTAAAACCTTTTCAGTTTCATTGATATTTTTATTAAAATTTATATCCAACATCGTTTCAAGGTTTAGATAAAAGGTGATGCCCAGCAAGTCAAAATTAGTAACCCATTCCATGTTGTAACTTTTCTGCAATATTTTCCAATTTTTATTTTTTCCAAGCCATATAGCTTTTGTTTTCTGTATATTTATCCTTAGGCCTGAACATTCGTAGAATAGTTTTAAAATTTGCAGACTTTCTCTCAGGGAAACCTCAGAACCATCCAATACAAGGAAAGTGTCATCTGCATACAAACCAATTTTTATTGTATTAGTACCTATAGTTATTCCTTTAATGCTTTCACTGTCTCATATCCTATTAGCAAGAGGTTCAACAGCCAAAATAAACAAATAGGGACTTAGGGGGATCACCTTGCCTACACGACCTACCTATTTTGAAAAAAGACGAAAAAAACCATTATTAATAACACAGCTATTA
The DNA here is from genome assembly GCA_964017235.1 of Sabellastarte sp. h YS-2021. NCBI lineage: Eukaryota > Metazoa > Annelida > Polychaeta > Sabellida > Sabellidae > Sabellastarte > Sabellastarte sp. h YS-2021. Next base: position 18,650,669 of record OZ024939.1, on the reverse strand, counting down.
CAATTCGAATACAGAACAGTAAACCATTTTAAGAAGTCTGCTCCAAAATTTGTTGCTTCTAGAATATATCTCAGATAGTCCCATTCCAATGAATCAAAAGCTTTTTCAAAGTCCACCATTAGGAGCATACCACAAATATTTTTATTTTTTGTATAAGATAGGGTGTCATAAACATTTCTAATATTTTACCCAATGTACCTATTTTTGAGAAAACCCTTTTGGTCATTCCCAATTATATTTGGCAGTACTTGTTTTATTTTGTGGGCTAAAACTCCTGATAATAATTTATACTCTACATTTAAGAGTGTAATTGGCCTCCAATTTTTTAAATCCTCCCTAGCCTTATTGGGTTTAGGTATAAGAGTGATAATGCCCTGTTTCTGGGTATGCAATAGGTGGCCTATCGTAAAAGCATCATTTAAACTGTTCAGAACTATATCTCCTAAATCTCGCCAGAAAAACTTATAGAATTCAGCAGTGTAACCATCCGTACCGGGTGATTTTCCATTCTTCACTTGTTTTAAAACTTTCTTACCTTCACATATTTTTTTGTCATTTTCATTTAATTTTTTTAGCTTGTTGTTAATGAAAAAATGCAAGTTCGTAATTGGGTTTTCTAATCTTTTGCTTTCCAATAAACCACTGTGAAATTGTTTTGCTAGATTTAGAATTTCATCTTGTTTTGTGATTATCCTATCGTTATGTTTCAACCTGGAAATTAGTTTACATATGTAGTTTTGCTTTTCCAAGTTACAAAAATATTTTGTTGGTTTTTCGAAATTACAGTATTTTTCTGCCTTTGCCCTTAACATTGATCCTTTAATTTTATATTCTCTAATGCCTTGTAATTCATTTCTTGAGTTTACTAGTTCATTAACCAAAGTTTGGCTTTTGTCTACTTCCCCTGCTAGCTTTTTCTCTAGATTATTGATTTTTTCTTCTATTACTTTTTCTTTTTCCAAAGTTTGTTTCTTTTTCCTTGAACAGTATGGTATGGTTACACCACAAATTCTTAATTTTATCATTTCCAAAAGCATTTGTTTAGAAATTCAAAGGTCCATATCATCACCTTGTTTTATAGTATTGTAGCGGATCAGGGATTTTAGCCCTCACTTATTTATTACTGTGTCCCTTAATTGAACTCTCGGTCTATTGTATGTTATTTATAGCCCTCTGCTAATATGTAAGTAGAGTTTTGTGTTAATAGTGGCCAAGTTCTCTTATGTAAATAATGAACCACGATCTCCACACTCAGTGGGAGATAAGGGGAGATAACTGCTCAGGCCTTATGAGGCCATTTATCAGTATAATAGCGTACAATGAGGGCATAAGCAAATAAAACTATTGATTTTCTGTATTACATGCATATAGAGAGTGAGTAAAGTCCCGTGGGACACCTGTCAAAGACCGGTAAATTGACCAATGTACATAGGCTTGTTCATATGCTAATTAGCTGTGTGTAAACATTCACTGACCTTGTAGATCTTTTGGCTTGTAAAACTTTCAATGAAACTTTTGAGTATAGTCTTCAACTTGGTTATTTCTTGCATACAATGCCACTAAAGTACATTAAAATGTTTTATAATCAACAAAATACACCACAAACAAGAATTTCATACAAACAAGAATTTCATACTTTAAAAGTATTAACATTCAGGTGCAAATTTACATGAACATTGCAATCTGACCCCTTCAGCTATTAAAAGTAGATATCATGAAAGACACACTATTGTCAATAAAATGTCAGAATGTGGTTCAGATCTCCAGTGTATTAAACTCTACATCCTGGTACTGAACCAGTGTGATTAGTTCAGATCTCCAGTGTATTAAACTCTACATCCTGGTATTAAACCAGTGTGCTTAAACATTTGGTCATTTCAGCCTGCTTACTTTCAATATTGGCAGCAGTGTAGCCCAATATAAAAGAGCCTAATACAATGAGTCGTTTACAGTGTGTTTTGACCAGCTGGTTTTATAAATTGTCACTGTCAGTTCTTAATGGTCAACTACACTGAAAACCGAAATGACAAATAAGTGACAAAAAAAAAGTTAGTATTACTGTGCCTGAGATGACTATCCTAATGACTAGTGTTTATTTGTTTAAAACTCGTCAAGTATATCTAGTCATAAACTTGTCAGTAAACAACTTTTATTAGTCATTAGTTTGTCATATATTAGTCAGAAAAGTCGCCTCTGATTAATTAATGACAAGTTAATGACTAATTAATGACTAGCATACACTTGCTAGTTGTTAGTCAGAGATGCCTATTTTCTGACTAATATGTGACAAACATACACTTGTCACTGTGCCAAAGGTAGTTATTTCAGGCACAGTAAAAAGTTTGTCCAAAGATAGTCAAACATATTAGTCAATAGTATGTCATATATCAGTCACCACATAGTCACAAAATAGTCATCTCTGACTAACTAATGATCAGTATATTTGACTATTTTATGACAAACTTTTTACTGTGCCTGAAATGACTACCTTTTCCACATTGATCCAAGATGGTCACCAAAATTTGCAAAAATTAAAATTTTATCCTTTTGTATAGGCTACTTCACTACTACCCTCCAGGTCAAAAATTCACTCGAAATTGCTCTCTTATATACGGTTTCCAAGATATTTTAAATTTTTATTTTCAGCTAAAATCCACGATGGCCGCCAAAATTTATGAAAATTGAAATTTTACCCTTATGTATAGGATACTTTTCCACTACCCTATGGATCTCTATCTCTTACAGTTTCCAAGCAATGGTTCAATTTTTTCTTTTCCACTAAACTACAAGATGGCCTCCAAAAGTGGCGAAAATCACTTTTGAATAGAATACTTCTCTAGTACCTTCTGGGTCAAAAATTTTCGAGTGTACCTTAATAGCTCTTACTTGCTTACCCACAGAGCTAACAGTGCCAAATGCAATACCAAGCAAGCCAAATGTACGACCAATAATAAGGGAGTTATAACCACTTTTAAGTTTGGCTATCCTCATTTGACCTTGAAAGAGGGGCCCAAGTTGAAATCTGACAACATCAGAAAATTCGCAGGACATGATTTCCTGTAGGTTGGTTTACCATCCCAAACCTCTAGGTTGAATATAAGCGAGTTATAAGCACTTTTAAGTTTGACTATCCTTGTTTGACCTTGAAGGATGGGTCCAAGGTCAAATCTGACATCAGAAAATTCGCAGGACATGATTGGCTTCACATTGCAAACCTCTAGGACCAATAATAAGGGAGTTATAACCACTTTTAGGTTTGGCTATCCTCATTTGACCTTGAAAGAGGGGCCCAAGTTCAAATCTGACAACATCAGAAAATTCGCAGGACATGATTTCCTGTAGGTTGGTTTCACATTGCAAACCTCTAGGACCAACAATAAGAGAGTTATAAGCACTTTTAAGTTTGGCTATCCTCGTTTGACCTTGAAGACGGGGCCCAAGGTCAAATCTGTCCACACCAGAAGATTTCCAGCCCATGATTTCCTAGAGGTTGGTTTACCATCCCAAACCTCAAGGACCAATAACCAGTGAGTTATAAGCACTTTTAAGTTTGGCTATCCTCGTTTGACCTTGAAGACGGGGCCCAAGGTCAAATCTGTCCACACCAGAAGATTTCCAGCCCATGATTTCCTAGAGGTTGGTTTACCATCCCAAACCTCAAGGACCAATAACCAGTGAGTTATAAGCACTTTTAAGTTTGGCTATCCTCTTTTGACCTTGAAGGAGGGGCTCAAGGTCAAATCTGACCACACCAAATGATTTACAGCCCATGATTTCCTGTAGGTTGGTTTACCATCCCAAACCTGTACAACCAATAATATGCAAGTTATAAGCACTTTTAAGTTTGGCTCTCCTCGTTTGACCTTGAAGGGGGCCCAAGGTCAAATCTGTCCACACCAGAAGATTTCCAGCCCATGATTTCCTAGAGGTTGGTTTACCATCCCAAACCTCAAGGACCAATAACCAGTGAGTTATAAGCACTTTTAAGTTTGGCTATCCTCATTTGACCTTGAAGGAGGGGCTCAAGGTCAAATATGACCACACCAAATGATTTCCAGCCCATGATTTCCTGTAGGTTGGTTTACCATCCCAAACCTGTACAACCAATAATATGCAAGTTATAAGCACTTTTAAGTTTGGCTATCCTCGTTTGACCTTGAAGGGGGGCCCAAGGTCAAATCTTTCCACACCAGAAGATTCCCAGCCCATGATTTCCTATATGTTGGTTTACCATCCCAAACCTGAATGACCAATAATCAGTGAGTTGTACAGACTTTTTAAGTTTGGCTATTCTCTTTTGACCTTGAAGGAGGGGCCCAAGGTCAAATCTGACCACACTATGACATTCCGAGCCTATGATTTCCTATTGGTTGGTTTACCATCCCAAACCTCAAGAACCAATATAAGTGAGTTATAAGCACTTTTAAGTTTGGCTATCCTTGTTTGACCTGGAAGGAGGGGTCCCAGGTCAAATCGGACAACATCAGAAAATTCGCAGCACATGATTTCCTGTAGGTTCGTTTCACATTGCAAAACTCTAGGACCAATAATAAGCGAGATATAGACACTTTTAAAGTCCGCTATTTGGGTTACTTTGGCACCCCGTGGATGACCTTGAATTAAGAGCTTCAAGGTCAAATGTCTGTAAGGTTGTAGAAGGCATGTATATCTGTTATACATATCAGCTATGAAGAGATTCAGCCTTCTACCTATGACAACCAACCAGTAGAAAAAGGTATATAATTTTCAAAGAAATGCCCCCGGCGGCCATTTCAGTCCCAGAGAATCTTACCCCCCAATGAAGATTTCCTGCAAATTTAGTGTAGTTTTCTTCTGAGAGGGTTAATACAAAAATATCTCTATGCGCAGCGCGTAGTGAACGCAAAACCAAAGTATCCACCGGATGCCTCCGGTAGATATAATAATATGTTAGATTTTATATACCACATCTAAAACCTGAGATAGTTTAGGTAGCATATATATAATGGTGAAAGTAATAAGATTGACAATAGCATCAGAGATGCCTGTACCCCAAAGCCTGGGGAAATAGTTTTCAACACCATGAGATATAGAAGTAGTGAAACAGTACACAGATTGGGATACTTTCAGATCAGTGTCAGCATCCAAATAATGTTTAAGTAGAGAAAATAACATCTAACAGAAAGAAATTGCATTTACAGATTAAGTATTAAAACAAGACAACTGAAGTAAACTAAAAATTATGATGCTTTAAGACTTCTGCCATTATGATATTCATTTGTATGGTCGAATTATGGTTTGTATGTTTTGAATATTACCCATACATACAGATGTGGCAATACATGCTTTTATGTAGAGTTGGGGCAAAGCCTGTGGCTCACTTGATACAATACCATCCGTTACAGTGGGAAGTTGCAAAAGTAAAATGGTTAATGAATTCTAATATGACTTTAACAGTGCTTAATTTTTATCAAGAGACCCCCAAGTTGCAACAACCAAGATTCAAGGAAAAAGATATAAGAGAGATATAAGAGAGATAAAATAGTATCACATATCCCCATAGATAGATAAATAGCATCAGATATGCAAGATCAAAGGTCAAATCCAGGTCACACCATGACGTTGCACACATATAACCCCCGATCAATGTCCCTACCAAGTATCAACTTCCTACACCATACAGTTTCCGAGATATGGCCCGGACAAGATTTATAGGTCAACGTCACTATGGCAAGGTCAAAGGTCAAATTAAGGTCACACCATGATATTTTACATCTACACACCATAGCCAATGTCGATATCCAGTATCAACTTCCTGCACCTTACGGTTTCCAAAATATACCCCGGACAAGATTTTATAGGTCAAGGTCACTATGGCAAGGTCAAAGGTCAAATCAAGGTTACGCCATGATGTTGCACACCTACACCGCCTAATCAATGGCCCTACCACGTATCAACTTCCGAAAACTTATGGTTGCTAAGATATTGCCCGGACAAGATTTTATAGGTCAAGGTCACTCCAGCAAGGTCAAAGGTCAAATCAAGGCCACACCACACCTACACCTCCTAACCAATGTCTGTATTAAGTACCAACTCCTACACTGTACGGTTTCCGAGATATAGTCCCGACAAGAGTTTATAGGTCACTATGGCAAGGTCAAATCAAGGTCACACCATGATGTTGCACCCCTACATCCCCTAACCAATATCCGTTCCAAGTATCAACTTCCTACACCTTACAGTTTCTGAGATATAGCCCGGACAAGATTTTCAAACTTAAATTCACTACGGCAAGGTCAAAGGTCAAATCAGGGTGACACCATGATGTTGCACACGTACTACCCCCAACCAATGTCCTCACTAAGTATCAGCTTCCTACACCTTACAGTTTCCGAAATATAGCCCGGACAAGATTTTATAGGTCAAGGTCACTACGGCAAAGGTCAAATCAAGGTCACACTATGACGTTGCACATCTACACCCCCTAACCAATGTCCCTACCAAGTATCAACTTCCTACACCTTACAGTTGCTGAGATATAGCCCGGACAAGGTTTTATAGGTCAAGGTCACTACGGCAAGGTCAAAGGTCAAATCAAGGTCAAACCATGATGTTGCACACCTACAACTCCTAACCAATGTTCCTACCAAGTATCAACTTCCTACACCTCACGGTTTCCGAGATATAGCCTGGACAAGATTTTATAGGTCAAGGTCACTACGGCAAGGTCAAAGGTCAAATCAAGGTCAGACTATGACGTTGCACACCTACACCCCCCAACCAATGACCCTGCCAAGTATGAACTTCCTACACCTTACGGTTTCTGAGATACAGCCTGGACAAACTATTTCCCGCCGCCCGCCCGCCCATCCGGACACCATAGGTGAAAACAATAATGTGGGGTAAAAATGTGTAACTGTAGTAGTTTCAGAGAAAACTGCGTGACCCACGCACGCACGCAGACACATGGTGCAAATTATGATAATAGAATACAGATAGCTGGGGTTAAAAAGGGGTATTTTAAACTCATATTTGATCCTCAGTAAGAGATATGTACCAATACAATTTAACACCCAACATATTAAACAATTGAAGCAAATTTTCTTTAAAATATGCATAATTTTTCATGTTGTAGTATTGCAACAACAAAATAACAGACTGAGTGCTCTGTCACTGAGCTATGATGTCTCGTTCCACAACACTGGGAATCAAACCCAGGCCTCCCAGTCCAATTTTTTGTTACAAGAATGGCAAAAAAATATTCAGAGATGACTTTTAAAAAAAAATTTGTCTTTGAGCAACATGTCTCAAATAATGGATAATTGTATCCACAGGAGGCATCCGGTGGATACTTTGGTTTAGCATTCGCTATGCCGCCGCCGCAGAGCATAGAGATTTTCGGCATTAACGCTCTCAGAGAAAAACTACACCAGCTAGGTTCACCAAATTTGCAGGATATCTTCATTGGGGGTAAACTTCTCTGGGACTGAAATTAGCGTCATTCTGAAAAACAAGATGGCCGCCGGGGGCATTACTTTGAAAATTATCTACATTTTTCTACTGGCTGGTTCTCATAGGTAGAAGGTTGAATCTCTTCATAGGTGATATTTATAACAGATATACATGTCCTCTACAACCTTGCAGGCATTTGACCTTGGAGTTCTAAATTCAAGGTCATCCACGGAGTGCCAAAGTACCCCACACAGTGGACTTTAAAAATGTCTATATCTTCCATATTATTGGTTGCAGAGGTTTGCAATGTGAAACCAACCAATAGGAAATCATGTGCTGCGAATCTTCTGATGTGGTCAGAATTGACCTTGGACCCCTCCTTCAAGGTCAAACGAGGATAGCCAACCTAAAAAGTGCTTATAACCTGCTTATTATTGGTCCTCGAGGATTGGGATGGTAAACCAACATATAGGAACTCATGGGCTGGGAATCTTCTGATGCGGTCGGATTTGACCTTGGACCCCTCCTTCAAGGTCAAATGAGGACAGCCAAACTTAAAAGTGCTTATAAGTCGCTTATTATTGGTCCTAGAGGTTTGGGATGGTAAACCAACATATAGGAAATCATGGGCTGGGAATCTTCTGGTGTGGTCAGATTTGACCTTGGACCCCTCCTTCAAGGTCAAACAAGGATAGCCAAACTTAAAAGTGTTTATAACTCGCTTATTATTGGTCCCAGAGGTTTGGGGTGGTAAAACAACCTACAGGAAATCATGGACTGGAAATCTTCTGGTGTGCTCAGATTTTATCTTGGGCCCCTCCATCAAGGTCAAATGAGGATGGCCAAACTTAAAAGTGCTTATATCTCACTTATTATTGGCCCTAGAAGTTTGGGATGGTAAACCAACATATAGGAAAACACATCCTGAGAATCTTCTGGTTTGGACGGATTTGACCTTGGGCCCCTCCTTTATGGTCAAACAAGGATAGCCAAACTTAAAAGTGCTTGTAACTCGCTTATTGTTGGTCTTAGAGGCTTGCAATGTGAAACCAAGTAATGGGAAACCATGGGTAGGGAATCTTCTGATGTGGTCACATTTGACCTTTAGCCCCTCCTTCAAGGTCAAATGAGGACAGTCATACTTAAAAGTGCTTATAACTCGCTTATTATTGGTCCTAGAGGTTTGGGATGGTAAACCAACATATAGGAAATCATGGGCTGGGAATCTTTTGGTGTGGTCGGATTTGACCTTGGACCTCTCCTTCAAGGTCAAATGAGGATAGCCAAACTTAAAAGTGCTAATAACTCGCTTATCATTGGCCCTAGAGGTTTGGGATTGTAAACCAACCTATAGGAAATCTAAATCTAAAAATCTAAATCTACTGCTTTGCAGGCGCAATATCTTCCCCAAGGGGAACTCAGTGCGCTAACTAATCATGTATAATTTCCAAGTCATAGTGGGGGACGAGTCCAGGTCTGTATTCCGATGGTTGTGGGTGTGAACGTGGGGAAGAAACTAGGTCGGAAAAGCAGTTTTCAGGTGCTTCCTGAAGGATGTAACAGATGGACTGGTTCTTACATGGACAGGAAGTGAGTTCCAGAAAGCAGGTGCATGATGGCTGAAAGATTTGGTAAGATACTTATGAGACTTATGTATTTTAGAGTCAAAAGAAGGAACTTGAAGGAATTTGTATTTTGGACTGCTACGTCTGGTGTTCCTTGATGAGGTATATGGATGAAGTTTATCCTTGAGGTACACAGGTTGACCATACTTAAGGACCTTATATGTGATCAACCCAATTTTGAAAAGAACCCTGTATTTGACTGGTAGCCAATGTAGTTTTTCCAGATTTGGAGTTGTATGAGTGTACCTCGAGGATCTAGTGACTACTCGACAGAGGGAGTTCTGAACACCCTGCAACCTCTTTAGCTCAGAAAGAGTGAGTGAGGCAAAGAGGGAATTACAGTAGTCAATTCGGCTACTGACGAGAGCATTTGCAAGGAGTATTGCTGTGTTAAGGTCAAGGAGATGGCGAATCCTATATAAATCTCTTATATGGAACCGAGTGGACTTAATGACTTGGGAAATGTGATCTGTGAAGGTCAGGTTGGAGTCGAACACCACTCCTAGGTTTTTGACATTTGAGGCAGGTGCCACTTTATTCCCAAGAATATCAGTGGGAAAAAGGGAATAAAGTTGTTTGCGACTGTGTTTTGAACCAATCAGGATGAATTCTGTTTTGTCTGGGTTTAATTTGAGTTTATTTGCAGCCATGAAATTTTGTATATCATTTAGGCAGTCTGTTAGAGCTGTCATTGACTGACTGAAATTTGATGGTGAAAGAGTAATGTATAACTGAGTGTCATCTGCATAAAAGTGGTGTTTGATACCCCTATGAGATCGAATAATTGAACTGAGTGGATTTGTGTACATGGAGAAAAGGAGTGGCCCCAGGACCGAGCCTTGAGGGACACCAAATTTCAAGTCCATGGGATGTGACAGTACAGAGCCTACCTTGACTGATTGAGTGCTGTCCGACAAGTAAGACTTGAACCAACTCAGAGCCAGTCCATTGATGCCATAGCATTCATATAATCTGTGGAACAGGATCGAGTGGTCAATGGTGTCGAAGGCTGCCGAGAGATCAAGGAGGGTTAGGGCTGTTGTACTGCCTTCAGACATATTGAGGAAGAGATCATCCTGTATATTTAGGAGGGCACTTTCCGTAGAATGGAACCTTCTATAGGCAGATTGGAAACCAGTCAAAAGACAGGACTCGTCCAGGTGAGACAGGAGTTGGGACGACACCACTCTCTCTAAGATCTTTGAAACAAAATTTAAATTAGAGACAGGCCTATAGTTTTTAAGGACTTCTCTATCAAGGGTTGATTTTTTTAGGAGTGGAGTCACATGGGCCTGTTTGAAAAATTTAGGGCAGCTTCCTTCACGGAGTGATGCATTAATTACTGATGTGATAGGGGTGATGAGGATATCTAAAAATTCTATTACAAGAAATGTTGGCCAAGGATCAAGGGAGCAAGATTTGCTAGGGGAGTTTTTGATGATATTAGCTACCTGATCTTCTGAAACAGAGGAAAAAGCTGAGAAAGCAGGAGGTGTGAGATCAGAATCAGTGTATTTAGGGGGATTAGAGTTGGTGAAGGATTGACGAATGTTTGTGATTTTTTCTGTGAAAAATTCAACAAATTTGTCAGCTAAAAGTTGAGGAGAATTTACTGAGGGAAGTACTTTTGCAGCAGATCTGTGGAGTACATCGTTTAGAGTTTGCCAAAGTTTCTGAGGTTTGTCCTGGTTGTCATGAATTCTGGATTTGAGGAAGTCAGATTTCGCTTTCATGCAGATTTTATTATACATATGAACCTTTTTGATATATTGTGATCTGTTGAAACTGGTTTTATTTTTGCGCCAAAGGCGTTCAAAGAGACGTTTTGTTTCTTTTGCCGCAATGACACTGTCATTTACCCACCCAGGGATATATTTGGCTCTGACGTGTTTAGTGATGGAAGGAGCATGTTTGTCAATGAGAATTGTTAAAGTGGAGTGGTACTGTGAGTACAAGGCATCAGAATTATTTTTCGGATCAACAATAAGTTCAGACGAGAGAAGATCCTTTCTCATGGCTTCCATATTGATTTTATGGTATTTTCTGAAAGTGACGGTGTCACCAGAGATTCGTCTTTGGGGGGTGATATTGACCTTGAATGTGATGGAGAGGTGATCGGAGAAGGCCTCGGTGGCATGGACGTGTGAAATGTTGTCGTTTCTAGATTTGGTGAGAACTAAGTCAATGGTGTGTCCGAGGATATGGGTAGGAAAATTTACCTTTTGAAGGAGGTCGAAAGACCCTAAAAGAGCATGAAATTTTTTTGAGTCGTTGGAATTTGTGTCCATGTGAATGTTGAAGTCCCCGATGATAACCAAATTGTCAGTAGTAGGGTAAATATTTTCGAGAAGTGCATTAAACTGTTCATAGAAGGTTGCAGGGCTGGTTGATGGGGGTTTGTATATATTGAGAAAAAGGCAGGATTCATTTTGTAAGGAGATTTTAATAAGGAGGTTTTCAAAAGAGGAATAAGTATCAGTAGGTATGCGGCTGGTTTGCAGTTCATTTTTCACCAGGAAAGCTACTCCACCACCCCGTCGTGACTCCCTTGGTCGGTGAAAAAGGGTATGACCCTGTGGGGAGATATCACTGAGGTACGCCTGTGAAGCATCTGGGCGAATCTAGGTTTCTGACATGGCAAACACATCTGTATTATTGTCCACGATAAACTTTTGAATGGATGAGTATTTGTTTGAGAGGGATCTAACATTGGCAAAGGAGAAATTTATGCAATCAGAAGGACCGGGGTTTGGATTAATATCACCAGCTAGTAGCAGAAGTGTAAGGAGGCTGAGAGGTGGAAGTTTCGATGGAATATGGACATCCTTTTTGAACAAAAAATGTAGGCAAGAGGCGGTTGGTGTACGCGGAGGTTGAAAGAAACTGACAACTGGGGGACAGACAATCTGAGTACTGCCATAGTGGCGAAAAACAGAAATTGTAAAAATAACATCATATGTGGGAGGAAGTTACTTTATAAGTTGCTTTACATAGGAAGATAGAATGGGGAAGTGTTTAAAATTTAAAGGAAATGTGTAAGAAAGTAGTATATTATTGGGCCGATAACGGGGAATGTGGGCGAAATTAGGGGATTTAAATTTAAAGTATATGACGATAAATCAACTGTTGGGAAAGAATAATTAGCTTGGAGAGGCAGATTGTTGTATTTATGGTGAGGTTTACAACGAAAACCGGATTAATTTCAAAAACGCTACTTCCCTCGACGGACACACGCCACATAGCCAATCATGGGCTAGGAATCTTTTGGTGTGGTCTGATTTGACCTTGGGCCCCTTAATCAAGGTCAAACAAGGATAGCCAAGCTTAAAAGTGCTTATAACTTGCTTATTACTGGTCCAAGAGGTTTGGGATGGTAAACCAACCTATAGGAAATCATGGGCTGGGAATCTTTTGCTGTGTTCAGCTTTGACCTTGGGAACCTCCCTCAAGGTCAAACAATGGTTCACTGGCTTTGGTGAGTTGTCTTTCTGGTGGATACAAATTTGCATCCGTTCTCCGATGCGTAGGTTTAGTTTTATTTGATTCCAACAGGCATATATTCCTGTATATAAGCTGCATGCACGAATCGTGCATTAGTTTGCAAGCAATTGCTGTGTAGACAAGGACAGAAGTTGTTTCCGATGACTTCTTTCAACAAGGACTCATTTTGTGCTTTAATTTATATTTTTAACCCTTAAAATTGTCAAATATGGAAGCAGATAGGGGTTAAATATTTTATTTCGACAGGCCAATGTCCTGTATGGTAATAAGCTACAGCACGAGTCCTTAATTCTTTACAACGTGAACCCAGAAGTGGACTTAAAGTTGTAAAATATGATAAAAATACTCGTCTGATCTGTGAATTGTCACAAAATAAGATTCTATGCTATAAAATAAAAAAACTGATGTAGTTTCAGTATCCAACGACAAGTATATCCACAGGAATAATAATTTTCTTTCCTTGCAATAAAAGGAAGGTATTCCATTATTTGCAGCCAACTCAAAAAGAGGAAGTGGATGGCTACGTCACTACTGGGTCACCTGGATTCCAAGGCATCTCGCCACTATTATTGGTCCATTTTTCTTGGACGTTGGCCGAATGCCTGCGGCCTCCCGAGTAAGCATTCAGTTCCACATGGTAAGCTATTGTAGCGCAATAAAATTTACGTTTCTGCGAATGGAAATATTGTTTCTTTTCATCCCGAATTTCTCACAGAGGCAGTTTTCTCGCGAGACTGTGAATTGGCTTATGGCTGATTATAATTTTAAAGCAATAAGTTCATTGAAATTTGTGAACTGACAAACCTTGCCTATAGTATAACGAATATCTGACAAACATTAATTTGACACAGATTGACAATGGCAGGGGAAGGTATGGTCAGTTGACAAACTTTGGTATTTTCCATGACTAAGTTGTGACAACTAAAATTCATGTGGCCTAATCAACTACAACAATTGCCCCAAATTAAACTGACAATTGAAATAAATAATATAAAGAAGATATATATTGTTATCTTACCCATTCTGGGTAAACTTTTGGGTAAATTCTGTCCAAATCTTTACTTGAAAACCTGCAGCCCACTTCATGAACTTCCCGACTTCCCTAACGCGCATCAGGTGATCACCAAAAGTTCAAGAATTGACTGAGAGAAAAACAAAAACAAACTACGATAAATACTTTGACTGCGGTTTTCAGTGCAGGTAACTGTAAGTAGGTCAACTACAATAGGTGTGTGGTACCTACGATTGGTATGCACCCATTAGCCACTGATTATGTTTCCAAGGCAATAATTTTAATGAAATTTGTCACCTGACAAACCTTTAACAGTATGACAAATATCTGACGAACATTGATTTGACTGTAGAATGACAATGACACAGGAAGTTAGTCAATTGACAAACTTTGCTTTATTTCGCGACTAATTTGTGACAACTAAAATACATACATGGTCAACTACAAAAGTAACACTAAATTAAACTAACAGTTGAAACATATAGCATAAAGAAGATAAAAATTGATATGCTACCCATTCCAAATAAGTCTATGCATCTATTTCTTTCCAAATTTTTGGAAAACAATCAGCAGCAAGTCACTTTATTATGATGGGTGACAATAGAGGATTCTATCCAACTCACATTTACAACTGTCAGTAAATTGCCTATTTCTCAATTTCAGCTTTGAATATTCATTTCAATTCAACCTATACATCAAGTAGCAATTAATATTAGCTATTGCTTTACAGTATATGCAGATATTTTGTTTAAAACATACCTGCTTCATAAACTCCCTTCTGTAAACTTCTTCAACCATGCCACGTGGGTAATACTAAAAACGAAATAGTGACAAACATTAATCGGTGACAATTCGAGAGACAAATAAATTACAAACGTTAATTCGACGGCGGTTTTCAGTGAAAACACTATCAGAAGCACTATCAGAAGCTGCATTGTTACACTAAAAGCTACACACTTATTCACTATTTTGAACACAATTTACAGTCAAATTGTAGTGTTAATTATTATAAAAAAGATCATTATATGTGTGTGACCACACAATATTTCAAGTTCATTTGATAGAAGAATCTTTGCACTAAGTGTAGGAAAAAAATTTTTTTTTTGACTGAAGCTGACCCTTTCCAAGCCAGTTTATAAAACACTAATTTCACTTCATTTTACACTATTTTCTATTGTACACACAGAGATTAGAGTACGAAATCACCTCGTGTGACGTGGCACAGTTTCAGAGAGGGATCTGTTTTGTTTTTCCAACTGTCAGATTTAACTGGCTCTTAATGTGCTTTCTAGTGGGATTTTTAAGATGGGACTTGGCCGGTGTGTTGTTACACACATAATCTGTACAATAATGCAAAAAAAAATTTCATGCACTGTGGTCTTTAAGGTAGCTGATTGGGTTGCTAACATATTTGCTACTATTTTAAGCCAAAAATAGTGATCACATAGTAAAGTCCTCAGTCAAAGTTTGTAATCCATTAATGGTTCACAGAAAGTAAGTCATAGGTCACATTTTCAAATGTTGTTACTGTTAATTATAAAATATACATTTGAAAATGATTATTTTCTATTGCATTTCATTATACTGCAAATTTTGTAGTGTCAACAACATACAATTTATGGACGGCTGCCACTTTAATACACTGTAGACCTATGTTTCACTTACTAAAAAAGTATATACGTAAGCAATAATATCTTATTGTCTTATTGTATTCCGTTTTCATAATAATTATGACTCAGTATCCAATTTTAGGTCATCATCTGTTTGTAATTACTGACATAATTATTTTATACACAATTATTTTTAAACCTGCCTGTAACATACTTTCTGGTTTACCAAAGTATCAAATACATCCAGGTTAAAGATAGTTAACAAGTATATAGACAGTGGATCAACAGTTACACATATATGATTACCAGTATAATTTGTCTCAATATAATAATCGTGACTGCTGACAATGTATATATAGTTGTAGTTGTAGTTTTGACATTACACATGTAAACCATAAACTTCAGTGTCATATACACTATCTATTGTCTCCACTAAAAGCAGGGGTAAATTATTTATCTTTGATGTGGACTATTATGAGTTTATCAGGATGAACTTTAAAACGTTTACACTTTCACTTATAAGTATTTAAAGATTTTGAACATTGCACACTTCTGTGTGTTTTTACTTTTGGTTTATATAATTTGTAAAGTATGAATCAATTAATAGCTGAAATAAGTGTTTTTGATTCCGTTTGCCTTTTAAATTTCTATTGAATTACATTTTCACACATAGTTCAAACTATATTTTTATGGCATTATTCTTTGACAATGCAAACATGATTTATACATATGTTGTCCATATAATTAATAAATGCAAAAGCTGTATGCAAATTGTCGATTTATTAATTTAACTTATATAATGTAAAGATATGTTTATCCGTATGGTTCAGACTACATATAGGTGCTTGACCATATTATAGTTAGGCCCAGTTATAATGATAATAATATTATGTAAGGTGACAAGTATTTATCAGCTTATTCTAAGTAGTCATCGATATGGTTAGAATAGTAATATGTCTCTCCTAGTCAGGTACATCATGTTCTAGTTGAAGGAGATATGACTGGACTTAGTTTAGTGATTATAAGATGCCAACAACTACATTATAGTTAAATGATAATAATACCAGAATGCAAGGAAATATAATTATTAATAATTTACACAGACAGTTAGATCAGATAAATAATAGTATTTTCAGTCAAATAATCCATGATGTGGTTACTTCATGAGATGTTATTATAGCACTAATATCTTAGCTTTAAATTCTAATAACTACTTCTAATAATCCATTTGAGATGTGATTTTAGTATTAATAAATGTCTGAACTTTAGATTCTAATATTTCAGTTATCATGTTTTTAACACTTTTGTTGGTGTGAACAGGAATCACCTAATCATATGTATGAGTGTGTGAACTATGTGGTCATATAGAGCCCCATTTTTGGTTGATTTGTCAAATAGTCTTATTCGTCTGTGATGAAGTTGAGGAATGCTCATGTTAAAAAGTTAGTGGATTGGTTAATAAAATAAGCAATAATATTTGTAACATTACAATTTTCATAATCAAAGTAGAATCACACATTCATTAATTTATATCAGAGTCTTTAAAATGTATACATATATATTTGTATATATGTCATATCCCTGGTAAAATGATCAAAATTAAGCTTTGAATAATCTTGCAAGAGTCTCTAAAAACACAGTTTACATGGTGTATGATTCTCAAAGGAAATCTCCTGTATGGCCTTGATATATTCTCCAAAAGGGATTGTCCAAAATTAGTTTTCAAATTAGGATATGTCAAAAGCAAGTATGATATTCAGAAGCAAGCTTTTGGGTGGGCTTGATATATTTTCCAAAAGGGTTCTAAAATATTTATACTAATAACAAGATCATCCATGAGACATGAAAACTGCAGGACAACAGGCAAATCTAACATGTTTAGAGTTGTGTTGACTATATATATACATTGTCATGATAAAATCATAAATATTAGAAATTCTGGAGATAATGTAATACAAATTTAATATTGGATATGTTTGTTATATGATTTTGAAAACTAATAAATTATATCATTACATAGGAACACAGTAAAACAAGGACATAAATATATTTTATTATTTGTGCATGGCCAGAAAGGGGTTCAGTTGAAACCATAGATGCATTACAACCAGTGACATTAATCAGAGATGATTTGCAAATAACCTATCCGATGGGTTTATTGGTATGAATGACTTGAGTTCATTAAGGACCAGATGCCTTATGAGTTGTTAGTTCAAAGATTAGACACACTTGATAATAGTATGTCCAATTTACTTTATGTGGTACTTGTGACAGACTGGTGGCCTATTACTATAAAAATTGTTGAAGTTCAAACTTGCATGCATGAAGATACAATATTTTACCATCCCCAAAGATTACCTCTACTGAGTTCACCTTAATTATGAACACATCTGTTTATATAAGATATCCAGATCATGGAAGTTGAAATGACTTGAGCTTAATAAGCTTAAAGGGTAGCCATTGTTGGCAATTTAATTTACTTGGTAGAGTCAACTCAAGTGGTGAACTCAAGTGGTCATCTTACTGATACCTTCCTATCTCCTGAGCTTAATGACCATGAAATAGTTGCATGATGAGCTGGGGGCCATTTGGATTCATATATGGTCTTTAATAATAAAATAATATTCATAGTTCTGAGTGGTAATGGTTTACAAATTAATCCTAGAGGTTGATAGGTGAAATATTTGTCTTATAAAATATATAGAGTGTGATTATTAACCTTATTGAGATCTTGTAGGTGCATATTTTCCCATGAATGTTTATGTTGCATTGTTTGTAAATATAACTTCAATAATAATCGGCCTACTACCAAATCAAACAAAATTCTTTCAAATGTGGTTATTTGAGGTCAAAGTAGTTTCTATACTTTATAGATTGTGTTCATGAACAGTTGCCTTTCTCAGTCACCTTTCATAATCTTTAGGCTATTGTGTTTGAACAGGTGGATATATGATGAATTTGACTGCAATAAAAGATTAATTTAGTTGGGTGTGCAGTTCACTGGATCAGAGGATCATTGATAGATGTATCATTAGTTGACAAAAACAAACTTTCTAAAGAACAACATTGTGAGGTACAAAGTCTTTTAGATGTAACAAAGGTTGTTTCAGGATCTTTGCAGCCAGTGCAAATGATTTCATGTAACATGTCACATTAGGTATGCTTGATAAAATTTATAGAGTGTAAATTAAAAAAATTTGTTCTTTCAACTTGGGTAGGTTATGTTCAAAGTAGCTTCCATAGATTTGTATTGGATGATTATTCATGGTCAGTTGCCTTTGAGGGTAACCTTTCATGACCTTAACTTGCTGTGATGCCCTAAAGTGGCAGTGGTCATACTATCATGGAATTAAGTCTATACATCATCCTGAAAGGGGGTTCTGGATATTTTGTACATGGTAATAAATTAATGTTGGGGTTGGATGGTTGTGTTGGTTGTGCAATTCTGAGTTACTAGAAATATGAAATCCAGGACTAGCTGGTGGTATGCCCATTATCCATTTAATCTGCTGGTCTCATATTAAAGGCTGGCTAGAGAGTCTTCATGGTATTCAAGTACAAATCAACCACCCTTGGCCTGTTTAACAGATTTACCAATCAAAGATTTTACATCTTTTGTATTTGGATCCCATCATGTGTTATTGTCAGCTGATTTTTGAACAGTCTACAATTATTACTGTCTCTTGTTTGCACTAGTGATGGCAGTCCTAAAGTACCCTATTTTATTAAAATGTGTTACCCTGTGCATACTTTTAAATATATAAAACAGTGCCAACATTTAATTCTGACAAATTTATAACCAGCACTGGAGTTCAACTCAACATGTATGATCACCCAGTAAGTTTATTTATTTATTTATACCTTTGGACAAGGATAACTTCAAGAGCTAAGTAGGTCAAGGAGGCACAATTTGCATTGGAATCCAATGGAAGTGTAATTTGAGATACATAAACTTTTTTCATGATTATTTACTTTAAGTTATAGATGACCATTTTCCTTGTAATTTACAATCCATGTTAAATGAAATTAATACTGCCTGTGTATAGGAACTTGCTTGACCTTTGTAATAGAAAATCCTTGTTCCTTCATCCAATATTTTAAATTAAATAGAAGAAAATAATAATTAAAATAGCCCCCTTTGTCTAATGAAATGATCGGACTTAAGGCAGTGCAGTGATATCATAGGATTATAAAATCATAGGGTTGAGTAGAAATTAACTTTTCCTTATTCAACCAGTTAAACATGAAGACAATAAACTAGCCTATTCAACAATTCCACACCTGAATGCAAAGAGTGAGGCCTTTAATCTCCAGTGAAGCATTATGCACGACATCAAATTTTAAAATGAAATTTAATGACTCTTTCATTATTGTTAGGTTCTATTCAAGTTGATGCAAATTCGTAGTTTAAGGGTTATTCAGTTTATGTAAAATTTTACTTCTGGTTCTTTAGTTACAAGATATTTCAGTGATGGTGGTCATTGCTGAAGAGGAATTATTAGGGTTATGATGTTATGTTTATTGAATAATAAGATGATAGAATTAAGTGAAAAAGATGGTATATAATTATGGTTGTTGTACACTTTGCGTTTGGAACCCAATTGAGGATTGAATATAAATAGCGAGTAGTTGTCGTACTTGATTATACAGTGAGGCTTAATGCAAGAGAGCATGTATGAAAATCTGAAATTAAATAAGCCTTTCAATTTTAGCATGTTATGTCCATGTGGATCCCTTTCATTGTTATCATGTTATGTACATATATAATGATCAAGGTTTGAGAGATATTTGATTTGCATTTGTACATGCTTGTACATGTTTGGGTATTCTACAGCTGAGTTGGGGTTAAGAATTTGAAATGCTATTTTAAGGGTTAGAGGGTAAATAGTTGAGTTAAGGTCGTATCAAAGAATTTTAGAATTGGTATATTGCATGACATTTTGAAATTATATAGGTAAGATAAGGTCAGTTATTTTGGGAATGTTAATTAGTTTGAGATTAATTATTTGAACATGCTTGTAAGTGTTATTATACATCTGATATGAGGTTAAGAATTTGAAATGCTGTGATATGGTTTAAGGTTCAGGGGCTAAAAGGTGAGATGAGGTCATACACTGCATTTCTATATTGTTTGATATATCGAGATTATACGGGTGAAATAAGGTCAGCTATTTTTGGGATGTTGATTAGTTTGAGATTTATTATTTTTGTGGTAATTTCTGAGAGGGTTTATTAGGGTTAGGTTTGTGTGCAAAAAAATCTCATTATTAAATAACTGAGATGAAGTCATGTGGTCATTTCTGAAGAGGGGTTATTAGGGTTAGGGTTTGCATCAAAAAATATCTCATTATATCAAGGGTATTAGAAGATTATGGTTAGCATTAATGAGATCAACTTGGTATTGGATATATTTAGTGTTTAATTCTAAAGAGGGGTTATTAGGGTTAGCGTTTGCATGCAAAAAAATCTCATTATATTAAGGGGTTAAATACCAGAGATGAGGTTATACATTAGGTTTTGAAGTTAATTAAATTATTTTGCATGCAAACCCTAAACCTAATAACTCAGAAATGAACAGTAAATATATCATAGCAACTTGATGTGCTAATATAACCTAACCTTATTATATATATTTAGTGGTCATTTCTGAAGAGGGGTTATTAGGTTTATTAGGGTTTGCATGCAAAAAAATCATTATAACAAGGGTTTAAATACCAGAGATGAGGATATTTGGTGAGGGGTTAGGGGTTACATACCTCGGATTAGGTCATATTGCTGGGTTAGGTTAGGGTTAAAGAGATAGATAAAAGATCTGAACCCAAACATTGGGGTTAAATATTTGGTTAGGGGTTACATAGCTGAGATTAGGTCATATTGCTGGGTTAGGGTTAAGGGTTGCGGTTAATGAGATCATATGGTTGAGTTGTGAACTTGGTATTAGAAATATTTAGTTTATTTACAGCTGATTTGCAAATATCCAATTGTGATCGTGTAACTGGTGTGGCACTTAGTTTACTACTGCCAACCAGAGGCACTTTTGGTAAAAGTTTTCAAGATCAAAGGAGCATGTTTGTCAAGCAAGCAACTTAATTCCCTTGTTTATTACAAATCAACAATTAGTAAGATCACACCTCAGACTCTGCATCTTTATCCTATGATATCTCAGAAAAGTAACTGTGTTCGACTTAAGTGCAAAAGGACTGAATGAACTCGAGCTGACCATGCATCAGGACATGATCTGAAATAAATCCACCAACCCAAACATTAGAAACAACACTGTGCTCAATGGGAGTGAGGACACGGTCAAGAACATGTCCATGAAGGTGGGTTGGTGTGTGCACATACCCAGTAATATTGTATGTATCTAGACTAACAAATTTAACACTATCATTGGAAGCTGTATCAACAAGAATGTTGAAATCACCACACATATAACAAGAGCACTCAGAGAGTGCAGACCTCCGCCAAGGAGATCCAGTCAATGATCTGGATCACACCCAAAATCTAATTACTTCTTCCTTGTCCCACTTTGGACATGTCCTGAAAATTTTTTTTCATCGGAATTTGTCCATAACTTTTTGAATTATCTTCCTTTAAAGAATTCAGGGATCCAGAAGATCCAGACGGTGATCCGGATTACTCCCAAAATCTAATCACTTCTTTCTTTACCAATTTCTCACATATCCTGAAAATTTCATCAAAATCCCTCCATAAGTTTTTGAGCTATCTTTCTTTAAAAATTAAATTTCATGGATCCAGAAGATCCAGAGAGTGATCCGAATCACTCTCAAAATCTTACCACTTCTTCCTTTTACCATTTCGGACATATCCTGAAAATTTTATCAAAATCCGTCCATAAGTTTCTTAGTTATCTTGTTCACAAACAAACAGACGGCCAGACAAACCCAGGCAAAAACATAACCTCCTTGGCGGAGGTAAAATTTGGGGAATTGAGGATAGGTACTCATAGAGAATGAAAAATTGGTCAAAAAATGCAACCAAACATGAGTCATGCTATCATAAAAGGCATAGCAGAAGAACCAGTGGCAATCACAATGTTTTGAAATTAAGGACATATAGGAAGGACTATGAACAATTTTAACTGGATATTTGGATTGACAAAAAACCAACCCCACTGCCAAGGCTGTAAAGCATTGGATCTATGACACAACTTAAAGCCTACAGGAGTAATGGAATATAACAAATTATCATTGTCAGTTAAACAAATGTGTATCTCAGTCATAGCTAGTAGATTGAGGGAGTGAGTTTACATAACATCAGAACTACAGGGTCCCTTGTTTCTGGCAGATTGACAGTTAACAACACTGAAAGAGATGGGACCTGGATTTAATTAAATGTCACCATGCACACAGTAACAGCAGGACTGATAGGCCCCTTTGATTAGAAACTGGATAACATTTCCGAAAGAGCTTGCCTGTCTGAAGGATTAAGGGAGAAAGCTAGAACCATGAGTGGACCTAAAGACAGACAATTCAGTTCCCTTGCATGAAACATTCACAAAGAAAAGGATCAGGAAGATGAAACAACAAGTAGCATACATTTGTGAGCATAATGAATAGAGATACTCCAGTGGCCTTAAACTAAAAATAAGAAAAAGGGACTGTGGGGAGTCTGAGAAAATGAAACATTAATACTCAGTCCTCTAAGCATCTAGCAGTCAAACCGAAAAGTCATTCATCCCATGGGCGATTCCAAGCACCCTACATTCCTCAGTAAGCCAGCTGAAAACATAAATACCTAAAGTGCATGGATACCCAAAACGAAATTAAAGGGGGAATTAAAAGCTGTAAAATACTGGAGTATGATCAAATTTGAGAAAAAATACAGAGAAAAGTCAAAACAACACAGGGAAACAAGTACAAACAACAAGAGATAGCAATCTGTACCAGAAGACAGGGAAGTTTTAAATCGATAATTCCCATCTGGTTGGCAATAATACCCGCACTGAACCATAAGTGACATAAACTATGAAGTAAGGTATGTATAACCAGGAGAAAAGATGATACAGACTGCAAACTGTCCGAATGTATACATCTTCCACCAAAAAAAGGGAAAAAACATGAGATTTAGTTGAAAACAATCTCATTTATATTATAATTTTGGAAAAGCATCTCCATCTCTGATGACTTTGCAACTTCAAATGTAGCCTTAAATACTCTTCCACGTTGTTCAACCTGTATAAACCCAAAGCATTCAGAACATTCTTGCATCCATACTTACAAATCACAATTTATTTGCTTATGTAACCCCTGACTTAAAAAGACTCCACTGGCAATACTGCAGTGTAGTTAGTTCCATAGCACTGGTCTATAAACACAAAATGACCCATTGACATGTGTTTTCTTGACATAAAATTGAACTTCCAGTGTTAAATCACTTTCAGTTGATATCAGACAATGCCTTCTGCACCCTTTCCTTTTGATTAGGATTCTGATCACATCACAAGCAAATCCGTTAATCCGACGAATATAAATTTGATGGATTATAGTTGTGAAATACGCCTACCGTAGCCTGCTAAGCTTTAGTATGTTCCAGTGACGTCTTGAGCGTAGTGATTTTTATAAAAATATAGTGCTCCAGATATTTGACATTAAGAAACTATTTTTATGATGTTACAGATATAGAAAACCATAGTTTTGGTTAATAAAACCATGCTTTTATATATTCTTCTTTCTCCATATTTTGTAATTTTTTTAATCTACAAATGATTTAAGGTTCAGGGTTTCAAAAGTAGTCCGTACTAAATAATACATCGAAGGGAGGAAATATACACACAAGATATACACATTTCAACAATTTTTGTTATTCACCCAATAAAGTTAAATGTTGATGCAAAAATAAAATCATTTTGCTAGAAATTCGTCGATACGGTGTAATTTCTACTTGTCATTTTTCCATAGGTAAATATATCGCCAGCAGTTATTTTTGTGTGACCCCAAAAACGCTTCCGCAAGTCAGGAAGTGTCAAAAATAAACTTGACACACAGGCCTTGTGACTGATTAGATCAGATTTTTGGGACAATATTGATATCCAGGTCAGTTGTAGTAGTACAGTTGGAATGGGATAAGTTAAAAGTGGTTAACATTTTCAGTGCCATGGATTCTTCATTGTTCAGCCAAACCCGCCCCTTTGTAGATGTGGATCAATCTGGTTACTCCAGAACTGAAATCTTGAGGCCTTTAAAGCAGGGGGTATATGTCGTCACACTTTGTATTATCGTGCACCGATTTTGTCACAATCTATGAACTTGATGATAAGCCCACTGCTCAGCCAGTGAAGTTTGTCACCTGCATTTTATAACCGCATTAAAACTTTGGTATACGAGCATCTCGTGACCACGGCGGCTCGTGACCAACAACCCGTACCCACAGCTCGTTCCAAAGATTTTATTTTAAA
Source organism: Sabellastarte sp. h YS-2021 (assembly GCA_964017235.1). Taxonomy (NCBI): domain Eukaryota; kingdom Metazoa; phylum Annelida; class Polychaeta; order Sabellida; family Sabellidae; genus Sabellastarte; species Sabellastarte sp. h YS-2021. The sequence continues at coordinate 18,626,072 of OZ024939.1, read as the reverse complement.
ATATTGCAGGAAACTCCACGGACTTCTGTCTCCTCACGTTTTTTTCTAATTTGCATAACTTGTTTTACAACAGTTCTAGGAAACCCCCACAGAATTCCATGACCTCACGTTTTCTAATTTCCATATTTTATTTCATAATATGGCAAGGAAACCCCCACGGAAGTAGGAGAGTTTGAAGTATTTGATCTCTAACTGAACAGACGTTCTTACATAAGATATTTGCTCTTCAAGCAGCATTTCTTATAAAATGTTTGTGTGCGAGTTATGGGTACGAGTTGTTGATCATGAGATGCCATGGTTACGAGTTGCATGTAAATCAAAACTTCTTTATTGTGAACCTTCAGCATACCATTAAACCTTGCTTTCCAAAGCCGTTGTTCCACTGATTTAAATGTGAATATTGCTTATTCCGTAGCATTTTTATGCCAGGTGACAAACTTTGTTGTGGTGAGGAACTTTACTAGCTCATCAGTAGATGTGGTTACCTGATCAGCTCTGCTTTATTTGTGTGCAGAGCCGAGGTAACCATGTCCAACATTAGACCTGTTAATTTTCTCTAGTTTGTGACAAGAAGTCTGGTGCAAATCGGTATCTGATTAAAATGGACCATAATCATGTCTTAATATTTAGGTACATATGGTAGTGCTAGAACGATTGTCTACAGACATCGAATGGTGGGTCGAAATTCAGTGTAGTCATGATGATCGATCTGGAACTAGTGAAAATTTCGTAATATTTAGTTATCTTTCTTTATGTTTCTCAATATCCATGTTTTTAAAATATTCTGGGCAGTTTACTTTATAAATCAACAGATTTGTAACAAAGTTTGGGTTTGTTTATATCTACCACCATATTTACAGGAAGTGAGTGTTTTTGGTAGATTCTAAACACTGGAACAATGTTATTCCTACCGCATCGACATACACTTCATCCCGGAATGTGTTTAATGATACAACCGACAATAGAATCGATTATGGCTTGATCATCGCTCGGAAAAAATGGACGATTAATCGACCATGCAACTTGGAGGCGATTTCCAACACTAGTACATGGTGTAGATCTTATCAAAATATTTCACTGCTGATATGTTACATTTTGCATTAATCCATAAATTATTTTACCAACACCTTTAATATTTGCTTTGAAGTTGGATTCGAGAGCTACCATAAATTAATTATAGGAAACACTTCTCCAGGTGCACGGTTATATTAAGTGCCCTGTCCACCTACCAGTAAAGATCCACCTTATATTTCTTTGTTGGAGGTCAAGGGCAAATGCTTCTATTTGTGTGCAAAATGGATTTTCACTGGTATTTCTGGTGTGCCGTAAAAATGGCCAATATTAAACAATTTGAATAGAAATGCGTGATATCGTGACAAATAGTACTGTGACAGCCAGTATACTAAACCAGTGAGGTTCATCAGTGGTGAAGTTGTCAACTAATCTTTAAAATCTAGAGGACCACCTTTATTTTTAAACCAAATGTAAACCATGTTCAATGGTACTGTATAATTCTAAAAGAATTTCAATTATGAAGAAATTTTAATTAATATTGTCACAAAATGGGTAAACTGAGTGGCAGACTTCAATGGCTGAGCAGTAAGATGAATATCATTGGCTCTACGGGCAACCCAGACTTTTTGAATAAATAACCCTACAAATTTTGCCCTTGTATGATGCATACTTGAGCAAACAAGTTACAAGTAACTTTATTAAGTAACTTAATGGTACTTTGGTATTGGCAACCTCCAGATCTACATTTGTTTGATACTGACTCATCCTAATCTATACCTAGTGTTTGAATTGATTTAGATTGTGTGTTGTTTGCTACAAATTATTGCCAGGTACCAATTACTGCCATCTGTAAATACAATGTTGATACTTAATATTTCAGTAACAGTCCAATATCCCCAAAGCCCTTTCATGTGCATTTGTTCCATTCAGTTTAGAAACAATTGTAAGTTATTAACTGCAGTTTAGTTTTTAGAAAATAATGTCCATATAAATGCTACTTGGTGGTAACTGGTATCCAGCAATAACTCCTATCTGGTAGTAAGGCAGTACCACTGAAAGAAAAGAAGTCACAAACAACCAAGATTTGGTATTTTTCTGCATGAAAATGAAGTATACCATACATTGACAAGAATTGTGTACACATTCATTACTATACATAAAGTGGATATCCAAATGTTTGGACACTAGGTAAAGACAAAGAAGAATAATCTAACCTAATAACCTTGTGAAGAATATATCATAAATATTGTTTTTACCACACAGCCCTTAAGGGCTGTCGGGGTATTTTTTTCACCCATGGTGTCCGGATGGGTGGGTGGGCGGGCGGTCGGGTGGCAGGAAAAGTTTGTCCGCCTGTATCTCAGAAACTGTAAGGTATAAGAAGTTGATACTTGGTAGGGACATTGGTTAGTGGTTGTAGGTGTGCAATGTCATGGTATGACCTTGATTTGACCTTGGTGTGACCTTGAGTTTGAAAATCTTGTCCGGGCTATATCTCGGAAACCGTAAGGTGTAGGAAGTTGATACTTGGTAGGGACATTGGCTAGGGGGTGTAGGTGTGCAACGTCATGGTGTGACCTTGATTTGACCTTTGACCTTGCTGCAGTGACCTTGAGTTTGAAAATCTTGTCTGGGCTATATCTCGGAAACCGTAAGGTGTAGGAAGTTGATATTTGGTAGGGACATTGGTTAGGGGGTGTGGGTGTGCATCGTCATGGTGTGACCTTGATTTGACCTTGCCGTAGTGACCTTGACCTATAAAATCTTGACCGGGCTATATCTCGGAAACGTAAGGTGTAGGAAGTTGATAATTGGTAGGGACATTGGTTAGGGGGTGTAGGTGTGCAACGTCATGGTTTGACCTTAGATCTTGCCGTAGTGACATTGACCTATAAAATTTTGTCCGGGCTATATCTCAGAAACCGTAAGGTGTAGGAAGTTGATAATTGGTAGGGACATTGGTTAGGGGGTGTAGGTGTGCAACGTCATGGTATGACCTTGATTTGAACTTTGACCTTGCCGTAGTGACATTGACCTATAAAATTTTGTCCGTGCTATATCTCGAAAACCGTAAGGTGTAGGAAGTAGTGCTGCGACGATGTTTGAAGAAGTTTGATAGTTCGCTCGTTTACTGCACCGATTTCGGTGTTCGGTTCAAACGTCTGAAATTCAGACTTTGCAAAATGTTTAGAAATCCCCAATATCACACCACATCCAACGGAGCTTATTTTCGCCCATCTATAAAACTTGTTTCTTTTGTTGAAAATATGGCGGAATTTATTTAAACTATATATGGATTTTACATTTTTGCTATATTTTCAATAAAGTGACGAGATTTTATGTGAGATTTCTGCGTTTTAACTGGTTTTGAAAACGTTGTTTCGAAGATCGAACTAGACCGAAGTTCGCAAGCTTGTACAGATACCAAACATCGAACCCGATATTTGAAGCGATTTCACAGCACTACTAGGAAGTTGATACTTGGTAGGGACATTGGTTAGGGGGTGTAGGTGTGCAATCATTGCAATGTCATGGTGTGACCTTGATTTGACCTTTGACCTTGCCGTAGTCACCTTGACCTATAAAATCTTGTCCGGCTTATATCAAGGAAACCGTAAGGTGTAGGAAGTTGATACTTGGTAGGCACATTGGTTAGGGGTTGTAGGTGTGCATCGTCATGATGTGACCTTGATTTGACCTTTGACCTTGCCGTAATGACCTTGACATATAAAATCTTGTCTGGGCTATATCTCGGAAGCTGTAAGGTGTAGGAAGTTGATACTTGGTTTGCATATTGGTTAGGGGGTGTAGGTGTGCAGCATCATGATGTGACCTTGATTTGACCTTTAACCTTGCTGTAGTGATCTTAACCTATAAAAGCTTGTCCGGGCTATATCTCAGAAACTGTTAGGTTTAGGAAGTTGATACTTGGTAGGGACATTGGTTAGGGGATGTAGGTGTGCAACATCATGGTGTGACCTTGATTTGACCTTGCTGTAGTGACCTTGACCTATAAAATCTTGTCCGGACTGTATCTCAGAAAGCGTTAGGTGTAGGAAGTTGATACTTAGTAGGGACATTGGTTGGGGGTTGTAGGTGTGCAATGTCGTGGTGTGACCTTGATTTGACATTTGACCTTGCCGTAGTGACCTTGAATGTTAACATTTTGTCCAGGCAATATCTCTGAAACTGTAAAGTGTAGGAAGTTGATAGTTGGTAGGGACATTGCTTAGGGGTTGTAGGTGTGCATCATAGTTTTTAGTTTACTGGTTAATGCTGTCATCTTGCTATTGAATTGTCTTGTTTTAATACTTTATCTTTCCATACATTTTGTTTCTCTTAGATGTTATTTTCTCTACTTAAACATCATTTAGACCTTAATATAACTGACACTGCTCTGAAAGTATCCCGATCTTTGTACTGTTTCACTACTTCTATATCTCATGGTGTTGAAAACTATTTCCCCGGGCAGTGGGGTACGGACATCTCCGATGCTTTTTTTTTTTTTTACAACGTAAACAATTGACTGGAAAATTTATATTGCTATGTCATTATTTTGACAGTCTCTAGTCAACTACTCAATGGCAACTCGGGGAGGAGCCCAGCGACCAAATGGTGGTCCACAGGGGAAGATATGTCAGTTCAAGCTGGTATTGCTGGGTGAATCAGCAGTGGGGAAATCCAGTTTAGTTCTACGATTTGTCAAGGGACAATTTCACGAGTATCAGGAGAGTACAATAGGAGGTTTGTATGATTAAGATATTTGTATTTTTTTCATACCTTCATACTTAAAACCAGGAAAAAATACTTGGTTTTGTACCGCGGTATGTTTTAGTATTTAGTCAGAATTTGCATTATTTTTATGAAAATACTTGCAGAATACTTGCAAAACTGGTGTTACTAAACAAGAAAAGAGTAATAGAAAATTTCTCTTTTCTCAATGTCTTGAAAGTGAAATTGAACCCAACTTTATCCAAATTATTGTTTTAACTTTCAAAGTGTGATTTGTGTTTATGGCTACATTCAGGGCAATATAAATGGTATTAAAATGAAGTATAATTTGCTTAGACATGCATGGGGCTGTGTCAACTTTCCATAAATAGTATCCTGCAAGAAACAACTGATTAAGTTGATACTGAATATGAATGTACTTCGCCCAATCTTTTAAACGTGCTAGCAGACACAGAAGTACTCAAAATATAGCATGTTTGTTTCTGTTCAAAGGCATAATAATTCTTTTGTGAAAAATTTGGTAAAGTTACTATGTATGGTGTAGATAGTGATATTTTATCTGTTATAAATAATGTCTTTCTTTGGCATAATTGTACATTATTCCAGGTTTGCTATACTGACAGTTAGTGGTCCTACGATTCGACGGAAAATCGATTCGACGTCTATTTAAAAGTTTCGATGTCGAAAATCAATTCTCATTTTAAGAATCGATTGTGAATTGAAAGTAAGATTTATAAACCACCCAATTTTCCCTTTTTCTACAGATATTTAACATTTTATTTTTGTAACATTTGTTTACATTATCTGCCATGTTTCTTTCACTGGTATCTACTTCCTGTTGGTTACAACTAAAACTTAAAATTTCTGTACGAATTTAGAAGATCTTTTAATACAATAAACTAAGTTTAACCTAAATTAAATTTAACTTTCACTGCTTCATACACAACATGCATACTCCCTATAAATGGGGAATAACAACCTTGGCCATAAATCAAGTGGAGAGAGATCACACTACTGTAACACTTCAGCAGTCTGCCATGAATATTTCTGACAAATTTTGTTGAATAAGAAAACTGAAATTTTTACTACATTGTCATACTTAGAATTGTACAGTATCTAAGAAATTATAATTATATGAAATGAATAGATCATGAAGATCTGCTTAAAAAAGGAAATTCATGGAATATTTTTTTCAGGATGAGAGAAATTTTATAGAATAATAGACAAATGCTTTACAGTAACATAAACACGCAAAAAGAGTGCATGGGTATCTGACTTCGGCGAAGTTGGTGGGAGATACTTTCAGTTTGAGGTAAAAATTAAGAAAGAAAGAAGATATGTGTTATAAAAACAGTAACACAGAGTGACGTTGAACAGAAGTGGTGGAAATATTGTTAATTTTAAGCAAGATTGGTTGTTAATCTGAAGTTACATTCAAACACTGTAAATGATTCTAGGTGATGAAAAGGGAGGATGAAAATAAATATTAATGTGTAACTGTTAAGGCTACCTCAATAGATTATTATATTATTGATGATATACATACTTGACTCTTTTAACTACTGGTTTCCTAACATATCCCCTTCCCTACCATATACTGTAACCAAATCACCTGGATTTTTTCACAACTGACCTATCAGAAGTCTACTTTGTTATTATTTTTGGTAAAAAAAGAATATTCTGTCTTTCTTACAAAGCAAGCAGAAAAACGATTATAATCAATAATCGATCACTTAGAATTACCGATTAATCGATTCTGATTTTTTAGACCAATTCCTAACACTACTGACAGTAGATATTTTGAGTTTTTGATGTTTCTCACAGTTTGTAGAACTCATCCACATTTTGTTTCACACCTGTCAAATAGTTTATACATTATTAAAGGCACATTTGAGGTACATTTATAACATGTTGCAAAGGTTGCTTTTGGTGCAGTTTGACATGCGTTTAGAGATTTAGTTATAGAGACTTGTTCTGAGATGAAAGTCAACTTTCATACTTTTATTTTTTGGTCAAAATGTACACCCATGTACAACAAATGATATTTTAAAATATTTTCACTTTTATGTGAAAAGGAGTGTTTTCAGAGAAAAATCATCATTTTAATCAGTAAAACCTGCTTAAAAGAAGTTTAAAATGCTTGTATGTGTATCTACTTATACCTAAGTATGATTTTTATCTTGAATTATTGGTCATGTAGAAGAATTATTATATCCCCAGACGAAAGTCGGGGATATATTGGATTCAGGTCCGTCGCGCCGCCGCCGCCGTAGAAATTTCCTTGTGGACGCGATAACTCAAAAACAAATTAATATTTTTTTTTCAAACTTGGTACACATGTTAAGGGTGCCCAAAGGAAGATCCCTATTTTAAGGTGACCTTAAACTCCCAGTAAAAAAGAACTTATGGCCACCTTAAGGTCAGAAATTGCACTTTTGGCCACTTAGAGCCCTGTAGGTCACAAACTATGATGCTCAGCTGGCTGAAATTTTACCTGACAACACATTAATATGTTCTTAGTACATGTGCCGAAAATCATGACTTTAAGTTGAGGAGAAAATTGTGTTTGAGGCCCATAAATACCCCCACTTAGGGATTTTTTGCTATACTTTTCACATATTTTGCCCTATAATTTGGAAGTGATAATTCTGATGAGTCTCAAACTGCGCTAGGTATAACTTTGATATGTAATCCTTGTCTGTAGAAAATTTTAGGGCTGTAGGTTTACCCAAAGGGGTCGACTTAAGGTCTCAAAAGTGCCCACAGAGACCCAATTTATGCACTTTTTGTCACTTTCAAGCACTGTAGCTTTCAAACTATGTCTCTCATCTAAGTTAAATATCATCTGGGAATATATCTATGTGTTTTCTTATATGTGCCCCAACATTTAGGCCTTTAATAGACAGTTAACCTGTGTATCAGGACCATAAACACCCACCCGAGTGACCCTTATAAGACATTTTTCACATCTTTTTCCCTGTAACTTGGAAATGGTAAGTCTGAGAAGTTTCAAACTGTATTAGATATATATTCTGTGTGTAATCTTAGTATGTAACAGATTTTAAGTCTGAAGCTTTAATTTTGAAGGTCAAATTGAGGTCTCTAAAAGGCTCCCAAAGACCCAATATTTGGACTTTTTGCTACTTTTAAGCCCTGTGACTGTCAAACTATGTGACTGATAGAGCTCAAATCCTATCTGAGAAGATATTAGTATGTTATTTTTATATGTGCCAAAAATTAAGGCTTTAAGAAGACATTTAACCTGTGTATGAGGACCATAAATCCCCACCCGAGTGACCATTTTTAGACATTTTTCACATATTTTTCCCTGTAACTTGGAAATGGTAAGTCTAAGAAGTTTCAAACTGTATTAGATGCATATTCTATGTGTAATCTTAGTATGTGACAAATTTTAAGTCTGAAGCTTTAATTTGAAGGCCACATTTAGGTCTCTAGAAGGCCCCATAAAGACCCAGTATTTGGACTTTTTGCCAATTTTAAGGCCTGTGACTGTTAAACTATGTGACTGATAGAGCTGAAATCTCATCTGGGAATACATTATTATGTTCTTTTTACATGTGCCAAAAATCAAGGCTTCAAGTAGACATTTAACCTGTGTATGAGGACCTTAAACACCCACCTGAGTGACCCTTTTAAGACATTTTTCACATATTTTGCTCTGTAACTTGGAAATGGTAAGTCTGAGAAGTTTCAAACTTTATTAGATACATATTCTATGTGTAATCTTAGTATGTAACAAATTTTAAGTCTGAAGCTTTAATTTGAAAGCCACATCGAGATCTCTAAAAGGCCCACAATGACCCAATATTTGGACTTTTTACCACCTTTAAGCCCTGTAACTGTTAAACTATGTGATTGATGGAGCTGAAATCCCATCTGGGAATGCATTATTATGTCCTTTTTACATATGCCGAAAATCAAGGTTTTTAGTAGACATTTAACCTGTGTATGAGGGCCATAGACACTCGCCCAAGTGCCTTTTTTGACATTTTTTCCGTATTTTGCCCTGTTATTTGGAAATGCTTAGTGTGACAAGTCTTAAACTGTATTATATATAATTTTTGTTTGTTATGTATGTCCCCCAAAAAGTTTCAGATCTGTAGTTTAATTGCTAAGGTCTCTTTAACAATTGTAAAATGCCCACAGAAACCCAATTTATGGATATTATGCCACTTTAAAGCCCAGTAACTGTCAAACTATGTGGGTTATAGAGCTGAAATCTTTGAATTTTTAAAAGGAAATGCCTGTCTATTTAAATTTTGAATATTAATAATGTTATGGCTATCTTAGTCTTTTAAGAACTTATTTTTGTGTGTTATACCTCTGCTTGCTGAGTTTTTCACTTTTTAAAATGAAACTGGTTAAACATATTCAAGTAGACAAAATGGACACTTTAAGTGAGCTTTAAGTCCCAATATTAATGAAATTATATCCTTATGTAGTAAAACTAGGGGATTTTTAACCCTCAACTAGCCCAGTTTTATTCAACTTGCCTCAGTTAATTTTGGCACAGCTCCTACAGTTATGAACTCATTTCAGTTGATAATCACATACTTAAAATTCTCAATTCTTTTTGTATTTGAGTACCCCTTTTATATAGATTGTTTGTTTACCATTTATGCTCAACCCACATCCCCCACCCGGATTCCCCCCACCCACCTCTGGGACCTCCAGCTATATTGAGTGACACTAAATAAACAAAGGTATTTAATGATATCAGATGAGAAACAAAGAACTCAATGGGGTTGCAGATCTTGTGTAATAGTGAGAGAGGTGTGGAGAAGGGGAGAGGGGTGGGGGTGGGAGGTGGTGGGCTTCATTACATATAACACAAAGGGGAGTCAGAACTGAGATTGTGTCACATATTTAGGTTGCATATATATGGACCACATATATAGGTATAGAGGAAATGAATAACTGAAAACAATTTGCAAATTCTAAAAATAATATAATAAAATAATAATATAAATAATTTTTTTTTAAATAATATTTTATTTGTGAACAAATATAGAAACAGATATGCGCTTTTGGGATTATGAATTTTAGAATGGACATTGAATCATCAATCATTTAAATACTTTGAAGGAAGATTGAAAAATATGATGAGTTGAGTTAAAAATAATATTTTATTTGTCAACAAATATAGAAACAGATATGCTCTTTTGGGATTATTATTTTAGAATGGACATTCAATCATCAATCATTTAAATACTTTGAAAATAGGTTTAGAGTTATCATTGCAGGAAGATTGAAAATATAATTTGAGTTATGTATTCGGCGTCTGGGGATACACCATCTTCCTTGGGGAGATATAAACAGAGTAGATTATGTGCTGAAGTTCATATAATAATGGGTAATTATGTTTTAAAAAATTCCCGATCAAAACCTGTGGCGTGAGTGATGACCTGTCTGGGGATATGTTGGCGCCGAGTTGGCCCAATCTAGTTTATTGTATGATATATTGTCCACAGTCTATTCTATTGATGTAAGCTTGCACATGTAACAAAGTATCAGTATCAATTGATCTTATCTTAAATTTTGAAATGATATTGATTAATTAATGTTTATGCTTGCATGTGATTCCTACTCGACTTTTCTGTATATCTTTTACAGCTGCATTTCTTACACAGACAGTCTGTCTGGATGACACAACGGTGAAATTTGAAATCTGGGACACAGCCGGACAGGAGAGATACCACAGTCTGGCTCCAATGTACTACAGAGGCGCACAGGCTGCTATTGTTGTCTATGACATCACAAATCAAGTATAACAGAAACACCTGTATTAATGACTCAATTAGAAATACAGTTATCTATAGATCCAGTGGTAGTACTGTCCTCCAGCTGTCAATAGTTAAAGGAAACAGGAAGCACTCGTCTAAGATAGGGATGGGTCGGTAGAGTCGGTACCAAAAATATGTACATCAGGGGATCGCCAATGCAAAACTGCACTGATTCCTTGATTCAACCTTTTAGTACACCCCAACCAAACCTGGACATTTCCTCTTAACGACATTGCAATAAAAGTCCCCAAATGGACATGATAAGATAAATGTGTACAATTTCTTCAGATTTCTGGTCCAATATTTTAATTTTTCTTCTATGATATGTGTTGACAAATGAGGTTGAGGTTATTAAGTGTCGTTATCAAAAGATGGCAGTTCTGCTCAACTGAATCACTATAAAAGGCTGAATATGCACAAAAATATGTCAAGAAGCTTATAATTTCTTCAGATTTTTTTGGTATGTTACTAATATTTTAACTCTTGCTTCCATTATGCATGTTGACAAGCAAAGTGGCGGTTGTACGGATTAAGCACGTGGACAACTGATTGATTGTAAATTCTCATCATAAAATGGTTTTGATCCTGAGACACTGACCCTACCGACCCATCCCTAGTCTAAGACATCACTGATCGAGAAATGGCCATTGTTATCTATGGCTTCACTTAATCAAGTTCATTAAAATGCTTCTGTTAATAAGTCAACTTTCATACTTTTATTTTTTGGTCAAAATGTACACCCATGTACAACAAAGTAAAACATCAACACCTTTGTGGGTTTTAAAATACTCTACACTTGATGAACGAGAACCCAGTCCATTCCACATTTCGGTCTTAACAGTTTTCATGTCAGACTTAGGCATGTTTCTTGTACAAATTAATAGAAGCTATATATTCTTGTTGTAAGTTATGGACACAATTTTGTGGGACAGGAGTTCACCAAAATGTTTCAAATGTTACAGCTGAAAATAAAGCACAGTTTTTGAAATAGAGTGGAAATAGAGACAACAATCAGAACTGGACTTTAGTGGTGTGAACGGTAAACCGGTATGCCGCATTTCGTTTCGTTTAGGTAGAAATGACGAAATCCGCAAAGAATATTTAAGTACCGGTAATTGAAAATGTCATCATATTAGGCTTTCTACTGGTTAATATTTCGTCAAAACAATAACGAGCATATACATTTGAGGAAAAACTTATATTTTCGCTTTATATTCATGGTAAATGAAGTTAACAAACTTCAAAATATCTCGCAAATCCATATTTCCTATTGATAATATAGCTCATGTACGCTCGCGTAAAACTTTTTATCATATATCTGTACACTTTCGAAATCCCTGATTTCGTTCGGTTTCAAAGCCCCGAAAACCGGTTTTTATTTTCACAACCGGTCCGACCACTACTGTACTTGTCTATCTGGTCTACATACATACTGGTACTATGTTCCACATGGTACAGTCAGCTGATTACAACAGCACTAAGGAAGTAGGGAAGAAAAAGAAATGTTTAGGGCCGTCATGACTACCCGACTAATCAGCAGTGGCTGGAATAGTGCAAAATACTGGTTTCATATTTTAAAGTATGAATAATCGCTAGATGTAGAAAAGATGGCAGAAGGTCTGACTCTGTAAAATATGTCCATATTGTCGCATAAAATAAGTAAAAATCCAACAACAGCCACATTTTCTGTACTGTTTATAAATTCTCATAAAACCGGAAGTGCCGTATACGTCTTCTATCGCCCACTTCCTGTATCAGAAAAATTCATCATATGACATAGTAGCACAGATGTCCTTAATAGAGAACAATATTGCAAATTAACCTTTATATTTTGAAATTTTATAAGTTTTTTAACTTTGTGTATCTACAAATTATTCACCTATTGCATCAATAGAATAATATCAGCAGACCCCATGTTTGTTACAAGCAGGAAATTGGAAAAGACTAGACCTGATGACTTAAGTTGAAATTAAGTTGATTTGTGTTTTGTTTGCCAAACTCCAAGATAAAACAAAAAACTCGATTACTGGTAAAATAAAACCTTGGACTGGTCACAATGGTTGGTTCATCTGTGTTTTCCTTTTGCCTGTGAATTGTTCTAATAAGTAATAATTGGGTCTTTGTTGTAACCAGGCATATGTACTGAGTCAAGTAAGAAGCCAGATTTTACCCTAAATTGCATTGGTAGCTGGGACTTTGTGTTTATACAGTGACCTTTATCTGGTCAAGTGTGTTTTGACCTTTTGCAACACATTTTGCATGCCGAGTAAATACTCCACATTAACCATTATGTAGCCATTACAACTGCAGTGTCTTTATCTCTGTACACAGGACACATTTTCGCGGGCCAAGTCGTGGGTGAAGGAGTTGCAGCGTCAGGCCAGTCCAAACATTGTCATCGCACTCTCTGGAAACAAAGCTGACCTGGCCAACAAGAGGAATGTGGACTATGAGGTAAACTGTTACTTTCATTCGGTGTCTTGACTCCCACTTATAATTTGACTGATCTTTTACCTCAGCAAAGGAGTATCAACAGATTTGTGCCTCTCCAAAGGAGTATCAACATTTTGTAATCAATGTTACAGAAGGATTGAAATGATTTGCAAGGTTACAAGCTGAAACAATTAAGTTGGAATTAACCCACGTAGCTGCTTGTCATTAGTTGACATACACCTCTTTTTAATCTATAGCACCTTTGAGGAAGTACTAATGTCGGATGTGCATGCAACGCGAATGTGAAGATTGGAAAAACATGTATGACCTAGAGGGGCTAGAAAAGGGAAAGTTAACATATTGTTTTGTAATTTGCAAATAAGCTTCGTATTTTGTATTTTAATTTGTACAGATAAACTACTTTGAATTGGTAACTTTTTGGGGCTATGACTCAAATATTCATCTCATTTAGGTAGAAATGAAGTAGTCTGCAGAAACTGTTTAAGAACAAATTTTTACAATGTCATTATTGCTTTGCAAAATTTTTGCAAAGTATATTACTCAGTCAGTTTACTTGTATGTAAGTTTGTATGTTTATTTACAGCATAATTCAACTACTGCACGGATTGTTTTCAAATTTTGAGGAAGCATCAGAACTGTTACAAGAAAGAACTGATTTTAATTAGGAATTAATGAAATCATTTAATCAATGTGGTTGATGCAACATATTGGTCCCAGACCTGTAGCTCAATGTATAGTTGAGCAATAGCTACTTTCAGGTTCTCACTGTTGAGTTAATTATTTTTAACTCAAAAACTTGCATTTTGAGAATTTCGCATAAATATGTCACTTATCTACTTTTGGGTCAGCTATAACATAGTGAAATTGTAGACCTATAGGCCATAGCATAGCTGAGTAAAAGCTGATTTGAGGTTCTCACTGTTGGTTAGATCGCTTCTAACTTGAAAACTATTGTGTTTAGGGTATTTTGTTTAAATATGTTACTCACCTACTTATGGGTCAGCTATAACATAGTGAAATTGCAGGCCTGTAGCTCATTGTACAGATGAGCAATAGCTGCTTTCAGGTTCTCACTGTTGGGTAGATCACTTGTAACTTGAAAACTATTGGATTTAGAGAATTTTGTTTAAATATGTTATTCAACTACTTTTGGGTCAGCTATAAGATAGTAAAATTATAGACCTGTAGCTCATAGCATAACTGAGCAATAGCTACTTAGAGGTTTTCACTGTTGAGTAAATCAATTCTAACTTGAAAAGTATTGCATTTACAGTATTTCGTGTGAATATGTTATTCACCTACTTTTCAGTCAGTTATAACATAGTGAAATTGAAGACCTGTAGCTCATTGCAAAGCTGAGCAATAGCTACTTTGAATTTCACATTGTTGAATAAATCAGTTGAAGCTCCAAAGCTATTGCAGTTAGAAAATTTTGTTTAAATATGTTATTCACCTACTTTTGGGTCAGCTATAATATAGTAAAATTGTAGATCTGTATCTCAAAGCATTGCTGAGCAATAGATACTTTGAGGTCCTCACTGTTGAGTAAATCAGTTGTAACTTTAAAAGTATTGCATTTAGAGTATTTTCTTTAAATATGTTATTCACATACTTTTGTGTCGGCTATAACATAGTGAAATTGCAGAGCTGTAACTCATTGCATAGCTGAACAAAAGCTACATTGAGGTTCTTACTGATGAGTGAATCAGTTCTAGCTTGAAAACTATTGCATTTAAATTTTTAAGTATTTTGTTTAAATTGTTTAAATTTTTCTCCACCTACTTTTTACACCTTAAAAGTTAACTTTGTACCTTACTTCTGAATAATTCTAATTCTAATAGTACTTTTATAGCGCTTAATCTCTATCTAATGATAGACTCTAAGACGCAGAAAGCCAAAATCAGAGATCGTAATCGTTAAATCAGGGACATTGCAGGGGTCGACACCACGGAGAGACAAAATGAAAAACTAGGGGTGATCTAGGGTGGGTAAGCTTTTTCAAAGAGGTAAGTCTTCAACTTTTTTCTGAATGAGGAGAGAGATTTAGCTGAGCGTACATCATCAGGAAGATCATTCCAAATTCTTGGGGCATCGTATGCAAAGCTAAGGCCAAAATGCTTTTTAGACTTATATATTGATTTGTTTATTTGGGGTTTACGTCGCTTTCAACACTGTACAGGTCATATCACGACGGGTAGTTGGAAGGGCAGAGGAAACCAGTACATATAGTTCGCTAGGGTTCTGTACTGTAAACTGCCGACCAACGGCAAGCAACTACCAGCTTTCCCACTTACGGCCATGACGGGGATCGAACCCCGGCCGCAGAGGTGGGAGGCGAGAGTGTTACCACTCTGCCACCGTGGCCCCGACTTATATATTGAAGCACAATGTGGGACCTCAAGCAGCACACCATCAGATTGACTTCTGCGTGTTCTATACACACTATGCCTGGGTTTAAGGAAAGGTTCAAAGTATTTTGGATGGCCACTATGTAGAAACTTGTACACCAACAGGGCTGTCTTGAAGACAGAGCGATGCAAGACAGGCAGCCAATGAAGACTCTTTCTTACAGCAGTGATATGTGAGTATTTGGTGGTATTAGCCACAATTCTTGCAAGACTGTTCTGAACACATTGGAGCCTCCGAATGTCTAGAGCAGAGAGACCTCTGAACAAGGAATTGCAGTAGTCAAGACGACTTCCCACCAAGGCATTTGCAGCTAAAAGAGCAGCTTCACGTGTAAGATATCCTCTGAGTCGCTTTAAATCCCTGATATGAACAAAACTAGCCTTACAGGTATTCCTGACATGGCAAGAGAAGGAAAAATCGGAGTCAAACCAGACACCTAAGTTCTTAATTGCATCAACAGGTGAAAGGAGGTTGCCAAGTATATTAACTGGGAAAAATTTCCTGAGTTTTGTGCGGACATTTCTTGAGCCAAACAGAATAAATTCTGTCTTGTCTGGATTTAGTTTAAGCTTATTTGCAGAAAGCCACTTTCTGACATCATCCAAGCAGTTTTTCAGTCTATCAAAGGCCTGAGTGGCATGGTTATGTGTGAGATGAACATATAACTGTGTGTCGTCTGCATAAAAGTGGAAACATATGCCAGGATGATTTTGAATAACTTTACTGAGGGGGGTAGTGTATAATGAGAACAAGATCGGCCCCAGGACAGAGCCCTGGGGCACACCGTACAATAGCCTTTTAGCATCGGATAAAACAGAACCAATCTTGATGCACTGATAGCGGTCACAGAGGTACGACTTGAACCAGTTCAGAACCACACCTCCAACACCAAACCAGGAACTCAAACACTCAATAAGCGTACCATGATCAATGGTGTCAAATGCTGCTGATTGGTCCAAGAGAACAACAGCAGTAGCTTCACCTCTAGCAAGAGCAAGGTGGACTTCATTTTTAATAGACAGTAGTGCAGTTTCGGTCGAGTGACCTTGCTTATAGGCTGATTGACTGACATTTTCAAGTCCGTTACAGGCAACATGGTCATTTAACTGCGAAGCAACTACACGCTCAACAAGTTTGGAGATGAAACTCAAGCCAGAGACAGGTCGGTAGTTTTTTAATTCATCCGGTGGTAGTGAAGACTTTTTAATCAGAGGAGAGACAATAGCCTTTTTTAAACCACCCGGGACAGCACCTTCAGTTAGAGAACAGTTGACAAGTTTAGTAACTGAGGGGAGGAGAATATCCAAACATTCTTTAACTAGGAAAGTAGGCCATGGATCGAGGAGGCAAGATTTGGTAGGTGACTTGGTAATTACTTTCCGTACTTCATCCTCAGAAACTGCTTTAAAAAGGTCAAATTTGGGTACATCTGAAGGAGCAGGAAGAGTGAAGGAGTCAGTGTTAGTAAAGGAGTCCCTGATTTTTCTGATTTTATCTGAGAAAAAAGTGACAAAACGATTGGCAAGGCATATCTGAGAGGCATGAGAGGGGAGTACCTTCTCAGGAACAGAGTGCAGGACTGAGCGTAGAATCTGCCACAGTTTCTTAGAATACCATTTGCAGGGCACAACTTTTGTGTCCTTTTCTCCTTTCACTTCTACTCTGAAACTCAAATCACACAGTAAGCTGACCCAGAGCCCATTCATGGGCACTGATTGCTTATTTAAATTAAAGCTTGTGTATGTTTGTAGTTAAGTTTTTTTCCACGGGTAACCTATCACAGCATTACTAATAACATGGATCTGTAAATATTTGTGTATCACCAGATATCAGCGGGGTAAAAATTGTCAGCTGTAGCGGTGCATATTGACAGAGTTGGTACACCGGTATCTCACATATGCAAATGTATGAAAATTAGATGTAGCAAAACCCTGTGATAGTAACACAGTGACCAAAATGACATTCAAGTTCTTGTAAAATTTTAAATGAAGTACCAAAAAATAAAATACAGTAGTAATTATTGTTGTCTGATGTATGGCTTCCATAATTAAAATTTCATATTTATTCCAGCCAGTATTTATACTGAGAGTTGAAAATACAGTTGCAATAAATTGCCATGACTGCCTTTGGTTCACACCTTGACAAACATTGTTTGAAATATCCATTCATTCTCTGTACTTTAGGAGGCACAGGCGTATGCTGAGGAAAACAGTCTACTCTTCATGGAAACCTCCGCAAAAACAGCTATGAATGTCAATGACATATTTCTAGCAATAGGTGAGTAGTTGCCAACTACTACTACTAGTACTACTAGGTGGTTTGATCATTTTTACCCCACAGCCTTTAAGGGCTGTCGGGGTATTGTTTTCACCCATGGTGTCCGGATGGGTGGGTGGGCGGGCGGCGGGAAAAAGTTTGTCCGGGCTGTATCTCAGAAACCGTAAGGTGTAGGAAGTTGATACTTGGTAGGGACATTGGTTAGGAGGTGTAGGTGTGCAACATCATGGCGTGACCTTGATTTGACCATTGACCTTTCCGTAGTGACCTTGACCTATAAAATCGTGTCCGGGCTATATCTCGGAAACCATAAGGTGTAGGAAGTTGATACTTGGTAGGAATATTGGTTAGGGGGTGTAGGTGTGCAACGTCATGGTCTGACCTTGATTTGACCATTGACCTTGCTGTAGTGACCTCGACATATAAAATCTTGTCCGGGGTATATCTCAGAAACAATAAGGTGTAGGAAGTTGATACTGAGTAGGGACATTGGCTAGGTGTGTAGATGTAAAACGTCATGGTGTGACCTTGATTTGACCTTTGACCTTGCCATAGTGACCTTGACCTATAATCCCTTGTCTGGGCTATATTTTGGAAACCATAATACGTAGGAAGTTGATATTTGGTAGGGACATTGGTCAAGGGTTATATGTGTGCAACGTCATGGTGTGACCTGGATTTGACCTTTGATTTTGCATATCTGATGCTATTTTATGTCTCTACGAGGATATCTAATACTATTGATCTCTCTTATATCTCTCATATCTTTTTACTTGAATCTTGGTTGTTGCACCTTTGGGTGTCTTTTGGTGTAGATTAAGCACTGTTAAAGTCGTATTAGAAGTCATTAACTGTTTTACTTTAGCAACTTCCCATTGTAATAGTTGGTATTGCATCAAGTGAGCCACAGGTTTTGCCCTAATTCCACATAAAAGCATGTATTGCTACATCTGTATGTATGAGTAATATTCAAAACATCCAAACCATAATTCGACCATACAAATGAAAATCAAAATGGGAGAAGTCTTAAAGCATCATAATTTTTTGTTTACTGAATTGTCTTGTTTTAATACTTAATCTTCACATGCAATTTCTTTCTCTTAGATGTTATTTTCTCTACTTAAACATTATTTGGACACTGACACTGCTCTGAAAGTATCCCAATCTGTGTACTGTTTCACTACTTCTATATCTCATGGTGTTGAAAACTATTTTCCCAGGCTGTGGGGTACGGGCATCTCTGATTCTAATTTTTTGTCAGTGTTGTACAGTTTTCATCAATTGCCATAAACCACTACTTATCAGGAGCTTTGAATACTTATTGAGCAGCAAATCATAAATACATGTAATAACAGTTTGTACAATAAACACATGTTCAGCATTTAGTCGGTGTTGATGCATTACAAAACTGAGTACAATATATCCTGGATAATTACATGTCACTTGACCACATAGTTTGTTTTAAAGCTTGAATAGAAACTACTTACAGGTTTAATTAAAATCAAACATGTCAAAGTGTTGTCGCTCGAGTTATTCTGGCTGGATACAAGCGCTCATGAAAGATGGTATCCGGTAAAAGTCAAATTTTGAAAAAAGTTAAATATATAGTTAAAATTGTTATTGGAATATTTCAAGTCAACTATAGATCTCACCCCTGGTGAGACGTTCATCATACTAGTAAGGTAACTGAAGTTCTAGCTTATAGTTGTAACTACTTGATTTAAGAAATAATGACAAAACATCGCTGTTTTTGTGACATAAAAAATAAGCTGGTGTCAAAATATTAGACTTTTGATGTAGCTGTTATTTGAGCATTACCAGGCCAAGAAAGTTTTCACCTCGAAGATACTTTGTAATTTTATATTTTGCTATTTTCCAGCAAAGAAACTCCCCACAAGTGAGCCGAGTCAGGGCACGTCCTCCAGAACCCACGGAGTGGACCTCAACCAGGACAACCAGCAGTCAGGTGGGGGCTGCTGTAAGTAGTGATCTGATTGGCTGGCTCCCTGCACTAATGGACCTGCTCTTATTGTGATCCACCAATCAGCTTGCGCGATACATTCGGACATAAAACAGTAGAAGTATATTCAACGTAAACCTGTGACTGGGGTACTCTACCTGCCAAGTTTGTTTTTTACCCCCACACTCGTATTTCCTATCTGCTCCATCTCTCTGTTAAGTGCTCTCTGGCTGGTAAATATTTAAAAAATAAATAAATAAAAATGTATAATAAATACATTTTTGTTGATATACAATTCTATGTATATAAATATCTGTATATTTGAACTCTTGAAGACAGAAGGTGACTTTTTAAACAGGAATACGTGTGAGAAGGTTGGTTGTTATTGTATGAATCCTTCACAATCACAGGCAAGGTTGACATGTAAATGTTTAAAGTATCTAGGGGGGGGGGATAATGTATTGAAAATAAACTTTGGCAATTCAGTTAAAATTCTGGGAAGCACAATTTCCCTAATGGAGTGAATCAGGTTTTTAGATGGTGTTTTCTATGGAAATTTATCAGAAAATCACGTAACATTTTCTGTGTTTTGGATCTTTGAAATTCAATTCAACAGTGTTGAAGGAATGAGAAAAGGAACACCAGATTTGTCTAAGCAGTTGGAAAATTTTAACAAGACCCGTTTTAATAATTAAAACAGACAATACAAATTGTGAATTGCAAAAAAATACACGTGTATATAATATGGCGGGATTTTTAACTTTGCTTGAAAACATATGATGTTTATATAAGAATTGTAATTTCCTTATTGCCAGCACAGCGCTGTCATATCTCTTCTGTTCATTCGTTGTATAAGATTTTCTGTTGACTTATATTTTGGTGTGCATTTAAATTTGCATCAAATACATTGGGATGTTACCTTTGGGCAATCTAGTATTATTAAAGACATTACATATTCTGTGTTTTCTAGTACTTGTACATTGTTTATTAAATTAAGAAGTCATTTCAAGTCACGGAAAAAGGAAGAGTTTAAGAGGATACAGGAAAATAATAAATTTCATGAACATTTGATGTAGAAATTGTAAGGATTATATTTTCACAGAAAATAGAAGAAATCCAATTGTTATTTGTAGACAGAATAGCACATTGAAAGCCCATTGTCTGTGACTGTTTTATAGTATCAATGTTTATACACACTACTGTTATATATGATTGTGAATTTTTTTTTAACAAAATAATATTGTATATTATGTGTCAGTAATATATTGAAATAATTAATACAAGTATTTTTGACATGTGTGTAAATTTGTCTTGTAGTCATCGTTTAGGAAATTGTCTTAATGGTTCTTTTTTTTTAATTCACAAAACAAATGAAGTGAAGGAAAGTTACTCCAGCAGATGGTATACACAGGAGAACCTTTGTTATCCGATATTCTTTTATGTAGATGTTCATTTCATAAGTATTTCACACATCAAAGTTTTTATTGACCAGCAGTGCACACAATTGACTTTTGTACCATTGTCAATAAGAAAATTTGTAAAAGTATCAAAATCTGTCATTTTAACCATATTCAAAGAAGGATAAAAGTTTGGATAAAAGGATTCTTCCGTGGTGAACAGTATTGCATTAAGTGTTATGCTGGAAACAAAACTGTGTGGGTAGTAAATTCCTTTTATAAGTGCAACATTGGTTAATTGCGGGAGGGGCTGGGGTGTCGTTGGGTAGAATCTGGTTTTACTTTTATTAAATAAGTAACATTTTATGTCAGTTGCAGGCATTTTAAAATTCCACTCCCAGAATGATTGATTTTCACCAATTGAAGTAATATATACTGAGTAAATATAATGTTTTCTTGGGAAAAGACACATGCTGTCTTATTCGTTACGGGCTTTGACCAAACAGTGTGTCGGTTCATTGGATATTTTCATTGAACAGACACATTCAATTTAAGTACAAGTATCTTTGTTACCATAACAATGCCATTTAGTTTTTAAATATAACCAAAAAAATGGTGAAAATTTGCTCTCAGTAAAGCTTTGATGTTGGTGTTTTGGTGGGTTACCAGAATATAATGGTATTCATTCTCTTGTCCATTGTTTTTCTACCCAAACTTTCACTATTTCCTGTCAGTGGTCACATGGTTGTGCTCCAGTTTGGGAATAATCACAAAAGGATTATGCCAGTATTGTTTGAAGAGTAGTACCTTAAACTAGCAACATATTTGCCAGTCAAAACAAATAAATAGGATATTTATTCAATTTTTAGCATTTTGTCTGTCGACCAGTGTTTGACAGATGTTCCCTGTTTATTTGACGCTTTTTTGTGACCATTTCTGAAACCCTTGTTGTCAAAACAGTGCATGAGATGTAGACATTGTGTCACCTGTTTTGATGTAACAAAATAAAAGAAACTGGAAAACAATTTTGTTTGCATTCAAAATCAACGGATGACCTCACTGGCCTGGTGATTATCAAGTTCTGCAAATGGTAAACTGATTTACAGTATGTAAATGTGTTTTTTTTTGCGGAATGCCATGACTCCAGCATTAAAGGTGTAATGGTAGGACCCTGTTTTATATACAGATTTATGGTGACGAGGAATACTTACTCATTGCCATGTTTCTATTGTTATGCATCAACTAACACACTGGTTTTTATTGATTTATTACCTCCTTCTTGTGAAAGAATGTTGTACATGGCATCCCATTATAACCTTGTGAAATATATTCATGAAAATACAAATAAAACATTTTCTCAAACACATGTATCTATTAACACTGGTGTTTCTTGTGCTTCACTGACCTGTGTATTGTTCTAGTGCTGAGCTTTTTGAGTTACTGGGGAGAAGGAAGGGACTTTAAAAAGAATAGACATAATAGGAAGCCCAGACAAATGAATTTTGCATTTTGCAATTGTCAGATGCAGTATATCTGTGTAGTGACAAGATGGTTTGCAAAATTAACGTTTTGTTCAAATCAGATTTTTCGTACTAATCTTTATAGGATTTTCATTTCGATGGATACTATATGATAAACTTGACAGTTATATAGTGAAACCTCTTATTTGTTTGAAGAGAATGGAAGGTTCATAAAATGAACCTTTTGTAGTGGAAGTGTGATTTACACAAAATCAGATATTTAGACATTGCGGAATGTAGGGGTTCTATTGTACTTCACAATTTTTAGTGGTTTTCCAGTGTACAAACTTGACCAACTTCTCTACCCAGTTGTGTCAAGTCACTCATTAATTCAACAGTTTGCTGAAAGTGACATTTAAACCTGCAAACTACACAAGCATTTAAAATGAATACGTTCTTACTTTGTTCTTGTGACACTTTTAAAAAATTTTTCTTTCCAAGTTAGGTAAAGTGTGAAGTGAGTATGTCTTAACTTTAGATTATGTGCTGTTTGTGCGAGTACCTCGCATACTTTACAAGAGTACCACCATTCTTCGTTAATATTCTAATTTGCAGTTACTGCAGTAAGAACTATCAGAGCAAAGCAGCTATGACTTTATTGATAAAGCTCGTGAAATTTTACTTCAATGGATCTATCATCCTTTTTAAGTGGGGTAAAAAGTGGACACATTTGTGCAGTGGGTAGCATTCTTTCCTCCCCACGAGGTACTGGGTTTGAACCCCAGACCTTACCTGATGAGAAGTTGGTAGATAATTACTTTCAGTACTGATTGTGATGTACTTATTGCAAAAGAGTGTGCTGAAGGCAACTATAACCCAAATCAATTTAAACAGTGTATCAACTTTTACATAGTTGTAATGTGATGCAGACACATTACTCTATTAAAATGGGTCTTTAATATTGTCATTTTTGGAAAATATTTCTACATCAAAATTTTAGGTATAAGGTCAGACAGATTTCAGATTTTTTGCAGTTACATTTGAAGTGTTGTTTAAGTATATTTTTGTCCACTTTCTGTATGACTTCTTGTGTTACGCTGACATCTATAGGGGAGTGACTAAAATGCTTGTCCTGTTTTTGAACCTGTTGTATTGACTTGTGTAAGGAAATATTGGAGTCCTGGTCTGTCTCAGCTCTGAACCATATGAACTCATTCAAAGTTTAGGGAAAATCAACCAACTACCCTAATGTGTGTGTGCTTACTGAAAGTTTTAGAAGTAGAGTATTTTTCAGCCTCATTTTCCATTTACTTTTACTTGCATGTTTTTTGGTTTGTAACCCATTACCAACTATTAAGCGCATTATGTACTCCCATGTATAATCCATTTCTAACAATTTCTAATTCAAAGAATCATCTTGGAATGTTTACATGAATTTTTTTTTTGTGCTACATTTCCAAGTTATGGTATTCTTGCAAGATAAAGGATTCTTTGTTTTAACACCGATCCCCCAAATGTTACGATTTTAGATTTTGACTGTAAACCTAAGGACTGCCAAGTGTATTTGTATGACTAACAAACCGGAGGTTACCTTTTTTCGCACAAACACATGTATTAGCTTGTGTTTTCTAGAGTGTACTGGCTTCATGATGTTCTTATTTTATCTGTATATCATTTTGGAGTAAATGTTATCAGTGTGCGGTATCAGGTTCAGTGGCATACTGAACGGGCACTGGTTTTGTGTTTCCCGCCCCATCATACAATATTGTAAAACTTCATTAGAGTCATTAGTGTATAGTTTGTGTATCAAAAGATGATTAAAATTATACATAAACTATTTTGATACTTTCATTTTCCTCAGCCCTGATACAATTTATTGAAGTTTTACCAAAAGAAAGGTTTATCAAGGCCATGAATAAATGATTAAATTACACTTTCCCTGTTGTAAACCAGCTATTTTTTATGCACTCTTTGATTCTTTTGTCTGAGCATATCGTCTTTGACACCAGCACTAATAAACTTACAAAATAAGGTGCAACGTTTTGGGGAAATTCTGCACAAGAGGTGCTTGACTGCTAAAAACTGGTACCTTAATTTCAAGGCCACAAACTAGCATTGTGTAAGAGAAGTGAAAATATGGGTAATATTTGAAATTTAGATAAGGGAAAGTTGCCAGTAAGAAAATTGGTTAAAATTAATAAACATTTACATACCACAGAAGCAGAGGACAGCCTAAAATCACAGTGATACACAGTCACATGGCATTGATCATAACAGAACAAAACTACTCTTCTCATTAATTCAAAGAATTCTTCGAGTGAAACAAGTGCTTTGTTGGAAAGACTTAAAAATGCCGATAAAACCCCAATATATATCTGACTGTGTGTATTGTACAGTTTCTAATAACAAAAGAGTTGCAGTAATATTGAAGAGTAAATTTTTAGTGTGAATAAATAACTGATCCCCAACTTTTGTAGTAAGTGTTGTCCTTTTATCTGGAGTAAGCACACATGTGGTGTTAATTCAGGTCACTTGGGTGGTTGTGCAGTAAAATTGTAAATATGTCGTGTACAAGTTAGGATTTTGTACAAGTTATAACTTGTACAAAATCTTTTTCAAATTTTGTACAAGTTAGAACTTGTACAAAAATTATGCCGGTACAATTTGTAACTTGTACAGCACTATTCTTTATTGATGTTTGGTAATATGTTTTTGCTTTTAACAGTTCAAATTACAGTAGGCTTTAATATACTAGGCATACTATTTAAGGAAACTGGAGTAATGTGACAAATTCTACATCAGTTTATGCAGAATGATGTTATTTTGAGGATGCACAGATAGGACCCCAAGCCAAAGGAAGCCATGTGTGAATTACTGTTATTGAGGGTCTTCTTATAGCTTTGATTGAAACTAATAATAAAAAGTCAGGCAGGTTTAAGAAGCCCCTATTGTAAGGCAATTATAATTACATCAACCTGCATTGATTGACAGTGATAATAAAATGTGTGGCAGCCTCCAGAAGTCCCTTTTGTCAGTCAATTACAATCATGTTAAAAACTAGCAGTCCCTATTAAACCCATCTTAACCAAGAAAAGGTTTTCTCAAGTCTTTCAAGTGCAACCTGTATAAATCCACACTGTTTAAATAAATGATTAGATTTTGGTGGAAAAGTGCTTATCTGTAATGTAACTCAGTTTTTTTATGTGACTAACTTTGTAATTTCCTTATCACTTACGACCTGTGTTACCATTCACTATTACTTTATTCAATTGTTATTGATGTACTTTAAATAAATTTTGTATTTTACATTATTCTTGTTACGTGTTTAGATTTGGAGAAAGGAAGTTCAAACTTTTTTATAGAACTTGAAGTTTTAGAGCTTGAAAACTATCAAGAAAGTATTGGCCTAACTTGTTCACCTAAATTATGCCATTAAGTGCAATCAGTTAATTAAGGCAGGCTTTATAGGAGCCTAAAACTATTGAAAACTTACTGGTACAGCGTCAAAACCATTAAAAAGTGTACTGGCCTAACTTGTACAACTCATTTGTTCAAGTTAAGCTTTTTAGAAGCATAAAATCTGTACAAGTTATAACTTGTACAAAATTTGAAAAAGATTTTGTTCAAGTTATAACTTGTAAAACTCAACCGTACAAGTTATAACTTGTACAAAATCCTAACTTGTACAACATATATATATCCCCAGACAAAAGTCTGGGATATATTGGTTTCACATCTGTTGCGCTGCCGCGGTACGTTTTGAATTGTGTGTGATAACTCAAAACGCTTTCACGGATTTCATTCAAATTTCGCACACACATATATTGGGTCAGGAGAGGAACTCTATTTTAAGATGACCTTAAACTCCCAATAAAAAAGAACGTATGGCCACCTTAAGGTCAGAAGTTTGACTTTTGGCCACATGCCCTCTAGGTCACAAACTATGTTGCTCATCTGGCTCGAATTTTACCTGGGAACACATTATTCACCTTACATATGAAAAACATCCAAGACTTTATGTTAAGGTTAAAATTGTCTTTGAGGCATATAAGCCCCTACTTAGACATTTTTTTGATAGTTTTCACATATTTTGCTCAATAACTTAAAATGGTAAGTCTGACCATCTCATCTGGGAATACATGATTATGTTTTGTTTACATGTGAGAAAAGTCAAAATTTTAAGTAGACGTTGAACTTGTGTATGAGGGCCATAAACACCCACCCGTGTGACCTTTTTATGTCCCTGACAAGTCAGCCGACATTATGTCATCTCTCTGTGGTGTGTACGTACGTGTGAGCAACTTCTCCGAAACTACAAGGCCCAGAGACATGCCGTTTTTTTTTAAAAGATGGCTTCTCTATCTAGCATGAAAAAGTGTTCAAGGCATGCAGGTCTGTTTGTTCGTCTGTTTGCTACAGCCATTATAAGTGAGGTACCCCCCACCCTAAGTATGAAGATTTTAACACTTTATCACAGTTTTCTCAGTGACTATTGCAGGGATTTCTCTCATATCTTGCACATATGTATTAGACCTGGATCTTTCTGAATTATTTTTTTTATGAATTTTTAAAATAATTTTGAATGTATTAAAATTCATGAAATCGTGGACTAAATCACTTATAACTTGAAAAGTATTTCAGTTAGAACATTTTGTTAAAATATGTTATTCAGCTACTTTTTCCATAGCTACAACATGGTGAGTAACTTGGGTGTCTATCTCAATAGCTAAGTGAGTAATAGCCACTTTGGTACTTTTCAGTAACTTCCATCATAAGTAAAATTACCTGTGAAAACTGTTCTATTTAGAGAATTTCGCATATATATGTTATTCAGCTACTTTTGGGTCAGCTATAACATAGTAAAATTTCAGGCCTGTAGCTTATGGCATAGCTGAGTAATAGCTACTTTTTATTGTGTTAATATATCTTACCTAGTGGACAGATGCATTTGTCCGGCGCACAGCCGGTCCCGCCAAACGTTAGAGAAAAACGCCTCGAGCTGGGCTCTGGCCCGGACCGGTAGTGTCCTGTTTACTCGCCAGGTGGCTGTATAGCCTCCCTGCCGGTGCACTGCGCGTGCGCGCGCATGCGTACTTCCTCCTTTTGTTTGGCGCGAAGACGAGAGGTCGTCTGTTTTTTGGAGAAACTTTTATTTTGATTTATATCTGTTACAGGATATATTTTGATAAATTCTTTGTGTAGAAGTGTTGTTTAATAACTATGGATTCACCAGGACAAAGGCGGGGATCGTGCGGCCATAAGATGGCTGGCTTTGATATGCATGAGAAGTGTGCTCGTTGTCGAGACAAAGGTCTGGGTAAAGATCCCTGCATTGTGGGAGGTGCGATATGCAAGATTTGTGACAATTTTACAGCAATTCAACGTGATATGCTGGCCACTCCACAGTATCAAATTCGCAAGGACAAGAAAGCGGGTTTGCTAGTGTCACCACGAGATGTAACTGTGCTGTCTCCAGTTAATTCTTCTCAACAGCCAGCTAGTACTGCGCATGCTCAGCAGACGATTTCTGAAGATGACAGTGCGCATGCGCAGGACCTCCCTGGGGGTAGCGATAATGTAAGTTCTTCAGATTTTGTTTCCAAAAAAGATTTTGACAAATTAAGTGACCAGCTAGATGAGAAATTCTCTCGTTTTGAAGCACTCTTATCAAGAGGCAATATATTTGCTACCCCCAAAGTACCGGTTCAGGTTTCAAACCCACCGGTTTCTGATCAGCCATTCATAGATCCTGCCTCTGCCCGAACCACCGGTCCGGTGCGGTTTCCGGCAGTACAGGCTAGTACAGGATCAGATGGCAAGAAAGATTCAAAGAAGAAGCACAAGTCTTCTCATCATAAATCTTCCAAAGCAAAACCGGTTCCGGTTGAGGAAAATACCGGTCCGGTACAGAAAAAGCCCTCTGACACTGCAGTTCAACAAGCTAAACCGGTACCGGTCGGGGAGATGACCGGTCCGGTCAGGGCATACCAAACTGACACCTTTGTACCCAAGGAACCGGTTCCGGTTGTGGATGGATCTTTTACCGGTCCGGAACCGGCTGCACCGGCTGGGGAGCCGTTTATTAGAAACCTTGCTTCTGCTGGTGGCTCAGATGATATGTCCAATGTTGAACACCCCTTAACAGATGTCTTGCCTGTGGCTTCAGACGAACCACTCTTTGGGGATCATACATCAACAGATGTTGTGGATAGGGATCATACATCACCGGATGTTTTGGATAGCGAGGATGGTGAACTTTCTGAATCAGACACTGATAAACCAGAAAAGAATGAAGAAATGAGTTACAGGGAAACAGTTCGTTCCATCAGGGCCTTTATGGGCTGGAACTTTATCCCAGACTTTGAGTTTGAGTACAGTGACCCGGATAAGTCCAACAATCCGTGGCGTGGAAAAAATCCGAAGACAAGTTCAAAGGTGTCAGTAGCCATGCCAGCAGACGATTGGCTCTGTCAGAAGCTGGAGAGGATTAATCTGACTGTAGCTGAGGGTTACCCTTCCCGAAGTCAAGAAGCTGGTGGTTTGCGTACTGACCAATTCATACGCACCCCTAAACCACAGGATAAATGGTATCCCATGCATAAGTTAAAGACAGATGGTCCCCAGCGACCAGGTAGAAAGCTGTTCAACTGGCATGGTTCTGAGGCGAAACTAAATGCTCAATTCTCAAGAATTGTCAAACCAGCTGCATATCTCGCAACAGGTCCCGTGTCTCGTCCCATATCGCAAGAAGTACTACGCAGATGGGAAAGGTGCGCCCGAGAGGGTACTTACACAGTGAACCATGCAGCTGGTTTCAGCAGATGCACTAGCGAGATTCAAGATCAGATGGCACATCACATAACTTTCCTACAGACTCCTCTCAGTAAGGGCAAGTCAGCCAAGGAGGTGTCTGAAGCACTTAAGGAGGTAAGGGATTTATGTGCTTTCCACCAGAATGTATCTGTCTCTCTTGGGACAGCTCTACAGCACCTGGCTGATAGCCTTTTTGTGCAGCTGGGGAACTTCATTCTGATGCGTCGGGACTCTTATTTAGATCATGTTCGTCCCGGTATGAAGATGGACACTTGGAATGAACTGAGGAATGCTGCTCTTTTTGGATATGGGTTATTTCCCGACGCGGCCTTGAATGTCGCGGAACAAGATATCAACAAGTTTGAGACACAACATGTGTCGGTCCAGTCTCGAGTTGGTCCCCAGCACCAACAGAAGACCAAGTATCGCTATAAACCGTATGAGAAGAAGGAGGCTAAGACCATGGTTCAGCCGTCATCTGCTCCTCAACAACCTTGGCGACAGTTTGGGTCATGAGGTCGTGGCCGTGGGCGTGGTTCTACTAACCACCGTTTTTCCAAGTATGCCCGGGGTGGCAAAAATTATAAATGACAATCATTGTACAAACCCACACAACCAAATAATTCCAAAGATAGTGGGTCAAAACATCAGCCCTCAAAACTTTCCAAAGACTGTATACTCAAGAACTGCTGTAATTCCTGTTCCTATTGTTGTCGGTCCCGGGCAGCCGCAAAAGAAAGGCCTAAGTCCCGATCTTTGTCAGACAGAAATAAAACATGTCAAAAGTGCTTCTTTTGTCTCTCCTTGTCGTTCTGTCCCTCATGTACCAAATGTCCACAATGTTGCAGAAAATCCTCCTGTAGGATGCAGGTTGCACAGGTTCTGGGAAACGTGGCTCAGCCTGGGTTCAAATCCTCGGGTAGTCTCCATCTTGAAGGACGGTTACAACCTCCCTTTCAAGATGAGGCCCCCATTGACCAGGTGTCCTCTGATAATCAGCGGATACGCCAACCCTCGCAGAAACAAGTTTTTGAAGGAGGCGTTGCAGTCCCTGATTACAAAACAGGCCGTAGAAAAAGTAGTGGTTCGGGCTTCTCTGGCCTTTTACAACCGGCTGTTCATAGTTCCCAAACCAAACAACAAATGGCGTCCAATCTTGGATTTGAGCAAACTCAATCTTTTCCTCCACTCGGAAACCTTCAAAATGGAAACTCCGGAGACCATCCGGCTATCCCTTCAAAAAGGCGAATGGGTCACATCGCTGGATTTCAGCGATGCCTATTTCCACATTCCCATCAACCCAAGGTCGAGGAAGTATCTCCGGTTTCACCTGCACGGTCAAACCTTCCAGTTCAGGGCTCTGCCGTTCGGCCTAGCGACGGCTCCTTTGGAATTCACAAAGGTGGTGAAGGAGGTGAAATTGATGGCCCAGTCCAGGGGTATAAGGATCCACCAGTACCTAGACGACTGGTTGCTTCGAGCGCCCTTTCGGGAGGCTTGTGTGAACCAAACGCGGACCCTGATGGCTCTGTGTCAGCAGTTGGGATGGTTAGTCAATTTGCAAAAGTCGGAACTTGTTCCCCAACAGGAGTTCAACTTTGTCGGTTATCATTTCGACCTCTCCAAGGGTCTAGTGAAGCCGACTCAGGAGAGGTGGCAAACCCTAACTCAAAAAATAAAGATGCTAATGAACAGAGACCATTGTTCGGTCCGAGAGTTCATGTCTCTCATAGGTTTGTTGACAGCCACAGAGAAACAGGTGGTTTCGGGGCGCCTTCACATGAGACCGATTCAGTGGCACTTGAAGAATCACTGGCACGTGCCAGAGGTACTAGAGAAGGAGATTCCTCTTCCCAGATCTCTGTACCCTCATCTGCAGTGGTGGCTGGACGAAAACAATGTGCTCAGCGGCCAACCTCTTCATCCTCTACAACATGCTCTGCAGTTGTTTACCGACGCCTCAAACGAAGGTTGGGGCGCGCACTTAGGAGACCACACGGCAAAAGGAGTTTGGTCGGACTCAGAAAGCCAGTTGCACATAAACTTTCTCGAGCTAAAGGCGGTCCTTCTGGCCCTCAAGAAGTTCGAGCAACAGTGTTGGGGCCAGATCATTTTGATAGCCACGGACAACACAACGGTTGTCTCATACATCAACAAGGAGGGGGGTATGAGATCAGGCTCACTTTGTGCCCTCCTCTGGAGACTGCTTTCCTGGTGCAATCGCAGACAGATAGTTCTAAGGGCCAGGCACATTCCGGGAAGGCTGAATGTGATAGCAGACAAATTGTCCAGGAGCACTCAGGTTATTCAGACAGAATGGTCCCTCCTGCAGGAAGTCTTCGACCACTTATGTGCCAGGTGGCACACTCCCCGAGTGGATCTCTTTGCAACAAGGTACAATCACAAACTACCCAAGTTTGTGTCCCCAGTACCCGATCCACAGGCATGGAGAGTAGATGCTCTCAGCCTGAATTGGGAGAATATGGATGCCTACGCGTTCCCTCCTGTGTCTCTTTTGGGCAAGGTGGTGTCCAAGATCCTAGATCAGGGAGTTCACAGGTTGGTTCTGATTGCTCCAGGGTGGCCCAACATGCCGTGGTTCTGGGATCTAGTCAGCATGTCTGTTCAGATTCCTCTCTCCCTTCCAAACGTGGAGAACCTGCTGACCCAACCGTTCAATCAGTGTCCCCACAGAGATCTCCTAGGGCTCAACCTCCACGCCTGGCTCCTAGAGCCTCTAGCATACAGGCACAAGGATTCTCTAATGAAGTGGCAACGCGAATTGAGGCTCCTCAAAGACAATCAACCAGAGCCATCTATGAATCGAAGTGGTCCATATTTGTCAAATGGTGCGAGTCACACAAGGTGGACTTCGGGTCACCTTCTTTAACTCAGGTAGCGGAATTTCTCCTATTCCTTTTCAAGGAGAAAAATCTTCAACCTAGCACCATAGATGGCTATAGAACTGCTATAGCCGACAAAATTGGTTGTGACAAGGTTAATTTTGGTAAAGACGAAAACCTTACCCGCTTGCTAGACAGTTTCCATAGAGATAAACCCAAGGGTCTTCGAGGAGTCCCTAGCTGGAATCTGTCTCTGGTCTTGCATCAATTAACCCAGTCCCCCTTTGAACCCCTTCGAAAGGCGTCTCTGAAACATCTTACCTTCAAAACGGTGTTTCTCCTGGCTTTGGGCTCGGGCAAAAGAAGGAGTGAGATTCATGCCTGGGTACACAGGAACATTAGACATCAGGAAGATTGGGCTAATGTTTCTTTATTCCCTTCTCCTTGTTTTTTGTCCAAGAATCAGTTGGCTAAAGAAGGGCCTTCTTCAGTAGCTCCGGTAATTATTCCGGCCTTGGCCCCTACGTTGGATAAGTCTCTCAAGGAGGATAGAACCTTATGTCCAGTTCGGGCTTTGCGTTATTACCTGGACAAGACCAAAGACCTCCGTTCCGGCAAACAGTTGGTCTTTGTGTCTTTCAAGAAGAACTTCAATAAGGACATCGCTCCTGCTACGATTTCTTCTTGGATTAAACAAACCATCTTGTTGTGCTATCAATTGTCCAATGAGGATGCACAACAATTACATCAGGTCAGAGCCCATGATGTGCGGGCCTTTGCAGCTTCTAAGGCTTTTCAAGGAGGTGTGTCCTTGGACCAGATCCTCTCAGCCTGCCACTGGAAGTCGCACAATACCTTCACCCAATTTTATTTGAAGGATGTAGCATGGGCTGATGCTGACCTGTACCATTTAGGACCAGTGGTCGCAGCCCAGCACATACGCGAGTAACTGGTATCCTTGAAAGGATAACTTGTATATAGTGTAAAGCGTTTAGAAGGAGTAGTGGGTTGTTTTAGTTGGCTCCTTCTTTTTTAGTTATCTTGTTTTGTAACCCCAGCGCGCAGTTCTCAACCGGAAGGGCTGGTGTGGGGTATGAGTTATTTCTATTTTATCCTGTTCTGCTTCCTTCGGAATCCTTGGGACTGAACT
The DNA here is from genome assembly GCA_964017235.1 of Sabellastarte sp. h YS-2021. Taxonomy (NCBI): domain Eukaryota; kingdom Metazoa; phylum Annelida; class Polychaeta; order Sabellida; family Sabellidae; genus Sabellastarte; species Sabellastarte sp. h YS-2021. The sequence goes on along the minus strand of OZ024939.1, from coordinate 18,592,759 downwards.
CTTACCTCCTCTCTCCTATAGTCCTAGCCCAGGTGGCTCGGTAGACGGCAAAAAAGAGGGGGGGGAACCAACTATGGTGTAGGGTATGGGAAGGATCCCTAACCCTTGGGCCGGAGGCCCAGAGTTCTGACAAGAGTCCCTGTTGAGTTTAGCTGCCCTCCATCCAATGGGTAGTTATTCTGCATCTGTCCACTAGGTAAGATATATTAACACAATAAAATGGAAAATTTAATAAGTAAATTAAATTTTTATAAGTTAATATCTTACCTAGTGGACAGAGGGATTCCCACCCTGCCTTCCCCGCAACAAACATTCCCAGGGGACTCAAACAGGGTGCAAACAAAAGGAGGAAGTACGCATGCGCGCGCACGCGCAGTGCACCGGCAGGGAGGCTATACAGCCACCTGGCGAGTAAACAGGACACTACCGGTCCGGGCCAGAGCCCAGCTCGAGGCGTTTTTCTCTAACGTTTGGCGGGACCGGCTGTGCGCCGGACAAATGCATCTGTCCACTAGGTAAGATATTAACTTATAAAAATTTAATTTACTTATTAAATTTTCCATTTAGGTTATCACTGTTGAGTAAATCACTTGTAACTTGAAAACTATTGCATTTAGAGTATTTTGTTTCACTTTGTTATTCACCTATTTTTGGTTCAGCTATAACATAGTGAAATTCCGAGCCTGTAACTCATTGCATAGCTGAGTAATAGCTACTTTGAAGTTCTCACTGTTGAGTAAAGCAGTTGTAATTGGAAAACTTTCATTCACAGTTTGTGTAAATATATTTTTTATTGCGTTAATACACCTTACCTAGTGGACAGATGCATTTGTCCAGCGCCCTGCCGGTCTCGCCAAACGTTAAAGAAAATGTCCTGAGCTGGGATCTGGCCGGGACTGGTAGTGTCCTGTTCATTTGCCAGGTGGCTGTGTAGCCCCCTGCCGGTGCAACGCATGCGCTCTTCTTCATTTTGTTTGGCGCGTGAAAGTTTGATGTTTGTTGTTTTAAGAGAAACTTTTTCAATTTTTGTTATATATCACAGTGTAAAATTTCCAAATTCTTTATGATTTTCTGTGTGTTGGGATATCATGGAAAGGACAGCGACGAGGGTCGTGTGGCCATGTTATGGCCCAATTGATATTCATGATAAGTGTGCAAGATGTCGCGAGAAACGCATTGGTGAAGATCCCTGTGTTAAAGACAAGCCTTGTAAGATCTGTGATGGCTTTACAGATTCTCAAAGGGATATGCTTGCTACACCCACTTATCACATCAGGAAAGACAAAACGTCAGGTATTTTCGTTTCTCCAGAGGAGGTTACTGTCATTGCCACTGTAGAGGACAAGCCCAAAGATGTAGAGCCTTCTTTTCAAACTCCTCCTGCATCTTCTGCTTCTAATACTTCAGTTCCTGCTAAACCCGAATCAAGTTCTTTTGTCACATCTGAGCAATTAAAGAATATGGCAGATCAGTGGTCACAGCAGTTTGCACGCTTCAAAGCATTGCTGTCCAGAGGTAATGTTTTCTCCACTCCAAAAACCTCAATCATTCCAATGCCTCCACACACAGTTGTTTCAGACTCTCCATTTATCGCTCCCTCTGCCCGGCTCACCAGTCCGGTGGATGTCCCGGCAGAGGTTGAGTTACAGTCCAAACCTAAGGGCAATAAAGAGGATAAGTCTAAAAAGAAAGATCATCAGAAGTCCCGCAAGGATGGGTCTGACTGACAATAAAGACAATGCTTCAACTAAACACAAGAAACGTCACCGATCTCCATCACCGGTCAGGCATCACCACTATTCCGATCAAAAAGATTCCACCCTACTGGTGCCTTCTTTGTTTTCTGGTGGTCAGGATATTACTAAGCCTCCGGCTACATCTGAGCCAGTTTCCTCTGTGCCAGCCGGTTGTGGTCTGGAGCTTCACAGACTTTGGCTAAGCCCTCTACAAGTCATGGTGGATCTTTTGCTTCTGATGGTTCTCTCACCAGTCAAAATGTCTCATCTTAATCTACCGGTGCAGAAATTCCCCCGCAGTCTCAAGAACAGTTCAGGGAGTCTTTTCCCCTTTCATTTACCGGTCCACTGGAAGCTGATGGTGTTCCTTTATCAGAGACTCATGATTCCACAGATTATTCCGGTAGTGTGTCTGAATTAGAAGAAAACAATGACTCCATCAGACAAATAGGAAATAACTGAAGAACTTAATTACAGAGAGACTGTCAGATCTGTCCGCTCTTTCATGGGATGGGACCACATCGCTACATTTGAATCAGACCAAGAGCAACAATTCCTGGAAAGGCAAAAGAGACCCAGCAGAATTTCAGTAGCTATACCGCTATGAGCTAGCTATGACTGTACCAAAAATTGGAGCGTCTCAACTGCACCGTTGCTGAAGGTTATCCTTCTAGAAGCCAGGATTCTGCCGGTTTGAAGAAGGATCAGTTCGTTAATGGGCCCAAGTCCCAATCTAGATCATACCAAATGCACTTAATCAACCTGATGGGCCCCATCGTCCAGGGAGAACAGTTTTTATTTGGCACAATGCAGAAGCGGAGGTTAACTCGCAGTTCCCTAGGATAACTAAAGCTTCTTCATACCCTCCTACTGGCCCCACTTCCCGCCCCATTTCACAAGAATATCTCAGGAGATGGGGAAAAGTGTGCACATGAAGATAGCTATATTATCAACCATGCTGCAGGCTTTAATCGGTGTTCGTCAGAACTGCAGGACAGGAAGTCAGGTCACATCAATATGTTGTGCTCACTGATTAATAAGGGTTAGGCCCCGAAAGAAGTTTCTAGTGCACTGAATAACTTGAAGGACTTGAATGGCCTTTCACCAAAGCGGGGGCAATGGGAACAGCCTTACAACACTTAGCAGACAGTTCCTTTGTTCATCTTACCAACCTCATCCTTCTTAGGAGGGATTCTTATTTGGAACATATCAAACCTGGAGTTAAGCAAGACACATGGCTGCAGCTGCGTAATGCTCCCTTGTTCGGGTATGGTTTATTTCCAGATAATATCATTTCCCTGGCAGAACAAGATATTGTTAAACATGACTGCCAGTGTAGCTCCGGGACCCGGTCCGGGTGCCCAGCAACATACTTCTTGGCGTTCTAGAAACAGATACCGGCCTTATGATCGCCGGTAGACTACAACCTGGACAACAGTCCCAACAACCTTGGAGGCAATTTAGTAGGAGTAACCGATCAAGGGGTCACGGTAGAGGCAGAGGTCCCAACCCAACCCCCGCCAGTACCCAAAATATAAATGACAATTTTTGTGCCAGTCCAACATTAACAAAGAACAGGGTAACACAGTCGGACCAAATTCACCCAATACAAACTGTAAATTTCAAAAGATAATCAGACTCACAGACATTTGTTACAAAATCAAGACCAGATTGCCTCATGTCCTGTTGTTTGTCATGTCCTTGTTGTTTTGCAGGTACAAGCGGGCCACGACAAAAGAAAGGTATAAGCCCGGATCATATGACGAAAGAAATAAAGCATGTCAAAGATGCATTGTGTGTCGTTTCTTGTCTTTTTGCTCCCAATGTTCAAAATGCCCCCAGTGTTGCTAACAGTCTCACAGTGGGAGGCCGCTTACAGAAGTTTTGGCAAGTTTGGGAAAAGTTGGGTTCAAACCCCATGGTGGTCTCGATTTTGAAAGAGGGTTACATGCTTCCCTTCAAAATGAGGCCCCCCTCACAAGGTCACAAGTGGTTTGGAGTGGTTATGCAAACCCGGTCAAGAACCGGTTCCTAAAAGAGGCATTAACTGCTCTGATGCAAAAGTTGGTAGTAGATAAAGTGGTTGTCTGGTCATCCCTAGCCTTCTACAACCGATTATTCATAGTGCCCAAACCAAACCAAAGGTGGAGACTGATTTTGGATCAAAGCCAGTTAATTCTGTATCTCTGCCTGGGAACTTTCAATATGGAAACCCCAGAAACAATCAGACTGTCATTACAAGGGGAGTGGGTAACCTTGCTGGATTTCGGCGACGCCTGCTTCCATAGTCCCATTCAACAGAGGTCAAGAAAGTATCTGAGGTTCTTCCTAAATGGTCAGACTTTCCAATTCACCTCCCTCCCTTTTGGGTTGGCCACAGCTCCCCTCGAGTTCACAAAGGTGGTCAAAGAGGTCAAACTCATGGCTCAACTCGGGGGTATCCGGATCCACCAGTACCTTGACGACTGGTTACTGAGAACCCTGTGCCCGGAAACCTGCCTTTGCCAGCAGTTAGGGCGGGTTGTAAACATGAAGAAGTCAGAATTAACCCCCCAACAGGTCTTCAATTTTGTAGGTTACCGGTTCGACCTGGTGACCGGTCGAGTTTTGCCCACTCTGGACCGGTAGACAACCCTCCAGGAAAAGTTAATTTTCATCAAACACCGGGAGACATGTTCATGTCACTGATTGGTCTGCTCACAGCAACCGAAAAACAGATTTGGTCGGGTCGACTTCACATGAGGCCTATCCAATGGCACACTGGCATGTCCCAGAGGTTTTGGAAAAGGTCATTCCTGTTCCTCACTCCCTTCACCCCCACCTAGATTGGTGGTTGGACGAAAACAATGTACTACAGGGCCAACCTTCCAGCACCCACTTCAACACGCTCTTCAGCTGTTTACAGATGCCTTAAACGAAGGCTGGGGCCCTCAAGAGCTTCAAGCATCTTTGCAGGGACCCGATTGTCCTTGTAGCCATGGACAACACAACTGTAGTCTCCTACATCAACAAACAGGGCGGTATGAGATCAGGCTCTCTGTGTGCCCTCCTCTGGAGACTCCTGTCTTGGTGCCACCCAAGGGGAACAAGCCTACGGGCTCGACACATACTGGGTTGCCTGAATGTGATAGCTGACAAGCTGTCAAGACACAATCATGGCCCCTCTCTCAGTAGGTGTTCAATCTCTTGTGCTCGAGATGGGCCCAGCCCAATACAGACCTATTTGCAACCCAGTTCAACCGTAAACTTCCCAAGTTTGTTTCTCCAGTACCAGATTCCACAGCCTGGGCAGTAGATGCCATGAGCCTGTCATGGGACAACCTGGATGTCTACGCCTTTCCTCCAGTCTCCCTACTCAACCAAGTGATCTCAAATGTAGTGGATCAGGGATGTGGCAGAATGATCCTAATTGCCCCAGCATGGCCCAACATGCCTTGGTTTTGGGACCTGGTCAACCTTTCAGTTCAAATCCCATTCAGGCTTCCCCTTCAATGAGATCTGGTGACTCGTTCGTTCAACGGTTTTGTTCACAACAATCTCATCAATCTGAACCTGCATGCCTGGCTCCTAGAGCCTCTATCATCCAAGACCAAGGGTTCTCTAGCAAAGTGGCAGCAAGAATTGAGGCTTCTCAGCGAGCCGTCTACAAATAAAAATGGGCAATTATTGTCAAATGGTGTGACTCAAACAAGGTGGACTTCAGGTCGCCCTCTGTAAATCAAATTGTGGATTTCCTCTTGCATTTTTTTCATGGAAAACAACCTGCAACCAAGCACCATTGAAGGCTATAGAACAGCCATTGCCGACATGGTGGGCAAGACAAACTCAATATTAGCAAGGATGAAAACTTGACTCGCCCTCTAGACAGTTTTCAAAGAGAAGGCGGGGAGTGCCCACCTGGAACCTCTCTTTGGTACTCCACCAGCTTACTAAGGCTCCCTTTGAGCCCATGTGAAAGGCTTCTTTAACGCATTTAACTTTGAAGATGTTTTTTCTCTTACCTTTTGGGTCAGGAAAAAGACGCAGTGAAATCCATGCCTGGCTTTACCAGTATATTAGGCATTAGGAGAACTGGAGTCAGGTCTCAAAGTGTCCTTCTATCTTTCTATCCAAAAAACAATTGGCTAGGGAGGGTCCAGGTTCGGTGGCCCCTGTGGTTATCCCTTCTCTAACCCCATCCTTGGATGATTCTCTTAAGGAGGATAAATATCTGTGTCCAGTAAGAGCCTTATGTTACTACTTAGACAGGACCAAGGATCGCCGTGGTGGTAAAGACCTGGTCTTTGTGTCTTTCAAGAAGAGTTTTCAGAATGATATCCTTCCTTGTACCATCTCTTCCTGGATCAAACGGTACTCCTGTGCTACCAGCTCTCAGATGAAGACGCCCAAAACCTACATCAGGTCAGGGCTCACGATGTTAGGGCCTTTGCAGCTTCCAAAGCTTTTCAAGGAGGGGTTTCCTTAGATCAGATTCTCGCAGCCTGTCATTGGAAAGCCCACAACACCTTTACCCAGTTCTATCAAAGATCTAGCCTGGGCAGATTCTGAACTTTACCATTTAGGTCCTATAGTAGCTGCCCAGCAAATCCACAAGGACAAGTACCACTGCCTTTTCAGTGTTCTGCCATGTACATAGTGTATGTCTTGCACATACTTTTCAGAAAAAACAAAACAAAAAAACTTCCGTGATCTTGGTTACTCCAAAGATCCAAAATGGGCCCAGGGTGACTTTCTTAGATAGCTCAAAAACTCCTGTTCCTTTTCCTCATGTTTTGTAGGAACTCGCACCTCCCTCCAGGTCTCTTGTTACTCTCGAGCAGTGATCAGACCTAGATATGTGTATATATAGAGATATATATCAACAAGAGGAGGGCCTAGGTGGTATCCCTTTAGTCGGTTCATCTAACCTTGCCCAATCCACCTTTCTGGATATCCATTGGGTAGTTATTCTGCATCTGTCCACTAGATAAGGTGTATTAATGCAATAAAATGGAAAATTTAATAGTAAATTAAATTTTTATAATTTAATACCTTACCTAGTGGACAGGGGGATTCCCATCATACCTTCCCTGCTAGTTTAAGCAAAACAGGACCTCCTAGGGTAGGCAACAAAAAGAGGAAGAGCGCAACATATACGCAGTACACTGGCAGGGGGCTACACAGTCACCTGGCGAATGAACAGGACACTACCGGTCCCAGCCAGAGCCCAGCTTTTTTCTAACGTTTGGCACCGGACAAATGCATCTGTCCACTAGCTAAGGTATTAACTTATAAAAATAGTAAATTTAATTTACTATTAAATTTTCCAATTCAGCTACTTTTGGGTCAGCTATAACATAGTAAAATTGCAGACCTGTAGCTTATTTCATAGCTGAGCAATAGCTTTTTTGAGGTTCTCACTGTTGAGTAAATTAGTTGTTACTTGAAAACTATTGCATTTACAGTATTTTGCATAAATATGATATTCAGTTACTTTTGGGTCAGCTATAACATGGTAAAATTGCAGACCTGTAGCGCATTGCATAGCTGAGTAATATTTTCTTTGATGTTATCACTGTTGAGTAAATGAGTTGTAATTTGAATTTGCAGTCAGAGGATTTTGTTTTGATATGTTATTCACCTACTTTGGATCAGCTATAACATAGTAAAATTGTAGACCTTTAGCTTATTTTATGGCTGAGCAATAGCTATTTTTATGTCAGGTGACATTATGGCATCACTCTGCGGTGTCTGTGGATGCGTACACATCCACGTGAATGACTTCTCTTCCAAAACTACAACTCCCAGAGACATGCTGTTAATTTTAAAAGATACCTTATCTTCCTAGGATGAAAAATTTTTCAAGGCTTGCAGATCTGTTCATTCCTCTGTTCCCCAGAGCCATTACAAGTGAGGCACCACCCACCCAAAGTGTAAACATTTCAACACTTTATCCCAATTCTCTCATTGACTATTGCAGGGATTTCTCTGATATCTTGCATACTGATTGTATATGTATTAGACCACAAGTAGAGTCCCTTGTGTGAGTCTCAGGCCTGGATCTTTTTTAGTTATTTTTTTATGAATTTTTAAAATAATTTTTATTGCATTGAAATTCATGAAATCATGGACTAACTCACTTATAACTTGAAAAATATTGCATTTAGAGCATTTTGCTAAAATATGTTATTCAGCTACTTTTTTCCATAGCTGCAACATGGTGAGTAATTTGGGTGTCTATCCTAATAGCTAAGTGAGTAATAGCTACTTTGTGACTTTTCTGTACCTTTCATAATGAGTAAAATCATTTGTAACTTGAAAACTATGGCATTTAGAGAATTTTGTATACAATATGTCATTTAGCTACTTTTGGGTCAGCTATAACATAGTAAAATTTCAGACCTGCAGCTCATTGCATAGCTGAGTAATAAGTACTTTTATGTTATCACTGTTGAGTAAATTGCTTGTAACTTGAAAACTATTGCATTTCATTATTATTCATGTATTTATGAATCAGCTATAACATAATAAAATTGCAGACCTGTAGCTCACTGCATAGCTGAATAATAGCTACTTTGAGGTTCTCACTGTTGAGTAAATCAGTTGTAACTTGTAAACTATTGCATTTACAGTATTTTGTTTAAATATGTTGTTCGCTTATTTTTGGATCAGCTATAACAAAATAAAATTGCATACCTGTAGCTCAATGCAAAGCTGAATAATAGCTACTTTGAGGTTTTCACTGTTGAGTAAATAAGTTGTAATCTGAAAAGTATTGCATTTACTGTATTTTGTTTAAATCTGTTATTCACCTACTTTTGGGTCAGCTACAACATAGTAAAAGTGCAGACCTGTACCTCATTCCCTAGATGAGCAATAGCTACTTTGAGGTTCTCACTGCTGAGTAAATTAGTTGTAACTTGAAAACTATTGCATTTAGAGTATTTTATTTAAATATGCTGTTCCCCTGTTTTGGGATCAGCTATAACATAGTAAAATTGCAGACCTGTAGCTCAATGCATAGCTCAGTAATAGCTACTTTGAGGTTCTCACTGTTGAGTAAATCATTTGTAACTTGAAAAGTGTTGCATTTAGAGTATTTTGTATAAATATTTTGTTCACCTATTTTGAGTCAGCTACAACATAGTAAAATTGTAGACCTGTACCTCAATCCCAACCGAAACAATAGCTACTTTAAGGTTCTCACTGTTGAATAAATCAGTTGTTACTTGAAAACTATTGATTTAGAGTACTTTGTTTAAATATGTTGTTCACCTACTTTTGGGTCAGCTATAACATAGTGAAATTGCAGACCTGTATGGTATGGCATAGCTGAGTAATAGCTATTTTCAGGTTCTTAGTGTTGAGTAAATGAGTGGTAACTTGAAAACTATTGCATCTAGAGTATTTTCTTGGAATATGTTATTCACCTACTTTTGGGTCAACTATAACATAGTAATGTTGCAGAGCAGTAGCTCATTGCATAGCTGAGCAATAGCTACTTTGAGGTTTTCTCTGTTGAGTAATTCAGTTGTAACTTTAAAACTATTGCATTTAGAGAATTTCTTTAAATATATTATTCATTTACTGTAAATCAGCTGTAGTTTGAAAAATATTGCTTTTATAGTATTTTCTATAAATATGTTGTTCACCTACTTTTGGGTCAGCTATAACATAGTGAATTTGCAGACCAGTATGTCATGGCATTGCTGAGCAATAGCTACTTTCAGGTTTTCACTGTTGAGTAAATCAGTTGTAACTTGAAAGCTATTGCATTTAGAGTACTTTGTTTAAATACGTTGTTCACCTACTTTTGGGTCAGCTATAACATGGTGAAGTTGCAGACCTGTAGGTCAAGGCACAGCTGAGCAATAACTATTTTGAGGTTTTTTCAGTTGAGTAAATCATTTGTAACTTCAAAACTATTGCTTTTAGATCATTTTCTTTAAATATGTTTTTCACCTACTTTTGGGTCAGCTATAACATAGTGAAATTGCAGACCTGTAGCTCATAGTATAGCTGAGATGTAGCTACTTTTAGGTTTTCTCTATTGAGTTAATCAGATATAACTTGAAAACTATTGCATTTAAAGAATTTTGTTTTAGATGTGATTCATCTACTTTTGAATTAGCTATAACATTGTAAAATTGGAGACGTGTAGCTAATGGCATAGCTATGTAATAGCTATTCTATTCTCAGGTTCTCACTGTTTGGGAAATCAGTTGTAACTTGAAAACCATTGCATTTAAAGTATTTTCTATAAATATGTTCTTCATCTACTTTTTGACTCAGCTATAACAAAGGTAAGTTGCAGATCTGTAGCTCATTGCATAAGTGAGCAATAGCTACTTTGGGGTTTTCTCTGTTGAATAAATCAGTTTTAACTTGAAAACCACTGCATTTAGAGAATTTTGTGTTTAAATATCTTATTCGTCTACTTTTGAATTAGCTAAAAGATTGTAAAATTGCAGAGTAGCTCATGGCATAGGTATATAATAGCTATTCTCAAGTTCTCATTGTTGAGTAAATCAGATGTAAGTGGGAAACTTTTGCATTTAGAGTACTTTGTTTAAATATGTTATTCACATACTTGTGGGTCAGCTATAACATAGTGAAATTGTAGACCTGTGGCTCATGGCATAGCTGAGCAATAGCTACTTTAGATTTTCACTGTTCAGTTAGTCGGTTGTAACTTGAAAACTATTGCACTTGGAGTATTTTGTTTAAATATGTTGTTAACATACTTTTGGGTCAGCTATAAAATAGTAAAATTTCAGACCTGTAGCTCCTTGCATAGTGCAGTAATAGCTACTGTCAAGTTCTCACTGTTGAGTAAATCAGTTGTAACTTGAAAACTATTCATTTACAGTATTTCTTTAAATATGTTATTTATCTACTTTTTCTTGAGCTGTATTATATTAAAATTGCAGCCCTTTAACTGATTGCATAACTGAGCAAAAGCTTCTTTGACATTCCACTTTTGAGTAAATCAGTTGTAACTTCAAAACTATTGCATTAGCAATATTTTCATTATGTTTTCAACCTACTTTTTACACCTAAACAGTTACCTTGTTACTTTCCTTCTGAATTCCATTTGCAGGGCACAACTTTGTGTCCTTTTATTTGGTCAATTCTACTCTGAAACTCAAAACACACAGCTGACACAGAGCCCGTTCACAGGCACTGATTGCTTGTTAGGTTGTCACTTTTGAGTAAATCAGTTGTAACTTGAAAGCCATTGTATTTAGAATATTTTCTTTAAATTTGTTGTTCACCTACGTTTGGGTCAGCTTTAACGTAATATAGTTGCAGACATGTAGCTCATTCCATAGATCAGAATAGCTACTTGAAAACTTGAAAAATATTGCATTTAGAGTATTTTACATCAATATGTTATCCAGTTACTTTTGGGTCAGCTATAACATAATGAAATTGCAGACCTGTAGTTCATGGCATAGCTGAGCAATTACTACTTTCAGGTTCTTACTGTTGAGAAAATCAGTTGTAACTTGTAAACTATTGCATTTAGAGTATTTTCTTTAAATGCATTGTTCACCTACTTTTGGGTCAGCTATAACATAGTAAAGTTGCAGACCTGTAGCCCATTCCATAGCTGAGCAATAGCTACTTTCATATTTTCTCTGTTGAGTTAATCAGTTGTAACTTGAAAACTATTGCATTTAGAAAATTTTGTTTGAATATGTTATTCATCTACTTTTGAATTACCTATAACACATAGTACAATTGCAAATGGCATAGCTGTGTAATAGCTATTCTCAGGTTCTCACTGTTGAGTAAATCAGTTGTAACTTGAAAAATATTGCATTTTAAGTATTTTCTATAAATATGTTGTTCACCTACTTTTGGGTCATTTTTAATATAGTGAATTTGCAGACCTGTATGTCATGGCATAGCTGAGCAATAGCTACTTTCAAGTTTTCTCACTGTTGAGTAAATCAGATGTAACTTGAAAACTATTGCATTTAGAGTAATCTGTTTAAATATGTTGTTCACATACTTATGGGTCAGCTATAACATAGTGAAATTGTTGACCTGTAGCTCATGGCATAGCTGAGCAATAGCTACTTTTGGATTTTCAATGTTCAGTTAATCAGTTGTAACTCGAAAACTATTTCATTTACAGTATTTTGTTCAAATAAGTTATTAACCTACTTTTCTGTCAGCCATAAAATAGTATAATTGCAGACCTGTAGCTCCTTGCATAGCTGAGTAATACCTACTTTGAGGTTCTCACTGTTGAGTAAATCAATTGTAACTCAAAACCTATTGCTTTCATTGTGCTACAATAGCTTACCATGTGGGACTGATTGCTGATCCTGGATGGCCGCAGGCCCAGCCAACGTCTAAGAAAAACAGACATTTTTTTAGTTGGCTGTAGCCTCAGGTTGTCGTCTCGTGGTACAATATGAGATCTCTTCCTACTTTCTCATTGGCCAAGTGAATTGGTAGCGTCTGTCACTTACACAGATATTTTCATCTATTTCTGAGCACATACGTATTGTTGGATGTTAAGTTTTGGACATTTTATGTATTACATAACCTAGTTTATTCTGTGAAATTTCCGTTTTGACAGGATAAGTATTTTATTCTTATTTTGGTATTTTTGAGTTTTTCTCAGTACATGTTTTTTCACCTACGTTTTTATTGTGTTTCAAGATGTCTTCCCACCAAACGAATAAAGACAAACCGAGAAGTATTATGTGTCGCCACTTTTGCTTTGCATTTGATTTCCCACAATTACTGTCCTACCTGTAAGGAATCTGGCAAGGGGATGACCCCTGTGTCACGTTTGATGCACCCTGTAAAATTTGTGCTTCTTTCACAGAAGAACAGATGATCAAAATTACGCATAGAAAACGCTATGTTAAAAAGCAAAAAAGATACCTTAATACCTCAAAAGATGATGAACTAGATCTGTTGGGTGATGAGGATGTGGGTTCCTTTACTGGATCACATGCAGACCTTGAGAGTGCTGCAGACAACTTATTTACCTCACCCCCACGCCCTGAGCCCCTACCCTTCAGTTCATTATCTATCAAAACACCAACTAAAACTGTCCCACCCACCCTAGGTACTGCCTTACAGCAGAAGATTGAAACTAATTTAGAAAAATCCCTGGGTAAAACACTTGACATCCATTTACAGCAACAAATAGGGTCCTTCCAGGCATCTATGTTAGAAGCTTTTCAGTCTTTCCGAGATGAATTGACAACTAAAAAACAAGCAGAGGTGGATAAGATATCGGCTTCAGCTTCTAATTCTGGACCCTCTAGTAGTGCTGTTAATCTGGACCTACCCTCTCCGAGACGTCAAACCACCTAACATGTTGAAGAAATGGAAGTGGAATATGGTCCTGTTCTTCCACCACGTCTCGGTGCTGATCATCAGAATGCATTGGATCAGCCTTCTGGTATATCTGAGGAGCCTTCTAAGAAGGCTTCGGTTAGACCTAAAAACACTCACTCTCATAGAAGGCATGAATTTGAACCGAGGTCCACCTCGGATCAACCCAATGATGAATCCAATGAACCTCGGATTTCATTTTCTAAATAAAAAAAACATGCTGACAAGAGTAAACATAAGGTGAGGTCCAGATGCGTGTCTTTATCTTCAGAGGAGGATCAGTCCTCTGCACCCAGACACAGGTCTTCAAAGCCCTCTGGGGCTCAGCCCTCTGAGGCTTACTCTGATCAAGACCAACCTCAACATGATCCAGAACCCCCTTATTATAGGGACGCAGCTTCTGACGTTTCTTCTCGATATGCAGAGGAGGTGGACACTTTTAGGCGCATTCTTGGCTCCCTGATCCCAGGGAGTCCATGCCTAGGTTCTCAACTTCTGTCATGGGGCTGGATAATGAGAAAGGCCATCAAGAACTTAGGCCAAGAGGCCCTTCTTCTATGCTCCCTCTCAGCACAGATGTCAAAGATGCATTTGATAATTTCATGCATGATCTCCAGGCCACTAATTTACCTGAGGGTAAATACATAAAACCTCCTCCGTCAACCACTAAGTGGTACAAGGTGGGACAGCCTTGTTATGAGGACAAAATACAGGAATTAAATGCAGATTTTGGAATATGGTCCTGCTCTTCCTCCACGTCTTGTCTGGGGCCCCTATGGGCAAGGTTCCCCTACCAGTTCTCAAGGAACTGGAGCATCAAGCTAGGCAGAATATCTTCACGCTCAATTTCACGGCTACAAAGACTTCCTTTTCTTGTAATGCCACTCTTGAAAAGTGTCAATACAGTCTGACGTCAACGTTTAAGAAGGTTAAATCTCAGATCCAGGAAGGTGCCAATCCTGAGAAAGCAGCAAGACGTGGATAAGAACAAGCCTGTGAATATTTGGACATCTGGAATAAGACGGTCTTTATCCAACACCGAGCTCTTACATGCCTTAGCAAATCTTTGGCCCATAAACTCCAGAGGGAGCTCTATACCATGGGTAACACCGGCTTGCTTAGGCGTGAAGCTGAGATTACCCTTTTACAACCAGAGTTAGGGGAATTGAGATGCCAGGAACTGAAGAATTCGTCCTTTTGGCACTCCAAAAGTCTCAACTGGTTAAGGAGTTCGAAGACTTCCTCCTCAAAGAAGGCACCTCTAAAGACTCTCAGGGTTTTGGACCCTACCAAAACAAGCCCTTTCATGGTCCCCACAAGAAAGGAGGCTACAACAGGAAACGCCCCTATGGGGGCAGTAACCAACCATTTTCCGCAGGCAGGGGGAAACCTAACTTCAGAGGCTCCAGGGGTTGTTTTCAACCCCACAACAGGAGACGAGGGTGTGGAAACCCCTCCCCCAATGACTATTTAAAAGCCACCCTCAGTCCACCAGTAGGAGGTCGCCTCCATTCTTTCAGAAGAGACTGGAAAAGAAACAAATGTTCATCAAACATGTTAAACATTTTCACCAATGGCTACATTCTGCCATTCATTACAAAACCAAATCTGGTCAGATTCCCTCTGATTCAGTCTGAATGCAAGGCCCTTCAAAAAGACCAAGCTTTGGCCTCTTGTATCCAGTCTCTTCTGTCATAGAACACAATAGAAAGGGTTTAAAATGTAAAATCTCTCGGGTTTTACAGTTGCCTGTTTCTAGTCCTAAAGCCTCACCAAAGGTGGAGGCCAGTAATAGACTTAAGCAGGCTCAACACTTTTCTATGAGTAGAAAAGTTCAAAATGGAAACTCCAGAGTCCATTCGGATATCCCTGATTCCAGGGTAATGGGTAAAGTCGATAGACCTATCAGACGCTTGCCTTCACATCCCCATCCACCCAAACTCAAGGAAATACCTAAGGTTTTGCTACAGTTCCCAGGTGTTCCAATTCACCTCTCTTCCATTCGGCCTGGCCACGCCCCCCCCCCCCCCCAGGTCTTTACAATGATTGTAAAGGAAGTGAAGTTAATGGCCCTCAGGAGGGGACTCGGACTTCACAAATACCTGGACGATTGGCTACTCAGGTCCCCATCTCAGGAAGAATCTTAAGTGAACACTCAGGCCTTAGTAGACCTAACCCAGTCCTTGGGGTGGATCATAAATCAGGAGAATTCCGAACCAAAGCCAACTCAGATGTTTTCGTTCGTGGGCTATGAATACCACCTAGATTCAGTCCTTGTAAAACCCACTCAAAAGACATGGCTCAAACTTCAGGATTTGATCCTACAACTCAAGTCAACACATGTTTCATGGGTTACTTGCCTCAACGGAGAAAATGGTCCTGGAGGGATGCCTTCACATGAGGCCCTTTCAGTTTCACCTCAAGAAGCACTGGAGATATCCTCAGTCATTGGACAGCCTCCTTCCTTGGATAGAAACCATTTTCGCACACCTAGAGTGGTAGCAGAATTCCACAAATGTGATGAAAGGCTCAGACCTTCATCCCAAAGACCACAGTATCCAACTCGTTACAGACACCTCAAAAGAAGGCCAGTGCGCTCACTTAGAACAAACCTCTACAAAGGGTCTGTGGTCGGATGGGGAAAAAAGCTCCACATAAATGTTCTAGAGTTGAAGGTGGTTTCTCTGGCCCTTCGAAGTTTCAAGGACCAGTGTCAGAACCAAACAATGTCGGTTGCAGCAGACAACTCAACCGTGGTGGCCTACATAAACAAACAAGGCGGAACTCACTCAGCAGAGATGTGCACTCTCCTTTGGAAGATCATGACCTGGTTCTATCATTACCAGATAACCTTGAAAGCCAGACCCATCCCAGGGTGTCTGAATGTGATGGCCGACCTTCTGTCCAGTCGAACCAAGTGCTGTCAACCGAATGGTCACTGCATCCACAGGTGTTCAGACAAATCTGTCAGAAGTGGTTCACCCCTCATGTAGATCTATTTGCCATTCGTCTGAACCACAAACTTCCACTGTACAAGTATCCAGTCCCAGACCCAAATGCTTGGGAGATAGATGCTCTGAACATAAACTGGTCAGGCCTCACTGCTTATACTTACCCTCCGACTGCTCTCCTTCACAGGGTGATCCAAAAAAACTAGGCAGTGCCACTGCCTGATGATCATTGCAATAGCTCCAGGATGGCCAGGGATGCCCTGGTTTTGGGACCTAGTTCAGCTTTCAACAGAGATCCCACTTCAGCTACCGATGTCAACAAGTCTTCCCAAACAGTCCCACAATTATGTGTTTCACAGCAATCCACAGCATCTCAACCTCCACACTTGGTGTCTAGGAGTAGACAGCTCCAAGAACAAGACTTCTCTGTGGACGTGGCAGAGAGAATTGCTGCCCCTCAGAAATCGTCAACAAGGACCATCTACAAGTCAAAGTGGGCCCTATTTGAGAAATGGTGCAGAGAAAATTCGGTGGATTTCTCCACTCCCTCTGTGAAACAAGTCTCAGACTTTTTCATGTACCTGTAGCAAGACCTAAACAGGCACCCCTCAACCATTGATGGTTACAGGACGGCAATTGTTGAGACTTTGGGCCCAGCGGGGCACCATATTTTACTAAGCTCAGACATTCACAGGTTACTCTCCAGCTTTCTTAGGGATTGCCATAAAAGTTCTAGGAATCTTCCTAAGTGGAACCTTTCTGTTGGTCTCAATGAGCTCACTAAAGCACCTTTTGAGCCTATGAAAGACACAGATCTAAAACATCTTTCTTGCTAGCTTTGGCCTCCGGCAAGCGCCGCAGTGAAATCCATGCCTGGGTTGCAAAGTATCTAATCTAGGCCAGTGGGAAAAGGTTGCCTTGTTCCCTTCTGACTTTATAGCCAAAAACCAACTAGCAAGAGAAAGTTCTCAAAGTGTGTCTCCAGTGACTATTCCTGCTTTGACTACCATTGTAGATAGACAATTCAAAGAAGACAGGACCTTGTGTCCGGTATGGGCCCTGAGGTATTAGTTGGATCGAACCAAAGACCTTAGAGGGTCTTGATCCCTTCTGTTCATTTCCTTCAAGAAAGGACACACCTCAGATATCAGGCCCGCTATGCTCTCTTCTTGGTTGAAACAAACACACCTCAGATATCAGGCCCGCTACGCTGTCTTCTTGGTTGAAACAAACCATTCTACTTATAAACAAGCAGACCAACAAGCCTTTTATCTGGTCCAAGTTAAAGCGCATGACATTAGGGCCTTCACCTAAGCCTTTTTACAGTGGGGTATCGGTGGACCAAATCATGCAAGCCTGTCACTGGAAAGCTCACAACACATTTACTAATTTTTACCTAAAAGACCTTACTTACAATGACGACAAAATGTATCTGGGACCAGTAGTGGTGGCACAACAAGTCCTAGACCCTTCCTCTCAGACAAGTCATCCTCAGAAGGAAAAGAAGGGGCACATCCGCTACAACCAAGTGTTCAGGAGTCTAATCTCAGGATCTAGGTATAGGTTTACCTATATAGGGTGTTCAGGTAAGGTCTTTATATATTTTTAGTATATATTTTATTATGTATTAAGAGCTTATTAAGGTTGTCATTAATCTCATTCTAAGGTGGCAAAAAGTATGGGAATTTCAAGCCTAGGGCCTGTTTTTTCTGTCGTGGTAGCCCTTGGGGCCTTCTCTACCTAAGTGAGCATAGGCTGCACTTCTCTCCTACTGTCAAACAACCAGACAGTTTTTAGCACTGTCTAGGCCCGGTCTCCGGGATTGGGGCACTGTAAACGGGACTCAGACTGGCACTTTGTAACTCTCATTCTAATATATTACTACAAAATCTAAGAAAAATAAGACAGTCTCGTAATCCATCCACTCAACAGTTGGATTCACCACTCAGTCCCACATAGTAAGCTATTGTAGCGCAATAAAATTGAAAATTTTGATTACTTAAATGTAGCTTTTGTAGGCTACAAGCTTACCATGTGGGATTGAAGAGAGTCCCACCCTGCCTCCACACTGAATTACAGCTGAGGGGTATGGGTTCAAAATTGCAATGAGAAAGTAGGAAGAGATCTAATGTCTCATACCACGAGACGACAACCTGAGGCTACGGCCAACTATAACTGTTCTGTTTAGATGTTGGCCAGGCCTGCAGCCATCCGAGATCAGAACTCAGTCCCACATGGTAAGCTTGAAGCTTATAAGAACTACATTTAAGTAATCAAAGTTTTCAAATTTGTAGTAGTTTCTTTAAATATGTTTTAACTTACTTTTTTCACAGTAACAGTTACCTTCTTACTTTCCTTCTGAATACCATTTCCAGGGCCCAACTCTTTTGTCCTTTTCTTCTGTCACTTCTATTCAGAAACTCAAAACACACAGTCAGCTGACACAGACTCCCGTTCACGGGCACTGATTGCTTGTTTTGGTATTTTCCTCATATTTGGTCCTGTAACCTGGACGTGGTAAGTCTGACAAGTCTCTAACTATAGCAGATATAATTTCTGCATGTAATCTTTTTCTGCATGTAAACAATTTTAAGTCTGTAACTTTGATTTTAAGGTCACCTTAAGGTCTCTAAAATACCTACAGACAATTATTGAAATTTATTGAAATTTTACCACTTTTGACCCAAAAAAAGGAAAAATAGTTTATAATAGATGTGAATCACACACAATGGGTGCTACAAAAATACTGAGTCAATGCCTGTGGCATGAGAGATGGCCTGTCAGGGGATATGAGAGCGTCAGGTTGGTGCAAACTAGTTTAATGATGCATGGGTATGATGGCGCCACAGTGTGTAGAGACTTCATTGTTACCCCTGTCTAGGAAAAACTGTTCTAGGTATACTTTCACATTTGCAAGGTTATGGTACAAGTTTGCCTGGGAATATATTTAGTCCACAGATTCCACAGGCGTTTTTTATGGTCATTAAGGAGTTTTACTTATTCTGTAGCGTTTTCTCATCCATTGAAAGTTGAATCTTTTTAAGGTTGATATTTTAATAGATTTATATGTTCTCTATAGCCCACTGAAGATTCGACCTTGAAGCTTGTTCTTCAAGGTCAGTCATGGCCATTGGTAACGCCCATCTCCTACCTCTGAGATGAGAGTTCGAATCCTGGCCTGACCTTGTATCGGAAACGGGTAGGTGCATGCTGTTGGTTGGGAGTTTACACTACAAAAACTTGACTAACTGTATGTACTGGTATCCTCTGCCTTCCATCTATCCATCACAATATAAGCAATAAGTACTAGGTATGATGTAAAACACTAACCTCATTGACTTAAAATTAACAGCACTGATAGGATCTATTTGGGCTGGCTACAGCTAAACAAAACTCATCAAGGAAAATATTTAATCCCGAAAAATGGAAGCTTGTATTTTTCATTAAAGGCTCTATTCTTTGTAGATATCAATGACCAACGTCTTTTATATAAACTAATCATTTTATTTAACAACTGAAGTGGTGTAAAAACTGCAAAATATATGGTTTTGTGTTCGAGTTTTGGGTATGGGTTGGCGGTCACTTCATCTATTAGTTTCTTTGCGGTTTATTTGTTTGACAATGGCTAACAGAAATCATGCGAAGACAATGATTTTACAATAACAGTGACCATGCAATTCTTGAGGATTTCATTGGATGAGGAATTCAATATATTTCTGCAATGACATAATTGGACTTTTGTGTACTTTTCTCCAATGAAGATATACTAAAACTTGGAAATTCACCTCTTTTTAACCCTGAAAAATGCCCCCAGAAATTGCAAGCTATCTTTTTCATTGAAGGCTTACAAACTCGCTTCATTCAGGTGTTTTTTTGATGGTTATTAAGGAGTTTTACTTATTCTGTAGCATTTTCTCATCCATTGAAAGTTCAATCTCTTTATGGTTGATATTTTAGTGGATTTATATGTTCTCTATAGAACACAGACCATTTGACCTTGAACCTTGTTCTTCAAGGTCAACCATGGCCGGGGGTAACGTCCATCTCCTACCTCTGAGATGAGAGTTCGAATCCTGACCTGACCATGTATAGGAAACGGGTAGGTGCATGCCGTTGGTTGGCAGTGTACACTACAAAAACTTGACCAACTGTATGTACTGGTATCCTCTGCCTTCCATCTATCCATCACCATATCAGCAATAAGTACTAGGTACGATGTAAAACACTAAATAAAATTCAGGGTCAGCTGTTAACTCCAAAAATGTCCTACCAAGGCCATATTTTGTCAATATTCGGGATTTTCTTGCTTGTGGATGTCTTAGTTTTCCAAGGAAGTTACTCCTGTTTGCGTTGAAGGTTAAAAAATATTAAAAGTACTTGACTTGCAGCATTTCACTTAACTTATCCTAATGGATTTTAGGCTTTTTTCAGTTTTCAGTTACTATTGTTGTGATTAAATGGCTTTGATGCAAACGAAATCTGGTATTTTGAATGCTTTTTAATGTGCAGTAAAATTATTCGCACATCGTACATGAGGCAGAACCTGCAAATGGAAATGGCTTTTGCAAGAAATTATTAAGTATGTAAACATGATTTTTGCTCAATATAAAGAAAAAATGTGACATATTTTGCCAAATATGTATATTTTTGTCATTTTGATGAAGTATCAGCCATTAGGTGGTCTTAAATGATGACGTTTTCAATTACCCGTTCCCAAATATTCTTAAATTTTGTTATTTTTGCCAGAAACAAAGGAAAAAACACTTACTGGTTAATCATCCACACCACTACTTACATGTATCTTGTCACTCACCAATGTCTGTACCAATTCTATGTGTGACCGATTCATCGGTCACTGATTGCTTGTTCAGTGTTATCATGATGAGTTATTGGCTGATATTTTCAGGAGCAATGCAGGTACACAATTTATCAAAGTTGTTGTTCACCTATTTATTTTAAAAACTAAGGCATTTTCAGCAATTTTATAAAATACTTTTTACAGATACTTAATGTTTAGCTACAACTTACTTAACTTTTGGGATGGTAATTGCCCCGAAGTTACAGCCATATTCTCACTGTTATGGGGTTAGCATATGACTAATAAGTAACTGGCTTCTATCTTATTAGGAAATACAGTTATACTTTTTTCTTTCAACATGTCTTAAACCACTGTTTTATTGCGTTAATACATCTAATCTAATAGACAATTAGCTATATTGTCAGCAACGGCCCGCATTGCCAAACGTCAGAAGAAGACGTCCTTTGTCTGCACCAGTGAGACCGGCTAGGTTACCGCTATTTGCTAGGTGGTGTGCAGTACTTCCTTCCTGGGTAGAAACATCACAGCATCTTTTTTTGTTTTTGGTGCACTTTGCATTTTGAAAAGCTCTCAGAAATCAAAGAATTTTTATAAAATTTTTCCATACTAGATTTCTCAGCTCTCTACACCTACCTACAAAGCTACAAAACACTGGAAATCTGACAAACAAGCAGATTGTACCTCCCTAGTAGATGCAGGTAGTGTCCTTGAACTGGGCAGGTCCACAAATCTGATAAATCAGCAGCCAGTGAAGTTCAACCTCCACAAGTCCAAATCCAGCAAGGGTAAGAAGAAATATTCCTCCAAAGCTGGCAGTTTCCTCAGTGAAGATCTTCATCTTCAAACCCATGACCAGAAATGGTCAGACAGACTTTCCCAGGCTTAAGGCTTTGGTTGTTTCTAAATATCTCAAGCAATCTATCGATCTGGTATCACAGACCAACGTACTTTCCACCAAGTGAAGATCTTGCCAGTCAAGTAGCCACCAGCCAGTATAGTTAGATACCCTGGTCGCAGACCAGATAATACAACACCCACTGACAAGAAGTGCACTTCCAGTTCCACTCTCACATACTGGTACAACAAACTGGTCAAGTGAAATACTGCATATATCAGGGATCATATTTACAAAAGGTCTTAGCCAAGTCTTAGGCTTCACTTTTGTATACAAATATAGCCAACTTAAGACAAAGATTTGGTTAAGACCTTTCATGAATATGGCCCCAGGATTGCAAGACCTTCTGGACTCACATCTACGCCACCAGCTTCCTGGTTTATCTTCAAAGATACCCTAAGGAAGTCGGAGAGGTCAGCCAGAGAGTCCTCAGTCATCTGCACCAAGCGGCTGGCTTCAGTCGTTGCCTCACCAGGGTACAGGAAAACATGGCTTCTCATCTATAAGAGCCCCGGAAGCAACTGAGGGACTGACCTATCTCATAACTTTAACCAAAGCATCACCTTTCTTGTGTTTCCATTACAATGCAGGACTTATCTGACTTTGTTTTTGTGACTATGGCCAACATCACCCTCGCCAAACGTGATGGTTACATCACCTCAAGCTGGAATTAAAATTTGCACTTTAAACTTCAATTGTCATGCTGTGACTCGTGTCGCTTGGCAGTCACAAAAGAAAGGCATAAGACCCATAGACAAAGCAATAAAATATTTGAAGGTGTTGATTTCATACGTTACCAGTTTGACCTCAAAAAGGGCAAGGTGAAATTCACTCTGGATCATTGGCAGACATTAAACTAGAAAGTTTAGAAGCTTCTCCCCGACCCTCCCTGTTGGGTCAGACAGCTCATGTCCTTAATAGGCCTTTTGACAGCTACTGAAAAGCAAGTCCACCTGGGTTGGTTTTATATCCTTTAGAGTGCGGGTTGGATTTTGCCCTCAGAGTGCAAAAGCATAAATTTGCGACTATTATTTAGGGTCTTCGAAATGCAAGCTAGCTTTTACTGTTCAGCTGCAAAAGCGTAATTTGGTGCCAAGAATGTTGTTGCTCCAAATGCAATGTGTTCAAATATGTAGTTCCTAACTATTTTCTTAAGAAAATACTTCATTTTTACATATTTGATTTTTAACAGTAGAATGGGTATCTACACATTTTTACACTATTAGCGCAAAGTACTTTATAAATTAAAAGTTTCTTGATGCAGGAAATTAATTTGATGCATTTAATATAATTGCAAAACATTAGAATAAAGCCAGGTAAAAGTGTTTAAAATTTAATTTCCCCTTAAACACAATGAATTTCATGGTGAAGAAAAGCTATACAGGTAATGTGACAGGGCCATTGATTATGATTATTCTTTTGAGTAATGCATTTTGTACAAATAAAACAGTGCTTGATATTTTCAGTAGATTGTTTGAATGTAAAATAATTTTAATATACAACATTATCAACAGTTAGTAATTATGCAAAATACAAGTACTAATCTGTAAGTTATTTGAGTTTCCAATGATAACTTGTAAATGCATAAAAAGTAGCATCAGTTGAATATTAGTATATTTCAGTCACATTTGTCAGCAAAATGACACATTGGTGGTTTGAAAGAATTTGAAATACAGAAAGCATAGATGCAAAAATGTGTGGCTAATGGTAAATTGTGATAAACAATTGCTAACAATGTGTAAATATGCAGCATATTTTTCATCATAAATTTTCCAGAATACTTTTGCAGATGTGTAAAAATGTGTACATTCTTCTCATCAACTGATTTTTACACTCTTGCAGTTACAATTTTTGTTTGTAATCAAGTTGCGAATGTGTAAAATCGCAGGATTTTATTGTCATATTCTGACACAAAGTTTTCAATATTCAGCAAAGCAAATAACATTTCACCAGAACCAAGTTTTTGGGAAAACTATATAGTTTCAATAAATATTATTCATTTTTACCAAATTTTGTTTGCCTACATGTAAAATAGATAAATGACTGGACATAAATCTTACCTGGGTGATATATGGGGATTTTAGGATCAAAACCAACAAAGGCAATAAATTGTATCTTATTTTCATTCATGCACAAGGAAAATCTAGTTTTTGCTTTACAAAAACATACATGATTTAATTAAAAATATACACTAAATAAGCAGAAACTTAATCTTTATCATGACAAAATAATGAAAATATCGATGCGCTTAAGAGGATTTTCCCCAACCTCCTGCTTGCATTTCAAGGAAAGCTTTTTTCAGCCCCAAAGTACGCTTTTGCGCTTTACTAATAAAAACAGCCCTGCATTTCAAATACCCTAAAAAAGCTACACTGAATTACGCTTACGCGCCCTAAAGGATAATTATGGGGCCAATTCAGTGGCACCTGAAAAGTTATTGGAGGATCCCAGAATCTGCAGAAAAACATCTAATTCTAACTTTACTTATATAGTGCTTAATCTCCACTGAGTAGTGGACTCTAAGGCGCAACAAGACAATAGCAATATGCAAATTAAAAGTCCAGGGACAGAAATAGGTCAGCACCACAGAGAAGCTATAAGAGAAAATGAGCTAAGGAGGCTATGCCTTTGTGTAGATAGAGGTTTTGAGCTTCTTTCTAAAAGAGGCCATAGTGGGTGATGCACGAATGTCTTCAGGAAGTGAATTCCAAACATTGGGAGCATCAAAGGCAAAACTGAAGCCAAACTGCTTTCCTGAGTTTTTCCTGAGTTTCCTGAGTACCGGAGTTATCTGACTGTATTTACATGAATTTGTAACAATTCTAGCAGCACTATTTTGTATAGATTGTAATCTATGAAGATTGACTTAGAGAGACTCCTGAAAAGTGAGTTACAGTAGTCCTACCAACTACTAACAAAAGCATTGGCAACCGACACAGCTGCATCATGAGTCAAGAACTGCCTAATATTTCTAAAATCCCTCAGTTGACTAAAGCAGCCTTTACCAACATTTTGGACATGTTTAGAGAAGGAAAATCAGTTAAACCACACACCTAGGTTCCTGACTGACTCGGTGGGGTGAAGGGGGTTGCCCAAACATGCATTTAACCTTTCTCTCTGTTTCTTGGAGCCGAAAAGTATGAACTCAGTTTTATCAGGATTAAGTTTAAGTTTGCTGGCTGACATCCATTCTTTGACATCTTGAAGGCATCTGTTCACCTTATCAAAAAAATGAAAATTACCCTAGGATCAAAAATCACCTGTGGGTGGCCCAAACCTTTATGACCTTAAGGCCAAACCTTGAAACTATGTCACGGGAATCCTAGCAACCCACACTAAAGCCAATCTTAAGAAACTCAAAATCAACCACAAACCAAAAGAGGATTTTAATACTGAATACAAGAGAATCTAACAAAAGAAACAACAAGGCAGTAAAAAACATCTGTAAGAGTGATGAACCAAATTAAAATTACAAACAGAAAAATATATTTCAGAAGTGTGTTAAGTGTCACAGTGTAAAGTCACTTCTGATTGCCTTTAAATGTGCAATTTGCCTGATACTGTATGTGATAACTAGTCACTACTGTATTTCGACAGTGTAAGTAATCTGTCTCATCAGAGGCTGGAGAGTGTGTGTAACCCTACCCCCTAAGGTACTTTTTGGAAAGTGCAATTTCACCGCCAGTTTGCACCAGTGCTGGGTGCACTTTTTGCACCTTTATGTGGTGCAAGGTGTGTAAGTGCTGAAAAGTGTTATTAAGTGCTGTATAATAATTATTGGGGGGATCCTTTAGAAAATTTTTATTTCTAATATTTTTAAAATGGTTGAAATACTTATATTGGATTGTATTCTGCCCATTTCTAAATAATATTTTCACTTCTGGTTACTAAATGTCTCATTGTGTACCCAGACATGAAGTGTGTTAATCTTAGTGTTATTTACACTTTTTACAGATTGGTGTGTGGGAGAGACTCAAGAAGTTCAATATGCCAGTTTTCATCAGGAGTAGGATGTTTCTTATTTTCATCTTACTCAGCACTAACCACGTGGGTGGTGGTTATAATGCTGGTGATGGGGTGACATGTTGCATTTTATGATAAGAGTTTGGCCAGGGGAATCAAACAAGTAGGGGTTCTGATTTGGTTATTAGGACCCAATGGCTTGTTTAATAGCTCAGCTAGTTTGTGTGTGTAAAACCACACTTGATTAATTATTATGAAAACACAAAGGTAGTAAAACCACATGATTACATTTATAGATTTTAATATATTCGTCACATATTATGTGTATGTGATCATAATTAATAAATAAATTTATAATCTATTAGTTAAGGTGTGTGTTTTTAATAAAATAACTAATCAATACAATGAAATGTTGTTTGATTTCACAAGTTATGACTATAATAAATTTTAATTTATTTAGTTTCTCAAGTAATGTTGAACTCAGACGTCATTTAATTAATTTAGAGTCTATTTTTGGACTGTATATTAATTTAAACTAGACTTGAAGTTCCTACTTGGTCAAGTTTGGGAACCTTGAGTTGTGCTCTGATCTTCTGTGGAATCATCAGTAATGGCCTTGTAGGCTTCCTTGCACACATTGAAATCATTTATTGATTTTCATCCTCAGAATAAGGGAACTTAGTTTGATTTGCTTTAGACGCATTAGGTTGAATTTTGAGCAATCCAATTTGGCTGGTGGGTTCTTTGGGGGTGCTCAAATTCGGCTTAGTGATCACTATATCACTACCCACTGTGAGTGGTTATATTGTAGTGAGATAGTAATTGGAGTTCTAACTTGTGCAATTGGTTCACTCTCTCAGTGACTCTATGGCAAAAGTGAGTTGGTTACTATGTTTGTGATGTGATATTACTATGCACAATGACTTATTACATCATATAAGTCTGGTGATGATGTCACAAAATATGTAAGAGCCCATTTATGCTGAATCATAATTTAAATGGTTTGTAATTGGTCTAAAATCAATAATCAATGATTTTAGCAATTAATACCCTGTTTATTTAATAAATTCCATGGACAGACAAGGAAAATAAGGGTAATGTCCAGAGTGTGAAGGGACATTAATGAAACATTTTATTAAATAAATTGATTAATGCCTATTGGATGTCTAGCCCCAATATTCCACATACATGTCTAGGGACAGGGAGACTGTTCAGAAAAAGAATTTATGAACACAAACTGTCAGTCTCCAAACCCAAGGAAACCAGAATTACCCTAGTCTCTGAACACTTTACTGAGAGGGGTTATTCAGTTAGGGACATGCAATTTTCTCTGCTGGAATAGTGTTCCCTCAAGTAAAACACTCCCAAATCTGAACATAGAAAGATGAGAGAGAAATGGTGTATGTGGAATATTGGGGCTAGACATCCAATAGGCATTAATCAATTTATTTAATAAAATCTTCCATTAATGTCCCTTCACACTCTGGACATTACCCTTATTTTCCAAATTAAAATTACACACAGCAAGAATAGACAATAGGCATGACCAGATTGAAAACAGTTACCTGTAATTCCCCGGCTAGGTGGGCGATAATACCCTAAGTATTGCAAAATCACAATAAGAGTTATATGAGAACAAAAACAACTGTACGTCAGGTAAATGATAAAATAAACCTAAAATACTGCAGCATAAAATCACAAATGTACTATATATTTGCCGTGAGAAGTTATTTTTTACATCAATTTTGAAAGGGGCGAGTTCTCCGTGGTATGTACACGTACAGAAAAAGTGATCCTGATTCCAAGATCTCCTTCAAGATCAACCACTACACCCACTCAGCCATGATCTTCATATTTTTACAAATGCATCAAGAAAAGGCTGGGGCTTTCACTTAGGAGACCTTATGGCAAGAGGGACTTGGTCCCTGCCAAAAAAGTAGTTGCATGTAAAATACTCGGAACTTAAGGCAGTCTATTTGGCCCTAAAAGTGTTCCAAGAACTCTGTTCAAAAAAATTATATACATGACAACAGACAACACCACAGTTATTGCCTAGATAAACAGGGATAGAGGCATGAGGTCAGGGCCACTGTGTACCCTATTGTGGAGAATCCTGACATGGTGCTCCGGTAACCCTCAAGGACTGACACATTGCAGACTGACTGAATGTGGTAGCAGACAAGCTATACAGGTTAGTCCAGATTATCCAACCAAAATGGTCTCTCCTTCCAGTTGACATGAATGAGGTGGCACCATCCTCACATAGACCGGTTTGCAGCAAGGTTCAGCAATAAGTTGCCTCAATTTATGTCACCAGTTCCAGACTCCCTAGCCTGGAATGCAGATGCACTCAGTCTGCCTTGGGACGATTTGGACTCATATGCTTTCCCACCAGTAGCTATTCTGGACAAGAATAACTAAGACTAAGAGACTAGACTAAAAGTAAGAGATTACCCATGCAGGAGAATCATTCTGATTGCTCCAGGATGGCCAGCACGTCTGATTCTGGGATCTGATAGCTATGTCAAGCCAAATCCTACTGTACCTGCCAAACCTGCCAAATCTGCTGACTCAACTATTCAAACAGATTCCATGGAAGAATCTGCCACACCTAAATCTCCATGCTTGGCTCCCAGAGACTGGGAGTGCCGAAGTAATCAGGTGTAATTCAGGGCACCACCTATCAAATCCATAGCCGACTTCCTGGTATTATTGATAGCTACAGATCAGTCACTGCAAACAAACTTGGAAATTCACCCATCAATGTCAAGAAGTACAAAAATCTTAATCGTCTGCTGAAGAGTACTTCACCAGCCCACAGAGGCTCCCTTTGTACCCCTTCCCAGTAAACATTAGAAATTTTTTTAAATGATTTAAACGTTGACAAAACGTTTTTAAACCCTATTTTAATCCTATCCTTTGACTTTGTTTACTCTGTAATGTTAAAAACGTTTTATTAACATTGTCTATACAAACGTCTTTACTGAAAATGTTTGTTAAATGTTTATAAAATAACTCATGAAGCTAGCTTTGACTGGAACAATTTTTTAAACATTTAGAAAATAGCTGAAGAAATGAAGGATATGCTGGAAATGCTTTTCAAACATTCATTATGAAATGGTTGGTAAACAGTACACATAAAATGTTTGAACTACAATGTTAATCAAATGTTTTTAAAACATTCTATCAAAACGATTTTAAACCCATATTTTCATATTGCTCATTAAACCTTCACCTTCAAACATGTCCAAACAAAGATGGCAGTGAGCAAGAATAGATGATTTTAGAGGACTAAACTAAAATTGCCCCACAAGCAATCCCAAAAAGTAAGAATTGAAAGATGCATACTTTTTAAGCCTCTATCTTACATCTGTAGACATAAAAATAATATTTTTATCAGTGAGCAACCTAAAATTCACATCTGAACCCAATTAAAGTCCATTTGTAATGTTTTCTAACATTTGTCATTTGGCAAATTTGGCCAACTCAAAGTAGCTATTGCTCAGCTATGGAATGAGCTACAGTTCCGAAATTTTACTATGTTATGGCTGATCTAAAAGTAGGTGAATAACATATTTCAACAAAATACTCTAAATGCAAAAGTTTCAAAGTTACAAAAAATTTACTCAACAGTGAGAACCTCAAAGTAGCTATTACTCAGCTATGGAATGAGCTACAGGTCTGAAATTTTACTATGTTACATCTAACCTAAAAGTAAGTGAATAACATATTTCAACAAAATTCTCTAAATGCAATAGTTTTCAAGTTACAAGAGATTTGTTCAACAGTGTGACACGTTTGGACAAAATTGGACACATTCTCATTTTTAAATTGTGCTACAAATAAGGAAGTAGCTATTACTTGCTTAGCGAATACAGCAGAGCTCCAAAGTATGCACCATCTTGTAGCTAAAGATAAAGGACCGGAACAACATATTTAACAGAAACACTCTAAATCCAATAGTTTCAGGGTTATAAGTCATTTACTCAGAGTAGCTAAAATGGTCATGGCTATGTTTAAATGCTACCGATTTTGTCGAAATTCGGTCCTTCTCTATTCTGACACCTGACAATATTATAGGGAAAAAATGAGAAACTTAGCTTCAAAATTGTGGCCTAGAACATGCTAACAAACATATATACATACAAACATACATACATACGAACAAACAAATAAACCGACTGACCAACATACTTCGAAATCAAAAGATTTCGAAGTAATAAAAGGCGCAACTGGACAGGTGCATTCTACATCTTAAGATACTCTGTTTAAAGTAAAAAATAATGTATAATAATAAATAAAAATATATAAAATAATTTTATATGCATTATTATTGTACTATATAATGTTTGCTGTATTTGGTAGAAGGTCAGCATGAATAAACTGGATTATGGTGCATTCAGTACGAAGGAACGATAGCTGTCTTCCTCCTGTGAAGTTTATGAGCATGAAGGTAACGGCGGAATTTAAACAGATTTACATACCAGGTTATCCACAAAAGAGGTAATCCCCCGTTTGTTGAAGTACGAGACCCCACTTAGTACACACAAAAAAGAATATAATCCCTCTGATATTCAGTCCACACCCGTAAGACAATGAGAGAAGACATGAGGATAATAGTTTATTAAATATATATTCTAATATTGCTAACACTAATATGTATATACAGATAAAGGTATTTTATGCAAGGCCACTGTATGATATATTCAATCCATTAATAATAAATACAGAATGCTCAAGGTCCCCTTAAACGACTGACTATCATTTGCCCCCCCCCCCCCCCCCCCCATTGATTTCCCCCCACAGATTGTCTCGTTTTTTCAACAAAGGTATGGTTTCCCCCTATGATACAGTGATTTTCCCTTTATATTTTAGTCCCTTTATGCTATAAATATTATATTTTGAGTTTCCCCTTTACATTTTGGTCATTTAGTGCTATGCATATACATAGAATTAAGTTCCAAGATTTATATCTGATATGTGTGGAACTTGGATCAAAAACTTCCATCAGTTTATCTTCATCAGACATTTTTTGAAAATACTGGGAAATTTTTCACAATTATGTAGCACAAATTAAGCCTTGGGGTGTCGTATGCACTGCATTTACACAGAAAATGGGTCTCATTTTCAATATATTTGATATAACATATTATTTAATATATTTGACAATCAATTATTCATGCTATATATCAAAAGAAATGTAACACACTAACTTATACTAATTGTATCAATGTGTGACTATCCACAGTATAAAACAATGCTATCACACTGGAAGTATACACAATCACAAAGTCAGTATGTACACAAATAAAATGCTCATGAAAAGCCACACTGAGAAAAGCCACACTGAGAAATAAATGTACACTTTTATTCCACCTACACAAATAGAAAAGACATTAATATCTAAATCAGTCATTAATGTGTATTCCATAGCATGTACGCAGGTTTTTTCAGCCATTTGTAATTTGAAAATTTTAATTAAGCAAAAAGATCTACATGAGGAGTGAACCACTTGAGACAGATCTGTTTGAACACCTGCGGATGCAGTGACCATTCTGTTGACTGCACTTGGTTCGACCTGGACAGAAGGTCGGCCATCACATTCAGACACCCTGGAATGTGTCGGGCTTTCAAGTTTATCTTGCAATGATGGCACCAGGTCATGATCTTCCACAGGAGAGCACACATCTCCACTGAGTGGGTTCCTCCTTGTTTGTTTATGTAGGCTACTACTGTTGAGTTGTCTGTGGCAACCAACACTGTTTGGTTTTGACACTGGTCCTTGAATCTTTCAAGGGCCAGAGAAACTGCCTTCAGCTCCAGAACATTTATGGGTAGCCTGTTTTCCCAGTCTGACCACAGACCCTTTGTAAAGGTTTGCTCTAAGTGAGCGCCCCAGCCTTTGTTTGAGGTGTCTGTAAAGAGTTGGATACTGTGGTCTTTGGGATGAAGGTGTGCACCTTTCATCACATTTGTGGGATTCTGCCACCACTCTAGATGTGATGAAATGGTTTCTGTCCAAGGAAGGAGGCTGTCTAACAACTGAGGAAATCTCCAGTGCTCCTTGAGGTGAAAGGGCCTCATGTGAAGTCGTCCCTCTGGGACCATTTTCTCTGTTGAGGCAATCAACCCAATTAGTGACATCAAACATCTTGCAGTCAAAAGATGTTTTGACTTGGGTCATAGGATCAAATCCTGAAGTTTGAGCCATCTCTCTTGGGTTTTACAAGGGCTGAATCTAGGTGGTATTCGTAGCCCACGAACGAAAACACTTGAGTAGGTTTTAGTTCGGATTTCTCCTGATTTATTATCCACCCTAAGGACTGAGTTAGGTCACTACTGTCCGAGTGTTTATTTGTGCTTCTTCCTGAGACTGGGCCCTGATCAGCCAGTTGTCCAGGTACTAGTGAAGTCTGATTCCCCTTGTCAGGGCCATCAGCTTCACTTCTTTTACAATCATTGTAAAGACCTGAGGAGCCATGGTTAGTCCAAAGGGAAGGGAGGTGAACCTGTGGCAAAACCTTAGGTACTTGCTTGAGTTTGGGTGGATGGGGATGTGAAGATAGGCGTCTGATAGGTCTATTGACGACACCAATTCCCCTGGAATCAGAGAGGCCCTGATGGACTCTGGTGTTTCCATTTTGAACCTTTCTACAAGTAGGAAGGTGTTGAGCCTGCTTAAGTCTATTACTAGCCTCCACCTTTGGTGAGGCTTGGGTACAAGAAACAGGTGACTGTAAACCTGAGAGATTTTACATTTTCCACCCTTTCTATTGCATTCTTTGACAGAAGAGACTGGATGCAAGAGGTCAGAGCTTGTTCTTTTTGAAGGGCCTTGTAAACTGATACAATCAGTGGGATTCTGACCACATTTGGTTTTGAGATGAATGGAAGAATGTAACCATTGGTGATAATGTTTAACACGTTGTCCGAACATTTGTTTCTGAGCCAGTCTTTTCTGAAAGAACGGAGGCAATAATTGTGGGTATTGAAGAGAAAACATAAGTGATGGCATTTAGATTATCTGGGCTTTGCACTCGTTTGGTGGGAAGACATTTTTACTGCAATAAAAACAATCTGAGTCAAAATGTGGAAAACTCACAAACACCAATTATTTTAGAAATACTTATCCTGTGCTGTTCAAACTATATCAGAATAATCTGTAAAATAAAAAGAAGCAAATGGCTGAAAATTAACATGTAGACTTTAAATTTTAGCTCGCTTGTATATCTATTCACTATTGTGGTTTACACTATAACCTCATTTCAGCCTCAAAATATAACAGATACCCTATTTTGCAGTTAGTTGATGATTTATTTCACTATTTTTATTCCCACATATTTTCATTAAAGGATTAATACCACTGAACAAAATTATTAATGCCTTGCAATTAAATAACATCTGGAAGAATATTAATTTGGACAGATTGTGGCTAAAGCTTACAGTAGAAAATAAGATATCACATAACATGCCCATATGCTCCAATCAGATGATCAGACTACACAAGGTAGCCAGAGATGAATAAAAGAAAACACATCAAATTTACTAAACACATTTAAAAATAACAACACATAAATTTTATAAAAATAAATCTCAGTCTAATATTTAATGACTATTTTCAATTTTTGAGTTGAATAAGATGATATGATTTTTAGAATAACAATTCGGTAATATTTTAGAATCCTACAGCATTCATTCATAATTTATTTATTTTTTTTATCGACCACTTGTGGAGTGAGTTAAACAATTGGGGAAACCCCCTGCATTTTACCGGTTTCAGAAAAGGACTTTAACTTAGACGTAAAGTTAAAAATCGTCTCAGGCTCAAGCTAAGTCTCTGGTCTTAGAATAAGCTGATCTCACAAAGCAGATAATTCTAAGGCTAAGTCATCAGCTTAAAGTTAAGTCTACCTGGGCATCTACCTTAACTTTTTATATCTACTTCAAAATTTGAAATGCCTGAAAATAAAGTACAAACATATGTAACTTCCCTAAATTAGTCTTTGGATGCTTTTAAGTGACAGCAAGGTTTACCATTGCATTTTTCCAAAGCTAAAACATGTCAAACAAAGGAACTATATCGGCAGTAGAATATTGTAACTTGAAATGAAGGGTCATATGAGGAAAAAGATACTGTGAATGTTTGATAAGCTTCCAACATATGGATTAGACAATTTACTAAGATTAAATCCTGAAATTACCTTTAATCTGGGCGAAATCTATGGTCATTTGTGAACAGGCCTTGTATACACAATAAAATAATACAATGTTCCAATTTAAAAATCAAAATATGGTAATGTGATTTTCGATCACTCTACTACTTAATTTCATAAATTATAAAGCTAGTGGATAACACTTATGTCCGATAGAAAGATTTTAAGAAGGTGGCCAGAATAAACAAGACTTAAATAAACAAGAGTTAAATAGAAGTATTTTTCTGGTTCCAAAATTTGATTTGGCTAAGCCTTTAATTTCATGAGTACCAGAATACATCATACAATATATGAGCACGAAATGGTTAATTTATGCAACAATTTGTATGGCATTAAAGATACTTAAACATATTGAAATCTATATGGTATATGACTATTAAAATGTCAATTGTAAAAATATGATTGTACACATTCACGGAATGTCTTACACACATAAAGTCCATCTATCTTAAAATTAAATGGCAACGAAAACTTACTTCTACCTCAAATGACATGCAATAATACACAACAAGCAGTAGGGTCAACACATTTAACTTTACTTGCTTCATGCTATGTTGAAATAAAAAGCCCTTAGAAGTACTGAAGAACACTTAATAAACCTGGGAGAGACCTCGGCAACACTTTTGTTTACGATTGTATTTCATATATACCCAAACTGGAACAAAAATGTTCAGCACATCTGAACTCATCAGCCCAAGGTCTCTACTCCACTGGATACTTGTTCCTTGCTGTAGAATGACATTGGAGATGAACTGATCGGAGGCGCTCACCAAGGCATGGCAAACTGCAATACTGACAACAGTAAGCACTGGTATCCAGTGTGGTCTGCGGTCTTGTTTACAGAGGTAGATCAGGACACAGGAAGACACAAATTCTGTCATGCTAAAGAATAACTGGTGATAAAACTGGGAATAGAAGTTGTCATTGATGTAGTTGAAGTACATCCAAAATGTGTAATAATTTGGGTAGATACTGATAACATACAGCAAAGCAAAAGCATATCTGAGCTTCTTCTTCAGATGTAAGTTGACAAGATATTTCACACATTCATACAGGTAAATAAATGTAAGAACTGACATGATCCAAATCTCCATGGTTTCTGTGGTTGTATTAAAATATATGTGTTTGTACGCTCCATATTTTCGTTCATAGCCTGCCTTAAACATGGTATCCCAACAGGTGTTCTTACAGGTCTTGCGGTCCACTACAACATTAGGCGTGTATAAAATCCTGTTGAAAATGGCTAGATGTGTAATTGGCACAATAGAGGTGACTGCCAAACCAATAAATATCGGTAGAATAACATCTGTAGGATTCTGGTATCTGGAGTTATTTACATATGCCATCACCTGCTTTAGCCTGTAGATCACTTAAATATGTTAACACTCATACCCTTTACAAAGAACTCTAATCAGTAAAATTCTCTTTTAGAATAGTCAACACAAGGTCCCAGGGGATATTTCTCATTAACTTTGATCCTGTAATCTGCAAGTCTTGATTAAACAGAGTTTTCTCGTGCCTAAAGATTCAACAACTTAAACTGTACTGTATAATTATTCTATTGAGTTGCCAAGTCTTGACCTTGGGAATATTTCATGGAAGAAAGTACAGTAATACAGTAATTGTTTGTTTGATGTGTGCACCAACAATGTGAGCACACGGTTCATATAATTCTTTATTTCGTTTCTGTTTACCATGTGGTTTGCAAACTTGCTTTAATATCTGAGGTTATGGTTTAAACCCGGCCCAGTCATTCGTAGTAAAGTTAGCTGGATGACTATGTATGGTACATAGTTTACAGAGAAACTGGATCACCCAATTCACCACATTTATGTTAATAGTCAGAACACTTTGGTTGTCATATGATTTTAGACTTCCTATAATTCACTATGTGTTTTATAATGTATTGATCAAATTAATATATATCACACTTGACAAAACAAGAAGAACAAGCCATGCCATTATGTCAAAATTTGTCCTAATACTCAAACCCTTGGCCACAGGTGATGCTGAAAATGACATAAAATGAATCTTGCCACATTCATCATCCTGTCTTTACATTTATCTCCTATTTAACTGATTTACACTTAATGACTCTGCTCACCCCATCCTTGTTTTTGAACATAGCCTTCAGCGCTATCAAGTACCAAATATTTGTTGAAATAAGAAATATATTTCTAGAGACTCAGTCTAAACCTGGATCCAAATCAATTTTGTGCAATTTTATCTGAATCACTTGTAGACTCCACTCTGTGCAGAAATAAACCTAGATCTGATGAATAGCCTTCAAGTTATGACCATGGACAAACAGGCAAACCCAATCACAATACTCTTGCCCCTCATCGATGAGGGCGAAGGTAATAAGAAGACTCATAAAGAGTATACCTCTGAATAGCACATTTGCCTTCCTTGGAGGGAGCAACTCAGCTGACATTGTGAACATGTAGCCCCACTTGGACACTTTGTACAGTTTTCATATATTTAGCCCTGTAATTTAGAAACGGTAAGTCTGACTGGCTTTGTAGCCAAAAGTCTCATGGTTGACTGTTTTACAAATGTATAAATCTACTATTGAAAAAAAATAGAAGTATTCTGTGAGCACAAACCTCTGAAAAGGCCTAACAATTCCAAATATTGCTTATGAGTACAATGATAAAAAATTCACAAATAATTCTGGACAGTGATCAGGATTATCACAAAAAATTGTTATCTATTTTTCCATTGTCGACATTTCCTGAAAATTTCAAAATCCATTCACAACTTTTTAATTATTAAATTATTGGCATGCCTTGGTCAGAGGTTGCAGTGAACAGACAGTTTTAAATTTTATTACTCGGCATGTTTTTAATGATTTGTCTGATTTTACATGATTTTTTATTATTTTAGTGGTTGTACTTAGTGTTATGAATTCATAATGCAAGGGGTTTTGTGTCATAGTTAATTTTGTGATTGTATTTATTCTAGTCATGTATAGGTACAGTTGGTGCTATTCCTGTATTAATCGAGATTGTTTCTTAGTTGGTACCTGAGGGTTCTCTTTTCATAATGTACTTGTTCAAAAGTTTATATACTTTGTCATCTTGTAGGTTATTGGAATGAAAGTTTGTAAAAAATTAATTTAGCATGTACATAAATTCTTTCTAAATTTCAGTGGTCACCTTTTATTGTGTATTTGTGTTATGTTTTGGTAGTGATCTCATATATTCGAGTTAAGGTGACCTTAATGCTGTTATCTTACAAGTAGAAAATTTATAGTGTCATTGGATTTGATATTGTGTATTGAATTGTGTTTCCAAAGAATATGTATTCATGATCACTTCTGTATCTGAAATTGTGTATCTAAAATTTGTGTATTGGAAATTGTGTTTTTAGGTATATTTAATGCTCGACTATAGGAGAGGGTTATTGTAATCAGTTTGTTTCTGTCTGTCTGTCTGTCTGTCTGTGCACCATTTTGCCCTTATAACTCAAAATCTGTAACATCAATCAATCTCAAATTTGGTGGGCAGGTATTTCATGGGGTACAGACGGATTCTTCCAAATTTGGTGTAATTTGCTTAAAAATTAAAGTCAGGAGAGAGTTTTTCTTATTTTTAATTGGGAATACACAGTGAAACTGCTTCTCTTCATCACATACGTAAAAAATCAATATTTTGCTTCCTGATGATGTCATTACTCGGCGATGTCACAATGCAATTGTCATTGTGATGTCACAAACCTAGCTTGTGATACTTGCTGTCTTTAAGTAAAAATATTTCTTCTCATTTTATGTCTTGAAATTGACATAAAGATAATAAAGAGGGAGGTGGTATATTCATCATTTTTATTAAATTATTATTTCTGTTTTTATTTTCTCTTTTTTTCTTTCAATTCCTTGACAGTCCATCACAACAAATTAGCATGCACGATTTTCACCAAGAAGGGACCTTTAAGCAATATTTTTACCTCCACAAGAAGTTTATGTTTTTGAGTGCGAATTGTTTGTCTATTTGTCTGTTTTTTTGTTTTGTTTTTTTTTGCGTGTGTGTGGTTGTGTGTCTGTGTGTGTGTTTAGATTTTTCCAGAACCAATGAACAAATCTTTATTAAAAACTTGTGGGTAGGATCCGACCAAAGGAAGAAGTTACTAAAAGAAAGATCTGGATCTTATTATGGATACAAAAAATCATGAATTTTCAGAGGTCCCATTTCAAACTTTTTTTAATGACTTTAGCTTTCTACTTGATATTTCTATGACGATTAATTTATATGTTTGAGAGAAAAAAGAAAAAAGAGAAAAA
This sequence comes from Sabellastarte sp. h YS-2021, assembly GCA_964017235.1. Classification (NCBI taxonomy): domain Eukaryota; kingdom Metazoa; phylum Annelida; class Polychaeta; order Sabellida; family Sabellidae; genus Sabellastarte; species Sabellastarte sp. h YS-2021. Next base: position 18,554,560 of record OZ024939.1, on the reverse strand, counting down.
AAAAGAGAAAAAAAATTTATATGTTTGGTTTTATTTTATTGTCTTCCTTACAATACTTTATGTCACTTGAGAGACTGGTCACATGGAGTCGAGCATTTTGCTCTCTCTGAGTGCATCTTGTTGTATTCTGTTTTCAGTCTTGTGTATTCTATGGGACTTGTGAATAATTATTTAGTGTTATAGTGTGTATTATCATGTTAAGGTTTTAATAAATTCATGGTACCCTCGTGCTGGTGTTGTGACTGTCTTGTGGGCTGGATGGGGGGGACTGTCACAACTTTTTAATTATTTTACTAACAAATAAACAAACACATGCCTTCAATAACATAACCTCCTTGGCATAGGTAACAAAAACCCGACATGCATCAGAAATTACAGAAAAAAGCTTATTTATATCAACTTTCAGCCACTGTCAAATAGTAATGTTGGGAAAGTCACAATATGTAACAAGCACATGTACCTGCTTCAGTGATAAACTTTCTATCAGCAGTTCCAAGCTACTATCAAACTGTTTTCATTAAGAAATGATGCAGATAGCGTAACAATTTCTATTTTAAATGAATGATATTATTCAAGTATTTCAGCTTATTAGATAACTATATAAGATTTGAAAATTTTTGTTATAGCTCAATTACCCATCTTTATGTGCCCACAAATATCTAGAGGAGTACATAAAATCTCTTACCAGTCAACAGAAACTAGACTGTCCCTTAATTTTTGTAATGGGTTAAAACCCAGCACATGGAAAAGTATGGAATTTACTATCAGCCTGTTCTGACAAGACCCCAGATGCTGAAATATATATGAAAAGCCAACTTTGACTTCAACAGATTTTTGGCTATCATTCCCATGGACTTTGACTGTAAAAAGCATAATGACATAATGTTTGGTGGTTAGAATCAAAGGACATTGTAGAAGGTCTTGATATTTCTGAATTTGAGGTTTTTGTGATTGGCCAATAAGCTTCCTGTCAACATCACTTGCATTTCATTCTTTCCTGCTCTCTGATGTCACGAAACTTGGTGTAATTTTTTTTTCTTTCATTTTGGATTCTCCTTTTCAAACATGGCCAAATTTTGGAATGACTTAACTCTTGCTAGTTAGGACCAGAAAATATATGGCGTTTATCACCTGGTTCCAGTGGTTATGGGTTTGAATCCAGTCCACAACAATGTTTGTGAAATACTATAAAATCTAGGTGTTAAAAAGAGATAGAAAAGCTCATGTTTATTCATAATATGATTCCTTTCAAATGATTTCCACCAATTGTGTAATTGTAGTGTCCTTCACTCTAACAAAATGAAAAAAGCGTCTAAACTATTTTGTTTTTAGCTGTTTCGTTAGGCGGATAAGACTGTGGTCAAGTCAGATTGGTGTCATTATTGTATTATTATATGAACTATGTAGAGAATCTCAATTGACTAAAATTATTATTTTTATTGTTAAATGAATCTGTCAAGTAAAACCCTGGCTTTTACTTTTACAACTTGAAAGCAACCAGTCACTGCTGCCATGCTTGTCGATCATAACAGTACTAAATTGATGTTTCTATTTTATCAGTGTATCATTTTAGAATGCATGTTATTTTTTGGTTTGGGGTTTTCTCCCCTACCATAAAATTGCAATGTTTCTTATAGTCACTAATGTATAGTTTGTGTATCAAAAATGACTTATACATAAACTATTTTGGCACTTTCATTGTCCTCTTAACACTTAATATGTTTTGTTGATATTTTAACAAAGGAAAGATTTATTTATGACCATGCATGAATGATAAAAGTATACTTGCCCTATAGTAGTAAAGTTACTATTAATTTTGTGCACTGTATTTCATGTTGACATCTGAGAATGTTATCTTCATCACCAGAACAATTAAAATTAAGATGGAACAACTTTTAGAGAAATTTTGCATGAGAAGTTTGCCAAAAACTGGTTCTTAAATTTTAAGGACTCACATTGCATTGCATCGGCAAAAAATGCCAATGAGAAAATCCCTAAAACTTCTGATGCAAGGGCATGTCACATCAAAGAAGTTTGAGTGTCTAAAATCAAAAGATTCAACAATAAATTCTCATTACTACAAACTAAATTGCGATGTGAAGCGGTTTTCACACTAAAGGATATCAACAAGTGTAATTACAATACAAAATAGCTACACTCCTCAATCCAAAGCATTTTTAAGGTAAATAACTGCTTTGCAAAAATGATTTAGGAAAATATTTTAAGATTTAAGAATTTAAGATGACAGCAATGCTAAATGCAGCTGAACATCTTGCAGCTAAAATTTGTTGAGTAAATTTCATTGCGAACATAGATGATTTCAAGTTTTTTTCTGTAGAAATTGACCATTTTATCAAGAATAAATATATTTTCTGGTCCTAAAAATATGACTAAGTTTGCTTAAATTGTCAATTTATGCAAGAAATCGTATGGTATTAAAATCTATATGCATACCAAAATCTGTAGGAGGCATGGCTAAAATAAGGTTGTATGCATTCATAAGATGTCGTGTTCTCACACAGAAAGTCCATACAATCTAAAAGTTTAATAGCACTAAACCATATTTCTACCTCATTTGATGTACAAAAACAAAACATTAAGTTGTAGGTTTAACACAGCTTATTTTGCCTCTTGCAACATGAAAGTGCTACTTAATTAACCTGGAAGAGACCTTGGGGATGCTTGTGTTCACAATTGTATCTCAGATATACTGACACTGGAACAACAATGTTCAACACATCTGAACTCATCAGCCCAAGGTCTCTACGCCATTGGTTCCATGTTCCTTGCTGTAGAATGACATTGGAGATGAACTGATCTGAGGCACTCACCATGGCATGGCAAACTGCAATACTGACAACAGTAAGCACTGGCATCCAGTGTGGTCTGTGGTCTCGTTTACTGAGGTAGATCAGTACACAGGAAGACACAAATTCTGTTACGCTAAAGAATAACTGGTGGTAAAACTGGGAATAGAAGTTGTCATTGATGTAGTTGAAGTACATCCAAAATGTGTAATAATTTGGGTAGAGACTGACAACATAGAGCAAAGCAAACGCAAGTCTGAGCTCCTTCTTGAGATGTAAATTTACAAGGTATTTTACACATTCATACAGGAGGATAAAGGTAAGAACTGACATGATCCAAATCTCCATGGTTTCTTTAGTTGTATTGAAATATACATGTTTGTAGCCTCCATATTTTTGTTCATGTTTTTACACGACTTGTGGTGCACTGCAAAACTAGGTGTGTATAAAACCCTGTTAAAAATGGCGAGATGTGTAACTGGCAAAATTGTGATGATTGCCAAACCACCAAATATGGGTAAAATAACACCTGTAAGATTCTGATGTCTGGAGATATTTACATATACCATGACCTGCTTAGCCTCTACATCACTTGAATATGTTACGCTCAAACCCTTTACACAGAACTCTGATCAGTAGCACTCTCTTTTGGAATAGTCAACACAAGGTCCCAGAGTGGCATTTCTCATTGAATCTGATCCTGTAGTCTGCACGTTTTGGTTAAGCAGATGTATTTGTCTGTGCCTAAAGATTCAACTTCAGCTGTGATGTATAATTCTTCTATTGAATGAAGACTTCGCTTTCATGAGGACATTCTGTATTCAACAAGACAAACTTTCAGTACAATGGGTAGGCTTACATATACTTTCATTTATTTTCATGTTTAGTTGTCATATCTCTTTTGCAAGTTGTGTTTTCTTGTGAATATTCCGTATACCCCCTTTACCAGTAATTGTTTGGACAAAAGTACAGTGAACAAAGTGTGTCTTGGTGTACTCTTGTTCTACTCCATACCCTTAATTAGTGAAACAAAATCACGAACAACAAGCACGGCTCTTTCTCTATCATCCCACACAGCTATTACATTTGTAACTCCACAGACATCATGTGAGTAATTTAGTCAATCACAACATACATGCTTATCAGCTTTACCTTTTATTTCTTGGCGAGTTAAAATTACTTATGGGGCAGATGAGAGTTAATATCGGAACTAGCAACATCAAAATTGTATTGGCTATATCTAAATTCAATTCTAAATTCATATTCTCAAATTTACAAACATTTTACATTTAGAAACGTATGGGAAATTCAACCTCCATGATTTAAAACTTTATTTACCATTGGAATTAAAGCATTTATATTTAAAGCATATATTTAATATTATATGAAAAGTACAATAGCAACAACAGCTTGTGGTAATGAGAGTGTGAAATTAGATACATGACATTAAATGTAGACATATAGTTTTATTTTATATGGTACCACGATTGTAAATGTGATCTTTGATTTTTGCCAAGGCTGGTACAAGACAATTAAATCAATGACAAACAATATGTTCTTTGAATAAATAAACATACAAACTTCTTTGATTAAATACATTTGGAAATTTAAATAAATAAATAATTAAATTATTACAAATTTGCATCAACTTATTCCATCGTGAAAGTAACTTAAAATTTGTAAAATGGCAATTCTTTGTGCCAATACTGTTATTCTTTGGATACATTCAACAGAAACGTTTACAGAATATCCGCCATTAATCAACAGACTTTACTTGGAATTAAGTTCATATCAGGACCAGAATTGTATATAATTTCAGGACACTGGTTGCACTTATACACAATCTCAATTCAAAACTTTATCAAGAAAGTCTCATTCAATTACACGCACGTATTGCCAATGAACAATTACATTGCTGATGACAGAAGATATGGAACTTCCTACACGCAGTCACTGAACAAATGTCTCCACAAACATGTTGCGCACCCTCATCAAACTCCATCCTGCTCAGCCATAATGAAACCTCTGAAATTGTCAAATATACGTAATGTTGACAATTGTGTGAGTAATTATGTTGAAACGAGAAGACTTTCACAAAGATGTGACTTACCACAAGTCCAAACAATAGTGAGAAACATCAACCAAGCTACAACCTTATGCATAAAAGCAAAACAACAAAAAAAGCAATAGAGCTTACAACTTCTTCAAATTGTTCATGGTATATCAAGACGACAACATGCATTCATTGACATGAGTCATCCTCTTAGTGGTGTATTTGGATTAGCTTGGCAAACTGACATTGACCACATGAAAACCAACAATTGATGAAGTGTGACTACGACATGACGTAAGCACTAATGAACTGTGGACTTGGTCCCTTCGGGACCTCGTCAACAGTCCATTATTTTCCAATATTGGACACTTACTTGGCCATTAACCTATACATAGAACAGAATTTCCAGGAGAGTGTCAAGATTATGTCCCATTTCACACCCACCACTTACCTTTCTTGAGGTATGGACACAGGATAGTGTGGCTATGCAACCAAATATTAAGACTTTCTCTTCACAACTTCTGAGACTACTTACCCAAATATTTAGACTTTCTCTTCACAACTTCTGAGACTACTTACCCAAACTTACGATTTTTTAACACATCAAACATGTACTTGGTATTGTAAGCAAACAAAGAAAATATCCTCAGCGTATTGATGGTAAAATATTATAAAATATGCAATGGTATACCAATGATCAAATTACTTTAAAATTTACTTTAGTATATAAATATAGAATTACATTATGCAATTATTATAAAAGAACATAGTAATTAATTGGCAGAACTTACCTACAACTGTCTGTCAGTCAAGCAGCCTGCCAGTCTTGATCATTCATTGTCAATCAATATATACTCATTTTTTTAAACAATTTGACATGCAACTAGTAAGCATTTTTGTTCAACACTTTAATCTATGTTGTCCACTGAACAGTATACCTTTTACAAATTACATCTATACTTACCTTCACATTCGTACCCATTTTACCTACATTTCCTTTGTGATTGACTAGTTTATATCTTTATTTTACACTTTTTACACCTTATATTCCAAAGAAATACACCAAAACATGGTAGTTCTTGCAACACTTACACCTATGAATGGAACAAAATGAATCATATGTACTTCTAGTTCTACTTAACAACCACAGTAGGAATGTCACTCGCCTAGTTATATGTATCTTATTTCCTACCAATAACATCTCCAAACGATGTTATAATCATCATTCTATACTTATAATTTGTTTATTCCTTATGGATGGTTAGTACATGTGAAACAGTGTAACTTGTACAATAAGATAATGAACCTTTGCATCTTTATTCTTCAATCTTGGTTACTGTATTGCTAAGTAAATAAACTATATCCACATAGCACATGCAAGCTCCTTCCCATTATAAAGCGCAGCTAGTATTTGAGACTGGAACTCCAACCAGTTCTCCTAATGAATAAATTACCAATTTACTTAACCCCAATTTTACACTTCATCCAGTTTGACTGCCAGACACAGTCAAGTACCCCGACTTTTTTATCTTTAAATGCTGTAAAAACCCAACTTGTAACGTTTGTTCAGTGAATTCAGCAAATTTGAATTCTCTTGTTTACATTTTCTCCAATAGTCAAGATGTTGACTCATTTAGAAGAATCGATGGAAAACCTTCTCAAAAATTATTGGGTTGGGGAAGTTTTTCTCAATTGTCATCGTGGTCATGCTAGACGAGTAGCAATTCTACTAAGTAATAATTTCAAATATGTGTTTAAAACAGAAAAGACACTGAAGGTAATTTATTGGTCATGGATCTTGCAATCGAACATACAAAATGTGGAATCATAAATATGGCGCAAATATGAATGATGTTATTTTTATCATAATGTTAAACATAAGGTTCATGAAAATGAACATGACCATTTACTGCTATGCGGTGATCTTGACTTGACTCCTAATTTAGATTGTCATAATTATTCAGACTTAAACAATCCTAGAGCAAGGTAAAGCATGATCAATATTATTGAAGACAAGAGCGCTCAGAGAGCGCAGACCTCCGCCAAGGCAGCTCAATTCCTGGACTATCATCAAAATCCACCCTAAAATTATCTGGCTATAACTTCCTGTAAAAAAAGTCTGGATCCAGATTATCCAGATCACTCCCAAAATCTAATCACTTGTTCCTTGTCCCCATTTAGAACATTTCCTGAAAATTTCATCAAAATCCATCCATAACTTTTTGAGTTATCTGTCTTTAAAAATTACATTTCATGGATCCAGAAGATCCAAATAGTGATCCGGATCACTCCCAAAATGTAATCATTTCTTCCTTTCACCTTCAGACATATTCGGAAAATTTCATCAAAATCCATCCATAAGTTCTTGAGTTATCTTGTTCACAAACCCGTCTGGCAGCCTGGATCCAGATGATCCAGACAGTGATCCAGATCTTATTTTGTTATCTTGTTCACACAAACAAACAAAGTCATAAACAAACCCAGGCGAAAACATAGCCTCCTTGTCGGAGGTAAATATGGACTGATTGACCTTTATAGATATTTTAACCCCAATAAAACTAGAAACACTTGGCGTCACCGTAACCCTCTAAAGCAGGCTTGACTATATTATATTCAAATATCTGACACTATGGTTTACCTTGTTGATGTTATGGATATTAAACCCTTCAACAAATCAGATCATTCCTCTCTACATCTACAGCTTAAGTTAACTAAATTTAATAATGGATAAGGGATATGGAAATTTATCACAAGTGATCCTGAGTATTTTATTAAAATAAATTATGTAATCAGGGATGAAAGTATGCAGTCCCAGTCTATAATATAACATATATAACTGTAGATGCTTTTCTTGAAATAGCACTTACCATCAATAGTGAATAGTTCTGGGAGGCAATGCTATTAAGATTAAGAGGTGAAACAATTAAATATGCAAGTAAAGCTAAAAGAAAATAATGTAAAGCTAGAGTCTGAGCCTGTCGATATCCAATCTGCTGTACTAGAAATGAACAAGACAGAATTGGAGGAAATTAGATGCAAAAGGCTAAGAGGTCAATGGGTTTGATCACATACTCAGTGGAATATTGAAGGGGAAAAACCAACTAATTTATTTTGCTCCTTAGAAACAAAAAAATACTTAAGCAAAACTATGAAATGCCTACAAGAGTCTGATGGAAGTTTTTTAACCATTTAAAACAAAATTTTAGATTCAATTGCTCATTATTACCAGACTCTTTTCAAATTAAATGATCAAAATTTATTAGAATATTGTCTTTCAAATATGTTGGGACAATACTCAGTTAACAAATTAGATATACATGAAGCAAACAGATTAGAAGGAGCTTTGACTGAAATTGAATTAGGAAAGGCACTAAAGAATATGAAACATAATAAAACCTTGGTATAGATGGTTTTCCATCTGAATTTTATAAAGTATTCTGGAAACATTTGAAATTCTGTGTCTTAAATGCATTAAATGATAGCATTGTCAGAGGAAGACTACCTTTGTCATTGTGCCAGTGTGTTATAACATGTTTACCCAAGAAGGGGAAAATCTGTGATATGATTAAAAATTGACGCCCACAGTCAATGCTATCAGTCCTGTATAAACTGGCATCAGCTGCAATATCAAATAGACTAAAGCCATATCTTGATCATCTTATCTCTAAAAATTAAAATGGATTCTTTCCAAGATCTTACATTGGTGAGTGTACTCCTCTTATATATGATACAATAAGTTTCGATGAAAAAAATAACTTTCCTGCAATGTTTATCCTTACTGACTTTGAAAAAGCACTTGACTCTGTTTCATGGACTTTTATCTACCAAAATTTAAAATTTCTGTTATTTGGTGAATCATTTATTAACTGGATAAAATGATTTAAGATAACATCAAACCTACCATAATACATTGTGGCATCTTGTCAAAATTTATTGATATTGAGAGGGGCTGCCACCAGGGTGACCCCATTTCATCATACTTATTTATTCTTGCTGCCCAAATCCTCACAATACCTTTCTTAAATAATCCAAATGTTAAGGGTATTTTCTGTGGAAGTACAGAGAGAAAGCTCAGTCAGTTTGCTGATGACACAACATTAATATTAGATGGAACACTTCAGTCACTACAGGCTGCCTTCAATGTCTTAGAGATCTTGGGTCAGTCTCTGGTCTTAGAGTTAACACTGAAAAAAAAACAAGTAGTGTGGATTGGGAAGAAACAACACTAATGAAAAACTGTTGAAATTAAATCTTAAGTGGAACACTTCACATTTTAATATGTTTGGGTTATCTTTTTCTGTGGATCTGCTTGAATGTATTGAAATTAATTTTTCTAATCAAATAGTAGAAATATGTATATAATTGGAACAAACGATATTTAACGCCCATAGGCCAAATCACCATTAAAAAGACATTCATGTTGTCAAAACTAAATGATTTGCTTTTGTCCTTGCCTAACCCTAACCCTTATCATCTTTCAAAAATTAACAGTATATTGTATAACTTTCAGACAAGATTGGAAGAGATGTTGTCAGACTACCACCTTTAGCAGGAGGATTAAAAATAATAGATATTGATTTATTCATGAAAATTACATGGATAAGGAGACTGTTTACATCGAGCAATGCCCCATGGGTAAACCTTTTACCAAATGAAACATCCATATGTCTAAATAAACTGTCAAATTTTGGTCCACAGTATTTGTATACATTGATAAGAGCACTAAACCCATTTTGGCAGGATGTTTTTGAGTGCTGAAAAACTATGTTAACAATCTCACAAATTCAAAGCATTGAGGACATACTAAAAGCTCCATTCTGGTATAACCCATTAATTCTGTTCCTTTTAATTCGAGGTCCATTTTGAAAGATAAAAATGGGGTATGGTCATTTTATTCAGTATTTTTGATCAATGCTCAAACTAACTATAAAATGAAACAATTGTGGGTTGGCATTCAGGTGCCAACCTTAATCATTCCTTCACCCCTATTTTTGTATCGGCCCTGTCATTTAATTGGTCGTTTATTTGACACATGACTTTTTCTGATTGGCTACTGGTTTGACCCTAGCTTTGGTCAAGGGAGTAATGGCCAGATTTGAATTGACAGTCGACAAGACAAAATTAAATTTTTTAAATCTTTATTTTTCTTTTAATTTGTTTTATATTTCTATTTGTAACGAATTTTTGAAGTCTTTTGAAATCTATTGATATGGCAGCAAGAAAGAAGCTTAGACAGGCATGTAACCCTTGCAAATTGTGGAAAAAAGTTGAGATTCCGGTTGAACTTCAACTAGAGAATGCCAACACATTTTTGAATGAATTTTCTCGTTCGGGTTCAGTTGGTATTGAATCTGTTGTTGACAATTTGGTTTTTCATGACAGTACTAAATCTGAGGTTACTTTTCCTGTTGTCAAACATAAACATGATTTCAAAACATCTAGGAAAGTTATGTGTTACAGGGGAAAAGTAATGTCGGATCCGAGGTCAGAAATTCAGCCGGATCAGACTTTGACTAATGAAAAGATTTTATCTCAGCTGGACGCAATTGGTAAGCAGTTGTCTGTCATTGAAAGTTCAGCTTCTGTTGCCCATCCTAAAGTAAAAAACTCTGCATGTGGTAGGACAACTGCGAGTTCAAGTCTCCTCAGTTCCTCTTATGAGGGCAACATGCATGCAAACCTACCCGAATTACACACAATTAGACATGATAAACTGATTCAAGAGCAGGTTGAGGAACGTATTAGACAGCTGTCTAATTCTGATAAAAAAGGTATGGATCCAAGAATAAAATCACAGCGAGGTGGTTCTGTTGATATATATGTTAAAGAAAAAGTCAAGTGGCCCCACGAATATGTACTCGCTGGAAATACCAAAGATAGGGTTACTGACAACCAACTTAACATTACTCAGTTCATGGCTGGCTTTTGTCAGATAGTGAGGGAGGAATCTTGTTAGATAATAAAAGATACCTTATCTCCCTTCTTGATGATTCAAATGACTTTTCGTGGCAAGCAGCCAAAGCCAGCCATGTCGTTCTGTTGTGGAGCAAGGCGAGGTCACAAGTTGGTCACAGACTGATAAGATAGACTTACTTGAATTGGGATTCCCTCTAGATTTTGACAGAGACTCGGATTGGGTTTCTACTGAAGAAAACCATCTATCAGCTATTCAATTTACTGAACATGTTATGAAGTATATTAATGAAGCGTTATCACATGGTGCTATGTTAAGCCCTTTGGATCAGAAGCCTATACATCCACATATCTCCCCTTTTATGACCAGGGAAAAACAAGATTCAGACGTTAGGCAAACTATAGTTCACCTTAGTTGGCCAAAAGGTCATTCTGTAAATGCTGGTGTTTCAAAAGATATATATCTTGGTTCTAAGTTTATGTTGAACTTCCCTTCTGTGGGTGATATTGTGGAAAGTCTTATACAGTTGGGACCTGGATCTATGCTTTTCAAAATTGATATTAGTCAAGCTTTTCGACAATTGAAAGTTGACCCTGGAGATATAGATCTGTTGTGCTTAAAATGGGATTATTGCTTCATCGATAAATCGGTCTCATTTGGGTACAGACATGGTTCAATTTTCTTTGAAAAAGTCACCAATAGCATCAGGTTCATCATGAAAAATCATGGATTTCCGAATCTGTACAATTATGTGGATGATCTAACATACTGTGGCACTTCATCTACCATTTTTCCAGCTTATGAAAAACTATCAGCCCTGCTTGCACAGTTAAGATTTCACATTAGTGCCAAGAAACTGGTTCTTCCATCCATTTTTGTTATCTGTTTAGGTATCCTTATTGATACAGAAACCAGAACTATGTCCGTACCCCCTGAAAAATTGGAAAATATTCTACAGTTGTGTTATCAGTGGGAAAATAAAACCCAATGTACATAACAGCTACAGTCATTGTTAGGCTCTCTCCTCTATATCTCGTAGTGTGTAAAGCCAGCTAGGGCCTTTCTTAGTCGCAAGCTTCAGTTTTTGAGAGACATGGGTATAGAATGTCTGTAAAGTTAACCCAAGAATTTTTAAGGACCTTGCCTGGTTCATCAATTTTTTTAACCAGCTTAATGGTGTAGTTTATTATGACACCAGACCCATTCAGGCTGAGCTTCATTTAGATGCCTGACTTAGTGGACTGGGGGCATTTTTGCCAACCAATGTTATGCACTTCCTATTTCTAAAGGTTTTAACCACTATTCTATTGTTCATTTAGAAATGTTGAATATCGTTGTTGCCCTGAAAATATGGGCTTATCAGTGGCAAAATAAAAAGGTGCGAATCAAGTGTGAAAACATGGCGGTAGTTGAAGTCCTTCTGTCTGGTAAAACCAAAGATGCAATGTTGGTCACGTGTGCCAGGAACATTTAGATGTTAACAGCTTTATTCAACATCTCTATACGTATAGAACACATACCTGGTAAACAAAATATTATGTCAGATTTTGTCTGGATATAAAGTTGATCAAGCTTCTTGGGATTTGTTGAAATCATATGTATTGGATCTGATATGGATCCCTACTCATGTAGATCTGATGTGCCTGAATTATAACATTCAGTTTGTAGGTCTTCCACCAGGGGCAGTCCACCCAAGTGTGTGACTGGTTGATTCAGTCTTTCAGACCCTCCACTCAGAGGACCTACTCTTGAATGTTCACAGACTACTTAGCCTTGATGGTGGTGTCTGGGTTGCCACCTGGTCAGGTAAATGTAGAAATTCTACTAGCATTTTAGAACACTTGCATCAGAATAACCTCACTGTTGCTAACATTGCAAATTATCTTGCTGCCATTCAGGCTTTATCCATAATATATGACCTTCCAACGGAATGTTTCAAGCATCAGAAGTTGCAAATGCTCATTCAATCTCTTAAGATCAATCGACCTTTGACCTTGAAATTACATTCTGTATTCGATGAACAGATGTTGACTCAAATTGCCCTCACCTCCCAGTACCTTGAACATCCATTGGTATTCTCAGGCATATATTTGTTGCCCTTTTTCCTCTTTTCTGAGATTACCTAACATATTGCCCCCCACTCAACATCCACATTTGATGTTTCTAGATATTTGACTCGTGGACATGATATCTTTGCCCATGATTCAGCCATCATTTTAGTCAAATGGTCCAAGACTAATCAACTTAGGGACAAAGCTGCTAGCATATCAATTCCCTCATTGCTAGGGTCTCCCTTAAGTCCTGTTGCTGCTTTAAAAGCTATTTTCCAAGCAGTTCCTGGTGTTCAAAATGATCCTTTGTTTTCTATCCTTAAGCATGGGAAATATATTCCTTTAACGGATAGCATGGTTGGAAAACACTTGAAAAGAGTCATAAACATCTTAAATTGGCATCATTTTCAATTCACGTTTCACTCCTTCAGTAGATCTGGTGCCTCCTGGTCTTTTAAACATGGGGTCCATATTGAGGCTATTAAACAACAAGGTACTTGGGCCTCTGATTGTGTCTGGCGTTATATGAAACAATCTAGTTCCTCTCCTCTGCTCCAAGCTTTTCACCTACACCTACGTCCTTGATGGGTGTTTTTTTCTAAATTTCGTTTAAATTTCTAAAAAAAAAATTCATTTTATTTTATTTTGTGGTTTGTCTTCTTTCTTAACAAATTGGTTAAATTTACTTTTGTGATTATGGTTAAATGTCACAGTTTTTCTGTATCACAAGCTGCCAAAAATTGTCAAAAATTCAATCATTATTAAATTATGGCCACAATGTAGTAAAGCATTATGCCAAGTAATACAAAATAAGGCAATTTTACTACAAAATAAGTCGGTAATACGAAATAAGTCCAAAATTGATACAAAATAAGTCAGGTAATACAAAATAAGTCGTTGATACAAAATAAGTTGTTAGAGGCCTTATATTTTTTTCAGGCACAAGTTACAATGTTTATTTACCAGTTGTTGTTTTTATCATTTGCTTAATCATAGCTGTACTAATAGTCAGAGCATTCCAAGTAGAGAATCTGCAGCTCTTCTCTTAAACCAATAAGTATTACTATTTAGCAGGGTTGGGGTCAAATCCTTTGAGGATTTGGATTTGAAGGATTTAAATCCTTTTTATAAAGGATTTGAAATCCTTTTGCCAAAAAAGGATTTGGGATTTAGAATTGATTTAAATCCTTTTGTTTTTGGGCAAAATCCTTCTGCTTTCTAAAATCCTTTAAATTTTAATAGTGTAATGTGTGTCTATTTTAATATGTAATGTATTAATGCTTCTTTGTCCTTTTTATAAAATAGGTTAACAAATTCTAGTAATCTTGTGCAGGCTGCAAAAGTATACAAACAAAATACACTTGTTGCTTTTACATGTAATATTATCTTTGTAGCTTACAGTGAGTAGGAGAGGGAGTACAGTTGAAAGAAACCTCAGTACTTTGATAAAATAGCACTTAGCTTTCATAAACTTAATAAACATAAATAAACTTCCAGCCGGGATTTTGTCTGCCTATGCAAATTTGACTGGCATTTTATCCACCGGCATTTTATCCGCCGGTATTTTGTCCGCGCACCAGTACACATTCAACATAATTTATTCAAGCATGTTTTTCAAAAGGATTTTTAATTATTTTTTTCAAAAAGGATTTGGATTTAAATCCTTTTGATAAAGAAAGGATTTGACCCCCAACCCTGCTATTTAGTGCTATACTAAGCTCACTATTACTACGACTGGCCCTGGCCAACCGATATTATCTTTTAATACTCCAATGATTATATCAAGATGTCCGCTCAATACCAATTGCTACTATTGCCTATTACAATATAGATTGATTTTGATAATCAATGCAGTTACAATATCTCAGATATTGAGTTTAAGAGTTTCAGATATGACTCAAAGAAGTATTAATCAAAATATAAAGAAATAAGTTATCAAGGAAACAGTTATTTAATTTGTGTGAATTGTAATATTTCTGTTTATTGGATTCATACACTGGGTCTACTCACATAGAAAATATATAAAACATGCGTACACTAACAAAGAAGGTACAGTAATACAGTAATTGTTTGTTTGATGTGTGTCTTGTTTTATCACTAGTATTTGGGTGCTATATTTTAATTTTTTCGAATACTGGGTCTGCTTACATAGAAAACAAAAAAGCATGTTTACACTGACAAAGTGAACATATTTTTAACATGATTCTTTTTTTATGTTTCTATTTGTCATGACGAACTTACCATAATCTCCGAGATTATGAGTTTAAAGCAAGCCCAGTCATTTATAATAAGTAAACTGGTTGCCCATTTCTGTTACATAGTTCACAGAGCAATCTGGATCACTAATTCACTATTTTAAGTTGATAGTCGAAACCCTTGATAGTTACATGATTTAGACTTCCTATAATTCTATGTGTTTTACACTGTATTGATCACATTAACATGTTATCACATTTGAGAAAACAAAAGAAACAAGCATTACCAGAGAGTACATAAATCCTTTGCCACAGGTAATGCTGAAAACAACACAAACGAATCTTGCCAGAGAGACATCCTTGGTCAAGTTCTTTGAAAATTAAAAAGAGGTTCCCACTGTGACCACCATTTTATATTTCATTTCTCTCCTATTTAATTGATTTACACTTAATGGGCCCAATACACTCCGTTCTTTTTGTGTCACCAGCATCTATGCTGGATGGAACATAGGGATTGCTTTGTCCTCTGCCTGTGTAATGTAATGTTTGCCAGGGGAGGTTGTTCATTTTATATAAAGGATCGTTATTTAAAATTTTGATTTTACACAGTAACCTGGTCTGTATCTGTTTTTATTGTCATTTTATATCAATTTTAACCTAGAAACATCATTGTCTGCTTATATTACCCCTGTAAAGATGCTAGAATTGTAATAACAAACATTTTGGTGTATTATTGCTCACCTGATATTTCCTGTGGACTTCACATAAATGTTTTGACATATTGCAGTATTGCAACGATATAACATTCATTACATTAAAATTACATTTCTTCTCATTTTACATCAAATTTTTGACATATTAAATTTTACATAATAATCTTGCATCAATCTTTCACTGTTCCTAACCCACTCATCTATGATTTCTGTATAGACAGGTTTGTACATAGGAAAGGTAGTTTCACCTTTTTTTCTAGTTTTATTTTTTTATCTTCCCTTTTGCATCGCAGTTTCTGGTTCTGTCTTCACTTTTTGCTGGTTGTTGGGGCAAAAAATACCACCACTGATACCCCTTCCACATTACCAAATACTGTTGCCTCAAGTTTGCATTCCCCTTTCCCTGCCTTTTGCACCATACAATTTAAGTCTGGCATCCACACATGTCTCAACAGGGTTAACTACACCTTCTTGGCAATACAAGGACTTATTCGGACGGTATTATACGCCTTCAAACATGTCAACCCATGTGTGTTCCTGTTGTAGACCCTCTCAGGGGATGTCAGTTTAAATCCTGGACCTAACACCAGCCGTTTAACTGGAAGTCTGATTAATACCATCCATCAGAAACAAGTCTGTTGCCTTTGCAGACTTCATTAATAGCAACAAGTCCGATGTCATTGCGGTCACTCAGACCTGGCTTCGATCAGATGACACCAACAGCTTTATAGGAAGTGTCACTCTTCCGGGTTACAAATGTACTCATGTTCCACGCCCTGAGAGGAGAGGATGTGGTGTCAGGTTCTTTATCCATGATGGTATTGATTTCAAGGTCCTACCTTAATCATGTTTCAAGAGCTTTGAGGGCATATTTGTTCACCTGTCCATGGACAATGCCTAGGACTTTATTTTTCTACACGGTGTATAGGCCTCCAAATGTTTCCAAAACAAATTTCATTGAGGATTTCAGTTCCTTTGTTGAGGGTGCTGCTTTATCAGGTTGAGAAAATATAATATTGGTTGACTTTAATCTGCATCTGAACAAATTTGATAGTTGGTCACAGAAATTCAATGACTCCCTCTGTCAATACAGTTTACCCAAATCATTGATTCCCAACCCATATCCACAGCACTGGCTTCACTGTGGCACTTGCCGGAGGCCAGAGCTAGCAAGAACTCTGCTTTTATTGTATAGTGTTTGAGGAAAGTGTTTTTCATAGGCTCACAGGGGGCTTTAGTGAGCTTGTTCAAAACAATGGCGAGGTCCCATTTTGGTACATTCTAGAACTTTTGGTTCTATCTCTGTGGAAGCTGGAGAGCAATCCATAAATACGTACTCTATGAAACCTCACCAGTTTATGTTCAGAGCATCAATTTTCCATGCTTGTTGGTCTGGAACTGGGGATACATATAGTGGAACCTTGTTGTTCAGACGAGGACAAATAGGTCTATCACTTTTGGCAGATCTGCTTGAATACCTGAAGGTGCAGTGATCATTCTATTGATTGGATTTGAGTCAACCTGAATCGTCCATCACATTTAGGCCCCCAGGAATGTGCCTGGCACGTAATGATATTTTGTAATGATGGCGCCATGTCATGATTATCCATAGGACAGCACACATTTTGAGTGAGTGAGTTCCTCCCTGTTTGTTTATATAGGCTACTGCTGAATTCTGAAAATTCTGAATTCTCAGGGCCAAGAAAACGTGCTTCTGTTGTAAGAAATATCTGTGTAGCCTTTTTTCCCAGTCTGACCACACACCTCTTACTAAGTCATGATCTAAGTGAGTGCTCCAACCTATGTTTGAGGAGTCAGTAAAGATCTGTATGCTATTTTCTTTGGGATGAAGATCTCAACCATTCAGAACATTGAGGGACTTTTGCCAGGAGTCCAAGTGAGCTGCTATGCTCTCTGACTGAGGAAATTTCCAGTTCTCTTTAACATGCCACTGAAAAGGTTTCATATGAAGGTGACTCTCTGGGACCATTTTTATGTTGATGCTAGCAACCCAATTAGCGACATCAAACATCTTCCAGTTAAAGCATACTTTGATTTTATTTCCAGGATCAATTCTTGTAGTTTGAACCATCGGTCTTGAGTGGGTTTTTCAATGGCTGAATCTAGCTGGTATTTGTAGCCTACAAAGGAGAACACTCTGACTTTTCTTTATTGATGATCCACCCCGATGACTCTGTCAGTGAGGTCTAGTTCCCCTTGATAGGACTGTTAGCTTCAGTTCTTTGCAACTATCATTGTAAGGACTTGTGGGGCTGTTGATAGCACAAATGGCAGAGAGGTGAATTAGTAAGTTCGGGATTTGTGAGTGAACTGAAGGACTTTCTTGAGCTTGGGTGGATGGAAATGTGAAGGTAGGTGTCTGAATGGTCTGTTGAAAGGACCCATTTTCAGAGAGGCCCTTGTGGACTCTGGTGTTTCCATTTTAAATTTCTCGACCTTCAAGAAGGTGTGTAGCCTGCTTAGGTCTATAACTAGCCTCCATTTCCAATGAGGCTTTGGAACTAGAAACAGACGACTATAAAATCTAGGAGACCTTCAATTTTCTACTTTCCTTATTGCATTCTTTGACAGGAGAGATTAGATACAACAAATCAGAGCTTGATTCTTTTGCTGGTCTTTATAGCCTAAGAGTATCAAAGGTTGCCTGGCTAGAATTGGCATGGTGATGAATCGAAGAATATAGCCATTTGTGATAAGGTTCAGCATGTTGTTTGAGCAGATTTCGTCTAGCCATTCTCTCCTGAAAGAACTTAGGCGACTTCCTACAGGTGGACTAGTTGAGGTTTGATAGTCATTGGGAAGAGGGGTTGCCACGCCCCTGTCCTGCAGGGTTTTCTACACTTACCCTGTTCCCTCTATTAAAGGAGAATGATTGGATACTACTTGAGTTGGAATGACCATCATATGGGCGTTTTCTGTTATTGCCTCTTTTGTTATGGAAGGGGCATGAAAAGGCTGGTTTAGGTAGGGCCTGAAGCCCCGAGACTGTTTAGGAATGCCTCTTCAAGGAGGAATTCTTCCAACCGTGAATATTATAGTGGGGGGGGAAGGGTGAGTTCACCTAGCCTCCCCCAACTCGAGCTGGAGATGGATTATTTCGGCATCCCCCTGATAAATTTTGCATTACCCATTAAGAAGGTCATTCTGGAGCATATGACATAAGGCTTTATTCCGATCTGCCAAGGCCCTCTATTGAATATGGATCTTCTTGTCAATGATTGCTAAATAGCCACATGTTTTGTCATTGGCATTTCTCATTGCTCTTTCTGGACTAGCCCCGTTTTGAATTTGGTTCTTACTCCACTTGGCGGTAGCCTTGATACTGTCCCTAGTGCTTTCCATTATAAGGTTGCATTCAGAAATAACCCAGTTGAAAGCAGTTGAAAAAATGAGGGTACAGACATTATGTCTGGCCTGGTGTTCAAATTCTCTAACTGCCTGAGTTTTTGAGCCCGAGGGGAAGAGTGTGCTATTATATTTAATGGTCTCAGGGGAGACTGATAGACAGCTTGTGCAGAAGCTTTGAGTTACTATTGAAACCTGAAAACCCAAGCACCTTGGAATCACCCAATAATTCAGATTCTCGAGAGGTATCAGCTTTTTCTGCGTCCTTTTTGCTGTGATACCTTTTCTTGTTATTTTTATCTTAGTTCTTTGATAATCAGAGAACAACTGGAAAATTATGCATACTGTAAGGCCAGTAACACAAGTGTCGTCACATTTCCTATCTCTCAGCAGGTAGGGCAGTAACTATGTTGGTCAAAACCAAAATAAAAGTGGTGACATTTAACAGAACGCAGTTTACTGGGGTCTGATCTTCGAGGAGACATGCTTGTTTGTCGATTGAACGACACGTGGTTTACAAACTCGAAAAATAAGAAAAATGTACTTATAATTTCCATGAAATTTCACAAATATATAAATCTATAATGTTAAAAATCAAATAGATCCAAAATTGAGTGACCAACAATAAGTATATCCACTAATAAAAGACACCAATCATCTCTGAAAATTCCATATGTGTCTAGCAATATGGTGCCAATGAGAAGAAGGAAGCTGTGTGTCCATGTCACCGCGAGACGACGGATGCTAACAACAAAAAGGCCTCTCAGTCAATAATATACTCATTTTTCTTGAGTTGGCCCAGACAAAGCAGCCTCCTGAGATAGCTCTTAGTCCCACATGGTAAGCTTTTGTACTATAAAATGTATTTTTGTGGTCCTTCGAAATAGGACTAATCCTACTCGAAATTGTCGATATATGAACATTGAAGTATGAGATGTCCCTACAATGTTAGTAATATAAATAAATTGTATGCATTCATAGGAAGTTGTGTTCTTACATTCAATCTAAAAGTTTAATAATGAAAAGTACTTCCTTCTCATTTAATGTACGAAAACAACTTAAAAGTACTTGTAATGATTTAATTAACCTGGGAGAGAGCACTTGTGTTCGCGCTTGTATCTCAGATATACCCAAACTGGAATGACAATGTTCAGCACATCTGAGCTCATCAGCCCAAGGTCTCTGCTCCACTGGTTCCTTGTTCCTTGCTGCAGAATGACATTGGAGATGAACTGATCTGAGGCACTCACCAAAGCATGACAAACTGCAATACCAACAACAGTAAACACTGGTATCCAGTGTGGTCTGTGGTTTTTTTTACAGAGGTAGATCAATACACAGGAAGACACAAATTCTGTTATGCTAAAGAATAGCTGGTGATAAAACTGAGAGTAGAAGTTGTCGTTGATGTAGTTGAAGTACACCCAACAAGTGAAATAATTTGGGTAGATACTGACAACATAGAGCAAAGCAAACGCAAGTCTGAGCTCCTTCTTGAGATGTAAGTTTACAAGGTATTTTACACATTCATACAGGTAGATAAAGGTAAGAACTGACATGATCCAAATCTCCATGGTTTCTGTGGTTGTATTGAAATATACATGTTTGTACCCTCCATATTTTTGCTCATACCCTGCCTTAAACATGGTATCCCAACAAGTGTTCCTGCAGGTCTTGCGGTCCACTGCAAAACTGGGCATGTATAAAATCTTGTTGACAATGGTGATATGTATGACTGGTACAATGGTGATAACTGCCAAACCAATAAATATAGGTAGAATAACACCTGTACGATTCTGTTGTCTGGAGATATTTACAGATGCCATAACATTTTTGTTCTCCTGTGCACCACTTGAATAGATTACAGTCAGAACCCTTAATTAGAATTCTAATATGTAGAAGTCTCTATTAAAGGAAGTCAACGTAAGATCCCAGAGGACATTTTTCATTGAAACTCACCCCGTAGCCTGCAAGGCTTGGTTAATTAAAAGAATTTTTCTTGTGTCAAAAGATGTGAATAAACACGTTTCAGCTGTGTTGTATAATTCCTCAATTGAAAGGTTAACTTTATTCCTTGTTTTGGGAGTATACTGCATTCAGTAACACAGACATTCAAACACATTTAGTAGATATTGCACTTTAAGGTTAGAAGTACGTTTCAATTTTTATATGTATATACATGTATATCTTTTACAGACTGTGTTTTTTGTAAATATGCTGTACACGGGCATTCTAAAAAATAATGTGAAGACATTATGCGTAAAATGACATCCTTGGCATGGTAAATACCATACATGTTCTTGAAATTCTTTTTTGTGTGTTACAATATACACAGAATGCACCGTTTGAAGTATGAATATGGAATGTTGCCATCAGAAAATCGTCCCATAACAGATGTAAAATATCAAATTGACGCCATCTTCAAATTAACATCTTGTGTGCTGGCAGTTGTAATGTATTAATTTACCTTCTTAAATGCTTCCATATATCCGATTACAATTTTGGATCTTTGTTCCTTCTAGTCCCCCCCCCCCCCCCACACACACACACACACCCCATTGAAAAAAAACTGCAGGTAAAAACGGTAAATATTGGTTTCAGTTTATTATTGTAAAACATCAAGTTGTTTACATGGAAACACAACATTATGAATGGCTTATATGGAAACATGCCTCTGTCTCCTAATGACCGAATCAACTCCCATTTGAATTTCTTGTAAATGGCCCCCATATTTGGATAGTGCATGTTAAAAAGACAGACTGCCCCTTAAATTGATAAGGCCCCCCACCCTCGGGCATGTGCACTTCCATGTGAGAAGTGATAGCAGATTTTTTTCAAACATTTCAGAAAATCCTCAACATATGCGGGAAAACGGTGGTTTTTCTTGAGTGTTATGTTCACAGTGGCGTAGTGGTCTGCAATTTTGGCATCTAATCACAGGCTGTCACCTCTGTGTGAGTTGGAATTCCACAACTGGCAAAGCCGAGAACCTGTCCCAATATGACGGTGGCTGTTGAAGGGGACGTAAAACCTCAAATATGACCTTTTTTGTTGAGCGGATACTACAAGCAGATACTACAAAACCATGAAATGTGTTGAACCAAGTCTTGACAAATTAAACATTGTGCCCTCCTATGTAGCTCACCAGTTTGTTCTAATAATAATAATAATTGTAGGTCTTTCACCACAGTATTCAGTATTACTAATGGGTTGGGATATAACGTCGTATTGTATATTTATATTCAGTGCAATGTGTCTCTTTTCACAGGAGTCAAAAGTGCTATAGGGTTTTTCCTAAGATCCCTAGTGATTGACATTCTCCTAACGGAAAGCCCGAGTCTCAGGAATGACAATACATTAACATCCCTTGAGTTTTTTTAGACTGCCACTGGGATAAGATCCAATGATAGAGTACCACCATTTTAGCTTCTACACTTGGGGCAAAACCCAGACTGGGCCCTATTTGAGGTACTGCAGTTTAATTACACCTTCATTGAGGTGTAAAAAATAAATAGTTTGTTTCTTCATTATTTTTCTAAATATGATCTTTACCATATCTTTGGTTTCATGTTGAAATAATTAATGCCCAGGCGATATTTCAAGAAAAATATGGTATCCATTAGGGAACCAGTCTGCCTTAGCCAAGAAGTTTTCTTTGACAAAACGTACAATGAAAAGGTGTGTTGAAGTATATAAATAGAAAAAATATCTATGTGAAGTAATCAATCAAACCTTGGTACTTTTTATTTGACCTTAATTATTCACACCATATATTGAGACTGGCAGACTGTGTCTCTTAAATAGTCCATAGTAGTTTGATGCTTTTGTTTTTATTTATTCGAGTATCATAACTCATAGTATTCTAGTTTATTGTGTTCCAACAGTGGGAAACTGATACTTGCTGATAGAAAACTATGCAAACAGTAGTCTAACAAAATGGACAGGGGGCCAGTGGTACAGTGACTAACAATGGACAATTTAACATAATGGACGTACTTCTAATATAATTCTTTATTTCTATTTGTTTTGTGGTTCTCAAACTTGCTTTCAACCTCTGAGATCATATGGTCCTGCCTTTCTTAGTACATTTACTTGATTGCCTATGCCCATTACAGAGCTCAGTGAAATGTTGATCTACTAACGCAACATTTTATGCACATGATACACAATTATACCTTAATCTAACCTAAGAAATAATTACTACTTTTCTCAAAAGCTTTCAAGCTTTATCAATGATATTCGCACATTGGTGGTTATTCGGGCAAAAAGAGCGCAGTAGGCCTAAAAATGCTGTAAAGCAGCTTATCACTAAATTTATCACTAAATCACTAAATTTATCCACTATCAAATAGCAATGTTGGGAACTTCAAAAATATATAAAATATAAACTTAGACAAAAAAAAGAAATGCAAGATACATTGTAATTTATTGTCTATAAAACATTTTTTCTTAAGTAACTATACATGTTTCGTTAATAAACATTCTTGCATACTGTAGACCGGTATAAACCCCCCAGATTACCCCCCCCCCTCATTTTATATACAGGTAGATTCCAAAGTAGACCCTGGGGGTAGATTATGGACCCCTCCAGAATTTACCCCCTCCTCCCAGAGTCTACCCCTTGTGACTATAACGGTACAGTTAAAGAATTGCAATAAAAATGTTAATGTTATTTTAACCTTAACATTAAGTTAACTTTGTGTGCTGAATATGTGACATGGTTTGATTCTTTTTTTCACACAATAGTCTTTTAAGACATTTTGTGAAATATATTTGTGTAATATTTTTATAGCACGCTAAGTGTAATACAATTTTTGTACATCTCATCTAATGTGGGTGTTCCACCACACGACTAAGGCTCCCGATTAAGGGTTTTTGAGGGTCGGTTTCAAAAATATGCTTAGTCCCAGGCTTCCTGTAAGGGTCGGTTGTGGTCGGTTGAGGCCGTGTGAGAAATCAAACATGTTTGATATTTCTCCCGACCCCAACCGATTATTTTTTCCCGCCATAAACAAAATGTCCAGTCCCAGGCTTCCTCAGGCCTCCTCAGATCAAATTTACACAGTCCTATGTTGTCCCAGGCCGCCTGCGACCCTTAGTCGCCTACCCTTAGTCCCAGACCCTCTATACCTTAGTCCCAGGCTTCCTGCGACCCTTAGTCCCATTGCAAAGCAAAAATCGGCTATCTCGGTCTGGGGACGCCTGGGGACGCCTCAGGACACCTTGTGGGGTCGGGACTTAATCCTGGGTTAGTCGGGGCTTAGTCCCAGGAGGCCTGAGGCGTCCTGGGACCCAGTCGGTTTGTCTACGACAGGATCGTGGTTCAAACCGACCAGAAAAATGGCTTAGTCTGTTCTTAGTCCCAGACCAGTTAGGGACTGTCTGGGGCCTCCTGGGGCGTCCTGAGGCCGATCTGTAGTTAATCCCAGACCTTCATACCGATTCTGTCTTCCACCCCATTGGTCAATTTTTTTTCCATTTTTTCCAAGACTACCCACGATTAAGGGTCGCCGACAGGATCGGGGCTTAATCCTTTGGTGGAACAAGGGCATAACTTATTACACCTTTGTAGAATTGAAATATATTTAAAACTTTGCATGTAATTATCATCCATTTTTAAATTTTAAGAAGTGACAATGCTGGGGTTAAATAATGTGCTTATATACACTTCTAAGAAACCCCTCACATAATTTGCAGTTTATTTATTACTATTCTTGCCACTGTTTCACATCGTCAATCTTTTGTGAGAGGAATCAATAATTCTAGGTTTTCCTTTGAATTCACCAATTAAGACTCATGGATGAAGTGCCTTATTTTACACACCACAAGTCCAGTTGTTCTTTATATTTGATTGACAGGGATAAGTTGAAGCTGGACCCCAGTCTACGTCAAAAGTCTAGTTATCCTTTTGATTTCATAAATCGGGATTAGTTGAAATAGGGCCTCAGTGTACATCAAAGTCCAGTTATTCATTTGATTTGGTTAATTTGGGTACCAGGAGACATAAAAAAGTCCTGTTGTCCCTTCATATTTTGAGATTAGTTGAAGCTGGGCCTCCGGGTACATAAAACTAGGTTCCATCAATTTAGCTGCTTAACAGATTCTGTGTTGAAGAATCTGCATGACCAGTGTTAATACATAACCACTTTACTATTAACTATTTTCATCAAATAGCTTTGCTGAAGCCTCTCGTACATCCCATCGTACGTGCATGTATGTCCTGGTTACAGAGAAAAACCGCCTGATTTGCAAGGGACACTTAAAGTACACTTGCGATTTTATAACAAAATATCAAGGTCGCACAGGCCCTGCAATGAAAATTGGCATGCACATTTTCTCTGCATGCATGCAGGATGTTTACAAACGCATCCATGCCTCAAGGGTAACTTACGAGAGACTTAGGCACATGCATTCTCCTTGCAAGTGTTGTAGGTTCTCCCCATTTACTTACATTGTTTAGACATACTGTAAGATACACTCACATGTACCTTGCATATATATAAACCCACTGTACGACCAAGAGCTAGTCGCAATCTGTTCTTTGATCTTCAAGAAGTGACACTGTTGTTGGGAGAATACACCCTGTTTGCACTGCAAGCTCTACTACCCCATTACCAGGCTACGTTCATATTTTTCAACAATATTTGCAGCACACTTACGTGTCTATACACGTATGATGGGATGTAAGAGAGGCTTAAAGTATCATTAATGCATATATTGCAATACAAATCACACACCTCCAGTTAAAACTTATTGGCAGATATAGTTGTGCACAACTTCACACCATGTAAATGTTGCATGAATTCATTTCTCATTGACTAATTTAGAAAGCTTAAAGTCACATATATAATCATTTACCTCTATTAACTTAGTGGAGAGTGGAAGATTCTGGTTAGTCTTCCAAAATCTGCCCTGGATTGTAATCTGGGACGGCTGGGTAGATTGTGAGAGGCCCAGGTACCTACCCAGATATAAAACTGAAGGGGGGTATGTATCCCTAAGAAAATGTGTTTGGATACAAATATGGCAGTGAGCTACAACATTTTGTATCCCCTGCCATAGTCCGTATCCCCCTTGCCATATTTTGTATTCCTAGTTATTTATGAGCTGATCATTTGAATTTCACTGTTCATTATGGTTGTGCAGTTTATAATCCATTGTCTTTTAATAAAAATATTTCTAGTTTTCCAAACCTTTGAAAAAATTAAAATTAAGTTAAAAGTTGGTCAAAAAGAGACAACTGATTTGTTTGACTGAGATCAATGACACCAAACAATCATGGCAACTTAATCCTCTCCAAGTTTGTGTGCTATTTGTACTCACACCCACCCATAACACTTCCTTACTGAGGGGATACAGAATATTATTTAGATACAAAATGTGGATGCCATATTTTGCATCTTCCTAATCCCCTATTGTTTGGATGCAAAGTATGGAAGCCACAGTCTATATACCCTTAATCATCAAAGAGAGATACAGAATATGGCAGTGATACCAAATATGACATTACACCAGCCAATTTTATCTTAAATAGTGATACCCTTGAGATTGGTCAACTATTTCCATCTGATGGATACATATATAAATCTGGTGATATAGTTTTGAGATCAATTGACAGTTTTAATGTATACACGGCTATGTAGGGAGCACATTATAATTTTCCCAGCCCACAGGAACTTGGCTCTCACTTAACTCTCACTTCTATGATCAAGGGTTCGAACACAACACATGACAAGTGGAATTCATTTTTGGCCTGTTCTGGCAAGGTGTTAGATGTTGGTAGAGGAGATAAAAGACAACTGTCCTTTCCACGTGGCATACTGTTCTTTCCACGTGTGAAACATATTACACTTCTTGCTGCCTATAACTGGGGTTCTTCCAAAGTATTTCTCTAATACATTCCGAATGATTCGGTCTCTTTCTGTATAATATTAATCTGTTACATGATTGATTTATTGCTACAATCAGAGGAGATCCAAAGTAGAATGCCACATTGCCACACAGTTGTCGCACACTGAGCAGAAATGCCTCAGTGCTGTGTATTTGTCTGTGTCTACTGTACAGTAGAACTGTCGATTTTCATTTTCAGATATAAAAACTTGTATCTTCATTTTATATGATGCTAAATCGTTTTAAAATTTGATTCTGGGTGATGTCTACACATCCCTCAGCTGTCACTCTTCTGATGCTTAACCTCTTCATTCTGGGGCGGACTGTAGAGTTGTGAATGTGCAACTTTTTATGTCTCTGAAATTTGAAGTAGATCATGTGTTTCTAAAGCATGAAGAAAACCATACTATCTTGTACTGCATGCAATGGAGGAACATCCGCAGAACTTGCACTTCATACTGTATAAATGGTGGCAATCTGCTCAATTGTTTCAGTAAAATGAGGAAACAGCTGTTCTGAAGTCATATCATGGCTGAAATTTGGGGATGTTTCCACCTGAAGTTTTAATTGCCTACTTTATTTTTGAACACCCACTAACAAATGTAGGAGATACTGCCATATGTTAAAGAACTGGTGACCACCTTAAGCTCAGAAAACTGAATTTTGACATTTTTCTCATGTATCTATCTGTAAACAATGTGGCTCATCTAGGAAAAGTAATCATCTTATAATACATTAGTATGTTCTTCCCACAGATGCCAAAAGTCAGTGATTTAAGGTGATGTTTTAAACTAACTGACCAGTCTGACTAGTCTTACACTGTACTGCACATAACTTCTGCATGTGTGCTCTTTGTTGACAGTTCGAGCTTTGACGGACTTCATTTTACGATCGCCTAAACGTCTGTGACTGTGCCCATAAGGTACCCATTTTTATTATTGTGATCATTTTTTTTTTTCTCAGAAACTAGTCAACATGGCTCTGTCAAAATTTACACATTTTATATTCACCACATGAATATCCCCGTATACCCGAAATATCATTTGAATGCACAGTTTCACACTGTACAACAAGCGGTTCCTGCAAACTCACAAAAGCTTGCCACGCAGTTGCTGGAAAGCACAAAAGTTATTCCAACCTTTGCTATTATATTTTGACAAATCGCATAGTTCAGCAGTGTCCAAGGTGAGCCTTGAGGTCAGAAGGGTACTATAGAGGTGAAGGCAATGACGTTGAAGATATACAAACAAATAAACAAAATCAAAGATAAGTTTGAGGTTTTTGTTTTACATATTGGCATATGTACAACAGTGTTAAACAGAGCCAATTGAAAAATTTTAGGGTAAAAAGAAACCACCAAACCCACCAAAAGAAGAAGGGATAATGGAGGTAAATGTAAAGGGTAAATGTAAAGGGAATTGTCGAGGAGGCCATAGATTATTGTTGGAGATAAAGCCCAACAGAGGAATTTCCACATAAACCAAGGGCTATTTTATTGTGCAGGTGGATATTGTTATCATAAACAAGGGTCGCCCGTGGCCTCCTGAAGGAGTGGAAACCATGGACATACAAAGGAATATTTAATTTGCGAAGGATAAATTTCAAGGCATCTCTGATAGGATTATCAGCAATCTCACAGCTGACAACACACACACCCATGGACTGGTAAGTTAGGGAAGCTGAAACATTTTGTGCCACACCATATTCTGAAGTTTCTTAGTCCACTTTGAGATGAATTCCAAGGTAAGCAAATTTCACATCTTGTCTAAGAAACTGTCTGATAGGATATGGAATGAGGGGCCATGCTAGATATCTAAAAGGAAAATACGAGACCAGAAAAATAAAATGGCAGTAATTATAAATAGTTTAGGATCAAGTAATAAGCTACAAGCTTAAAAATTGTAGAAGTGTCAGAAAGAAAATACCCCTATTTGTTGGTATGTAAGGAGCATTAATCGAGATAGATCTGAAGTAAAGTGACAGAGTTATGATACAATCTCCTGTAGGAATGTTGAATGTGTTGCATACTGTTTAATGGAAGAAATGTAATTTGTTATAACATTCGGTGACAATTTTATATGCCCTCAAAATTCTAAAGATGCATGGAGGTTAGTAAGAGAGAGTTGAATGGTAAAAGACATGAAAATTGCAAATGAAATAAAAGTTTTGGAATGAGTAATGTGAGTTGATCTGATAGGTGGTCTTAAAGAGAAGAACAATCATCTCTCAAGAGCCGGTGATAACAGGGGCATGGTACCTGGATTTGCACCTGATATTATATTTAACTAATACCTAGAAACATGTTCCTGTATATAATTGGCTGTAATATTTTTGATGGCATCTGTGCTGACTGTGCTGTCTTAATAGAATCTGGAAAGAGCATCTGCACCACATCATCTTTTTCCCTTATGTGGTCAAATTTTGTCAGTATGATGAATTGAGGCTACAAGCCAAATGTTTCGAATACAGAGTGCCAACATGGTGGTCTTTGGCTTTTGATCCCTGACTGGATCATTTATGCACAAGCCATGCTGTCACATATGATACTCTAATATTGTCACAAACATCTGAAATCTAATCTTTACATGCAATATTGATTGATTATTACACCTATGGTCTTGAGTATTTTTGATAAGGTGCATGACAGCTATATGTGCTCCCTTGGCCATCAGCCACAAAGTTACTTCAATCAATTTTAACATCTCGTACAACTCCGCCATCAATAAACGTCTAGTCAGAGGGCCGATGGTGTCATTTCTGTTTTTGACGAAACCCAGAGAGAACTGGATAGGAGTGAGCTCATCAAACATAACCCTTTTCTTGGTGGAACCTACTAGGATACTCTCATTTGCCCACCTTCTGTTCAAGCTATCTGTCAGATTAAACCTTCCTGATCTTTTCCTCTTACCTTGCACAGTTTCTTGTTTGACATCAGTCTCAAGCTGGTTAATTTGATCAACAATGAGTGCCAACATCACCACTGACATCAAAACACATCTTGTTCCTTCATATTCTAGAATCCAAATGATGCCTTGGTGAAGGGCACACGAACCCCAACCTAACTTGCATGCGCACCTCTAATTCAATAACTACTAAAACAACCTACTGCAAGGAATTTCTTTGTTGAATGACCCCACAAACGATCATCATCAACATGGCAGAAACAGCAGTTTTTCTATGTGGTGTAGCCCCTTTCAGTAGCAAGCTTGCCACCATCGACCCTCTGACCAGACTGATGGTTGTTAATTGCATGGCTGTATCTAGAACATTCCACAGCCTTTGAGCTTGTGATGAAAGTGGTATTAAATTTACGTAATTTTGGCATTCTAAGTGGTCCATACAACTATGTACTTAATTGACTCTTCTATCCATTGCTGACAAGCTAGAGAGGCAAAATTGGGTTTGGTGTTTTAGAATTGAATACATTAATGGGATTAGTGCCAGTGACTTTATTCATGTCATTATAATTATTTCCTTTGCCATTGTAACTGTTGTTTTCTTGGATGATTTTGCTTTATCCACTTTCCTGGCATTGTGAACTTTAAGCACACACGTAAGACTATGAAGCACTTGGTAGTTTCTGTCAAAAACACTTTGTTATCTTGAAGAGCCAAAAAAATATAATGTTATGTTTTGATCTCAACTTGGTTTCTAAATTCAAACTGCCTCGAAATCTAACATAATAGAGTAGAAAACATAGAAATTACATACACTGGTGTACCCTAGAAACCAAATCTATAAAAATTAAGTAGTAGAGATTAAGTCTTATAGAAGGGAGGGAAACAGAGAGTAAATAAGGCTGTAGCAAACTATATCAGCAGACCCTGGCCTATATAACTCATGCTTGTCAAACTAAAGAATATGTATATTCAAAAGTCAGGCCAATGAATAGCTAAATACCCGATTTAGTCCTCATGGAGTGTACAAATTCATTGATGAAAACTGTTTGCATCATTAAATGTGGTCATAGGCGTTACAGTGGCAGAGTGGTAACACTCTCGCCTCCTGCCTCTGAGATTGGGGTTCGTTTCCCAGCCCTGCCTCAAGTGGGACAGCTGGTAGTTGCTTGCCGTTGGTTGACAGTTTACAGTACAGATCCTTGACCAATTGTGTGTGCTGGTTTCCTCTGCCCTTCCAGCTACCCATCATGATATGACCTGCACAGTGTTAAAAGTGACATTAAACCCCAAATAAATAAATTGAATGTGGTCATTCCACACCCAATCCATTTACTTTATATTAATGTATTTTACCTCAATGGAAAGTGAATAGCATGACTATTTATAGAGAAAGAGTAAATTAAAGGCAGATGTAAGACCTGCATCAATAAATATAACCCTTAAAATCTGATATTATTGTTTTAAATAAACAAGGCTGAAAGGGGATACGGTCTACTAGCCCAAGCACAAAGCCATCAAAGCCATGAGTAATGCACCGAAGCATTCACCCATCCCAGTACTAACATAGCCAATTGCCACTTAAGTGATGAGATACACACTTATCACACTAGGCCACATTTCATGAAAGTCCAGAGACAAAAATAAGCGATCTCTAGAAGTGCGAGCCTCACTAGAGCATGCACTTAAAATTGTTGAACAATACAAATGTCACATTTTATACAAGAATCTCTCAGTAAACATTTTTGGGTTTTGTAATTTTTTGAAAGGAAATGTTTGGCAAAGGTTAAAAAATGATGGGTGCGAAAACCATTTATAACAGGATGTTTTCAAAATGTTTTATGTATATCATTTATTTAATGTTCAATGATAAATGTTAGAAAAACATTACAAATGCACATAATAATGTCTGAATAATATGGGGGTCAGAGGTCAAATGAAATATCTTTTTAAGGTTGCTCACTAATGGAAATATTATTTTTATGTCTAAAATTTTGATAGTGGCTTAGAAATTGAACCCCCATTCAATTCGTACTTTTAGGGGACTGCATGTGGGGCAGTTTTTGACAAAGATCTCTAATATCCCCTATTACTGCTCAACGCCATCTTTGTTTTGGATTTGTTTGAATGTAAATGTTTCATAAGCAATCTGAAAATATGGGTGTAAAAATATGGGTATGAAAAGCAGTATGAAAAGCAGTTGCTATTAAATATTTGTAAAACATTTTCAGAGCAAACAGTTATAAAACATTGTCCACAAATGTGCTTAAACGTTTAGGTGTACTATTTATCAAACAATTCATCATGAATGTTTATAAATCTTTTCCAGCATAACCTTCATTTCTTCAGCTATTTTATAAATGTTTAAAACATTTCCAGTGAAACCTACTTTCTTGAGTTATTTCATGAATGTTATATAAATGTCTTCAGTAAAAACTTTTGTATAGAAAATGTTAATAAAAATGTTTTTAAACAATACATCGCAAACGTTTACTTGGAAACATTTAGAAAACCATGAGATAGAGTGTAAATAGGTTTTAAAAACATTTTGTAATTGTTTAAGCCATTTTAAAACGTTTCTAATTTTTACTGGGCTACCATATAAAAAACTCAGTATTTCAATTGTAATGCTAATCTCAAATTACAAGAAAAGGCAATGATGACATCACTTGTGAAGTTTTACTTGTCTACATCTTTTTTCACTTGAAAATATTTTTTTACCCATTTTTCACAAAGTTCTTTCCACATATCCTGGGATGGCAAGGGTTACCAACGCCCATCAGTTCTTTTGCATTACATATGTATGTTGTATCAGAAAGTCCAATCCATCAGAATTTGAAATTCTGACAGAACTATCCATCAGAAAGTCCAATTCATCAGAAACTCTAATCCTGTTGGAATTTTTAAAAATCAAAAATAAGGTTTCTTATTATAAACTTTATTGAACACATTATGTGACATATCAGGTAATGCAACAGTAATACAATTACAACAACATAAAGTGCAAAATGCCAACACTGAAAACCTCATCAACACATAGAATGACATGAATTGACTGAAAAGATTAAAACTTTGAAAGCTACTTGCAACAAAAGAGAATTAACAACACTTAGACTGATCATTTAATGAAAAGTAACTAATTCAGACACCCCCACCCATCCCACAAAAAGATAAAGAAAAATAACAAAACATGTACTTTTCACAAAGTAAACAAAATAAAACATCTTAAAATTAGGATTTGAAGTTCTGATGTCAGAAAGTCCAATTGGAGTTTCTGATGGATATTTCTATCAGAATTTGAAATTCTGACAGAATTATCCATCAGAAAGTCCAATTGGAGTTTGTGACCTCAGAAAGTCCAATTGGACTTTCTGATGGATACATCTGTCAGAATTTCAAATTATGATGAATTGGACTTTCTGATACGACAAGAATAAATAAATACCACACAAGTTCACAAGTTCTTAGTGTCATTGTTGCATAGTATAGTATGGGGCCACAATGGCAGAGTGGTAACGCTCTCTCCTCCCACGTCTGAGGCCGGGGTTCGGTTCCTGGCACGGCCTCAAGTGGGAAAGCTGGTAGTTGCTTGCTGTTGGTCAGCAGTTTACAGTACAGAACCCTGATGAACTGTATGTACTGGTTTTCTCTGCCCTTCCAGCTACCCGTCGTGATATGACCTGTACAGTGTTGAAAGTGATGTAAAACCCCAAATGCATAGTATACTAATGATTACACCACTACAAAACATAACAGCTAGTAGATCATATATTTCACGTAACACACATCAGCTATTTTGGATTTCACTTTTTGTACTTTTCTGGTTGCGCAATTACTGATATTCTGTGGTCAAACTCAAGATATCTTTATATTACATATATAAATAGACCTACTTACACATACACACATACATACACATATATATGTGTCTATGCATGGCTTATACAACAATATCTCTCTTGGGGATGATGCGCTGTTATTACTTTTTACTATTGTATTATTGTATCAATATATTCTTCCTCAAGTGTTATTTTAGACAAAAACTGTTGTTCATTATAAATAGTTTTAAGTGTAGTTGCAGCCCCTGAAAGTTTAGATTCTCTTTTTCTTTGTGCAGTCAAAAATATAATGCTTTGTGATTAAATAAAGGATATTGTGTGACAACTGTTTACTATTCCATTCTCCTAGTAATATGTTTTTTGGTTTAATGCTAACATCTACTATTTGGTTATTAGAGCTGTACTTCTTTATATCCACCCATAGTTTATTGGCATGTATAAATCTAACAAACAAGTTCTCTATACTTTCTTCTGAAGGGCCATGGAGGCAGAATGGTAAGACTCTCACCTCCAACCTCTGAGATTGGGGTTGGCTTCCCGGCCTGAATTCAAGTGGGAAAGCTGGTAGTTGCTTGCTGTGGTTGGCAGTTTACAGTACAGAACCTGACCAACTGTATATACTGGTTTTCTCTGCCCGTCCAACTACTCATAATGATATGACCTTTACAGTGTTGAAAGCGACGTAAAACCCCAAATAACTATACTTTTTTCTGATTGTTGGCAGAGTCTACATGTATTGCTATCGCATTTACCCATTTTTTTTCCTTATTAACAAAATTACAAGAATCCTATGTATATTTTTTATTAAAGCCATACAAGGTTGTTATCCTTTATTGTGTTAAAGCAGATTTTGAAAATTTTTGGCCAGTCCCTCTTCATTATTGTGACATTTATTTTTTTATCCCACTTTTTGACAAACTTTTGTTTTGGTCTTTAACTTCATTTGTTGGAACCATGCAAAATTTCATTGTACCTTTTGAATGTGTCCCTTTGGCCAAAATATTTACCTATAGTTTTTTTTGCATTCCCCATGTAATTTTTAACATATCTATGAACTCTCATACATTCCAAACAATTTGTTTTAATGTGATAATTTGACTCTGTTTCAGTTTTTGACATCAAGCCTCCATTGTGGTTCATGATGTCTGATATAAAAGATACTCCTTTTCCACCAATTTGGTAGGAAAAGTTCATGTTTAGAATTGTTTGGGTTGAACCATAAAGGGACTGTCTCTTTATCCTTTGGCAACATATATAAATTGTAGTTATTTAAATATTCAGCCCATGTATTTAAAACATCACTCCAGAATGGAATTTTAGTTTGACTTACTAATATTTTGGCCATAGAGATACAAAGCATAACAGTTTCTCTGTGGAAGGGATAGAGTATGTGTTGGCCTATTTCCACATGGGATTGTGGTCATCTATGAGTCTTCTGATCCAGTTTATTTGTAGCTCTTTTATGAAACTCACTAAGTCATTTCATCATTTCCAATCCCTAATGTTCTTTATCTTGTACTAGTTTTGTTCTACTGATTTTGTCCAATTTTTTATCCCATATAAAGCTAAACATGATTTTTGTTATTTGTTTAACTATGTGATTTGGGGGTAGGTGGTAGCAATTGAAAGAGATGGATAAACTATGACAGAAAAATCGTTTTTAAAACTGTTATTATTTCTATTGGAGATAAGATTCTCTCTTCCATAAAGTAATAACCTGAAATACCTTTTGCACATGGGACCTTAATTTATCATGGGTATGTCATTCAAATTTGTTGAACAGGTTATACCCAACAACTTAAATTCTGTTCCTCCTTAAAAGAGAATTGTGTTCTTACATAATATTACTTTTGTGTGTTCTTTTCCACACCATGGATATTAGTTCTGATTTAACCTTATTCATTTTTCACCCATAGTAGGTGCCATAGGTTTCTTATTATGTTGAGTGTGCTTTGGAGTGAGCCCTCCGTGCTGTCTACGAAAATAATAGTGTCGTCTGCAAATTGTATTATTTTAACTTCCTCTTTGCCCAATTTTATTCCTTTAACTAGTTTATTTTGGTTGACCATAACTGTAAGGAAGAAGGAGCAAATGATCAAAAGGTATGGAGCTATAGGGTCTCCCTGTCTGCAGCCTCTGCCAACATGTTTTGGGTCTGAGAGGTAACTACATTGGAGAAAGGTTGCACAAATTTCTTTATTTCATGTACTAATCCATCTTATAAAATTGGGACTGAAGTCTAATATTTTTAGGCATTCATTTAAAAGCTCCATGATATTGAATTGAAGGCTTTTCCAAAATTCACTAATAGAAGTAGCCCTGGGATATTTCTTTTTCGGCAAAATACATAGTATTATAGACTAAGCACGCACAGTCACTGATATTTCTACCTTTTAGAAATGCTGCCAATGCTATTTTATACATGACAAATAATAATGCTATTGATCGCTAATTTGTAATGAATTCTCTTGGCTTTTTCCCTTTTGGTAGGCATGAGATCAGACCATGCCTTAATGTTGTAGACATAATATATTTAAGTTTTATCCAAAAAGTCATAGAAACTCCTGCTGGAAAATGTTCCACATCTGGCGATTTTTCGTTCTTCATATGTCTTAAAGGTCATAAGAAGCATTTTTCATGAAAACTGTGAATTTACCTTTGTTAAGTGGATAAACACTTAATGGAATGGAAACTGTGGTTGTTTTTAAGAAATACATATAGAAGAGTTACAAATGACAACCTAAAAAATAAAAATCCCGAGTGCTGTGAAAAGCCCGACATGTTGTTTTTCTCGTAGATGATGATTGATGACGTCACAGGTTCATAGCGAAGTTTGTTTAGGTTTGAGATAAACATATAAATGCACATTGAGAGAATTTACTTGGTGCAAGTATTTTTCTTTTTTTTAAAGTTTTAGTTTACATAAAAGCAAAAACAGCCCATCAATCTTATTTATTCACATGTTGCTGCTTTTTATCAGCTGCCACCTCATTTTTCTCTGGTTTTACAACTATCTCAGTTAATATAAACATTTAGATGAAAGTCAGCCAGCTTAAGGAATATGTGTTGCACGTGTTTAACCTGGAATATATACTTCCATTTCTCACTTTCCTCCCCGGCTAAATAACTTTTACAGTCTTGATAAAATTAAAAGGACTAAATTATAAGGACTAAATATTACAAATGTATGTGTATCAATTCAAAAGCTTACAGTTGACTTTGTCAGAAAGTATTAAATCGGTAAAATTTTATAATATAAGGAAACACTTTATTAAATATTCTATAAGCTGTATCGATATTAAATTCAAAACTGAACTTTTTAAAGAATTTTGACATATATGGCCAAAACTGCACTCAACAGTGTTATAACTGGAACTGAATTGGATCTATTTGGATTTAATGCAACATATTTGGACATATAGGTCTCAGAGGCAAAAATTAGTGACATGTAGATAGCTTGTGTAAAGGTTAACCTCTTATATAGTTTAAACATTGCCTCAAATAAAATACCCGAGGCTGGCACAATATCTACACAGTCAGATATATTTATAGGTTTTGTGGTTGAAAGTCTTGCAATGGGTCTGGTGAAAGTGTGAACATTACGTATCCTTGCATGGGCCCAATTTCCCATATATTCATTCAGTATTTATTTAATGATTATTTTGTGGTAAGATAAATTTTTAAAACAAGGAAAAATCTATTCAAATTTATCATAAAAATGGTCCAGCATATATGTACAATACATGTACATGTGTTGTTTATGAAACTTGTTCCTACTTCCCTCACATATAATTTTAATATGAGAGTAATATAAAGGTCTCCAAAGGCTATTTGTGTAGTTCATTGTGGCACACTGATATATTATAGCATAAAAAATAAATTGCATTCAAAAACACTGAAAAATGCATACTTTTGAAAATGTTGAGACATGAAAAGACAGTTTGACTATATTTCCTCTTCTAACATATATATTTTTATTTGGAAAAATATCAACAATCTTATCAAGGCTAATCTTGTAATTTACTGTGCCAGATTGATGTATTATATCAACAAAAAAAACTTTTCAACACACAGAAAATAAATATGTTTGTACATGAAATAATTTACTACGACAATGAACCTGTGATGTCAAGGCTAGTATCTTCTACGAAAGTTATCGAGTGAAAAGTAATGGCGAGAGTTGTAAAAAGCTTGAAAAAACTCTCAGAAAATGGTTGAATATAGCATGTAACCTTGCCCAGACACATCTTATTTTTGCAAAAATTGAAGTTTCGCATCTATGTGTGTCTCATCTATGTCTGACAATGGTTCTCAAAATGCTTCCTATGACCTTTAAAGCTTTGCTTATTTCTGTTAGGGTTAGTTTTCCTTCTAACTTTACCACATCTCTTTCATTTAGCTGTGGCAAATTGTAGTTTTTCATAAAGATTCTCAAGTCTACTTCTTTATTTAGACATTTCTGTTGGGCAAAAAGCTTTTCATAAAACTTTTTAATTTCTATTAGTATTGATTTATGATCATAAATATTAGTTCCATTTTCAATTTTTAGTCTCTTTATGGATTTTTTGTCTGTATAATTATTTTTTTCTAAATTGCAGAAGTATATAGATGCCATTTTCTCCGTCTTTTATACATGTA
Organism: Sabellastarte sp. h YS-2021; assembly: GCA_964017235.1. Taxonomy (NCBI): domain Eukaryota; kingdom Metazoa; phylum Annelida; class Polychaeta; order Sabellida; family Sabellidae; genus Sabellastarte; species Sabellastarte sp. h YS-2021. The sequence goes on along the minus strand of OZ024939.1, from coordinate 18,516,197 downwards.
ATTCTGACACAATTTCATTTTATTGTCCCTAAGTTTTTCTAATTTATTTATTTTATTTTTTTTTTTTTTTGTTTTCAAGGTTAGAATCATTAATATTGTTTGCTTCTAGTTCTGCAATTTCATTAATTAGTTCTTCCTCTTTCAAAATAAAGAGGAGGAACCTGTCTACATTTTATAGCAACAATCTGTAATAGTTAGTTAATTAAAATTGACATTTCCATGTTGTAGGGCTAATTTTTTATATATTTGTTTGCTCCAAAATGCAGTTCAATTAAAATACAATGTTTTGATGAGAAAAACTTAATCATACAAATTGCCGATAAACTCTTGAAAAATATTTCTTAACAGAAGTGAGTGTTCTCATTAATTCTGTGCTTTATTTTACTTTTGTATATTAACAGTCAACAGAAGTCACCAATTGTTTAACATATAATAAATATATATTTTGGAATAAAATACATCACTTGTCCACAACAGCATGAGCAGGATTTTATTAATTAAAAACATTATACATCGATAATATGATGGATCCAGAGCTCCTGGACTTATTTGATCTGTGTTCCTGGGCGCACACACCTTTAAATGTACATATGCCCATGACTAAACTGATATATGATAGGTTCACACAATGAAAATTGTGGACTCTTATTTATTGCAAGGTGTCTATTTATCCAGGTCTGTTGTTTTGTGATAAGAGCTTTGTGTTTTTTTTCAAACTGCCATAAGACATTTTGAAAGGCAAACAACTAAGTACTGTACTTTTACCTACAAATTGCTATAAAATTTGCATTGCTTAGAAATTACAATAGCCCATTTTGTATTTGCATATTATACATAATAATATATAAACTCAACAAGCTTATTAAATGAAATAATTGGATGAAATAAGTACATGCCCTGTTTGCTTTTTTCGTAAATATACACAAATTTTGTAAATTTCATCAGGAAGTCATCAGACTGAGGAAATTGGTTTATTCTTTTGTAAGAAAATGAATAATGTATATCTGATAAGAAGATATAAATGGTCAAAATATGCATATCTGAGCAATGAAGTTGAACTGCTGATGTAAAAGTAGTAATAACAACTTTACATATGAAGAAAATGAAACATTATCAATAAACGCACTATGACACTTAATTCAAACAAGCCACATGCGAATAAAAAAATCAACTGATCTCACTCTTTGGTTTCAACATTATTTCAGCAGTTGGGTATCAAAGTAAAAAGAAATTTGCTAACACTAAATATAAAACCTTGCAACCATAAATCACTGTTAAATTTAATTTGATTTCAAAATTCTGTGCCCACTATGAATGTCAGTTGCAACAAAATAGTTTAACTTATATGCTATATGACCACACCATTAAAGTCCACAGTGTATGAAAAAAAGTTTCTTTAAAATTTTGTGTGTGTATGCCAGAGAGTAAGACAATCCCAGTAAAGAAAACCAGACATCAATCTGAGCATCCCCCACTGAGATACAGCCTCTCAAAGTGCCATATAGAATAACATCCCTGAAAACATCTGTGGAGGTGTTGTGATGAAACAAAAGGTACACAGCAGTATATTTGCCATGGTTTTTGTAAAGGAATGTATGCACTGAGCTGTATATAATTGAATATGCCGCTGATTTAACTGGATTTTGAAGTGATATTTGTTTTGAATCTTAACTTTAACAGAAAAAGGATTATTTGGTTTAGGAAGTTTTTATATTCAATGGGATAATAAGCATGTAATCTTTAATATGGATGCACTCAATAAGACTCTATGTAAAACTTTCAATGATGAGGAAAGTGGGGATTCTGTGGAGATAAGTGACTTATCCATTGAATTAGAAGAGTCAGATATTGATGAAAACCCAAATACTTTGGGGCTACAACCATACAGGTTTGAGCCAGACATGTCTGCAGACAAAGATAATAGTTCTGCAAGTATTGACATGACAGTACCTGAGGAGCCAGAACAGTGTAGATTACAAGACTTAGCCTGGTATGATTTACCATGAATGTTGTAGTTTTAGATAAAAACTGAAGAAATAATGTTTACAAACATATACACCAAAGTGAATATCAATTATTGTTTATAAATTAAAGCACCAACATTTTTCTACTTGGGTTATAAAACTTTCTGATAACAAACAAAAAAAATGTTTATTTTGCATCTTGTTATGACACATTTTATTTGAAACCTTCAAGTATAATCTTTATTTAATTTTACACATAATTGATTCCACCAAAATAAAGAAAAAATATTTTGATCTTTTATATAATACACTGATTAGATGCATGGCTACAAATTCATACTAAAAATACAAAATTTCAGGTGTAAATGTAAACATTGCGAGCTGATGCCCACAGTTATTGAAAGTAGATGTTGTCAGGAAGTACACACTGTTATGGATAAAATGTCAGAATGTGATCCAGATCTCCAGAGTAGTACTATGTAAGTCAATCAAATGACATAAGTCGTAAAAATTGATCTGAAGTGATCGGAAAATGATCTAGATCACTATTGATAGGTTATTGCCTCTTGATGGTGCAATACTGGGGACTTGTTGCTACAGTTACTACATTTACTGATTTTGAAAAGAACTACTCCTAGGTTATTGGGTGTGTGATGGTGCAATACTAAAGAACTAGGAATTTTACAGGGAGATGAACTACATAGTTACTGAATTTTTGCTGTATAACGTAATCTAGATCACTGAAGAACAGGTAGGCTGATGCTGCAATACCTCCAACATGCTGCAATAACTTCAATCAACTTAACAAGAATATTGCTGAAAAATATAAATTTGGACACCTTGTTAAGTTAAACTCATTCCGTTGCAATAACTTCAATCAACTTAACAAGAATATTGCTGGAAAATATAAATTTGGACACTTTGTTAAGTTAAACTCATTCCTTGCTCTAACTACAACATGGCTGGTACTATTACACTCTGGGATTTGTATCTTCAAGTGAAGAATTTCCAATTGAAGAAACCAGTTGACTTTATGATGTTAGTTTTAAAAGACTTTCCAATAACCTGTCCTGGAAGATTTGGAATTTCTGCCTATTATATGGCACTATTTTATTGGCATTATCCCTTTCATTTTGTCTCTCTGCTATCAGCCTCTTTCCAGATATGTACACATAAAATATCTGGCACCTATCGACAGTGGAAGAATAAGATGAATACTTTTTCACCTATGGCCAGGTTCTACACTGAACAAGCCCAGGACATGATAAGAAGAATAGAAAGGGGAGGCGATGAAGTTGGAGATACATGAGACATTTACTTTATGCTACCTAATGTATGTACAAATATGTAATAAAATATGTAAATCGTATTCTGAACTCTTTTTTTTCAGGTCATATAAACAGATTTCTTGTAGCAGTCATAGATATACAATATGTCATAATCTTTGGAATTTTTTTGCATCATCATCAATAATATGATGTTAACTGTCCCATATGGTCTTCAGAAACTGTCGCATCATCAGTAATATGTAAACCACAATTACATATGTATGCAAACATGAATTGCTTCATCATCACTAAATATTCTTATAAATAAACCTCCACATCATTTTAAGAGTTTAACAATATTCTATGACTTTCAAAATGGAATTCAAATGTCCATTCTGTCTGTGTGATATGCTTAATGCATGTTTGTTGAAAATTCACTTGAAGATGTGCAATAAGTTCATATCTCAGAGGAAAACTTCTAAACAGAAATTTTAATGTGAATATTGTCAATGTGGTATGCTTAACCAATAATTGTTGAACTGTCATATGAAGATATGTGCTAAGAACAAGGATAATTTACAGAAATGTAACATATGTGACAAGGAATTCCACTCATCTCAGCAGTTATTTCAACATTACAGAAACTGTGGGAAGTTTATGTGTTTTCAATGTGACTATCCATTTATTAGTACCAAAGCTCTGAATTCTCATATTCAACGCCGTCATAGGAACCAGGGGAATGCAGTTAACAAACACATATGCCAAAACAGGAAGGAGCTGTACACTCATCGTATGTCTCAACATGGTGGAAATGATGTGTATGAAATTCCACCATATGTGGAAGATCTAAATAATCCAGAACTTCAGGCTGAGTATGCTATCAACAGACGCCATATTCTAGCAGGAGATGAAGACTCTGATCTAAAGAAGGTCTACAACTTCCCATCCAATAATCTGCACAGAGGCTTCAACGAGATTAGAGGACATTTGACACAAATATATAACGACCAAGAAAATGCTTTTAAAGTAAATTTTTCATTTGGTATGATACTACAGAATACAGAAACTGGTGAATATAGGTATTATATTCCATATTTTAATAATAAGATCCTTCATTTTCCATTTACTATATCTAATAGGAACAGTATTAGATTTCTTATGTTTAAGCTTGCAAAATTAGATATTATAGAACAGGCTAGAGCTGTCAGACTCTCAACTGTTTGGACATTAGCTTTTATTACAAATATTCAATATGTAGTTTTTAAGACAGAATTTCCATTGGGACAGGCAGATAATTTTCCTTTATATCTTAAAAAGCCTTATATCATTTCCTTTCACATTAATAGAGTTACTCGCAAGCCCTATCAAGATAATTTGTGCTTTTTTAGATGTTTGCATTATCTTTTTAAAGATAAAGAAGGTGATGCAGTATTACGATACCTTAATCAATGGAAAAGATATAACAAATGTCCAGAAATTTTAAGTAATTCCATTGCAAATTTTAAAGGTGTTACCATGGAAGACATGAATAAGCTGGAAAAATGTTTTAATGTAAAGATAATTATTGTATCTCTGAATTCATCTAATTCTGTAAACTTGCTATACGATTCTTTATATGAAAGTGAAGAAATAATATATTTAAACAATTATGAAAATCATCTGAGTTACATAACAAATTATTCCAAGGTAGCCAACAAATTTCAATATGAAAAATGTAACAAAATGTTTAATAGATATTGGATCTTAAAAGACATTATCCAAATTGCTATGAAAGAACTAAATACGTATTCCTGGAGGTTTTCATAAACATCAAGAAACAATTTTCGATAAGCTAGAATCCCTAACTATATATGTACCTGAATTTGACAGATATTACCCCACTTTTATTGTGTGGGATATGGAGGCTATATTAATGAAGACAACTACTCCATGCACTGACCAAATGAATTTTTTGTCCAAGCACATTCCAGCAAGCACTAGCATTTCCTCAAATGTTGAAGGTTTTCGTGAACCTAAGTGTTTTGTAGATACATCATCAAATAATCTTATCTCTAGGATGATGACCTATCTCATTGAAATAAGTTCCTTCAATTTAAGTAGACTAAAACTGAAATACGACTATGTATTTGAAGATCTGAATGACCTTCTTTCAAAATATACAGTGGATCCAGAAAGTGATTCAGATTTTTCAGACACCTCCTCCACAGAATCCACTAATGAAGAATCACTAAGTTCTAAGACAAAAACTCATTTTTTTAATAAGATTCTCGATCTTCAGAAGAAGTTCGAGATATATCTTTCTCAAATTCTAGTTCTAGGGTTTAATTCTGGTAAATATGACATAAACTTAATTAAGGAAGAGATTATGTTATACATAGTCAGAAATTTCACAGAAAAAGATATTCATACAATAAAAAAAGAAAACTCTTACCTGACAATTGCTATCCCTCATTTGAAATGCTGCTGGGAGTTCTTATAGTCAATTTTTGAAGGCTTATGGCTGTGATATACCCAAAGGTATTTTTCCTTATGAGTGGTTTGATTCTTTTGATAAACTAGATCACACCTCACTACCTGATATGCAGGATTTTTCCTCTGCTAATACCAATCCCCTAAAGTCTCAGGCTGAATATCTCGAATTAAAAGAAAGATGGAGTACTCAAGGAATGCAAACTTTTAAGGACTACCTGGTTTACTACGATAAGCTAGATACAGGTCCTTTTGTTACTGCACTCTCTTCTTTTGTAAGCATTTACACAGAGCAAAAAATTGATATTTTTAAAGATTATGTAACCTTACCAGGAGTTGCAAGGAAGCTTCTATATGCATCCACAGAATCTAATTTTCTTCGATTAACCAACAAAATGCTGATTTATATTATACTTACAGAAAAATTTTGTGGGTGGACCTAGCATAATATTTTCTCGTTATCATGAAAAAGGGGTTTCTAACATTAAGAAAATAGAAGGTAATAAATGTCAATCTATAGTTCGGTATGATTGCAATGGTTTATACTCATATGCTATTAAACAGAATATGCCTACAGGTGTATACATAAGAAGACATCCGGACAATAACTTCAGACCAGAAATTTCTGAAAAATATATGGATTCATACGTATGGATGGATTATATTATGGTCAAAGAAAATACCAAAATTTTGCACAAATTAAATAATTCCAAAGAAATTAGAATCGGAAATTTTCTAGTTGATGGTTATGCCCCAACTACAAGGACCGTTTACAAATTTCAGGGTTGTTATTATCATTACTGTCGGGATGATTGCCCTATTGTTAAGAAGATTAAGTCTTCCCATTGGCTTAAAAAAATTAAGAAAACTCAAATCAAAGATATCAGAAAAAAGGATTTCATTGTCTCTATGGGTTATAAATATGTATCTATTCAACAATGTGAGTTCAACAAAGCAGTAAAATCACTCTGCACTGAGTATTATGACCATTATTTGCCTACGTATTACACTAAAAATAAAGGTTCATTAACTGAAGATAAAATTAAATCGGACATTGCTAATGGTCATTTGTTTGGTGTAGTTGAGGTTGATATATCTGTGAAGGAGGAATTTAAAGATTTCTTTTCAGAATTTCCTCCCTTTTTTGGGCCTGTCGAGTGTCAATGTCAGACATAGGTGAACACATGACTGAATATTGTAGTCAGAATGACATTAAATTTGACTACAAAAAACTTCTCATTAGTGGAACCTCAGGGTCAAAGATGTTGCAGTGGTACCTAAAGAATAATTGTGAAATTACCAAAATTTATCAGATAATAGAATATTAACCAAAAATGGCTTTCAGATCCTTTATCGAAACAGTGACCAAATATTGACTGAAGGGTGATCGAGATCCTGACAAAGCAATCATTGGGGAAACCTATAAGTTGATTAGTAATAGTTCCTACGGATCTCTGCTCATGGATAAGTCCAAACATTCCAATGTCAAATATTTAATGGATAAATCTAAGGTCTGTAAATTCACCAATTCACCTGTCCTTAAAAATATGAATAAATTAGGTCAGGATTTATATGAAGTAGAGACATACAAAACTCAAATATCTGTAGACACTCCCATTCAAACTGGATTTTTTATTTTACAATATGCAAAGTTAAGAATGTTGGAATTTTATTATGATTGCCTAAACCTTTATCTTATAAAAAATTCATGCGAACTCACACAAACAGACATGGATAGTATATACATGGCTATTAACCAACCAGATCTTGATCGATGTATATCTGAAAAATATAAGAATAAATATCAGAATGAAATTTTTAACTCCTGTTCAGATGAATTTTCTCCTCCTTGGTTTCCTAGGAGATGTTGTTCCCATCATATTGCATTAGACCGCCAAAGAGTTGGGATTTTTAAGAAAGAGTTTGAAGGATGCCAGATGATTTCCTTATGTTCTAAGTCTTACATTATTCAAGATTCTGAAGGGAAATAGAAGATATCTTGCAAAGGAATTTCTAAGAAACAATTGGTTGACTCTATGAATAAATTTCAACAAACGTTAAATGAGAAGGTTATTAATTCATTGACCAATGTAGGATTTCGATTAAGAGGAAGTAAAATATACACATATTCTCAAGAAAAAATTGGCTTTAACTACTTCTATTGTAAAAGAGTTGTTGAGAATGATGGTCTAAGTACAAGACCCCTAGATATGGTTCTATGTCCATGGCAGGAAGATATGGTCTTGGTTGAAAAAATTCAATCTTCTTTGTCAAACATTTTTTTCGTTAAATTAAGATACGAGAAATATTTTTTCATTCTCTGGAGCAAATGTACTTCTTTTTATTAGCCAAACACTATCAAAACATTCAATTATGCGAAAAGTTAGCTTTGGAAAATGATTGTTTTAATATAGCTGAATTAATGAAACCTTATAAAGATGTACACATGGATTCAGAGATAAGAAAGCGCATTATGAGGTTTGCAGTACTTCAAAAATTTATTCAGTGTCCTATATTTAGGGAGGATTTACTTTTGAATAAAAATAAACATCTTGTATATAAGCAACCAACTTTTAACAGTGAAGAAACTGCCTTTTTGGGGAGTTTTTACACCCTCTAAACTGGTTTCTGTTTTAAAACCATCTTCTTTAGCTGGTAACAATATAATGGGACAAATATTAATGGAATATGTAAAAAAAGTTTGTAATTTTTGATTATCTTAAAATTGAAATCGGAAAAAAAGAAAAGAACTGCCCAAACTAATCTGCTTATACGACCTAAAGAAGGAAAAACAATCCGATCTCAATGAGTAATCTATCAGAATTTGAATTTGTAACGGCAAATCTCGCTCATGTGAAAGGAAATGAGTGCATTAGTTTGCTTGCTCTTCAAAATTGAAATCGGGCTCAGCCAGCATGCCTTAAAAAGTGAATGGTATTTTAGGTTATTGAAGTATGCTTTAATAAATAAAATGCAAAAAATCTGAACTAATATTACTTTATTACATGCTATGTTAATTTCTTGAATACATAAATATACAACTGTTATATACAATTCTTCAATACATATATACATTTATTAAAATAAAAAAATATACAAATGTCAATTGACAATTTCACTGTGCAGTCTCTTCACAATATCTTCATTACATTCCAAGTTACTGCTGAAGTTTGTTAATATTATATTGTAGTCTATCTTTCTGCAACTGTAGTAACTGTAGTAGAAGCAGAACAATCCACATGACTCTGTATACGGTGATTGTAACCTCTTTTTATTGTACTTGTATGTAGATCCTTTACTGGTCAATAAATTATGTATTTCTGTCCCTGGCTCTTTTCCTAATGAATCAAAATATTCCACATGCTTTCTTCGACAATGCAGAACTATCCAATGACTTCCTTTCTTCTCAGAACTGTCCAGATTCACTACGATAATTGACGGTACTGGATGATCTTGGGGTATTAGATCTATGGGATAAACCCCTATGAATATTTTATTGATTTCTTTGTCGCTTTTCATCATTTCAAAAACTTCTTCTGTATTCATGATCCCAGAGTCACATTTCTACTATGATCAATACTTAAGGTCTCACGAAAACTTCCATAAAATATAATATTTACAGTTTCTGGCAAAGGTTTTGAAAATCTCATAGTTAACCTTGTATGACCTTTAATACCCTTACTCATAATATGGCCTGAGAGGAAACTTTGAATGTCAAATAAAAACAAAGTATAGCCTTTGTCATATTCTAATAATTTTATAATAATCCCATTTTTCTTATTATAATCATTGTCCAATAAAGATAGGTAGGAGGTAACGAAGTCCCCTGTCTCAAAATTCGGAATTAATGCTCTATTAGGTACAGGCTGTCCATCTACAGTCACCTCCAGGTAGTTAACGTCCATGTGAAATCAAAAGGATTTTTACTGTAATCTCCTGAATAACCTGCATTGGAGACCATTCCTATTATTAATTTACTTGGAACCATACCATGATATATATTATCTGTCATAAAATTAAGAGAACCTTTAGCAACACTGAAACTCTTAATGTCACTTCTCTAAAAAGGATATATTGCAGGATTAATTTTTAAGGCCTCATCATGCGCCAGTATCATCTTTGGGTTAAGAGAAATGTAACATACTTTCCATACCGCAGCAGTGATTACTAACTTGAAATTTTTAGTTCCTAATCTCATTAATGTGAACTCGTTTAAAGCCTGAAACAACTTAGGGTTTACAGAAACTCCATTTAGAATTGCTCTATTTTCTCCTTGACAAATATCAAGATATAGACATCCCTCAACATTGGCTGTATCACCATCCTTAGTTGGTCTACCTCTTTCTGTGTATCCACAATTACTTCCTATATATTGTAATTCATCCAAATGCCCTGCCTGGTCTTTAAAAAACATAGCAGCCTGAGCCTGAGATAATATCATATCATTATTAGATCCTAAAAGAAGGTCAATAAGTGCTTTGTAAGGATAATTAACACCCACATCCGGTGAGATAACTTTCTGATTTAAAGATAGGTCAACTTGTCTGAAAATAGAATGTAAAGTAAAATTAACAGGTGCTACTTGATCTGTATTAGGTGTAGGGTCTCCATCGAGAGTTCTTTCATCACTAACTTTTTTCCCTTGTTCATCTGTGAGAAAATATTTGATGTGTAATTTGCTTTTTCCTAAACTTATGTAATCTACAGAGGTTCCTGGTACATTGAATTCTATAACCCCTCCCTCAGTTATGGCTGCAATAGGATTGTAATCCACCCAGTATTCCTTGACAATGGACCTATCAGTGGGAGGTGGAGCAAATAAAGATAGTGACGTCTGGACTACATCCATATGGATCTGTAGCTGGTTAACTTTTTCTTATTTTTTTAGCTATCTTCTTAGGCTTTTTACCTTGCAATTTTTTTTTAATTTTTCCTTTTTTATTAACAACCTTTCTTTTCTTCCTAGAGGTATTGATTTGTCTCTCCTTACCTCCTATTTGATATTTTTTATAGCTTTCCCTCTATTTATATTCATTTTGTTCTACTTTTAGGCTGTTCACCTGCTGCTTGCGTAGGGCTAACTATTGAAACATCTATAGAATCTTTTTTATATTTTGCATTGTCATAATCACTATCTAGAACGTAATAGTTCTTTGATAGTTCTATTTTTCCATCCATACATTTTTTACAAAATTTTAAATATTTATTCATAATTTCTTCTTCTTTCGAAGATGCAAGGTTAATTCAACCACTCCAGTTAAACTACTTGCAAAATGAAGGTTCTTGTTCTTTATATATATTCTAATTCGACTGAAGCTTTGATTTTTTTTTTAAGTGGTAAATAGTAAACATTATTAAATAATTAATATTTATTAGAATTAGATTGAGGTAAAAGCCTTAATATACCTTGAATTTCTGACATAAGAGTAATCCACAATATCTGAAAACAAATACACTGTTTCATTAGTTACAGTACTCGCATGGAAATTGCATATCCCTACTTCCCAATCACCAGATAAAGTAGTTCTGTCAGCGATCTTGACTGTAAAGTTATAAGCCTTGTTATTCGGATGAAAATTTAAGGAATCTATTGAGGATAAGAAAAAGTAAATGCTATCTTCTTCCATCTTTATTATTTGAGATCTTAACTTATGAAAGAGATCCTAAATTATGAAATGTTTTATATACTCTTATACCCTATATATTTTCTACATCTTCCTCTAGAATCCATGAATTAAAATTTGGAGGCCATCCCTTCCATTTCACTAATACCCTCACCTGCCCACCTTTTTTTTCTTTCTTTTTTTAAGAATTTCCTCAATTTTATACAAAATATCAGTACCTATATATGCTAATTGCAGTTCAGGTTCACAAAAAGAAACCCTGAATTACCTCATTGTTGTAATCTTTTAACTCATACATTGGAATATTTTGATTTAATTTACGATTGATTATAGTAAAAATTTCACCAGACCATTTCTCAGTATATTCTTTGTCGAACATCCTTTTAAGATGACTTATCTTAACCCTGTCTGATGTGTTGAATTTAAATTTTTTTTTATTCAAGGTTTGTAAGAGTTTCGGATTTTTATTTTGTTTTTTGATGCTAAAGAAACTTTTGGGGTAGTTCAAATTATCATATTGAAATTTTTAAAGTAAATATTGGTTTTTCGATTTTGCATCTTCTGGACTCATATTAATTGATCTATGGATAGAATTATTGCAACCATAGGTTAAGTCAGCCAGAATATCAATCCATCTTAAGGTTTCTTTTTCACTTAAATATTTCATTATTTTGTTTTTAATAGTTTTAATAACTCTTTCAGCATAATTAGCTTTGGTTTCATAGTATGTGTACAAATGTTTTATTTTATTTTCCTTTAACAAATTATTAAATTAATGGTTCTTATATTCACTTCCCTGATCAGTTCTTAGAATTTCAGGTTTCTCATCTGTTTCTCTAATTATTCTTCGAAATACAAACACCATTTCATCTCCTCTTAAAGTTTTCAATGGTGCTGTGTACAGGTATCGATTAAATATATCTATGAATACTACAAAGTAACCATAGTCATTGTTTTCTGACTTGAATTTCACCATGTTAACTGTATCACTATCCCATTGATAATTTTTTGTAAAAGCTAAGACTTTAGGTCTTTGAAAAGTCTTTAGAGCTGGCCGAAAACTTGTATAAGTTTCTTGTTTACTTAACCACTTCTTTAAATACTTAGGGGGTTACATGATACTTTCCATCCCTTTTAATATATGGATATAATTTGCTGTAACCGCTGTAGGCTACTGGACTCCTAATATCATAATAAAGGTTATGAAGATATGTATCGATTTCTTCATCTGAATTAAAATTTTTGGTCCATTTTGGAATCCATTCATTTGCCCCACCCCCTTTTTGGATTTCCCTTTCATTTTTCTTTTAATTTTGGAGAGGTAATAGTCTTGACTGTAAACTGCTTCTTCGGGAAGACCTGGTGGAGGGAGGGGAGGTTTTATTTCTGCCTTGTCTTGTGTCTTATCACTGAACTGTCTACTTACAGTCTCTTTTCGGTTATTGTCCAAGAGCTTTTCTGATGTCCTCTTATTATTATTATTTAATATCCTGCTGCACTGAAAACCTCTGACAAACATTAATTCGTCAAGACTTTGTCAAAATGGTGCCTAAAACAACAAACTTCCCAATTGACAAATTTTAACTTGTCACTTTCTTGTTGGACAAATTAACGGACAAACTTATGACAAGAAAATGACCTTGATAGTCCAATTAATTTGTCATTTTGGCCACCTGTTATTGGCCAAGTTCTTATGAAATTAAGCTTAAGTGCACTATTTTTCTTATCATCAGTTTTCAGCTAATCTGAGTAATAAGTTATCAACATTTGGCTATCATTCAACAAGAATATGGCATTTAAATTAGCCAATTTGGAAACTGTTTTAGGCACCATTTCGACAAATTAATAATTTTCAGTGTGTCTTCACTTCTGAATTCTTCTCCTTTATATTTTTCTGATTTACTCTCATGTAGTTTTGGATGGATATCCTTACCATTCTCATCCACTGTTTCCTGATTGCTTTCTGCAAATTTATGCTCCTTTTTATCAGCTAAAAAGCTTTTGAAACTCTCGTACTGTTCATGTGGTATTATAACGTATTTATTCATTCTAAAGTTTTTTTCTATGTAATATTTATTTGATACAAGCAAATTGGTTATTCTTTCAAAGTGTTTTCTTGCTATACTCCTCCTCCCTCTTTCCTCAGACTTAATATATTTTTTCAATATTTTTCGGAAAAGTAAGAACTTTTCTTTTTTTTTCTTAGTTAAAGGAAGCTTGAATACATTATAAAAAATTTCCGTCACAGCTTTTAACTGAGATGGTGTCGCATGAGTCAGTATATGTTTATTTAAGTCTAAGTTGTTCTCCAATAACAGCAGAACAAAATGTTTAAATTTTTTTAGGTTCCTAGACATTTTGAAATATATGTAGATGGTTAGATTTTTATATACAGGAGAAAATTTTTAAAAAATCCTATTTATATACAATCATATGTTCAACAGGAAATATATGACTTCTCAGCATGAAACTATCTTTGTTTCCCGGTGATACATCGATCAATAGGTAACCAAAATGATGAGTAAACCTAAGTGAACCTTTAATAATTTCTTTCGCATACCCAATTGTCGACCTAGTAGTTTAATTTGTTGAATATCTCGAGGATTTTTAAATAAAATGAAATAATGAGTATTTAAGGATATATCTCGACAATATTTTCCCTGATGAAATAAATTTTGCAAAATTAAAATTACACTAATGTTTCTATGGTGAGATTCTCGACTAAAAAGATTTGCAATGAAGATGTTGTTCAGTGCTGAAACCTGCATATCATCTATCACTACTATGCACTGGTCGTCATTAGGGTAAGACTTCAAATCCTCTTCTGTAGGGTAGACCTTGTCTGTATTCTATATCAGTAATAATATCTTCCTCGAATTTTTTCTGCCAGTTGTTATAAAAATAATAAATTTTCTTAATCTTTTGTGAAAACATTGCACTGATATTATTCAAGAGCTTCAAAACAAAGGTAGATTTTCCGGATCCGGTTGAACCACATATTATAGAAGTGAATGGATTCTTCAATAAAAATGGATCCATAAACCTCTGTAGTTTGGCAGTGTACAAGGTGTTAAGAGTTTGCAGTCCACAGATAGCCAGCAAATCTCTGTTTCCAATCAGCAGAAATAAGTCAAATGAGAAGAAATATTTCACACAGTGTTTGAAAGCTGGCCAGTAGTATGTGAGAGTAATGAAAGCTGTGCTTGCTATGCATCCTCAGTCCATCTCATCGAAACCTTTTATATCTGTTTGCTTGGCTAGCTTTCAAAAACTGTGTGAAATATTACTTCTCACTCACTTTGCTTCCTCACTCCATCTCTGTTTGCTAACTCCAGTGGATTAGTAAGTTCTCTCAGTAATACCATTTTTTTGTTATATTTCATTCAATCTTATCTGATAAACTTTAGATTAACATGGAGATTTTCAAATGATACATAACCCTTCTTTTGTGCCTTATTTCTTACAATGAAATAGTGACTGGATTCAGCTGTGATTATGCAGAATGCACTTGCATGGACGACATGATAACCTGTGTTGGAGTCACAGCACCCAGGTTCATATATAGAGCCACAGTTACTATGCTGTATATGGATAGTGTAATGGTAGTGAACTTGCTGGATGTCATGAAGAACTTGCCAAATTTAAAATATTTGAGTTTAATGAATATGAAATATTTCAACTGTAAATGGCTCAAGGAAATAGATAATGATGTGAATGTGAGGACTAATATGTGTTTGACTTCATCAACTGTCTTTCAATATTCGTGGACTAAGCAGACATTTACAGAAAAGACAGTGAGTCAAGATAAGATGCTATCTACCTCATATTGGTCAAACTTTAATCCTGTCACTGATATTTCTGAGGGATAGGACTCCAGAGAGATTAGTGAGCAGATAGATAAGAGACAATCTGACCCAAATCACATCAAGTTACAATGAAAAATTCGCAACACAAAGTACAACTTACTCAGAATATCTACCAACAAAAAAGATTTTGAAAGACAATTATAGTTATTTTTGGTGGATTTCATTAGCTGTTCTATCATGTATTGTAGTTATTAATTAATAATAAACATCCTATATATATACAGGAAGAAGTTCATCAGAGGAATCGAACCTCGGGACATTGAGGATATGGATGACAGTGTTATACCATTATCCCAATGTCTCAATGAGGACAACACCCTCAGAGATGAGGAGTTATTATTTAATACGTTAATATTTCTCCATCATCAAGTTAAATTACACTTTTTAAGCAATCTTTTCTCTGTTCACAGTGAGTTATATTATCTTGTAAATATTCTTTCAATGTCATACCCAAATCGATTATTATTTGAAAATAATTTTTAATACATGTAAAAATGTCATTATATTGGATTGCAGCTTATCTATCAACGACCAATTCTCTGTGCATAGGATGGACGATTTAGATTCTCATATCCTCTCCATTATAGGTAAATCTTATATAATGTGATCATCTTCATTCAATTTTAAGGTGATGTAATTTATCTGAAGCTTTTCATTATGGTATTTCTTGTAGCATTTTAGTCGTTCCATTAATGTGACATCACATATCAGACACTGTGACGTCATTTTCCAGTACTACATCAGATTATATTTCCAGACGTATATTACCTAATCAAGTTTACTCTTCTGTTGCAAAGGGGTTCTTCTCACTAGTTTTTTTTCTATCTTCTTAGTGTCGTTGGCCTTTTGTGATTATATTGAACTGTTACATGGAAAAAATGTTTAAAAATATACTTCCATTCTTATTTTTGGTTTATCTTGTGTTTGTGAGTTATACACTGTGTGTAGAATGTTGGGATACAGACTTTCAGACATCTGTACACGGAATATCAGAAATTCAAGACTTTGACTATTGTCATAATTCTGGGAGTATAATAGTGAACTATTATTCCTGCATTATTCCTTTTGTTAAATTGTCTGTGAATGAATAACCAAAACATTCCCATCAGTGAAAATTGTCAATTGGGCGTGTAGGGCAGAGTGTTATGTGGAAGCAAGCAATCTGAAAATTGAGGTTCGTGGCTGTACTGCAGGTGAATATAGATTCTTAATGTTTCAGTTTTTGTTTACATGTGAAATTTTTTTTTTCATCCGAACTGAAATTTTTATTCCATTGTTTGAGTTTTTTATTTATTTTTTCAGTGCACAGCGAGGATTCCAAGAATCAAGCTTCTAGTGAGGTGAAGTCAAGTGATTCCAGAGCTGAGGATTATGTGGAATCATCAAGACCTTTGTATGCACTCTTCGTTTTGCCAGTTTTAGCCTTATCTATAGGAATATGTGTAGGATATATCAGACACTTCATGTTATATCGTGTGAGGAACCTTATCAGAATGATTGATAATTATATGCTTTCGACTGATGATGAAGATATGGATCAAACTCCAGTTAAAGTTTTGAATATTCAGGATCAACTGTCAACCTTTGACTATGACTCCAATGATGAACTAGCCTGGGATGACAGTATTGAGCGTAATGCTCAAGATATAGTGAATGAACTGGAGGAAAATAAAGATGGATCAAATTCATCATTGATTATTGATGTTAATGTGGAGGATTATTTGAAGTTGTTTCCAAAAATCCCAGATCATATCCACAGCACTCCAAAATCTACCAAAACTACAAACAAGAAGAGGGATAGTCAAATGAAATCATCTTCCCCATCATCCTCACCCTCGGGTATTGATCAAAACAGATTTGTACCAAGTCCTCATCATTTTCCATCCTTCAACATCCCACTCTCTGAATCTAGTGATGAAAATGTGGATGAGGATGAGTCCAAAAAAATTCAAAGTGACAATTCAAAAGATTGTGTCATTGATATGGAAATGAAGGAGCTGAGTACGACAAGGTCGGGGAAGAGATACAAGTAATTAGAATAGATTGAAAGTCATATGACAGTAAACATATATGTGTGTAATTTATTATTAATAGAAGTAATCAAAATAACACTTCCAGAAATGGTATATCAGATAATATTACTTGATAATTTACATTTAATACAATATTACTTGATAATTTAGATAAATGGTAATTTATAGAATATATCACTCATTGTCTTCAATAAACAAGAGAAGTTAATGCACAATGAGTGTTACAATGTATTTCCATATAAATATGTACAAATGATTACAGAGATATTCACTAAAGATATATATTTAATTTTTTACCTATTGCAGATTTGAAGGAAAAATATTTCATTTAATGTATAATCCTGAATGTGTAATATTTTTTCATTAACCTTTGTGTAACTTTGATTATTACAATATGTACAATACACCGAGATTATGATAATACGTTAATCTGAATGAGGACATTGTAGTTGGAATTACATTTCTTTTTTTTCTTGCATGTTAAACCTATAAGAGTGCCTTGTGGAAATAATTTTGTGAGTAAATATATTGCATCATAAATAAACATAATTCTAGTGATTTATATTTCCTTATTCTATAACTAAGTCAATACATGCATTATCAAATGGAATAAGACATAGAAGTAAACCACATTGGATGTCTATCATTTCCTGATAATTTCATCAATAACACACAACATTTTTGAGAGTTTCTAGTGCATGCTCTCCCACCTAGTTACAGTTTATGTATCCGACTGGACTGAACTCACACAATTGTGTGCAAAAAAAGAAACAGAGTTAAATGTGAGTTCTTAATAGTATCTAATATATTGTAGAATGAAATAGGAGTAAGTGATTTTAACACAGTTTCCCAATGTAAAATTAATTTATATTTCTCAAATCAGTGTTACTCCATTGTAATGCATGTATAACACTTCAATCTTCTTGTATAAACACAAACATTTTAAAAAAGTAATTCACAGAGGCCATAAATATGGCAGGTAGATCACCTGTTTCAAATACAGCCATACAGGCTGTACATTCCAATGGCTCTGACCTTTCTTTCTGATTCATGAATGCTGCACATATAGTGCAGTACAGGTGCCCACAGGTTGTCATAAATAATACACTAATTTCGAAATTAATGCTGCAAGAGCAACATGAGGTATTTCTTGCCTTTTCACAATAATATGTCTCCCATTTGTTACATAATGATAAGTCAATGTCATTTGGAAGGTGATTTAGCATGAAGGCAGCAGAGAAGGCTTTGAAAAGGTTACCTTCTTTTAGGTTATCAATTAAATCCTGCTCATAATTCTTTCTTATGTATGTACCTGTGGGCACCCATACGAAAACTGAGGTCTCAGAGGATTTTGACATGTTACAGGTGAATGACTTAGTGAATAAACTTCCCTTTAGATGACTCCTGCACATTGGACACTTCTTTTTTTTTCTTCCATCATTTCACCAAATTCTTCCGAACTCACAGGCACACTCAGGACAGAGAAAATGGGAACAAGGGTTTGTTATAATGATCCTGTCCTTCTCCAGATACTCGGAGCAGATACAACATGTCATTGTCTCCATTTCATCTAACACGTAATGCACAAAATCTGGGTATTTCTGGCTGTATTAAAAAAAAATTTTTAGGGTTGAGGATAAAAGTATCAGATGATTGGTAATCACTTATTCCTCAGAAAAAAATACACACTTTCTTTATAATTTCTAATTCTAAATAAGAATGAAGGGGGTAAGATGCTGTAATAAATGTATGATTGTAGCCAATGAGGAAGCTAAAATGCTGAAATAAATGCATATTTGAAGCCACAGTTCTTAAGTTATGACTAGAATTTTTAAAAAAATATTATATAAATAATGATACGCAATATAGTTAGGTATAGCATCGTTGAGCAAAAGCAGTACCAGAAATGCCTCACAGTAGTTATTCTTGTCCACTAGTGACACCAGCTCCATTAGTGTGACTGTAGTACTAGATATCATATCCGGATAATAAACATCCCTCTTCTTCCCAAGGAATATGTTGATAGCAGTTTCCATCCTCTTCGACTGTTAATTAATTATGAAATTCGACCAGAGAAAGATCAGATCCAAGCTTTGAAAGCTGTGACAGCTGACTGTAGATTGACATATTTACATCAATATTTATAAATAAAAGGTGTGTCATCCCATTGTCCATGTAATGGACATATGTGCCCATATGTTTCCCATCACCTTCCCCCCAAAAATATCACAAATATCTAGAATAAATCACGGGAAAATATTTCTGAATATTCTGTACACATCACCTGATCCACTTTCATGAATTCATTTCACTGATTAAATAAGTCATCACCATAAGTATGTCACATATCATCTGTACAAGAAAAAGAAGTCTTTCCAATAAGCTTGAATGAAGATGATTTCAACTTAAAGTGGAATGTCCTCTGTAACCTCACCCCTACATGAGACTTCCATATTAGCCTTGCACTCCTCACATGTATTAACATCATGAGCTGATCTATCTTGATCCAGAATACAGGGTTCACAGGTATATATTTCTGAATATTCTGAATATATTTTTTGTGCCACTTTTATGAATTCATTCCACTCATTAAATCTGAGTGAGATGCCTTGAGGAGTTGCATATTTTCTTCCATTTGCGATTTTTCATAGCCTTACAGATACGTTTTTATAAGGATATGCACAGGTGACATGTATGCCAGATCCCAAATAATAACTGGAGTCCACTTCTTTTTTACCATCTGAAATCTTCTCAATAGCAGCCATTATGAACTCAACGTAATGTAAAATTACAACTAATTTAGGTACGGATAGTTTAATGCCATGATTTTTCACCTCACCATTTTCCCATTCTTTCAAATATATATTTTCGATAAGTCCATGGGAGCCTTGGTATATTACGTACTTGGATCCTACAAGATGAAATGTTCTTTTGATGACAGTTGGATTAACTTCATTGAGTCCTGATCCAGTAGGTTTCGCATCAGTATATTCACTTGTGGGTGCATTACTCATCAGAAGACTCAAAAGCGAGTCCTCAAAAGTTTCCGAAATCTTGCTAGTAGAGGTACTTGCTAAAGACTTCTTATTCTTGCTTCCACCCAGACCATCACTCTTCCTTTTCTTGGATCCATTATTTGATTTAAGTACTGCAGCTTCAGCCATTATGCAGATTTGAGGTTCAGTGTGGATACAACTTTGAAGTTACAGGTATCAGATGACAGTGAAAATTCTTCAATGTAGATTGGATGACAAGGTGCGTTATTCAGGGGTTTATATAGATTTAGCTTGACAGGACTCAGCCAATTGAAAAGAGGCACATGCGAAACAAAAAAGCAGTTGATGCTGATGAGGCAGTTAATAATTGCAATACAAGCAAAAATTTTAAGTCTGAAATGCATATAGAGCCTTGTTCCAGGTTCATTAAGGACAGATGTCGAAATATGACCTAAAAAATTAAATAATTTCATTCAAATGATACAATCTTGTGATCTATTTCACAGGCGATCTGTTTATCACTTAGTACGTTGAAATAATGTTTCATTAACTGCAATCTTTGAATCAGATACTAAGGCATATGGAGGTTGTTTTGTTGGCTGTTGTGCTACCTATTATTCTACTGAGTTGTAGCATATGGATTGCGGGTGTAACTTTGTTTGTTTACATATTGAGTAAATTCTAGATCATTAGCCCACCAAATTATTTCTCAATCATCCAGGCATTTGAATATAGGACAATTAAGAAATTTAAACATATTGGAGTGTCTAGTTTATATGCATTGTACTGTCTAGTTACATGCACTTAGTGACCAGATAGATCTTTGAGAGATACATTGGAATGAAAGACATCATATAGGCTTCAAGATATTTTATTACATTTTTAAAAATTTTTTACAACAAATGATAATTGAGAAATGGATTTAACATTAAAACAAAAGCACAGTAAGGAGAATGCTTCTGGTGCTCTTCCATTGGGATGTCGTAGGTCTCCCGCTCTATAAGGTTAAGATTAAACCAGGGACAGATAACCTTATCTCCTTGACCAGAATAATAGAACCCAGCTTTCACATATCTCTGAGCAGGAATTGGATGCAACTTGGGCCAGGTCGCAAATGTAGATATTCTGTCATCATATCTGAAAAATCCATCTGTAGGATGAACTTTGGCTTTCGGATCTGATCTGGGTCCTCTAAGATCTGATGATCTGTCAGCTCTTACAGCTGTTCTATCACGCCTTTCGGCTGAAAGATGTAGGCCTGCAACATGTCCAGTTTTCTCTACTTTGCTCTTAGTACATAGGGCAAAACCTCCAAATCCTGGCCTCATACCACCCCTCATAGCCTTAGTGTCAGTTGCATCATTTGATTCATTAAGATTATCACCAGTCAATCTGAAGGAATAACAAGGCTTTAAAGCAGCCTTACAAATATCTGTACTTGAATCAGATTGGTTGGACATTTTTAGAGGTTGTTGATTGCAGAGATTTTAAATTAAAAATGATATTTGAGAATTTTTGGAGGCATTTATATATATTCTTCATATATAAAATATTGCTGAGATTGATTATTATAGGAAAAATGATGAAATGCCTCCATTTATAGCACCTAAACCAATTTACTCCACTTCAAACAAGAGATATCACAGAGATTGAAAATTTGAGAAAAAGGGACGCCTCAAACTAATGCAGTTATCCTACTAGTTGATTATATACAATCCAAAAATTGACAGAATATTGAGAAAAGAGTCGGATGTAAGAGTATTCGGATGTGTTAGATCGAGGTCTTTCCAAATTTGAAAAAACATATTTTGTTGTAATGTGTGCAGACAAAAGATTCTATTTCTCCTCCCTATACAAGATGTTTATTGGCAATTAAATGGAGTGTGGTTCCTCTAAATGGGTTCAGGTTCAAATAAGTGCTATCAGTTATTGCACCATCAGTATCAGTTATTGCACCATCAGCGAGGTGAGCTACAGGGTGTATCAGTCCTTGCACAATCAGCAAAAAACCCTGTGTAGCTCTTTCTCCCAGTATTGCTAACCTATGATCTCAGGTTCAAATAAGTGCTATCAGTTATTGCACCATCACAAGACAAAGAGAGTACCATCACCAACTAATAAGTGTAGTAACTGTAGCAGCAAGTCCCCAGTATTGCACCATCAAGAGGCAATAACCTATCAATAGTATCTAGATCATTTTCCGATCACTTCAGATCAATTTTTACGACTTATGTTGTTCGATTGACTCACATAGTACTACTCTCCTTACATCCTGGTATTGTACCTGTGTGCTTAAACATTTGGTCACTTCAGACTGCTTATATGCAACATAGGCAGCAGTATGGACATGTGCAAGAGGCTAACACACCTCTAGAGTCCACTAGAGGTAGTAATCAATAGTAATCAGTTCATAATATTTTTTTAATATCTGATACATTGTAATATTGATTGTTGAACCTTGTTGAGGTAAGTTTTCAGTTCTGATAATAAGGAGTTTGGATAATCAAGAGTACTTCAATGATAGGACAAGAACTGGGTTAAGAAAATGCTTTAAAGTTCATATAAACCATTGAATTAGTTTTTTGTGACAATATATTGACCCATTGGAAAGAAATGAATATGTACATTCATATCATAAATATAAATGGGTGTGAATTATGTACACAAAATAAAGTTAAGTTTGTTACATTTCAGGAGATACAGGTACACTGCATATCGTCACTTTGTGAGATTTTGTTTGGGCTGGCTTGGAAAGAAAAACCGAGTTGTCCTACAATCTTGTGCAGTTAAAGAAATTAGACAAACCTTTCCTTCAGCAAATTTTACAGGGTTTCTCCCACCATTATGAAGTAACAGAGTGGAATAACAAGA
The DNA here is from genome assembly GCA_964017235.1 of Sabellastarte sp. h YS-2021. Classification (NCBI taxonomy): domain Eukaryota; kingdom Metazoa; phylum Annelida; class Polychaeta; order Sabellida; family Sabellidae; genus Sabellastarte; species Sabellastarte sp. h YS-2021. The sequence continues at coordinate 18,493,106 of OZ024939.1, read as the reverse complement.
ACACAATCGACAATTTTCAATAAACACTATTTTACAGTACTGTAAAACCTGAAATTCAGGCTGAAAGAAATCTACAGAATTTGCAAATCCAAAGCACTTTTTTATTGGAATTTAATTTCACTGTTTGATATAAACAATTAATATGATTTACGGCAACTAATAACCTCATTATTACTATTAACTACTACATTTCATTATATTTACAGCATTTCTCATAAGATATGCAGTAAATTTACTAACTGAAGTATAGTTCTTTTTGAGTAACATTGTCACTTTTTGTGTAACATTGTATAAAAAATGTATATTTACTAGTTTCTATTATGTCTAATTAAACCTTCCCACATGCCTTTTAATGGCCTCAGTTTTTTATTGGATGAATGAAAATTGAACACAGATCAGGTGGTATATCTATAGCATCCAGAGCAACAGAATGAGCTGGTGCATTGTATACAACATCACTGAAAAGGTGGTTCATTAGTTCTGCAACATATGCAAAGTTAGCTTGTTCTTTTCTTGGCTCGACTCTGTAATCACCCTTCTTATACTTTGGAAATTTCACAACATATGATAATTCCCCATCACTTTTAACATTCTGCTGTCGTCCACTGTTGCTGTTGTAATGGATTGCAGCTAGGCAAAGACGGACAAACATTGCCTTATATGAGAATACTGTGCTCTTGGGACAAAAGTGAATCAACACACTGTGGTATCCTTCAACCTCTGATGTTTGGTATTTAGGCTTAACCTTTCTATGTCATTTAATAGTCTCTTATTGAGAACATCTTGCTGCTTTTCGAAGGCTTTAGAGCCTGGTTGAAGCCAGTACTTTCTGCGTGGACTGGGAACGATTGGGGGATACATTCAGGAAACAGGGGATCTTCATGATCTGAGTGGATATTGAGTATATGCCCAGAGAGTGACTTCACTTTGCAATTGCCAACTTCCCATTGCCATTTGAGGTCATTCCCACCCAGTACAAGTGGTTAATGATGGATTTTTTCCATGGACGAACTACTTCACAATCTTTTAGTTTGGCAATTTTCTCAATTTTTTTTGCCTAAGCCCTTTGCCACATGCCAGGTGTCATTCCAATGTTCCTTGTTTGGAAAATAAGTGCTCATATATTTTCTCACTTCCAAATGCCTGTCTGAAATGAACTGTGAAAATTCTAAATTTTCACTTTCCAAGTAATCTAATGATCTTATCAAACCTTCTAACTCCATGTTGTTACTCCCACCTATACTTCAATACCTTGTACTAGTTCAATATCAATCACTTTCTTGCTTTGTAACTCCATCAAAGTGTATGAGCCATATTTGGCACTGTGACCTGGACTGTCTGCTCTCCATCACCACCTAGAACCAAATTTTCTCCCGACCGGCGCAATTCTTCTACTAAATCCATTTTATGAGCCAACCAGAAAGTCCACACTGCTGGATGAAGATACAATCTTGCATGTTTATGATATGTACCTACTGTGTGACAGGCCACATTGGCTGAATTTAACATCCTAATGGCTTTAGTTGGTGACAATCCAGTGAAAAGAATGGCAGCTGATAAAGCCAGGTTTCCTGCAGGAATGTTATTGACAAAAGGCTGTGAGGCCCATTCATTTGATAATGAACAATGGTGACATTTTTGGAAAATTTTGATGAAACTTCCCATCTGATATCCAATTTCAACTTCACAGAACTGATTACACAAATTACATTTTTCAAATAATGGCAACAAACATGATTTATATACAATAAATTTATGTTCCTCGTGGTAAGGAGTTTGATCCTGAGATAACACATCTGTGTTTGAACTATGGGGATTTGGGTTGTAAGTTGAATCATTGTTATCTTCACTAACCACAGAATCACTTGGTAAGTACCTCACATGACACATCACTATTTCTTGATTTTGATTTTCCACTGAATGCACTTTCATCACTCAGTAATGTACATTGTACACCAATAGAATGACCCTTCCATTTAATGTTAGCTTGGCTTTTAACTGATCTTTTATTCCTGGTAGAACAGCTTTTGCTTGTAGATTTGTATGGCAGAGTTTGTTGCACAGAAACTGTGTTGTCCAAACTACTGTCACATTCATAAAAATCTTGCAAAGCAGTAGGAGAAATAGTTTGATCCCTATCATCAGGTTCCGAGGCTTTGGCTTCTGCAGCACAGAGCATCTGAAGTCATAAAATAAAGTACATAGATTGTTTGTACTTCATCTATGACACACATGCATCTGTGTAGTGTGAACTATTTAAAAAACTGTGTGTTGGTCAGTCTGAGATTTGGCAAAAGGCACAAATATAAGTAAACAGCATTTTCTAGTGAAAATTTTTAGCGAAAGAAGAAATTATCTCATAACACAAAAGAATAAGTTGAGACTCATAAGAAATAGCAATTTTTTTTAAATGTTTCTTTCATATGTTTGTCTAAAATTACCACCATAATTAAAACTAAATACATTTTTCAATTGTAATACATATGGCCACATACCTGAAACTCTATATCAAGATAGCAAATTGTTTACAGAGTTCAAGATCACCAACACTTGAGTGAAAACCAATAAAATACTACATTTTAGCAAAAGTGTCTGACAGTTCATTGAATATTAGAAATAATAGATTCATTTACTGAAGATTCACTTTATATGATAATTTGAGGTTCTGAAATCTATATGAATGATGATTTATTTTTGAAGAGATGAATTGGCAAATACTTGTATCTGTATCTTTGAGCTTTAATTTTACTTAAAATAATGAAAATATAACATACCCTGTGAACTTCTCTTTTTCGGAAAGCATTTCTCAAAGATGACTGAATCTCATAATTTACCTCTCTGTCATCAGTTGATAATTCACTATTGCCAACAGACTGCTGTTCAACAGGGACAATATGTTCTTCATGTTTAATGACTGGATAGATTGTTGGAACTGCCCCCTTTTTAAATTTAAGTTTTACTTGATATCCATTTTCATGAGCCATCCAGTTTTCAAAACTATCCTGAGAGAAATGTTCACTACATATCAGAATTAGCTGGGAAGCCCATTTTACTCTTGTTCTTTTCACAAAACGACTCCAGAGTGGTTTCAGGTTATTAGGACATTTAAAAACTGATACTTTATCAGAAGCTGCATTATCACAACCAAAAACTACACACTTATTCACCATTTTGAAAACATATTGTAATTCTGTTGTACTTGTTAATGGCGTTCCGGCGTACTAATAGTAGCATGTACCCGAATCCAGGTGGCGCCGTTATCGATGTGACCTTTAACCCAAACACAGTAACTAATGTAAACAAATGTCGGTAATTCTTGATAAATTCTTGTCCTGTTATATACAGCAGAGTTATTCGAAAAAATATATGTAATAATTATCAATTGATGCATAATACTTATTTTGATGCAGTTTATGACAACTGCCATGTTTTATTTTTAGTGTATTTATCATGTGAAATGGGCGATAATAGGGGTATCTGAAACTCAAACAGCCTGTCAGGAGTGCTTACATGTTTTACGTTGGTACACCTGTTCGCCATCACCGGATTATTGCCACCCCTGAATAACTACTTTGTCTTTGGAATTGTTTTTACTTCATTATTCTTTGTTTTAAACTATAGGGATGAGAATTTTGGGGGATACTTCGATTTTATGGTTACCTTAAATTGTAATTATTAATGTAATAGCTCTACTGCCTGGCTCCATATCTTGGCACACGCCTCAAATTGGCACAAAATGGAAGTTAAGATATTTAATAACAATTGTTCTTTATCGCCCACACTCGTACATTTTTGCTTGCTAAATAAGGAAGTGGAAGTGACGACAGAAATAATTTAAATATCTTCGGCAATTTCCGTATGCAAATTGTGCCAATTTGAGGCGCTGATTTCATGTAGAAATTATATTATCGCTTATTAAAAACGAGTAATAAAGGTTTAAATATTAACTGTCCGCTCAGACTGTGAGACCTGGGTTTGATTCCCAGTGATGTGGAATGAGACATCATAGCTCAGTGACAGAGCACTCAGTCTGTTATTTTGTTGCTGCAATACTATAAGATAAAAAATGAGTTTAAAATACCCCTTTTTGACCCCAGCCAGCCATATTCTATTTTGTGTGTATTTAGCTTGTTGCCTGGACTATAATAAGGGTTTCCAAGAGTTATTGAGCAGACTGTTGGGAGTGTTTATTTGTTTTCAGGTTGGTTCGATTGATCGCTGCCACTGGATTATGTGGTATGGATGTTGGTTGGGGGTGCGACTGATTGATTGCTGCCGCTGGATTATGTGGTATGGTGGTAGGTCACACCATGACCTTGCACACTATGTAGAAACTGTAAGATTTTAAAGTTCAAGGTCACTACAGCAAGGTCAAAAGTCACACCATGACCTTTCACACTATGTAACCCAGAGATGTGTTCTATATATCACTAGTAAGGTATTTCCTCAGTGCTTCTGCTCATATGTAGTCCCTAACAATCCATGCAGAATTTATTTTGAATAAATAATAAGAGTAACATAACTGACAAACTGAGTGCTTTATCATTAAGCTATGATGTTTTTAGAGGAACACCACTGGGAATCAAACCCAGGTCTCCCAATATGTCAGAATATGCTACTGTATTACTTATTGTTGTAAAATGTAATTTTAAATCCAAGAAGTATATCCTTGTCTATTTTTTTCCATACAGAATTTTTAGGGGGCTCAGTGGTGTAGCGGTTAGAGTTCTCGCCTCCAACCTCTGAGACCGCCGGTTTGAATCTCGGGCCGGGCGCTTTATGTTCGAAAGTTGGTAGTTACTTGTTGATGCCCGGTGGTTTCATCCACCTGTAAACTACCCGTCGCAATAAGACCCTGGCTGTTGAACGCGACGTAAAGCAACAAATAAATAAATAAAATCCATACAGAATTTCCTGGCATTTCTTTGAAAATTTTTTTTATTTGAAATAAACATTAAAATATTAGCTAATAAATTTAGAAAATGGTTGAGAACACCAGTAATTGGTACGTACATGTTAATTAGTTGAAAATATTTGTGTATTTGCCAAAAAAATCAGCTAAAAATTTTCAGAAAATTTTAGATAAAATAACATGTACACTACACACACTAAGCTTAATTTTTTATATAAAAATATAAATATAGATCTACAAAATAGTGGGGTTTTTTGGCCAAGAAAAGGTACTTTGAAAATTTTTTTTGTTCTTCAAGGTGGGCAAAATGGAGTTTCTTACAATTTATTGGGTGTTTTATTTATTATCCACCAGTTTGTTTAAATAATAAGTAAAATAAGTCCATAAATAAAAAATTAAAAAATTGAAAAAATTTGGGATGAAATTACAAAAAAAAAAATTCCGAGTGTCTTCAGAACCGACAAGGACGGGTCACAATTCTCTTAATTTCAGAACCGTCCTGTTCATATTGTAAAATATATGATGTGTGGCTGTTGAATTAAAGCATGCTGTCGGTGAAAATAGAGAAATAAAAAGATCAATAATTAGAAATAAAAAGATCGATAATTACAATACATCAACATTCTTCTGAAGCCACAGTGTAAAATTTATGTATTTTACAGAAAATCCTGAGCGTTGCCAATGATAACCATAGTTTATTTTACTTTCACAGTTCATATATTATTTCACAAAATCGAGATTTTACTGCACCTTGCATTAAACATATTTATTTAAAATGGACGAACGTATAGACATATAATTATAAAATACATCAAGTGGAAAGATGTTTTTGTTTAAAACGGGTCTTAAAGCAAATAATTTGTTAAGTGTTTCCATTGGCGGTTCTGAAAGTAATTGTTTTCCGATCTGTCAGTGACTGTTCTGAAGCCATAGTGAAAAAAATTTGTATGTATAGTTGTGGTGGACCAATTCACGCCCGTGTACCTATTCACGCCCACCCTCAATTTTCTCAAAGATTCGTACTTTTTCATGGAAAAGATGTTTACCACATCATAGATAATGATCATTTTGATCATATACATATGTAATTTATTGTGTAACTGTGATGGTTTTCAATAAATTTAGGGGTGGGCGTGAACTGGTACATGGGCGTGAATTGGTCCACCATCACTATGACATATTTGTGATTTAAATATTTTTGGAAATATCAAAGAAAATGAGGCCTTATTGATGCAATGAATTTCTTTTAAATATTTCTTTTTTTTTATTTCCTCTAAGAATTTCTTTTCATTAGATTCAAACCAGTATTTTTTTCTGAAACAGATCTTCGTTACTCTGTTCAGCTACAACTGGGCGAAAATAGGGGATTTATGTTAAAACTGCTACAAATATCTCATACAAATTCTATATTCTTCACGGAACTAACTTATATAATTTATTACACTATTTCCATTGTATTTTTTATAAGATAAATGCGTATATATCCAGAAATCAGATAAATTAATATTCGCTACTTCCTGGTTCTTCTGCCACATACGTTTTTTGTTTAGGTCACATCAATCATAGCGTCGCCCTGGTGAGTATTTCATGCCGGTACGCCATTGTGAATTAATAAGAGTGTTATTTGTGTGTGATCACAGTATATTCAAGTTTCATTGGATAGAAGAATCTTTAGACAATGTATAAAAAATTAAATATATATTGTTTTTACTGCAGCTGACCCCCCAGCCAGCACTACATATGAGACCAACAAGGGTCCCAAACGGGTTCTTATATGGGGCCTTTGTGGGCGCCCTATATGGGCCCCAGTCAGTTTTTGCAAACGGTTTTCTGATGGGACCAATATGGTTTATCAATAAGAGTCATATAAGGGCCCCATATGGGGCCTTTATTGTGAAATAAATGGGTCCCACATGGGCCCAACTTGTAATTTGAACATGGGGCCCAGATGGTTTTTGCAAATGGTTTGGTGATGGGACCAGTATGGGCTCTGTATATGGGTTATATGTGGGTCTGACAAGGGCACTATATGGTAAACTGCATCCAGGTTCTTATTGGTCCTACATATAGGTTCAGATGTATGGACCGGCTCAGTTTTTAAATGTGCACTACCAACACAAGGTCCATTTGTAGTCCAGCTCGCAGGTAATAGAAGCTCAAAAATGAGTTGATCTGTGTGAACAGTCCACAATTTCCTTCACACTTTGCCCACATATTCTGTCTAATATTTTAATACACTTTCATGAAGCCTTTGTAAATAATGCACAATACAATCTTGATTCATACTATACTATTATCCAGTTTCCAGAATGTAATTCAAATCATTTCAAGTTCAAAATCTTATGATGTACCACATTTGTGTCTAAGCTTGTCTTATACAGAATACAGAAATGTGTATCAGAAACTCATCACTTAATGATTCACCCAAACCCTTTTTCCAGATGGCCCAAGCAGCTACATAAAAAAACAGCTACATAGCCTTGTCAAGACACAAGTAAAACACATGATGAAATCCTCACTTAAACTGATATAATTAAGCACATGCATTATGTGATTAATAAAGCTTTTTTTCATTATGAATCCCCACCAAAAATATCATAGTTTATTATTTTAGCCTTATTTACACAATTTTTACAAATTTCATAGATTTCTCACACATATTTATAATCTTTAAATTGTACTGTAATTTGTATCCTAGGGACGAAAGGCTATACCCTGTTTTACACCATGGGGTGTTTTCCCATTTTCCTAGCACTGCCTCAAAATACTATCTGTGTGAAAAGATAAACATATCTGTACTGCATGATATAGGGGGTTGGACCTATTAATGACCCCTTGAGTTAAACTAAGAGAAACTAAAATTTTACAGAATTTCCACAACTGTATACTTAGGATTTCTGTACTCTTATACATGAAAAAGGTGTTTGTGGTACATTAAGGTAATATAAACCACTAGATTATTAATTAGTGAGATATGCAACAAATTTAATTTAATACATTTTTTACAAAAACTTGACAATACATTTACAGAGCAATAAAATGGCTATTGTATGTGATAATAATGAGGGTCCCTTGTGAGAATATTATACCCATTTTTGACCTTCACAGGTCCAACCAATATGCATGTACACTTTTATTTAAAAAGCTTTTGTGGCGAGTTGTTTTTCTCAAATAGGACCTTTTTTATTTTTGGATTTTTTTCATTCAAAATCAGAAGAGAAGTTAACAAAGAACACTTATTATATATATTTACATTTTTCTCTAGGATTTATATATGGGACCTATCTGGGACCCTTATACCAGTAAATCATCCATAAAAGTTCATTCTGGGGCCCATATTAAACATTGTGATAATAAATGTTTTGTTTACCACTCTTTACGAAGTCCAAATCAACATGATGCCAAATGAATCTATTATTAAATCTGTTTTATTTTCCTCATTTTGTACTATTTAGGGAACATTAAGTATTTTATATAAATGGGACCAATATGGGCCCCCTTTGGGCATTCTGTGCCCATATATATCCTTTATAGGACCCATATTGCTATTTGCTCGCCTATAGCCCACATAGGCCCCATATGATCATGCTTGCTGGGGGCCTGTGACTGAAGTTTGAAAAACAGTTATTTCACTCCATTTTACACAATTTTCTACTGCACACTCACAGGATTGAGTGGTATATGACCTTGTGTGACGTGGCACAGATTCAGGGAGAGATCTGTTTGTTTTTGCAAGTGTCAGATTTTGACTGGCTTTTAATGAGGTTTCTAGTGGGAATTTGAAGACGGGATTTAGAAGGTGTATTATTACAGACACACTCTGAAGGGGAATGCAAAAAAAAAAAAAAAATAATAATAATGCACTTTGGTCTTTAAGATACTGTGGAAGTACATGACAGCAGTTAAATTAGTTTGGTTGAAATTGTTTACTTTTAATGCTGTATTACTCTTTTAAAACTGTCATTTATGTGTCAAATAGATGAAAATATCATTGATTTGTCCCCTTTTCCATGTTTTGGAGGGTTTACATGACACAATAAAGTTGTTGTGATATGGTAGTTTGTGTAAAAATATTCATAATATCCAATTAGATGGGTCTGCAAAGTTGGGGCACGATAAAAGGGTTTGTGAAACGTGATTATTCCGGGATAACCACATGGCAGTAACAATAGTAGCGTGTGTCCTTTCACAAAAATAAAAACAACAACACAAGTTCATCTACAAAATGGATTATGACATAAGAAAAGTTGTTAAAATCAAGATTATTGCAAGATGAATGGTATTTATATATTGTTTGTGCTGTTGCTGATTACGTCTACGAGATATGGTGTTCTAGGTAAATAATGAAAGCTTGCATGTATGAATATGGTATGAATATTTATTTCGGACCTCATGTTGCTGCTGTGGGCGACACCCTTGAAGTTCGGATACATTTGAAGTACACTGGTGGACACAAAGATAAACTGGACACGAAGATAAACGTTTTCAGAGCTTGACTCATTTTTGTGGTATAAATAATTAAATTGAACAAAATACATAGCTTTGATATAAAGTCTATTCTGTCTCTTACTCTTAGTTTGTGCAAATTTGTTGTTTACACCACTTATATTTGGAAAGTTATTCAGACTGTTTATCTTTGTGTCCGTTTATATTTGTGTTCACTTGTGTATTGTTGGAAACAATTAACAGGAACTTTGAAGCAATTTTATTGTCATCAGCTGCTTTGTATCCTCGCACGTCCAATTATCAACCACATAAGCGGGAAAATTGCCGATAAATAATATGAAATAACATACCTTTGCAAATATCCAGTTGATTATTGTCATATTATGTTCTCTATGTATTGGCATGTATATATCCTGTTTTGATACAGTATTTTGCACAGAAATGATTGTTTTTCTTAGGTATGTCACACTTGCTATACAGGAAGCCTCACTTTCAGTTATCAATCACATGACTAAAGGTTGCATCTAAAGCTAGAAATAGCAGTCTTAAGGCTGTAAGGTTAATAAAAAGTACTATTGATAACAGAAATTGATAAAAGTATAAAATTTATTGTATCAGCATACACAAAATTGTAATAATTAGGATCTGGAATATCTTATGTTTGGAGGGCTGATGCATCACTACTTTTTTATTCACAGTAAAGAGAAAAGTTTCAAAACTTGGCCGCACCTCTACTTGAGTAAACTTCCTCAAGCACAGCTTACAATTACGCAAAAATCAGATGATCGGCATCATAAAGGGTACACTTTTTGACAACATGGTCAGGAGTTTTCTGCAAAAATATACCACAAAACCTTCTTTTAAAATTAAGTAAAAGAAATATTTGAGAAACAATTTTTAACTTTTCTGGGAGAGGACCCATAAGGACCATATCACTCTCTCAGGTTTAGTACACATTATTCTGAACAATTTAGACCTATTTATTGGTTTGGATCAAAAATAACCTGAATTCTACAGTAGAGAAATGAACTTAGTGACAGAAACATTTATAAAATACTTCAAAATGAAAGATTTATAAATTGTGAAAAACGGACATTAGTGTCTTGAGCAATTATCACATACGCTTTTTAACTTTAAAAATTTCATACCTGGTTTGACCTCATCTTTTTGAAAGTTTTGTGAGATATTATTTCAGAAGTTATTTACATTCCATTCTCTGATCGTCAAATTCGAAACACAGTCATGTGACCTAAGAAAGGTGATATTTGTTCCCAATCGATAATAATAAGTGGTCGATAACGGGATGTGTGGCGATACTTTAGTAATTCACATTATGCCCATGTTGCTAATGTTAGATGGCATAAACATTAGACAGGTCGGCGTTCGTCATTACTGTAGCTGGTCCCATTTTCGCAGTAAAATAGGTTTTCCTAAAAATGTTTAGAACTACAATATACTGCCTTGCTATCAATTATTGCAGGGTACCAATTATCACCGCCAATAAATTAAACATTTATATTTCACTAATTTTAGTAATGACCACATATTTTGAATACTTTTTATTGTGTATTTGTTCTATTCACTTTGGAAATTGTTTCAGCTTATTTACTAGACATGGGATGTACCCTTGGTCAAGTTATGTCTATTTGAATTCTGTCTGGCGATAATTGGTACCCGGCGATAATTGGTAAGGCAGTAAGTGAACCCAAATTTGTATACACCAATGTTTATTTATCACATAAACAGACATGGCTGTCCATTTTGTGTCCTTGTCTAACATTAATGTTGTCTAACATTAGAGACAAGGGTGTATTATTAACAAATTTGCTGTGGGCTGCTAGTACTCAACAGAGCTGGGATGGGTGCTAAAAAAACCGCCCTGGGTACCCACACTCTGACATCTGACCTAAATTCGAGTAATCACGAGATTTAGTATCTACCAGTCGAAGTCTTCTCTAAACAAATGGTAACAAAACCGGTTATGACTATTTACCGCAAGGAGGGAAATACTGCAAGGAGATTGATAAACTGCAAGGATATTTATACAGTGAAGCTACAATATCAGGTTAAGGTTAAGCACATATAATGTTAATGTGTAACTCTACAAAAAGAGATACCAATTGTGAGGTTTTTTAATATTGACATTGACTTCAATCGAAGAACTTGGGTAGGTAATGAACTTAGGTAGCTGAGCAGTAAGATTCCAATAGTTACCAATAAACAACATAATTAAAGTTTCACTGCTAAGCGCTATATATAATACTGCAAGAAAACCAATAAACACTAATAGTACCTGCAAGAAATAAACTAAAATAAAGTTTAAAAAATGTTAACAAGGCACAATGAAGATAGGATGTTCCTGGGTCAACGGTTGTGCCTGCTAGCAGTGGTGTCAGTCTAGCATACCCAACTGCTGTGTACACAAGTGTCTATGTCACTGCTTGTGTACCCAGTGGCTGTGTACACAAGATCTATATCAATGATAGAGTACCCAATGGCTGGGCACCCTGTGTACACTAGTGGTGATATATATCTTGTACCCATAGCCATTGCTTACACTAGATCAATATCACTACTAGCTTACACAGCCATTGGGTAAATAACCACTCCATAATAATAACTGTATTTCTGTTCAGAATTGTATATTGGTTACTATTAGGGAGCATTAGGCAGCAAATTGTATATTTTAAATAAAAATTTGAATTGTTTTGAAATCTTGCAGTATTTTAATCTCCTTGCGGTCTCCTTGCAGTATTTCCCTCCTTGCGGTGATTAGCCCTACCGACAAAACTTTGGAAGAAAAACGTCTTCTATGTAACCAGGTATTGTAGAATATGAAGTAAATTAAACATTCTTAAGCTAAAACAACAATTTCTAATTGGTATTCTGTGGCAGAAATGTAGCATGTTTTACTCAAACATTTCATTTTTTACGGGCGATAATACAATACATTGCGATTATTCAAGTAGTTAAAATGGACTTGAGTCCTAGCAAACACTAACTCATCTATCGAGGCTCGAGTAAATGTTCACAGCCCTAGTACTCGATCAAGGAAGTTTGTCACACCACTGAGGTTTGCACATGCCATAAAAACACTCAAGGACAAGCAATATTCATAACAGCTTGTAATGGCAAGGTTTAATTGTATGCTGTAAATTTATAATATAGAAGTTTTAATATTGTCATAAAATATAAGCGACAAACTTCACTGACTGCATAACCAGTGCTGTCGTTAACAGATTTGTCACTTGTACATAATGACAAAATTCACTGGGCTGACAAGCTTCAGTGGCAGACCAGTATGGTGGTTTACCCTTTTAGCCCATCAAGCAAGGAATAATTGTTTGTTTTAATAACAATCTTTTTAAAAAATTACAGTTGCTTAAACTTGATGGATGTATTAATATTTGTTACAAAACACTATTTTAGTTATGGATGAGACAGTATCAGATTTTTCTTTATGGCATCCTGCCAATGCAAAACCGTTCTGATTCGGGGATACCAAAATAAATTGTGTTTTAGTATATCCCAATCGAACCATCTCTCAACAGGAAATTGAATTGATCAAAACAAAATAGGTTCATCAAAAAATGGCTACAAAACCTTAAAATGTGGAAAAATACTGGATAAAATGCGATAATTTCTTCATATTTCTCCGTGGTGTCGACCCCTGCAATGTCCCTGATTTAACGATTACGATCTCTGATTTTGGCTTTCTGCGTCTTAGAGTCTATCATTAGATAGAGATTAAGCGCTATAAAAGTACTATTAGAATTAGAATTAGAATATTTATGGTATGTGGTATGTGTATAATATTTCATATTTTCTCAATGATTTTATGCACTGACAATAGACATGTGAGAATACCGTCTCATCCCTTTGTTTAATGGCAGAATACATATACGCCAAAAAGTACTAGTGGTCATAAATTCTACCACTTTATTGTAAATAAAGTTATTAACTAACAATTTGTTTGGTAGAAGAGATATAGTTATATATTTGTCTAAGTAATATGCAACCAAATGTGATAGAGTTCACCTCATTTAACTGAACTCTAGAGAATTTTGAAAACAAAAGGACCAGAATTAAGGAAGTTATAGTCAGTTACACTGAGGTTAAATGTAAAATGAAGTACTGTGATCGCTTGAATTCCCTATTGTCGTTCATTTAAAACCTCTTTAGCTAGCACTAACGGCTACAGAAATATAATTTTCGTACAAACAAAATATTTTCAGCCCACCTAAGAAATAAATCATATATTTCGGTTTGCTTAATAGTACATGGTAATGTAGTTGTTTGAAATGAAGCCATAATGTAAAATATTTACTTGCCCACAAAATATTTCTCTTGCGCTTCTATGAATTGTCAACCAAATAAAGTGATTTAACTTACCAACATCAATTAGAAACAGAAAATAAAATATTGGGTATTTGTATTAAGTAAACAATCTTTATCTGACATTAGTCATTCATCAAACAGAAGAGTAGACAGTAGTGCGGGGAATCGCTCCAATTTTCATGGTCGATTATTTGTCCATTTTTCCGAGCGATGATCGACCCATAATCGATTATTTTACTCCATTATTGTTTACTATAATTATTTAAGAAACACTTTCCAGGATAAAGTATAGGTCAATCTGGTAAGAATAACGGTGTTCCGACATTTAGAATCTACCGAAAGCACCCATTTCCTGTAAATATGGCGGTAGACATAAACAAACTTGAAATTCAAGACAAAACTGTCAGTTTTTTAAGTAAAAATACCTAAAATATTTTTAAAATACGTGGATATTGATATAAATCAGGAAAGGTAAGATTTAAGCTTAATAATCGATCATTAGAAAACGTCAGTGACCGACCGCGATTCTACACTGTCACCGACGATTAATCGACAATACGTCTAATCGCCACACCACTAGTAGACAGACAGTTTTAGTTGCCAATGTAAACTTGTCTCAAACCATCAAGATTATATATCAATTCCTCACAAGTTATAAAAGGTTTTTTGATCTTAAACTTTGTGGATGCTCCACAGCCTAAACTCATGCATGGATTTTCAACAAACTTTAAGATTATATTTAAGCAAAGAGAATTTAGATCAAAGAACTGTTTAAGTTGTAGGGGAGTTTCTGGTCACCATGGAAACAGTTTTACTACTTGTTAAGCGTCCTTGTTTTCGCCTCAGTTTCCTTGCTGCCGCCGCATTATGGTCTCCCTTGAATATCTCCCTTATTATTAGAAGGTTTCAAACCATATTTGGCAGTTATATACCTTAGGCATGGGAAAATTTTTCTGCATGTTTAAATTTGACCTTTGAACTTTATGAAGGTCACATGATTAAAAAAAACAATTTTTTTTGAAGTACACCTCTCCGTCATCGCAGTTCAGGAAAAACTACTAGCTACACAGCCTTATAATTTGACACACCTGTTCATACTATCGAAAATGCGAGCTGATTAGATTTTGGGAGCAATCCCTTTAAAAATGTCTCATTTATGAGTGATTTTCTGACACCTTCCAATCTGAAAGCCTTAAATTTAGGTCAACCCCCCTATTATCTTCTTAAGTATGGCATTTAGAGCCATAAAATGTACTGGGAAGTAATAGGAAACCATATGTGGAGAGTCTAAATAGCCAGTCAGTTTTACCCCATGCCCCCCCCCCCCCCCTCCTTATGGGTCAAACTGGGGTCATAAAATAGCTGATTTTCAGTTTTTGCCTTATATCTCCTTTATCGTTGCTTTTATAGCTTCAGAATGTATTAAGAGGTATTGGGAAAGCATATGTGGAGAATCTAAATAGCCGGTCAGTTTTACCCCCCGACCCCCCCTTATGGGCCAAACCTGGGGTCATAAATAGCTGCTTTGAGGTTTTTGCCTTATATCTCCTTTATCGTTGCTTTTATAGCTTCAGAATGTATAAAGAGGTATTGGGAAAGCATACGACGCAGCTTTGTGCATTCTTAGCTTTACAGCATGCTCATTAAAACCTCAAAGCAGTTTAAACTTTCAGGGATGCTTCGCTTTTGTTAGCAAAAGCATTCCTCTAGTTACATTTGAAGTTGGCCCTTAGATTTTCCCAAATCATGGTGATGATATGTCAGTGACAAAAATCATTTCATATTATGTTTTCATTTGGTAACTGCCCCCCCCCCCCCCCCCCCCCCAAAAAAAAAAAAAAAAAAAGCAAGCAAGCAAACAGGGACATCCTGTTATAATGAAACTAAGTAGTGTTTGCTATTTATTAAAAAATAAATGTCAGTGTTTGAATGGGATTTTCCATTTAAATTAATTTATATAGTGTTTTTTTTTTTTGTTAATGCATAAACTTCCACACTGTCTTCTTAACTTTAGCTTCTTCTCTCAGTGCTGCATGTTTTTCTTTTCAAAAACCTTTTTCTGCTTTATACTATAAAGCATCTGACCTTCTGGGACGCTTTGTTTTTCTTAGCAAAAACATTTTTCTAATTTATGTAGCGCTTGATATCAAACGTTCCTGGTTAAGTGAAGATTTCCTTACCCCCTGAGATTTCGTTCACCTGGCTTCAATTGCATAAAATCATGACACCCTTGGGGAAATCAATTCTATCATGATTTTAAGTGAAATATGTAATTTTTTTTGTATGTTTCAGGCTTATTTTGCAACTGTTCCTTGTGTGATAATGATAATTTTATCTGTGAAACAGAGGGTGTGTGTTCTAAGTCCATCACACTTACCGATGAGGGAGTGCATCGGTACACTACCATGTGAGTATCATTGTGTCTGCATGCGTGTCAGCATTGATACGGTGTAACCACCAGTTAGAATGTCACAAACTGAATCATGTGACGAGCATAGAATTGTGGTGGAAAAGATTATGTCAGTCTCGGACCACTTGAAGTAAAGCTCAGTTTGCTTCAGTTTGTCCAAAACAGCACATTGTTTTAGATTAAGTAGGACAACACCCAAAATGAAAAGTCATTTAGAACTCTTTTTTTTGTTAGATCATGCATCCAAAGTACAAACATTGGGCAAGATGAACTCGGTAAACTGGACTTTTGAAGAACTATTTTGCTTCTGTTGATCTGGAATTTATTATTATGGGTTTTTATATTGATAAATGGAAAAGATAGTCCACTAGTGACTACTGTTTAAACTCATGTTTTGTCTACTTGGGCTGGTTTTTAATGAGTCACTATTAAAACTCCTAAAAGCTTTTACACACAGTACATGATTTTTGCTTTTAGGTTCAAAGTGTGAAATACAGGAATATTTAAGGTACATGTACTTGAGTTGGCAGTCATGGACAGTAAAACTTAGGCGAAAAATTTCATTTTTGTATATCTAAGGAAGTTTAATACATGTATAAGTATAATCTATATGTAGCTCAATATTACCATTGCCTAACTATTGTTCCATTCAAATTATAAAATACAAAGTTACACCTGGCATGTTGAGTGCTGTTCAGTATCAGCAATGAAGTACTTGTATAAGGAACAACTAGATGCAGTTTTAATATATCAATATTATTGTCTATGCATAAGTTAAAGTCTGGCAAAAGTTGCAAACTGGAACAAACCTATGTTTCAGTTCCTGGGTACATATTCTCCATAATACATTACAAATTTGTAACACAGTACAAACTCTGTTATCCAAGGTTTCCCTGGAAAGCTGTATTTTGTTCGAACAATAAAATGTTGGCAAAATCAGAGTGGCAGTATAAAACGGTTAAGGTGAAGTTATATGTTATTATTCCAATGATTGGAGGTCAGATAATAGAGTTGCTAGACCGAGTCTAGACTGGGACCTTTCCACTTTACACATCAGTGTAACCATATCTGATTTTGTTTATTGTGTAGGTGCATTAAAAAAGAGCACGTTTTCCCCGAAGACCGACCAATGTGGTGTGAGAATACAAGGGCGAATGCGGAGATGTTCAACATAGAGTGCTGCGACACAGACTACTGTAACCAGCACCTGAATCCCACTCTTGCTCCCCCTACACAATCCACAACAGGTGAGGAGCCAACCTGCTTCCCCCCCCCCCCCCCCCCCCCCATAATTTTCCACATTGATTATTGATTACTCATCCATTTTGGTGACTCATAAGGAGCCTGAGTGAATAAGGGGATTTCTCACCTTCTGATTCAGTGAAGGGACCATAAATATAAGGGAAGGTTTAATGAATAAGGGCTTAGTTACTTACATCTACCTAAGAGGGAATTCTATGCAGCACAGTAACAGAACTCTATTAAAATCAGTCGGTCTCTGATTAACATATCTTTCTATCAGTGTAATCTTAGTTTGAGTTGTTATTATCCACAGGTGCTCTGCAAGGTCTTAAATGGGTCTTCGTGACAGTTTGGTCCAATATTAGGTCCAGATTTAAGTTATTATAGTGTGGACGTATAATATCCATTGTAGGAAAGAAAATTTAAAAGTCCAGGTCTGGACAGCATTTATATTCTAAAGTTTTAATTGCAAAAGTTTGTCAACAAATCAAATTTTTGTGCTAATATGTGATAAGCTGACAGCAGTTTTAATTTACAGGCATTCTGTGACTATTAAAGAGATATTTACAAATAACATGGCAAGGCTCATTTCATAGCTTAATGTGTCACCAATTATATAAGGAAGTTACCACTTAGTTTTACAGAAGTAGTTTTCATCTCCCCAGACTAGGATTGGGCCTTTGACGTCAAGAGACAGTGTCAAAAACTGATTTAACAGCCATTTAATAGGCCTTTAAGAAATAGCCATTTTTTTCTGTGTAATTTTTGTGTTGCTATTTAATTGAATCCTTTAGAGTCATGTAATGAAATCGTCATGTCAGAACTGTTAAATATATGAACTAAACAACCATTATTATCAGCATTTAAGTTTTTATACTTCCCTATCTTACCATCTTGTTGATGTTACTAAACCATCCCTGGTCACGTTGACATTAAAAAAAGTGACACTCCTTTATCCGGGGTGGTTTTCAAGGGGAATCATAATGAGTGTCCCAAAGTAGTTCTCAGAAGCTGTCCTCTTAAAGGCTTTCCAAAAAGGCAGCCATTTTTAGGCTGTTTAAAATATACATAATTATGCTTTAATCTTCTTCCTAGTTGTTGCTATTACAGTTTGCAATTTCACAAGCCTAGTGTAGGTGTAATCTCAATGGACCAGACAGTTACTATTTATTTAAGTCCGATTTAGAGTCACAGACCTCCCGTTTAACTAATAATATTAAAGAGGTGAAACTTTTACTTTTAGTTTAATTGCTGTTTGTACTCAATTGCATTTTGTGTCATTCAGTTACTTTAATTGGTCTGAAGCAGCAAAGACCGTGCTTCTTTTCTCTGTGTGTACAAAACGTCATGAGAACATTTACTATATTTGGAAAGACCATATATATTTACTGTTAGGTCCATATACTGGGTCAGGAACTACTAGTACATTTAATTGTTTAATAGCTAAAGTAACCCACTGTTGGCAAAATTGCACAATGAACTTTCTTAAAATAAATGGTGATCATATTTATTATATAGCAAATATAGATAGATATTTGATCTAGATATAGATAGAAGTTAGAATACCTGAGCCTGGATTTGTTTTTTTTTTTTGTTTTTTAAATAGCAATGCTGATGGTATAAAGTACATACAATGTGTGCACATTAATTTCAGAGATCTCAGACCATAAAGTATTTACTTTAAACTTTTCATTTTGGGCAAATACTACACATCCAACTTTGCCAGAGAGTGACTAGTAATCTCTTGCCATTGAATTAAATCTCCAGCTGGACTGTCTTAAAATGAGGTTTTTCTGGCCCATAAGAAAAGAAAGTCGCCAGAGGCATGAACTTAAATTTACAATTAAATCAATGGACCCCGGCTTAAAATTACAGTGATTTAAACCGGTAAGCCTATGCTTAAGTTACATGTAAATTGGTAGATTTTGGAAATTTTGGCATAAAGGGTTATGTGTTATATGTATTTGTTTCTGGTTTTGTTGTTTCACTGTGTTTATACTTGATGTTATTAAGGCATTAGTGTCATTGGGTGTCGTACATTTTGCTAGTGCTCAGATTACAGTCTTTGTGGATTTACCAAGCAATGCTGTCATCTGTATAAGTTGCAGGTGGAGTCACTGAGTCTGGTTTTTGTGGCTTTTGTTCTTTTTGATACTGCCAATGTTACAATGACATTTCTCTTTATTAAATAACATTATAGTCTGTTCATATTTCAGGAGATACTTGATCTGTAAATTCTGTGCATATGGTACAGTACAGAAAACTACAGATAGAGGGTTGTGTGTTTACTGATTAATTCTGTGCATTTAGTACTGTACAGATAGCGGGTTGAGTGTTTACTGAGTAATCCTTTGCATTTTGGCATTGCACAGATAGCAGTTTTTGTGTGTTTACTGAATAATCTATGCATTTTAGTTTTACATAGATTGCATGCTTCATATATTTACACAAGCTGAGTAAGTCTATCATCAGTATATATTTCAGGAGTCACCGAGTCAGTAGGATCTGTGCGTTTTGGTACTGGGCAGATCATAGGGTTTGTGTATATCATCTGTACATATTTCAGGAGTCACTGAGTCTGCAGGATCTGTGTGTTTTGGTACTGGGCAGATCATAGGGTTTGTGTATATCATCTGTACATATTTCAGAAGTCACCGAGTCTGCAGGATCTGTGTGTTTTGGTACTGGGCAGATCACAGGGTTTGTGTATAAATTATCATCTGTACATATTTCAGGAGTCACCGAGTCTGTAGGATCTGTGCGTTTTGGTACTGGGCAGATCACAGGGTTTGTGTATATCATCTGTAAATATTTCAAGAGTCACCGAGTCTGCAGGATCTGTGTGTTTTGGTACTGGGCAGATCATAGGGTTTGTGTATATCATCTGTATATATATTTCAGGAGTCACCGAGTCTGTAGAGTCTGTGGGTTTTGGTACTGGGCAGATTATAGGGTTTGTGTATATCATCTGTATATATATTTCAGGAGTCACCGAGTCTGTAGAGTCTGTGCGTTTTGGTACTGGGCAGATCATAGGGTTTGTGTGTGCCTGGGTGGTGCTGGCGGCCGTGGTGGTGACTGTTATTATCCTCACACTCAGGCTTAAGAGGAGACGAACAGATGTCAAGTAAGTGGGCCATGTGTTGTAAGGATTTGTTCCAACTAAATGGGTCAGTCAGCCACTTTGCAACCCGTGATTGTGCTTCTATAACATTTTTGTGTTGCTTAATTATATCCCCAGACGAAAGTCGGGGATATATTGGATTCAGGTCCGTCGCGCCGCCGCCGCCGCCGTAGAAATTTCCTTGTGGACGCGATAACTCAAAAACAAATTAATATTTTTTTTTCAAACTTGGTACACATGTTAAGGGTGCCCAAAGGAAGATCCCTATTTTAAGGTGACCTTAAACTCCCAGTAAAAAAGAACTTATGGCCACCTTAAGGTCAGAAATTGCACTTTTGGCCACTTAGAGCCCTGTAGGTCACAAACTATGATGCTCAGCTGGCTGAAATTTTACCTGACAACACATTAATATGTTCTTAGTACATGTGCCGAAAATCATGACTTTAAGTTGAGGAGAAAATTGTGTTTGAGGCCCATAAATACCCCCACTTAGGGATTTTTTGCTATACTTTACACATATTTTGCCCTATAATTTGGAAGTGATAATTCTGATGAGTCTCACACTGCGCTAGGTATAACTTTGATATGTAATCCTTGTCTGTAGAAAATTTTAGGGCTGTAGGTTTACCCAAAGGGGTCGACTTAAGGTCTCAAAAGTGCCCACAGAGACCCAATTTATGCACTTTTTGCCACTTTCAAGCACTGTAGCTTTCAAACTATGTCTCTCATCTAAGTTAAGTATCATCTGGGAATATATCTATGTGTTTTCTTATATGTGCCCCAACATTTAGGCCTTTAATAGACAGTTAACCTGTGTATCAGGACCATAAACACCCACCCGAGTGACCCTTATAAGACATTTTTCACATCTTTTTCCCTGTAACTTGGAAATGGTAAGTCTGAGAAGTTTCAAACTGTATTAGATATATATTCTGTGTGTAATCTTAGTATGTAACAGATTTTAAGTCTGAAGCTTTAATTTTGAAGGTCAAATTGAGGTCTCTAAAAGGCTCCCAAAGACCCAATATTTGGACTTTTTGCTACTTTTAAGCCCTGTGACTGTCAAACTATGTGACTGATAGAGCTCAAATCCTATCTGAGAAGATATTAGTATGTTATTTTTATATGTGCCAAAAATTAAGGCTTTAAGAAGACATTTAACCTGTGTATGAGGACCATAAATCCCCACCCGAGTGACCATTTTTAGACATTTTTCACATATTTTTCCCTGTAACTTGGAAATGGTAAGTCTAAGAAGTTTCAAACTGTATTAGATGCATATTCTATGTGTAATCTTAGTATGTGACAAATTTTAAGTCTGAAGCTTTAATTTGAAGGCTACATTTAGGTCTCTAGAAGGCCCCATAAAGACCCAATATTTGGACTTTTTGCCAATTTTAAGGCCTGTGACTGTTAAACTATGTGACTGATAGAGCTGAAATCTCATCTGGGAATACATTATTATGTTCTTTTGACATGTGCCAAAAATCAAGGCTTCAAGTAGACATTTAACCTGGGTATGAGGACCTTTAACACCCACCTGAGTGACCCTTTTAAGACATTTTTCACATATTTTGCTCTGTAACTTGCAAATGGTAAGTCTGAGAAGTTTCAAACTTTATTAGATACATATTCTATGTGTAATCTTAGTATGTAACAAATTTTAAGTCTGAAGCTTTAATTTGAAAGCCACATCGAGATCTCTAAAAGGCCCACAATGACCCAATATTTGGACTTTTTACCACCTTTAAGCCCTGTAACTGTTAAACTATGTGATTGATGGAGCTGAAATCCCATCTGGGAATGCATTATTATGTCCTTTTTACATATGCCGAAAATCAAGGTTTTTAGTAGACATTTAACCTGTGTATGAGGGCCATAGACACTCGCCCAAGTGCCTTTTTTGACATTTTTTCCGTATTTTGCCCTGTTATTTGGAAATGCTTAGTGTGACAAGTCTTAAACTGTATTATATATGATTTTTGTTTGTTATGTATGTCCCCCCAAAAAGTTTCAGATCTGTAGTTTAATTGCTAAGGTCTCTTTAACAATTGTAAAATGCCCACAGAAACCCAATTTATGGATATTATGCCACTTTAAAGCCCAGTAACTGTCAAACTATGTGGGTTATAGAGCTGAAATCTTTGAATTTTTAAAAGGAAATGCCTGTCTATTTAAATTTTGAATATTAATAATGTTATGGCTATCT
The DNA here is from genome assembly GCA_964017235.1 of Sabellastarte sp. h YS-2021. Taxonomy (NCBI): domain Eukaryota; kingdom Metazoa; phylum Annelida; class Polychaeta; order Sabellida; family Sabellidae; genus Sabellastarte; species Sabellastarte sp. h YS-2021. The sequence continues at coordinate 18,470,425 of OZ024939.1, read as the reverse complement.
TAGTCTTTTAAGAACTTATTTTTGTGTCTTATACCTCTGCTTGCTGAGTTTTTCACTTTTTAAAATGAAACTGGTGAAACATATTGAAGTAGACAAAATGGACACTTTAAGTGAGCTTTAAGTCCCAATATTAATGAAATTATATCCTTATGTAGTAAAACTAGGGGATTTTTAACCCTCAACTAGCCCAGTTTTATTCAACTTGCCTCAGTTAATTTTGCCACAGCTCCTACAGTTATGAACTCATTTCAGTTGATAATCACATACTTAAAATTCTCAATTCTTTTTGTATTTGAGTACCCCTTTTATATAGATTGTTTGTTTACCATTTATGCTCAACCCACATCCCCCACCCGGATTCCCCCCACCCACCTCTGGGACCTCTAGCTATATTGAGTGACACTAAATAAACAAAGGTATTTAATGATATCAGATGAGAAACAAAGAACTCAATGGGGTTGCAGATCTTGTGTAATAGTGAGAGAGGTGTGGAGAAGGGGAGAGGGGTGGGGGTGGGAGGTGGTGGGCTTCATTACATATAACACAAAGGGGAGTCAGAACTGAGATTGTGTCACATATTTAGGTTGCATATATATGGACCACATATATAGGTATAGAGGAAATGAATAACTGAAAACAATTTGCAAATTCTAAAAATAATATAATAAAATAATAATATAAATAATTTTTTTTTAAATAATATTTTATTTGTGAACAAATATAGAAACAGATATGCGCTTTTGGGATTATGAATTTTAGAATGGACATTGAATCATCAATCATTTAAATACTTTGAAGGAAGATTGAAAAATATGATGAGTTGAGTTAAAAATAATATTTTATTTGTCAACAAATATAGAAACAGATATGCTCTTTTGGGATTATTATTTTAGAATGGACATTCAATCATCAATCATTTAAATACTTTGAAAATAGGTTTAGAGTTATCATTGCAGGAAGATTGAAAATATAATTTGAGTTATGTATTCGGCGTCTGGGGATACACCATCTTCCTTGGGGAGATATAAACAGAGTAGATTGATGTGCTGAAGTTCATATAATAATGGGTAATTATGTTTTAAAAAATTCCCGATCAAAACCTGTGGCGTGAGTGATGACCTGTCTGGGGATATGTTGGCGCCGAGTTGGCCCAATCTAGTTACAGTAGACTCTGCATATTTCGAACCATGAAAATCCTGTCAAAATGGTTCGAATTGTACCAAGTTCGAGTAATATTTTTACTATTTTCGGCTCCGTGAATCGGCCTGAATGGGCGAAAATAGGTAAATCTTTGTAAAACACTATAAAGTACAAACAATTAAAATACATTTATTGAGAAATTCATTCATTTCAACATTTAACAACATTTAAACACACAAGAATATAAAAATACATGAAAACAGCTCATTTTCTGTCCTTTTTAAAATGTCATAGGAGTATATGCACTTTCGTGGTAAGTTGGATCTAACTAATTTCTGTAAAAAAGTCCGAAATTGTGCTCTGTTTCATTGATTCATTTCAGGTCTTATTAAAGAAAATTTCAAGTTTGGTGACATATTCAAGTTCTTGTGATGAATTTTCAATGGATTCAGTGAATATTCTCAGCTGCTTGCACATTCGTTCAGCTTCCTGTTGGGAGGGGGTGGGCTCTTCCTGGGGTCCCTCTTTTTCTTCCTGGTCAATGTCCTCCTCCTCCTCCTCTGCTCCTTTGACATCCTTTACAATTTCCTCATCAGAAGGCATTTCAGAGGTGATGAGCTCATCATCTACTTCAGTGTATAGGCTGAATTCCTCGCATGGAAGGCCTGGTTGGTCACTGACTGGTGGGATGACTTCCCTGGGGGTCTCATACTCCCTAAAAGCCATATGCAGCCAGCAGTTAGAGATTGTCTCAGGGGTCACTTTGGCCCAAGCACGCTGGGCTTCTCTCAGGGCATCTAACATGGTCAGTTTAAACTCAGTCCCACTGTCCAGTGCAACCAATGTTTCTCTTGTTGATTGAGGACCGATAATGGTGTTTGAAGCATCTGATTATTCCCTGGTCCATGGGTTGGAGAATACTGGTGCAGTTGGGGGGCAGGAAAAACATCTTCACTGACTTAAGCCCACTGATGGATTTAGGGTGGGCAGAGCAGTTATCTAACAGGAGGGCAATCTTCCTATTCTGGAGGGACATCCTGCTGTCAAATTTTCGTATCCACTCAGTGAAAATGTCACCAGTCATCCAGGCCTTGGAGTTAGCTCTATACTCAGTAGGCAGAGTGAGGTGACCTCTGAATGACCTTGGGTTGTGTGTCTTCCCAATGCACAGGAGTGGCACCCGGTCAGTTCCATCCATGTTGGCATAGAAGAGGACAGAGATCCTCTCTTTTGACATCTTGCCCCCAGAACACTTCTGGCCCTTGAATGCTAGGGTTCTGTTAGGAAGAACCCTGTAGAACAGCCCTGACTCATCGCAGTTGTAAATGTTCTTGGCTTCATATTCCTGAAGAATCTCAGTCCAAATGGTCTGGTGCCAGGCATCTACATCTGATGAATTTACAGCCCTCTCTTCACCCTGAATGGAACGCAGCTTATTGTTGTATCTCTCCTTGAAGCTTGTAAGCCAGCCCTGTGAACACTTGAAATCTTCATAGCCCATGTCTTCAGCAATTTTTGGGCCTTCTCTATCATCAAAGGTCCACTTATAGCAGCTCCTTGATCCATCTTATTGGTGAACCATTTCAACAGAGCAGCACTGACATCCTCATATTTCCCTACTTTGACTCGTTTCCTAGCTAAATTTTGGTTTCCACTTTGAAATGTCTGTTTAATTTTTGAAGAATTTTTAATCCAAGGACTTAATGTATTCAAAGGAACACCATATTTTTCAGCCATATCCTATTTTTCCCCACCTCCTTCTACTTCTAACAGTGCCTGGTATTTCTCATGTAGTGGTTTAGAAGTTACTTTCCTCTTTGTTGCCATATTTTACTGAAGTTTATGCATATGTATGGAAGTTTGAAAACTCAATGATTCTGACACATTTTGACTCAACTTATATAGACCCTAGCCAACTTCTGATTGCACTTAATAAATTTTGAATAAATACCAGTGATTAACACAGTTTTCTTTGATTTGACAGATCACAGAAATCTGTTATGTCTTTCATAGACAGATGAAAAGAGATTGCTGCATACCTTAATTGCAATCGGTCGAATTAGTGAGAGAATGGGGAACAGGATTTACTAATCTCGTCAGAGAGATCAAACATGGCGGCGCCCATGTAATCATCAAACCACTGGATTAACAGTTAAAATTTGAGAATATTATGTGCTTTGATGTTGTGAAAGTGTGTCTGGTGAGTGGCTGTATTGTAAACAATGTATTTGTCCCTGTGACACGCCTATTGTTATCCATTGGTAGCATTATGTATTCCTATTGAATTACGGTGTGCACTTAATCCCCTTTCAAATATTTGCATCAAAATGTGTCACTGAGGCTTGGTTCGAGTAATCCCTTCAAAATCATACATAAAATATGTTTTTGTGGCCTCAATTTAAGTTCGAATAATACCGAAAATGCACACTCGAACATTCGAATAATTCCGTGAATTTCAACAGTAAAATGTTGGTACATGAGAAATAGTTCGAATAATACCGAAATTCGAATAATGGTGAATCGAGTTACACAGAGTCTACTGTAGTTAAGATATTATCGTGTATTTCCTGAATGAAATACTAATTGATCTGGTGAAAACATTTTTTCTCTAAACTCTGTGTGTTCACTGCGGCCTGGCAAGAAAGCACTTCTTGCAAATATGGTGATAAAAATATAAATTGTGTTTAACAATTCCATCATATTTTGAATAAAAACAGCATTGGGTTTTATAGTTGATATTTAAAGTGTTATGCAGGAGCAACTGTGTACAAAGGCATCCTGTGTTTGTAAAATGTATGTTCACAGGATTGTAGCTATCAGTGTAAGTGTCCTGTGTGTAATTAAGTGAACTCTTGTTTTGTGTTTACAGGGGTGTACCTGTAGAAAGTGGCTGTCGTGTCCCATTTTTACCCGAGGATGGCTCTAGTCAACAGACGCTGCGAGATTTACTCAATGAGTACACCTTCACTGGGTCGGGCTCAGGTAACTAATCTAATGAGACTTTTATAATGTTTCTTCACTGTAAAAAACAAAAGCATTGTTCAAAATCAAATTTATTTATATAGCCATTTATGGAAAAGCTGAATAATCATTGCTATGGCTGATTTTGTGATTTATACATATCCTTGATTGTCAGGTGAATTTCATCCAAATATGTGTCATTAAAGTGTTTCAAACAACAGCTGATGTAGGTGGTACCTTGCCAATACAAAAGTTCAGAAAAAGATATTGTGATATAATGACATTTAGAGACTGAATCAATGAGAATTCTTGTCCAGGTTTGATCCAGAAAACTAGTCCAATCCAATTAAACCTTTGTGGCACTTAATTTCACCACTAGTGGATCCTTCACTTTTGCAAAAAGCCATTAGACATTAGGATTCAGTGATTTAGATTTAACAATAAACTGACTGCTGTTGCCATGAGTAGATATTTTGTACTCTATTGTTCAGGGATGGGTTCATAACATATTTCTGTTTGGGTGTCCAGTCGATGCAAAACTGTTCCAAATCCAGGATTCTGAAAAAGACGCATTTTAGTACATCGCCAATTGAATAGGCACTTGAACAAGAAGTGACGCTTGTGTAAAACAAAACATGGCAGTTTCATTTCCTAGAAATCATTACAAAATTTTTTAAATTTACAAAAATGTGGTATAAAAAGTTATTATTTCTTCAGATTTAGGGTTTGTTTCTAATGTTTGAAGTTCTACAATTATAAGTTCGGACAATTGAGATACTAGTTGTATAGAGTCATCATGGTATTCTACTGAAATGGTGTCAATACTGAGATACTGATGCCACCAATCCCTTCCTACGACTACTATTTCACCTTTATTCTACTCTTCGGTGTTGCTTTAGTGAGAAAAGCTCATATTTTGTAAAATATGTCATATTTTAACTTTATATTGAGCGGAACTCATAGTGTTGAAGACGGTAAACCGGAAACCTATTTGCCGACCGAAAGACAGTGATCCGGTTACGTTTCGTTTTCTTCAAACCAAAACCGGTTTCATCTCATATTTCATTATTTTACCTTAAGTTCACCAAAATATCGAACTGCAACAAATATTTCACAGTATTTTATAATATTCTATTGATATATCACACATTTTATCCTCGAAAGTCTTCAAAAAGTCCCTTGTGGTTCCTTATTTATATACGTGTTAAAGCTCATGTACGCGGTTGAAAACTTATTTCTTCACGTTTTATAAATCAAATGTACCCGGTTTTTCGCCGAATTTTTACTTTCGGAAACCGGTTCTAAAATTCGCATTCAACCACAACACTAGGAACTCATGTTTATGTATATGTCCTGGTAGAAAGTCCAATCTGGTAGAATTTCAAATTCTACCGGTAGAAAGTCCAATTGAAGTTTATTTTCAAAGCCCCGGTAACTGGTTTTGATTTGTGTAAACAATGCCACCACTAGTACTACCCGAGCTGAAATCAGTGTCTTCTATGGCCAAGAGATTGATCCCAAACTTTCTATTTGTCAGGCCTTCCTCTTCTAGTACAGAGAACCATTGCCCGTCAGATCCAGCTGGTTGATCTAGTGGGTAAGGGTCGTTATGGAGAGGTGTGGCAGGGTCGGTGGCGGGGTGAGGATGTTGCTGTGAAGATATTTATCGCCCGTGAAGAGAAGTCATGGTTTCGGGAAGCAGAGATGTACCAGACAGTGATGTTACGGCATGAGAACATACTTGGATTCATTGCCGCCGACAACAAAGGTAAGCCAGTCTTATTGGTTTATTTTTCAACATCCCTTGACCAGGGTTCTGATTAGTTTTCTCCCACTGCTGTAACACTATGGCCTCCCCTTAATATCTGCTGTAATATGAACACTATGGAAAGGTTTTCTATAATCTTTACTATGTGAAAGAACTTTGTGTGTGCAGCTGTTACAGAGGAGACTCCGATTCAGGGGAATCGGTGATTCCCCTAGTGGCGATCCCGATCAGAGTTCAACTAATGGAGACTCCGATTCATTATTTAAGGGCAGTAATCGCAGTTTGCACTACTGGAAACTGTGATCGGAGTCTCCACTTGGAGACTCGCCGATTCCCCTGAATCGGAGTCTGCACTGTGGCATAGCCTTGTGTACATACAAATGTACATAGATAGATGTACTGAGTTCTTATCAGAAAGTAAACAAATTGGAATAAAATTTTGTAAAGGTATTGTTCTTCGAAATTAAAAGGAAAAATGTGTTATTTAGTCTTTGTTTAGAAGTAAAATAAATGTACATTGGAAAGCAAAAACTGGTTTCTAGTTTACAATGGTAAGTCTGACTAATCCCAAACTGTACTATACATATATAGAACTATTAAATGTCCTCTTGTCTATGCAAAATTTGAAATCATTGGCTGTAATTTAAGGTCACTTTAAGGTGTTGAAAAATACCCTCTAAGGAATTGTTGCAGCCTTCATAAACGGGTGTTTATTCAGAAATAAGTCCCATATAAACTGCCCAACGAATGCCTGAACTAACCCCTCCTAGCCTAATTGTCTTAGTTTTTGTGGTACTATCAACAGCCAGCAATTTTCTGCAAGTTTAGGCCATTTATTGTGTTGCAGAACTTATGCCAGGAAATGTTCAGTGGTTGTTGCTCAGTTTTAGTGCATGGCATCTTTGGGATAATTATTTTCACATGATGTGATGAATTTCAGGGAGTATCTTGAATATTTCTTTGTTTAAGCGTCCTTATAAAGGGTGCTTGTTTGTTTTGCTGTCTTTTTATTGCTGCTCAGTGCGCAGCAAAAACAATTTACTGCAGTAAGTTGTGATTTTACGTAGTACACATTAATACAACCGAAGTCTTGCATTGACATGATTTTTTGAGCAATTGGACCAAAATTTAGCACTTTATGAGCATTTAAAATTTTTTACACCAGGTAGCAATTAGAAAGCTTAAATTTATCTGAATTCATTATCTCCCTATCTATTGTATCAATTGCCATTGTATTACTCCTGCGTCTATTGCAGGAATCTTACAAAACCAGTTGGATTTATCCCTGGTCCCCCACTAAGGGTCAAACTGTGGTCATAATATCATACATTTTGTGTTTTTGGCTGGTGTCTCCTTTATTCACGCTGTTACAGCTTTTGAATGTATTGCAAGGTAATAGGAAACTATATGCAGGGAGTCTAGAAAGCTGGTCAGATTTAAGTAAGTGCTGCAAAGACAGGCTAAAAAGATGGTTATCAGTAAATATCTCTCCAGTATGAAATTGAGATTTTATCCAGACCCAGTTATTTCAGTTCTTATCTGTTAGCACACATATTCAACTGCAAAAGTCAGTATGATACTATGAAATGTTTAAAGATAGTATTTTTTGCAGTTCCAATTATGAAACCTAGCATTTGTACAGTGGTTCTGCATAAGTCAGTGAACTAAATACAGGATTAAATAAAAGTTTTCACTCTGGCATGCCACATTTTGGTAAAGTATGGTCTGCAAGTAAATTTTACAAAATGTCTGGTAGACATAGTATTGGTATTGCCGATCAGTATTTTAGTATTCATTGATAATGGTTTCAGTGTTGATAAAAGTTTCAATTTTGTTATCCTTTCTAATTCCCCATTCAAACTACAGGCACCGGGCGGTATACTGCACTGTTAGAACTTTTACTTGGCGGAGGTACCGCCTCCAATGACACCTCGTATCTTTTGTGAATTGGTGTATCCATAAGGTATGACACACATGGCCACTGATTGGACACACACGGTATGTTACCGTAAATAGCAGTATGACAACAGTAGGAAGACATTAGTACAAATGTTGGTTAATGAGGAGCAACCTTCATTAACCTCAGCTCATCTTCGGTAGCCATCAGAAAAACACGTGATACCAAAACATGACCGAGTCACAGCCTTACATACACCCTGGACCATGCCTTCAGTTATAATATGAAAAAATTCATATGCGCATGCTCACGGTACCAAATTGAGACACGGAAACTTTAAACATTTTAAAACTTCCGTAGCACACGCAAGGAATTGGAAGTTTCGCCACTGTGTCACAAGCTCGTATACGGATGTCAGATGGTAGTTGAATGACTGGGGCTTTTGACCACTGCTTACTAATCCAGGACATACTGCCTGTAATGATGAATGGGGTATAAGGTAGTAGTCAGTAATTTCTCCACATTGTTCTGAAAAGTTTTTTGGCCATGAAACAGAAATGGAAATACATTTTTATGCAAGAGAGATATAGGAGATATAATTTGAAATTTCAGATTAGCTTGAAAATACTCCCTGAGAAGCATGATGATTTTTACACAGAAGTATTAAGTTTAGTATCAATTTAATCCAGATGATACATTTAACAGTGATATATATACTGATAACGTAAGATCCTGGAGGGGGCACTTCGGAAAGCATTGGCGATAAAGAGTGCGGCTTTGGTATGTTGTGCTGTATCAACCCACCAAACAACAAAATGCTACAAATACTTGATTGTGGAATAATCATATGCCTAAAAATGTGCTGATTAATCGACCCTGAGAATAAAGGTCAAGTCTCAACAATGATGTGTTGTGTTTATCTTTTGGAATTCTTGAAAGTTTAAACAATTGTATTCTAAAGTGATTGTGGGCCATGGTGATGATTTTTAAATGAAAAATTTGACAAAACGATGTGACCAAAGAGTTCTGTACCAGGTTGTGTTATTGTAAATTTATAGTGTGTCAGCTGAACAAAAAACTGTTGTTTTACCACCCAACATATCTTAGTAGAATTTACTCTGAGACTCTCATTGTATTTTGACTATCCATTTGAAGCACATGAAAACCAAATTGTTTTGGTAGTACCACAAGTGATAGTAACCTTTATATACTTGACAACATGATTCATGTATTGCACATGTTTTGAATTTGTGTGTGTATCACTGTCATGTGCATGCCATGAACAGATGGATTTACATATTATCAATCTTTATTACAATGAAGTCAAATTTAGAACAAAGTCAAATTTGCAAAAAAAAAAAAAAAAAAAAAAGAAAAATGATTGTGATAGCCATATGTCAAAATTGGTTTTCATTTTCATAAAAACCATTGGAAAGAAAGCAGACTGGTTACATATGGTAAGAAAATAAGCATTGTCGAGTTTATTTATTGGTCTCGGCTGCAAGATATTTGAATATTTGAGGCCCCTTTGTGTCTAAAATGTAAATAGAAGATTAATTCAAGATTACGTGAGGATATATTCTTATATGTTGATGTTCCAGTGATGGTGTTAAAAATTTTTTTCTTTAAACTTTACCATAAACTGTTACTTTTGCACAATTATTATTGGGTGTTTATTATTTCAGGTGGTATTCAGGTGGTATTTCCTTGAAGCATATTAATCATTCAGGAAAATTTTACCCTTTGCCTGTGAATCTTTAAAAAAGCTACAGGGGCCACTTTGGTGCAATGGTAACACACTCACCTTCCACCTCTAAGGTGTGCGGTTCAAACCCCGGACCTGTGTGGGAAAGTTAGTACTTGCTTACTGATGGTCAGCAGTTTATAGTGCAGAACCTTGACCAACTGTATGTATTGCTTTCCTGTGCCCATTATACTACCCATCATGATATGACCCATACAGTGTTGAAAGTGACGTTAAAAGCCAAATAAATAATACAAGCTGCAGATGTTTAGCAGGTCTTTCTCTTACTTTCACTCCCACAAATGGCAGTGCTCTGTACCTGTCCCAATATGACGCTGGCTTTTGCACTTTAACTTTGTCTTTTACTTTCACAATTCTGTTCGTCATTAGTCTACTGTTTAAAGAGAAAGTAAAATGTTTGTAATCATTGCTCAACTATAAAAGTAAACTATTCCAATGTTATGGTGGTTAGTTGCTGCCGGTTATAATGCAAAAGTGGAAGTAGTATGACCCTGAAACAGCAAAAATTAAATTTTTCTGAAATTTCATCAGGTGCGCTAATGCTACCCTAAGGGTTTCCAAAATTCGATCCAAATCACTGTCTTTTACGGTTTCCAAGGTATTGTGATTTTTGGAAAAAATCCAAGATGATTGTTTTTGAAAATGATGCCACATCACATCAGAAGTCCTTTGTGATCAATAATAAAGGAGATATAAGGCCTTTTAGGGTAATGATCCCACTTGACCCTGAAACAGGAATCGCTAAAATTAAACTCGACAATTGCAAAAGATTTGCAGGGAATGACTTCTTTAAGGTCGTTTTGGCATTTTGAAGTTCTAAGACCAATAATAAGGGAGATATGAGCCCTTTTATACCCCACAGCCCTTAATGGCTGTTGGGGTATTGTTTTCACCCATGGTGTCCGGATGGTCGGGCGGGCGGGTGGGCGGGCGGCGGGAAATATTTTGTCCGGGCTGTATCTCAGAAACCGTAAGGTTTAGGAAGTTGATACTTGGTAGGAACATTGGTTAGGGGGTGTAGCTGTGCAACGTCATGGTCTGACCTTGATTTGACCTTTGACTTTGCCGTAGTGACCTTGAGATTGAAAATCTTGTCCAGGCTATATCTCGGAAACTGTAAGGTGTAGGAAGTTGATACTTGGTAGGGACATTGGTTAGAGGTGTAGTTGTGCAACGGCATAGTCTGACCTTGATTTGACCTTTGACCTTGCCGTAGTGACCTTGACCTATAAAATCTTGTCCGGGCTATATCTCGGAAACTGTAAGGTGTAGGAAGTTGGTACTTGGTAGGGATATTGGTTAGGGGGTGTAGGTGTGCAACGTCATGGTCTGACCTTGATTTGACATTTGACCTTGCCGTAGTGACCTTGACCTATAAAATGTTGTCCGGGCTATATCTCGGAAACTGTAAGGCTTGGGAAGTTGATATTTGGTAGGGACATTGGTTAGGGGGTGTAGTTGTGCAACGTCATGGTGTGACCTTGATTTGACCTTTGACCTTGCCGTAGTGACCTTGACCTATAAAATATTGTCCGGGCTATATCTCAGAAACCGTAAGGTGTAGGAAGTTGATACGTGGTACGGATATTGGTTGGGGGGTGTATGTGTGCAACGTCATGGTGTGACCTTGATTTGACCTGTGACCTTGCGGTAGTGGCCTTGACCTATAAAATCTTGTCCAGGCTATATCTCAGAAACCGTAAGGTGTAGGAAGTTGATACTTGGTAGGGACATTGGTTATTGGCTATAGGTGTGTATTATCATGGTGTGACCTTAATTTGACCTTTTACCTTGCCGTAGTGACCTTGACCTTTAAAATCTTGTTGCACCTTTGGGTCTGTCTTTTGTTGCAGATTAAGCAAAAGTCATATTAGAATTTATTAAGAATTTTACTTTCATAACTTCCCATTGTAAGAGATAGAATTTCATCAAGTGAGCCGCAGATTTTACTCCAACACCACACATAAGCATTCATTAAATGTATTACCACTTCTGTATGCATGGTAATATTCAAACCATCTAAACCATAATTCGGAAATGCAGATGTATATAAAGAGTCTTGAATTTTAGTTTAGTGATTAATGCTGTCATCTTGTCATTGAATTATCTTGTTTTAATACTTCATCTTTATACGCTTTATCTTTCTTTTAAACATTATTTCTCCATTTAAACATTGTTTGGACCTTTATATAACTGACAGTGCTCTGAAAGTATCCTGAAGTTTGTACTGGTACAGTACTTCTATATCTCATGGTGTTGAAAATATTTCCCAAGGCTGTGGGGTACGGGTATCTCTGATGCTATTTTTAGTATGATGACCCCACTTGACCCTGAAGCACCAGTCAAATGTCAAATTCAACACTTGCACGAGATTACAGGCCATGATTTCCTTTTAGTAACTTTTACATTTTGTTTACAAAACAAGTCACAAATTTCTCTCAAGCAAGCTGCCTTAGCGTTATACATGTCATGCAAATATGATGAAGCTAGCTGCAATATTTTAAGTTCAAGAGCATCTTTTTGATTTCAAACAATTGGCTATGGCAGCTGTTTTTGTTTTTTTTTCCAAAAGAGGCCACAATTTTTTATAGAAACATTTTCAGTCATAAACATTCTGTGCAAATTTTTTGAAGATATCTACATAAATGCTATATAAATATGACGGATTCGTGCACACAGACAGAAGGCGTATAATTTCCCGACCCCACCATAATCTGAAGTTTTAGGTTTTGCTCACGAGTCTGTAGTTGAGTTCTAGTACTGGACAAAAACATACAGCAGAAGGGCCTGCAATGATCAAATAATTTTTACGATTAATAAATTTGCTTAAGTACTCAAAAAAACTTAGGAGTTTCCTTATATTGGGAAAAGGCTGGTTGATTTGTGATGGCATTTATTTCAAATTTCAAAGAGAACAGAAATGATACTATCATGATTAATTTATCCAAACAGTTTGAATCTAATGAGTAATTTCTGGATGCTGACAATAACCAACAAATGATACGGTTGCACAATACTGGTATTTTACAAACTCACTTTCTTTCCACCCTGGTATTAGTTTGAAAATAAATAAATATTGACAAGTATATACCTTTAAAGAAATATTAATCAAGTTGTATGATAATTTCACTTTCAAGGGTATGACAGTGCGTCTATTTAGTCATTCAATTTTTGTGAACAAGACTTTCTTGTCTTTGGTATGATGATCTAAAACTGTGTCAGTTGGCCTACATAATTTTCTTGGAAATACTTCTTTACTCATGAATGTATTTTATTCACTTTGGCACAGTATAGTAATCTAATACTAGTCTTCTCTTGTCTTGTCAATGTGTGATCAATTAACCTAACAGTGAGGATTATGAATACTGTTCTCCAAAATGTTTTGCCACACTCATTTTGGTAGTGAAAATATTTATGGGATAAGTATACCTGCAAAAGTTTTGCTTTTCACTTATCCTGGAACCATCAGTTACTGTGTGCCTAACAGAAAAATGCAATAGTGAGCAAACAATTGGCCTCACATGCTTCAGTGTACCTAAGTATTATGTCCACCCCCCTGGGGGGTGGATATATTATTTTTGCTTTTTTCGCCGTCCGATGTCCGATGTCCGGCGTCCGGCGTCCGGCGTCCGATGTCCGGCGTCACGCATGGTTTCCGCTCATTTAAAGGAAAAGTATTAGAGCTATTGTCACCAAATTTGGTATGCAGGCTTATTGGGTCAGTAGCTTGCTTGGGATTGCTTTTGGCTGTTGTACCTCTTTTGCTTACTGAGTAATACTTAAGTACAGCTATTTTCAGTACCCATTGGTTTCCGTGCATTTAAGCCAAAATAATTAAAGATATTTTACTACAATTTTGAATACAAGATTGTTATGTCCATAGCTCGCTTGGTATTGCATTTGGGACTGATAGCTTTGTCAGTACATGAGTAATAGCCATTTAGGTACTTCATTGTGTATTTTCAGTACTACTTTTGAGTAATTTGCTAATATCTCAGAAACCGTAAGAGATAGAGCGATTTCGTCGAAATTTTCGACCCACAGGGTATCTAAGGAATGTAATATTTGCAATTTTCAAAAAATTTTCCCCTCCCCAAAAATGGCGGCCATTTTGAATTTTCGAATTTTTGCCAAAAATGGCAAAACACAAATTTGCTTCTATCTCCTTAACCGTGTGAGATAGAGCGATTTCGTCGAAATTTTCGACCCACAGGGTATTTAAGGAATGCAATCTACAATTTTCCAAAAATTTTCCCCTCCCCAAAAATGGCGGCCATTTTGAATTTTCGAATTTTTGCCAAAAATGGCAAAACACTAATTTGCTTCTATCTCCTTAACCGTGCGAGATAGAGTGATTTCGTCGAAATTTTCGACCCACAGGGTATCTAAGGAATGCAATCTTTGCAATTTTCCAAAAATTTTTCCCTCCCCAAAAATGGCGGCCATTTTGAATTTTCGCCAAAAATGGCAAAACACAAATTTGCTTCTATCTCCTTAACCGTGCCAGATAGAGCGATTTCGTCAAAATTTTCGACCCACTGGGTATCTGAGCATTGTACTCTTGGTAATTTTTAAAAAATTTTCCCCTCCCCAAAAATGGCGGCCATTTTGAATTTTCGAATTTTTGCCAAAAATGGCAAAACACTAATTTGCTTCTATCTCCTTAACCGTGCGAGATAGAGCGATTTCGTCGAAATTTTCGACCCACAGGGTATCTAAGGAATGTAAACTTTGCAATTTTCAAAAAATTTTCCCCTCCCCAAAAATGGCGGCCATTTTGAATTTTCGAATTTTTGCCAAAAATGGCAAAACACAAATTTGCTTCTATCTCCTTAACCGTGCGAGATAGAGCGATTTCGTCGAAATTTTCGACCCACAGGGTATCTAAGGAATGCAATCTTTGCAATTTTCAAAAAATTTTCCCCTCCCCAAAAATGGCGGCCATTTTGAATTTTCGAATTTTTGCCAAAAATGGCAAAACACCAATTTGCTTCTATCTCCTTAACCGTGCCAGATAGAGCGATTTCGTCAAAATTTTCGACCCACAGGGTATCTGAGCATTGTGTTCTTGGTAATTTTTCCAAAAATTTTCCCCTCCCCAAAAATGGCGGCCATTTTGAATTTTCGAATTTTTGCCAAAAATGGCAAAACACTAATTTGCTTCTATCTCCTTAACCGTGCGAGATAGAGCGATTTCGTCGAAATTTTCGACCCACAGGGTATCTAAGGAATGTAATCTTTGCAATTTTCAAAAAATTTTCCCCTCCCCAAAAATGGCGGCCATTTTGAATTTTCGAATTTTTGCCAAAAATGGCAAAACACAAATTTCCTTCTATCTCCTTAACCGTGCGAGATAGAGCGATTTCGTCGAAATTTTCGACCCACAGGGTATCTAAGGAATGCAATCTTTGCAATTTTCCAAAAATTTTCCCCTCCCCCAAAATGGCGGCCATTTTGAATTTTCGAATTTTTGCCAAAAATGGCAAAACACAAATTTCCTTCTATCTCCTTAACCGTGCCAGATAGAGTGATTTCGTCAAAATTTTCGACCCACAGGGTATCTGAGCATTGTACTCTTGGTAATTTTTAAAAAATTTTCCCCTCCCCAAAAATGGCGGCCATTTTGAATTTTCGAATTTTTGCCAAAAATGGCAAAACACTAATTTGCTTCTATCTCCGTAACCGTGCGAGATAGAGTGATTTTGTCGAAATTTTCGACCCACAGGGTATCTAAGAAATGCAATCTTTGCAATTTTCAAAAAATTTTCCCCTCCCCAAAAATGGCGGCCATTTTGAATTTTCGAATTTTTGCCAAAAATGGCAAAACACAAATTTGCTTCTATCTCCATAACCGTGCCAGATAGAGCGATTTCGTCAAAATTTTCGACCCACAGGGTATCTGAGCATTGTGCTCTTGGTAATTTTAACAAAATTTTCCCCTCCCCAAAAATGGCGGCCATTTTGAATTTTCGAATTTTTGCCAAAAATGGCAAAACACTAATTTGCTTCTATCTCCTTAACCGTGCGAGATAGAGCGATTTCGTCGAAATTTTCGACCCACAGGGTATCTAAGGAATGTAATATTTGCAATTTTCAAAAAATTTTCCCCTCCCCAAAAATGGCGGCCATTTTGAATTTTCGAATTTTTGCCAAAAATGGCAAAACACAAATTTGCTTCTATCTCCTTAACCGTGCGAGATAGAGCGATTTCGTCGAAATTTTCGACCCACAGGGTATCTAAGGAATGCAATCTTTGCAATTTTCAAAAAATTTTCCCCTCCCCAAAAATGGCGGCCATTTTGAATTTTCGAATTTTTGCCAAAAATGGCAAAACACCAATTTGCTTCTATCTCCTTAACCGTGCCAGATAGAGCGATTTCGTCAAAATTTTCGACCCACTGGGTATCTGAGCATTGTACTCTTGGTAATTTTTAAAAAATTTTCCCCTCCCCAAAAATGGCGGCCATTTTGAATTTTCGAATTTTTGCCAAAAATGGCAAAACACTAATTTGCTTCTATCTCCTTAACCGTGCGAGATAGAGCGATTTCGTCGAAATTTTCGACCCACAGGGTATCTAAGGAATGCAATCTTTGCAATTTTCAAAAAATTTTCCCCTCCCCAAAAATGGCGGCCATTTTGAATTTTCGAATTTTTGCCAAAAATGGCAAAACACCAATTTGCTTCTATCTCCTTAACCGTGCCAGATAGAGCGATTTCGTCAAAATTTTCGACCCACAGGGTATCTGAGCATTGTGTTCTTGGTAATTTTTCCAAAAATTTTCCCCTCCCCAAAAATGGCGGCCATTTTGAATTTTCGAATTTTTGCCAAAAATGGCAAAACACTAATTTGCTTCTATCTCCTTAACCGTGCGAGATAGAGCGATTTCGTCGAAATTTTCGACCCACAGGGTATCTAAGGAATGTAATCTTTGCAATTTTCCAAAAATTTTCCCCTCCCCAAAAATGGCGGCCATTTTGAATTTTCGAATTTTTGCCAAAAATGGCAAAACACAAATTTCCTTCTATCTCCTTAACCGTGCGAGATAGAGCGATTTCGTCGAAATTTTCGACCCACAGGGTATCTAAGGAATGCAATCTTTGCAATTTTCCAAAAATTTTCCCCTCCCCCAAAATGGCGGCCATTTTGAATTTTCGAATTTTTGCCAAAAATGGCAAAACACAAATTTCCTTCTATCTCCTTAACCGTGCCAGATAGAGTGATTTCGTCAAAATTTTCGACCCACAGGGTATCTGAGCATTGTACTCTTGGTAATTTTTAAAAAATTTTCCCCTCCCCAAAAATGGCGGCCATTTTGAATTTTCGAATTTTTGCCAAAAATGGCAAAACACTAATTTGCTTCTATCTCCTTAACCGTGCGAGATAGAGTGATTTCGTCGAAATTTTCGACCCACAGGGTATCTAAGGAATGCAATCTTTGCAATTTTCCAAAAATTTTCCCCTCCCCAAAAATGGCGGCCATTTTGAATTTTCGAATTTTTCCCAAAAATGGCAAAACACAAATTTGCTTCTATCTCCTTAACCGTGCGAGATAGAGCGATTTCGTCGAAATTTTCGACCCACAGGGTATCTAAGGAATGCAATCTTTGCAATTTTCCAAAAAATTTTCCCCTCCCCAAAAATGGCGGCCATTTTGAATTTTCGAATTTTTGCCAAAAATGGCAAAACACAAATTTGCTTCTATCTCCTTAACCGTGCGAGATAGAGCGATTTTGTCAAAATTTTCGACCCACAGGTATTTCAGCATTGTATTCTTGGCAATTTAAAAAAAAATTTCCCGTCCCCTAAAATGGCGGCCATTTTGAATTTTCAAATTTTTGTCAAAAATGGCAAAACACAAATTTGCTTCTATCTCCTTAACCATGCGAGATAGAGCGATTTCGTCGAAATTTTCAACCCATGGGGTATCTAAGGAATGTAATCTTTGCAATTTTCAAAAAATTTTCCCCTCCCCAAAAATGGCAGCCATTTTGAATTTTCGAATTTTTGCCCAAAATGGAAAAACACAAACTGGCCTTAACCGTGCCAAATAGAGTTATTTCGTTGAAATTTTCGACCCATAGGGTATCTAGAAAATGTACTCTTGGCAATTTTCAAAAAAATTTCCTTTTCCCAAAAATGGCGGCCATTTTGAATTTTCAAATTTTTGCCAAAAATAGAAAAACAGGAATTTGCTTCTATCTTCTTAACCATGCCAGATAGAGTGATTTCGTCAAAATTTTCAACCCAACCAATGCAAAAAGGCATGAAGCTGAAATAATTTACATCTACACTAACAAATATTTAAGCATCATTGATATATTTTACAAATGAAACAGGGTCTTGTAAGACTACTGTACAATTTGGGCAAAAGGTTCATGGGTGGACATTACACATGATAATGTGTGTTCTTCTATGCTATCCTGTTTCTATTCGCATCTACTATCAACAGGGCGGCCGATTTCTAGTTACACACTGTCCTTGTAAAGTATGAACACAAAAGAAACTACTGGGTATTTCAGTTATTTTTTTGGCATTTTCAAAATTGGTCCTACCTGGTCGCAATGGAGGGAGGGCAGTTCCTATTACTGTGCACCTGGAAAAGTTTTTCTAAAAGTAATTTAAGATAGCCCTAAAGTCCAACTTTAAAGCAATTATTAAAGGACAGGTATAACTATTTCTGAATGAATTCAAAATATAACAAATCAGTTTTGGAAAACTTTCATGTTGTGGATTGTAAAGTTTACTTGACTTAAAATATCAACATATTATGGTCAGTCTTAATTGAGATACCCCTTTGTACCAGATTTTTGGCACAAACCAGAAAAATATAATAGGATTTATGTTTGATACATCAAGTTCATTGATTTTGACAAAAATTAGTTCATTAACACATCAGAAACAATCTGAGATTATATAATAGACTGGTGCACAATAGTAGGAAGTGCACGATAATAGGAAATGTGATGACATGTCATAACTTCAATATTCTATTCAACTCTGTCCATTAAAAGTTATACTTGTTGTACTCACTCATAATAAGTTTGTTGTGTACTTCTTTGTGCAGGGTAAAAACTGTTTTGCCAATACATGTTGAATTCTGGCTAAATTCAACATTGAACTGACAAACTATATTCTCAAGAGTAAGCTTATAAAAAAGACGTAGGGGTTTTACAAGTAATAAATGCTAGGTTGCAGTTAGAAGAGCTGCAAGTTTTGTCTGTATGTTCAACATTTATGTTACTGTCAAAGAAACTCAACAGTAAATGTACTGCAATGCTGAAATTGTTGGGCAAACTTCTTAGTTCAGATCAAAGGTACAGTGTGTGCATAAGAGCCTGCACAAGGTTCCTCGTTTTTATGAACAATAGTCAAGGCAAGATGCAGTAGAAATAAAAAGTATATGACATTGTATTACCTTCCCATTGTTGAAAAAAGTTTTGTCGACAATAAAAATTATATGACATTGTGTTACCTTCCGATTGTTGAAAAAAGAAGCTATAAACAGAAGCACTGTTAAATGTGTGTTTTGTCAACCTAAATGAGTGGTGGAACAAACCACTGATATCCCAGATTTTACTGGTATGAACAACCAGGTGCCTCTAGGACTTAGCTTAAAGTCTCTAATATTTTTGTTGATGTTAATGAACAGACAGCTAACACAGAAGTTTTTTTTTCCTTTCCATGTTAAACTGGACAGCAATTGTAGAGTGCAGAACTCTGGGGGTGGGGATGGGGGTGCTCCCTAAATATTTGGGATTTCTTTGTATCCACAATACGAGCTTTCCCAATGAAAATTGGACCTGTGAAAAATCTGGATATTTTTTATTTCTAGAATGTAGTCACTTCTTCCTTTGGTCAAGCCGTACCCACACAAAAAATTCAGGAAGATCTGTCCATTACTTTTGTAGCTTTGCAAACACAAACAAATGAACCCCAAAACAAAACCTGCTAGTGCAGGTAAAAATTGGGTATTGTTCATTGGCGTCAGGTACATGGAAAGATTGAAACACTAATTATATATCGAAAAAAAAAGATTGAATCGGTGTTGGTGTTTGCCCTCATGATACCCACCCACATACACACCGCGAGTGTGACTACTACTCCAGAGTCTAACATGGGCTACGTTTAATGCCAATTGGCCTCCCATGTCTGAGAAACAGGTCATAATTAGTCTCTTATCAAATAGGCTCATTCAGGTTTGTGGGAGAGTTGATGAAAGTGGCCTTTTAATGTTACTTTAAACACTAAGGCTATAGAGTAAGAAATCTAAAATTCGCCAGGAATCTAAAATTCGCCACCTCTAAAACCTTAGTTAATTTTATGAAGAAAATGATGTTTTTGTCTAGAAATTGGTATTTTTCAGTTCAAAAAGCCTTAATTTACTCTACAGTCAACAAATCTCACCACAATTCATTTATTTTATTAGTATTTTGACATGTGGCGAATTTCAGATATGTGGCGAATTTTAGATTTCTTACTCTATCAGGATGGGATTTCAGGGTCCAGAGTTTGTCAGAAGCAAGAAGTAATTTGCTTGGCATTTCTAGAAATTGCTTATCATAAGAAAATTTGGCAAAAATTTAATTTTGTCCATTAATTTCTTTTTTCAAGTTAAGACACTCAATTTCACATTACAAGTTAATAATGAAGTAATACATGGCATAAACACTGTTTCCATAGATCCCCTGGCCACATTTTTTGCTTTTTTTCCCCAGAACTTGCTTGTAAAGTTATGCTCACAAACAAAATTTAGCTCATGCCACAAATTTTAAAATTCTCTCCCTGGCCCTTAATGCATCCCACATGTTCTCATGAGCTGGATTTGAAGTCACAACAACATAGAGTGAAAGGCTGAAAGCTAGAGCTGTAATCAACAGTGATTTCTGTAGATCGATGCTCGCTTGTTAGATGCGAGTTGAACTCGAGTTGAACTCGAGTAAATGACACAAATATAAATAAAATAATAATGTCCAAATATTGTCATCAAGGGATCCGCCATTGACGTATTTAGTACCATTTTATTGCAAGGAAATATATTCTGTTGCCGGTTAAATTGTACAGGTATGAGCACATTATGGAACATCCACGTAAATAAGGAAATAAAAAACGGCCATTGCTCAATGATTTTTTTGTCTTTATGGTTAGATAAATTGTAAAAGTACTGGTTTTATAACAAGACTAGTATATCATAATTTATTTCTTAAAAACTCGAGTTTAAATTACGTAAATCGATGTTGTCCCAAATATCGCCCACCGAGTTACGACTCGAGTTTCGGTCAACTCGTTACAGCACTACTGAAAGCCATTAGTTAACTGGCCTATTTTGTGGGAAAGTTACATAAGAGTTAAGGCTTTTAACATCTCTTTCAACAACCTAGGTTACATCAGGGTCCATATTCATAGAATTAGAAGTTTCTTGGAATATTGTCTTTTTTTTTTTAGAAAAAAAATAAGAGTAAGAAATATTTCTAAGAATCAAATTGTATTTGCAAAATGTTTTTTTTTATACCATAATATTATGCATCTAAATGATAACAGCTACAATACTAATGTCTAATGTAACCTGTTGCCTGCACACAGATTGCATTCAATTAGCCATATGATTATTACCTTCATAAGTCTAAAAATTCCCATTGATTTAACAATTGTTATTCTTAGAAATTCTTTGTCTAATTTGGTTGTTTCCTTAGAAAGGTTTAGGAATAAGAATAATTTTGGGAATAAGAAATTGTTAATGAATTATGGATCTAGGACAGATGCATGGTGCATATCCCATCAGCTGGATTCAAACTCCGGACCACAGTGGTGAGAATCATGTGATTAAAAGCCAAACTTATTCACCACTCAGCCACTGATACAATTGGAAAAATCCAGATAAGGAGTCTAAAATTCGCCAGAAATTTAAAATTCGCCACCGTTACAACCTCTATACTTAAGTCGAATAAAACTATGATGTTTTGTCCTAAACTTGGTATTTTTCAGTTCAAAAAGCCTTCATCTTCTATACATTCAACAAAGCTCACCTCAATTCATTTATTTTATTAGTATTTCCACTTGCGGCAAATTTCAGATATGTGGCAAATTTTAGATTTCTTACTCTATCAGGATACTGTACCATAACAAGCTTCACTTAAGTTGTGTAAAAGACACTTTGGCAATCTTTTAAAATTTGTCCATATTACAATCTGTAATATGTATACAGACGCTTGCTTAAATTGAGGTTTCTGAAGAAGTTTTTATAATTGGGTCACTGATATGATGGCGTGTTAGTTTTGCTAAGATGTATAAAACACCTCAATGTGTGCATGACTTGTGTAGAATAGGGCCTGTTGGAAGTGTCCTGTTAACACAAGAATAAACTATCAACTAGTCATTATGCTTATTGATCATGGAGACTTTCTAACTTCTTTGTGCACTAAGTAAAAACTAGTATGAATGGCTCGTAAATATATAGTCCTTAGTGAAAAGCTTTGGGAGCTTTGTTCACAGCTGTTATATAATCACTGTACTATATAGGGCAGTGGAAGTGAATACAGTATTTCCTGTAATATAAACCAACCCCTCTGTGTAATACTTATAGGGGACACTTTTCCTTCTGGAGGATGAAAATCTATTAAATTTCACTTTGATGTATTCAGAGGTGTTGTCCACAAAAATCAATAATCCCCTATATCTGTGTGTTGAGGTATTGACACACTGCACTTTTTGTCTTTTTGACAGTAGAATCATATGTAAATCTTTCTCTTCAGCAGTAAAACTTGTGTCAAGCATTTATGTTTTTGGCCAGTCTACCAAATTGCACATTTCTTGGCTTACCCATTTCATGGAATGGGCAAACTTATGAGTGTATCAATGTAAATATAATTTCTGTACACATTTTGTATTTTTTGTTTAATTTAAATGGACTTTAAATGCTCCACTGTATCTTCATGCTTAGGGGCCAGTTACACATAGCCAGATGCGCGATGGATATAGGCCACAGTTCGATATATGGTAACTGACAGGGATGAGGGTGGGTCATGTAAAAGATTTGCGAATCTACGACGGATCTCCTATGGACCGCCACAATGCCCCAAGGACAGGTTTGCGGATGAAAAGACTGCACTAAGGATTGGTCCTATGACTGTTTTTACCCCACAGCCCTTAAGGGCTGTCGGGGTATTGTTTTCACCCATGGTGTCCGGATGGGCGGGCGGCGGGAAATAGTTTGTCCGGGCTGTATCTCAGAAACCGTAAGGTGTAGGAAGTTCATACTTGGCAGGGACATTGGTTGGGGGGGGTGTAGGTGTGCAACATCATGGTCTGACCTTGATTTGACCTTTGACCTTGCTGTAGTGACCTTGAGTTTGAAAATCTTGTCCGGGCTCTATCTCGGCAACCATAAGGTGTAGGAAGTTGATACTTGGCAGGGACATTAGTTCTGGGTTGTAGGTGTGGAACGTCATGGTCTGACCTTGATTTGACCTTTGACCTTGCCGTAGTGACCTTGACCTATAAAATCTTGTCCGGGCTATATCTCAGAAACCGTGAGGTGTAGGAAGTCGATACGTGGTAGGAACATTGGTTAGGAGTTGTAGGTGTGCAACATCATGGTCTGGCCTTGATTTGACCTTTGACCTTGCCGTAGTGACCTTGACCTATAAAACCTTGTCCGGGCTATATCTCAGCAACTGTAAGGTGTAGGAAGTTGATACTTGGTAGGGACATTGGTTAGGGGGTGTAGATGTGCAACGTCATAGTGTGACCTTGATTTGACCTTTGACCTTTGCCATAGTGACCTTGACCTATAAAATCTTGTCCGGGCTATGTTTCAGAAACTGTAAGGTGTAGGAAGCTGATACTTGGTGAGGACATTGGTTGGGGGTAATAGGTGTGCAACATCATGGTGTGACCTTGATTTGACCTTTGACCTTGCTGTAGTGAACTTGACCTATAAAACCTGGTCTGGGCTATATCTTGGAAACCGTAAGGTGTAGGAAGTTGATACTTCGTAGGGACATTGGTTAGGGGGTGTGATGTGCTATGGCATAGTGTGGCCTTGATTTGACCTTTGACCTTACTGTAGTGATCTTGACCTATAAAATCTTGTCCAGGCTATACCTCTGAGACTGTAAGGTGTAGGAAGTTTATACTTGGTAGGGACATTGGTTGAGGGTTTGAGGTGTGCCACGTCATGGTGCGACACTGATTGACCTTTGACCTTGCTGTATTGACCTTTAAAATCTTGTTGCATCTTTGGGTCTGTCTGTTGATGCAGATTAAGCACTGTTAAAGTCATATTAGAATTCATTAAGAATTTCCTTTTGCAAGTTCCCATTGTAACAGATGGAATTTCATCATGTTGATACTTGTTAGGGACATTGGTTAGGGGGTGTAGGTGTGCTACGTCATGTGATCTTGATTTGACCTTTGACCTTGCTGTAGTGACCTTGACCACGTCATGGTGTAACACTGATTAACCTTTGACCTTGCTGTATTGACCTGTAAAATCTTGTTGCACCTTTGGGTCTGTCTGTTGATGCAGATTAAGCACTGTTAAAGTCATATTAAAATTCATTAAGAATTTCCTTTTGCAAGTTCCAATTGTAACAGATGGAATTTCATCAAGTGAGCCACAGGCTTTTCTCGAACACCACACATAAGCATTCATTAAATGTATTGCCACTTCTGTATGCATGGGTAATATTTAAAACATCCAAACCATAATTCGACCATTTTTGGTTTACTGATAAGTGCTGTCATTTTATTATTGAATTGTTTTGTTTTAATACTTCATCTTTGCATACATTTCTTTTCCTTAGATATTATTTTCTCTACTTAAGCATTATTTGGACCTTAATATAACTGACACTGCTCTGAAAGTATCTTGAACTTTGTACTGTTATACTACTTCTATATCTCATGGTGTTGAAAAATATTTCCCCAGGCTGTGGGGTACGGGCATCTCTGATGCTATTTTTTTTTAATCCACAATCCCTTTCTGTGGCATATCCGGTTAGATCCGGCTATGTTTTGGGATATATTTGTTGGCGCAGAAGTATCAAGGATGAAAGGGATGTCAGGACATCCAGGATGGGTTTACGGACAATAAGGACACTCATGGATGAGCCACGGATGAGATATGGAAGAGCTATGGATACTAAGGTCCGTAAAGACTTTAACAAACATTCAAACAGTTTGATTTTTCTGTAACGGCCTAGAGATCTTATCTGATCCTTGACGTGTCACTACGCTACCGTAGCATGATGCCACTACGGATCTCACACGGATGTTACGGATCTTACAGACGGAAAATATGATCTGTAAATCACTCAACATTTTTCAACATTTTCCAAATTAGGAAGCCTGGCACGATCCGGTCATCCGTGAATGTGTAACTGGGGTCTTAGTCACTCTAGGAAATATGACAAAATCTAAAAATCTCATTGATAAAGATTCAAGTAGTCTTTGCTTAAAAATAGTGCTGGGTAGTTCTCACGTCTCGATTTCTGGTGACATTTTAGTTCTCTTCAAATTCACTACAATCCAAGATTTCTGACCTTTCCATTGATTGGTTGACTGTCTTGATTTAATTGGAACCTCTTTGCATGTTTTGTCTATATTTCTCCAAAATTGAAAAAGGTTTTCAGCTTAAAATTTGCTTTTATCATTGACTTCAGTCTTGAGTGATAACTTTGTAATAAAAATTAAGAGTTGTTTGACAGTGCTGTGAAGTTTCTCAAAAATTCTCCAAATAACGTCTGCTTTACTGATTGCAAAGTATTTATGAAAAAAGTGAAACATTGAAGTCTGTTAACAAGGCAATATTCAGTTACTGCTTGGCTTTGTATCTTGGCACAAGCCTTAACTTGGCACAAAACGGAAGACAGAACATCTATTGTTATTTGATTGCCATCGGTAAAATTCGTGCATTTCCGCCAACTAAATAAGGAAGTTAAAGTGATGACAGAAATAATTAAAATATCTTCGGTAATTCCTGTATCCAAATTGTGCCAAGTTGGGCACCGATTTCTTGTAGAAATTATATTATCATCACTTAAATAGCTCTGTAAAACATTTATTGTGTGGAATTTTATCTTAGTAAAATAATTTAGTAACTGGCGTTTGTATCAGTGCATATTTTATTAGAAAGAAATTCATAAAATTACACTTAAAAGACGCAAAAATAAGGTTTTTGTGTCCAAGTTGTGCCAAGTTACGGCAGGAAGCAGTATGTATAAAAACCCAAGGGAAAACTTCAGGTAGTCTTTTTGATACAGTTAACCTAGCATAGGCATAGGCAAATTGTTTTTAAAATCTAAACAAAATAATTTGTAAATCAGATTTCAATACCATTAATTTGAAAATCAAAGAACCACAAAAGACTTCTACCATAAACAAAGAATTTCAATAACAGTGTAAAACTAAAGTGGATCCACTGTATAAGTAGAAATTTTAGCTGGAGATAAATATAACTTATTCCCAGTTTTGCAGATACTCCTTTGAAATAATTTCCACTTATGGTTAGTACACAGGTGGTCACAATTGTGTCCGGTTCATAAAATTGTCAAATTTTTATTGGAGTTTATTTTTAAAATGTTGCAACCAGAATTTTTGAAATTTTTTTTTCTTCAAATTATTCCCTTTGAGATCGATTTTATTTCATGAAAATTTAAAAAATTGAACTGAACATAATTGTGACCACCCATGTACTTTACACTAATAGTTTTTCATTTGCAGATTAATAGAGAGCAAACAATCATAAACTTTCCCACTTCTGGAGCTCAGTGTTGTCCACTTCACCAGTGTGCCCCTGATACTTGTTACTGAAACCAGGAAATATTCCAACTATTCCAGTCCTTTGAATTAACACAGAAATGTAACATCATTCAAAAAAAATCTTTCCAGTTGCTGAATGACAAAGTGTTTATAGGACCTCCCAGGAAATATTTCTTTGGTAAAAATTATTTGTAGATGAGCACGCCAGGATGAAGATAACACATACTCTGTGCGGCTCCTGCAATTTAACTACATATTTTTTACAGTCAATATTTACTAAGTAGGTCATGTCATAAGAGTTCTAGTCTATTTACATGGTGTCAGATCACTTAGATGTTTAAGTGAGCCAGTGAGCCTATTTTACATGGCATCAGATATAAAAAGGGGAAAGGCTTTTTGTTCTGGGATAAAAATTCTATTCAGTTTCACTTTTGTTATCTACAAGAATAAACAAAGCTAACTGAATACTGAGATGTTTCATACCATTTTGACAGTGAAATCCTCCAGTGACCCTTTATGCACAGCAGGGTTATTGCTTTGATTGGGCACTTAATATGTTCATGTTATAATGTGTGCTCTAACATTATATTCCACAGGTGGATGGGTATATTAAAATACAGTTTGACCTCTAGACTTATAACTTCAAGTAGGTGTATTTTGAGGGGTGCAGATACTTTAAAGGATTTAATGCCATTTCTGGGCTTAAATCTGAGACTTTTGTCTCCACATATTAAATTTTGACTTAACTGTAAGCCCAGAGAAAAAGCGGACTTATGTTTTGGAAGGAATTCAAGTGTTTATAGTTATACTGAAAGTCTCTGAATGGTGTTCTTGAACAACTTAATGAATTTTTAAATATCAGGGTTAAAAATTGTTTTTCTTTGGGGTATCTGAGAAGGTATTCAGTTGTCTCAACAATTTCTCCCTCAAAAGTTGTTGTGAACCCATCATTTTCAAGACTTGGGAAGAGTTCACCAGTCTAGTCATATTCCTCTTGGCCCAAGAGTATTGGGTTCATGTATCATTTGGGAAGGTTCATAGGACATTCTTAAGCCAATGTTACTTGATCTATAGACTTAGTAAACAGAATTGTCAGTACTTTATTAAATATATTGGTGAATCCCATCTGTAACAATGGTCTATTTCAAAATTGAACATCATTGCTTGATAATGTATAAACCCCTGCCCACACGTAGTGCAGAAAAATACTAGAAAAATTCTGAATTTTCAATTCAGATTCAGGATCATGATCATTGATGTGGATCAACTTTCAGGAGGACCAAACCATGGGAAGACTCTATCAGTCTATATTGTATTAAAATATAACCTCAATCTGATGTGTAGCTTTTGCATTATTGGTACAGATATTGCCAAAAAAATCACAAACAGTTCAGAATTCCTCATCTGTGTTTAGGGGCCGTATTCTTCAGTAGTACTTTGCTAAGCTCACCTTAGATCTAACTTGGGAATGGCTTTCTACTTACCAAGGTATTACTTAAATTTCATATTCATCAACCTTAACTTTGTTAAATATTACTAAGATTCTAAGTTAGGAGAACTGCCTATACTTTGTACTGTAACTGTAAACTTGGAAAGGAGTACATCTTAAAAAGCTTAAGGAAAACTGATAATCCAAGTTAGGAACAGCCTAAGTATTGTGGAAGAATACGGCCACAGATCAGACCATTTTTGAGGAGGACTGAGTCAGGGTTGGACCCCCTTTTGCATAAAAATATATAATACAGATCTAGTGTAAAGTTTTCAAGTTATTAACACAGACAGATAGACAAACATAACAGACCCAATTACTCTTGAAG
This sequence comes from Sabellastarte sp. h YS-2021, assembly GCA_964017235.1. Taxonomy (NCBI): domain Eukaryota; kingdom Metazoa; phylum Annelida; class Polychaeta; order Sabellida; family Sabellidae; genus Sabellastarte; species Sabellastarte sp. h YS-2021. Next base: position 18,442,317 of record OZ024939.1, on the reverse strand, counting down.
GGGGCAAGGATAGCAACGGGACACAGTCTAACTTTGGGTTTTGCTGTTCTTCTGCATGTTATAAATATTTTTACCTATGCAAAAAAGGGTTAGTTGTTTTAAGGCTATTTAAATATGAATTGAATCTGTTTAACTCACAGCTAAGGTTGGACTTAAATTCTTTCATGGATTCCAAATAAAACCAAACCCTGAGCTGAGGCCAGAGCCTTGTAGTTAAGTCAGGGCTAAGATAAAACAACTGTTCTTTAGTTCAAGACTTTATTTCTTTAGTGACTCCAGTAAGCAGTATTTTATAGTGATGTATCATTTATCCCTAATAAATAATTGTTCCAGGAAATCTAGTTCCCCCCACCCTCTTATGAGTTCTCCAGTTTATTTACAACAGTCCATGCTGTGTCTCCCTGGAGACAACACCACCTGCAACACAGCTGGGAAATGGTGATGGATTGTCATTTAAAACAACCCATTGTTTGACAGTCTAAACTGACACTAGTTCTCTTCATTTTAAAACTCCAATGAATGTTTCTATTTTTGCTCTGTCTTTCCAGACAGTGGCACCTGGACACAGCTGTGGCTGGTGACGGATTTCCATGAGAATGGCTCGCTCTTTGACTACTTGAACCGCACTGCTATTGAGGTGTCTCAGCTTGTTAAGATGGCGCTGTCCATAGCCAACGGGCTGGCACATATGCATATGGAGATAGTGGGCACACAGGGAGGGCTACTAAGTAAGTCAGGACAGCTCATTTTCTGCATTAAATTTATTGTATCCACCGGATGCCTCCTATTAGGTTTGGGATGGTAAACCAACCTATAGAAAATCATGGGCTGGGAATCTTGTGGTGTGGTCGGATTTGACCTTGGGCCCCTTCTTCAAGGTCAAACGAGGATAGCCAAAGTTAAAAGTGCTTATAACTCGCTTATTATTATTGATCCTAGAGGTTTGGGATGGTAAAGCAACCTATATGAAATAATGGACTGGGAATCTTGTGGTGTTGTCGGATTTGACCTTGGGCCCCTCCTTCAAGGTCAAACCAGGATAGCCAAACTTAAAAGTGCTTATAACTCGCTTATTATTGGTCCAAGAGATTTGGTATGGTAAACCAACCTATAGGAAATCATGGGCTGGGAATCTTGTGGTGTGGTCAGATTTGACCTTGGGCCCCTCCTTCAAGGTCATACGAGGATAGCAAAAGTTAAAAGTGCTTATAACTTGCTTATTATTGGTCCTAGAGGTTTGGGATGGTAAAGCAACTTATAGGAAATCATGGGCTGGGAATCTTGTGATGTGGTCAGATTTGACCTTGGACCCCTCCTTCAAGGTCATACGAGGATAGCCAAACTTAAAAGTGCTTATAACTTGTGTATTATTGGTCCTAGAGGTTTGCAATGTGAAACCACCTTGCAGGATATTGTGGGCTGGGAATCTTCTGATGTCAGATTTGACCTTTGGCCCCTCCTTCAAGGTCAAACGATGGTTCACTGGCTTAGGTGAGTTGTCTTTCCGGTGGATTCAGATTTGCATCAGTTCTCCGATGCGTAGGTCTAGTTTATCCTTTATTTAGTGCAAACTCGTGTCAAAGAGAACTTAGTGGCCAATGTTTTGTTTGTATCAAGATTCTGTGAAGAGTGTTGCTCATGGTTATGTAAGTGTATGACAATTTGCATTAAATCTAAAGCTTCTATCACAAGCCCAGAATTAGTATGTAAATAGTGACATAGATTGAACTGATCTGTCTCCCCTTCTGTGAAGAGTGTTGCTCATGGTTATGTAAGTGTATGACAATTTACATTAAATGTTAAGTTTTTGTCACAAGCCCAGAATTAGTATTTAAATAGTGACATAGCTTGAACTGATCTGTCTCCCCTTTCTAACTTCTTCCTATCCTATTAGCAAATTGAATGTGATTGCACTGAAAATAATTATCAAAAGGAAAGGTTATTATAAAATATACACTTTAAAGTAATAATGTAAATACTAGTGGTCGGACCGGTTCTGAAAATGAAAACCGGTCTCCGGGACTTTGAAACCGAACGAAATCCGGTATTTCGAAAGTGTGCAGAGATATGGTAAAAAATTTTACGCGAGCGTACATGAGCAATATTTCTCATGAGGAAATATGGATTCACGAGATATTTTGAAGTTTGTAAACTTCATTTACCATGAATATAAAGTAAAAATGTAAGCTGTTTCCTCAAATATAAACGTTCTTTATTGTTTTGACAAAGTATTAACCAGTAGAAAGCCTAATATAATGACGTTTTCAATAACTGGTTCTTAAATATTCTTTGCGGATTTCGTCATTTCTACCTAAACGGAATGAAATGCGGTATACCGGTTTACCGTTCACACCACTAGTAAATACAGTTGAACATTGTTAACCCAGACCCTAAGAGGCAAATAAATCTAAACCAGACATTTCAGGTAACAGTAAATTTCAGTGGAAAATGTCTTAAGGACATATTAACTTTTACATAAACAGAAGTTCTTCTAATGAGAGTTCCATTAAAGGTGGTTAAACTGTTTATCTTGAATGGACAACTTAATCCATATGTTCTTTTTATATAGGAAAGCCTGCAATTGCCCATCGAGACCTCAAATCCAAGAATATCCTGGTGAAGAGCAATCGCACCTGTTGTATTGCAGACCTGGGACTGTCTGTAAAACTTGACTCAGAGTCAGAATCAGTGGATATACCTCAAAACCCAAACAGGTAATGCCTTCCTCTTCAACCCAAACATGTAGTGTATTTGTTTCAACTCAAGGAAGTAATGTATAACTTGCAGCCCAAACAGGTGATGTATTCCTCTCAATTCAAGCTGGTAATGTACAGCTCACATCCAAAAAGGAGATATATACGTCTCGACCTAAACAGGTAGTGTGTACCTCTCAACCCAAACCAGTAATATATACCTTCCAATCCCCCCAAAAAAAAACAGGTAGGCTTGAGAATGTTCTTGTTCACTATGTTAACATACCAGTCATACAAATCAATGTAACTTTCAAATTCAGCCTAGCCATCATGCATTATTTGGCGGGGTGGGTGCCAAAACCCGACACATTGTGTTACCTGATGAATCTGTTGTTTTCTACTGCAATTGCTGATACCAGAAACTCTGGGACATTGATAAAAGGTCCTCACTGAGACTCTATTTATTGAGTTAGATGAATGTCTCTCACTATAGTTTGTCCTGTACTATTTGAGATGGGTCAGATGATACTTTGAGTCCTGTAGCAGAGGAGTTTCCATGCTGAATTGCCAGAATGTAAACAACAACAACATTTCAAATATTCATCTTTGTTTCTAGAGTAGGTAGTAAGTGATAAATGTCATCATAGTCACAAAGTTGTACTGCTCATTTTAGATTGTATAGATTGTATTAAATTTGATTCTTCATTTCAACGCTATTAGAATGGGTACTAAGGAATACATATCATCACAGCAACTATTGCTCTTTTTAGATTGTATGGATTTTATTTAAATCAGGTTCTTTAATTTAATACTATTGGAGTTTGTACCGAGTGGTACATGTCATCATTGTCACTAACTTGTACTGCTCGTTTTAGATTGTGTAGATTGTATTTAAATCTGATTCTTTGTTTTAATGCTATTAGAGTGGGCACCAAGCGGTACATGCCGCCTGAAGTGCTGGATAACAGTATCAACATGCACCACTTTGAGTCCTTCAAGCGGGCCGACGTCTACTCACTTGGACTTATCTTCTGGGAAATGGCACGCAGAACCTCTGTCGCAGGTGAGTGATATGGACAAACAGATTGGAAAATATTCAGTTCCACAGTAAAGGGAATTCATCGCTGAGGGAAACACCCCCCCCCCCCCATTATCTACTGTCATCCGGGCAGGAATTGGTAAAATGTAGCTGATGCACGTTTGTCACATCTTTGTTTACAGACAATTATTCCAAACTGTTGGATGGATTTTATTCATATTCAGTAGGTGGGTGTGTACTTGTAGCCTCAAGAACACACCAACAGTGTGTTTTCTTTTCAATTGTGTTGAGATGATATCAAAGTTGCAACTTTTATTATGATGACTATTTTATGCCACTTACTTTGTCAGATTGGAAACTGTTTAAAGGTTGCAAGTGAATATCACTTTTTCACTCTAAAAGCATAAACTTGACAAACCTTGACAAATAATTTAATTACTGCCTTGGGTATTTGAAAAAAAACTTATTTTTTTTTATTTAGTCTTGAGTGTAATTTGCTAAGTCATATCTAAATCAGTGGAACAATAATTGTATGTAACCAATAATAATAATTACAGATCAGAAAAACCCAAAAAAACTACAAGGTAAACTAGAAAAGGCTTTCTGAGGGCATAAAACATTTTTCTACTTAAAAATCAATCGAATGAAATGGAATTGTATTTTTATGCAGTACAATAGTCAACACTATCCAGACATCACACAGTGTCAATGAGTTTAATTGTCAGGTTTATTGAAGATAATGTTGGTTTTAGTTTAACATTTCAAACTATAAACTTACACAGCAAAATTACCTTTTCAGTAAAGAGTGTAATAATGACATGGTTTTTCTAATTTAATAACAAAACATCACTCAGTGGAGCAAATTACACCAACAAGTGTTAGTTTAGTTTTTCTTGTTGAGGTTATCACTTCCTGGCAAATACAATTTCAAAACAAACGATCTCGCTTGAAATAGCAGTGTCTGTGTTTGTTGCCTGGTTATACACCTACGCATCTCTTTACTTAAGTATTCTTTCTGAATAAATATGACAGTAAATCTTTTAAATAATATACAGCATATAGTGTCACATATAAATCACATTAAATGTTTGATTTTATTGTGTTAATATATCTTACCTAGTGGACAGATGCATTTGTCCGGCGCACAGCCGGTCCCGCCAAACGTTAGAGAAAAACGCCTCGAGCTGGGCTCTGGCCCGGACCGGTAGTGTCCTGTTTACTCGCCAGGTGGCTGTATAGCCTCCCTGCCGGTGCACTGCGCGTGCGCGCGCATGCGTACTTCCTCCTTTTGTTTGGCGCGAAGACGAGAGGTCGTCTGTTTTTTGGAGAAACTTTTATTTTGATTTATATCTGTTACAGGATATATTTTGATAAATTCTTTGTGTAGAAGTGTTGTTTAATAACTATGGATTCACCAGGACAAAGGCGGGGATCGTGCGGCCATAAGATGGCTGGCTTTGATATGCATGAGAAGTGTGCCCGTTGTCGAGACAAAGGTCTGGGTAAAGATCCCTGCATTGTGGGAGGTGCGATATGCAAGATTTGTGACAATTTTACAGCAATTCAACGTGATATGCTGGCCACTCCACAGTATCAAATTCGCAAGGACAAGAAAGCGGGTTTGCTAGTGTCACCACGAGATGTAACTGTGCTGTCTCCAGTTAATTCTTCTCAACAGCCAGCTAGTACTGCGCATGCTCAGCAGACGATTTCTGAAGATGACAGTGCGCATGCGCAGAACCTCCCTGGGGGTAGCGATAATGTAAGTTCTTCAGATTTTGTTTCCAAACAAGATTTTGACAAATTAAGTGACCAGTTAGATGAGAAATTCTCTCGTTTTGAAGCACTCTTATCAAGAGGCAATATATTTGCTACCCCCAAAGTACCGGTTCAGGTTTCAAACCCACCGGTTTCTGATCAGCCATTCATAGATCCTGCCTCTGCCCGAACCACCGGTCCGGTGCGGTTTCCGGCAGTACAGGCTAGTACAGGATCAGATGGCAAGAAAGATTCAAAGAAGAAGCACAAGTCTTCTCATCATAAAGCTTCCAAAGCAAAACCGGTTCCGGTTGAAAATACCGGTCCGGTACAGAAAAAGCCCTCTGACACTGCACTTCAACAATCTAAACCGGTACCGGTCGGGGAGATGACCGGTCCGGTCAGGGCATACCAAACTGGCACCTTTGTACCCAAGGAACCGGTTCCGGTTGTGGATGGATCTTTTACCGGTCCGGAACCGGCTGCACCGGCTGGGGAGCCGTTTATTAGAAATCTTGCTTCTGCTGGTGGCTCAGATAATATGTCCAATGTTGAACACCCCTTAACAGATGTCTTGCCTGTGGCTTCAGACGAACCACTCTTTGGGGATCATACATCAACAGATGTTGTGGATAGGGATCATACATCACCAGATGTTTTGGATAGCGAGGATGGTGAGCTTTCTGAATCAGACACTGATAAACCAGAAAAGAATGAAGAAATGAGTTACAGGGAAACAGTTCGTTCCATCAGGGCCTTTATGGGCTGGAACTTTATCCCAGACTTTGATTTTGAGTACAGTGACCCGGATAAGTCCAACAATCCGTGGCGTGGAAAAAATCCGAAGACAAGTTCAAAGGTGTCAGTAGCCATGCCAGCAGACGATTGGCTCTGTCAGAAGCTGGAGAGGATTAATCTGACTGTAGCTGAGGGTTACCCTTCCCGAAGTCAAGAAGCTGGTGGTTTGCGTACTGACCAATTCATACGCACCCCTAAACCACAGGATAAATGGTATCCCATGCATAAGTTAAAGACAGATGGTCCCCAGCGACCAGGTAGAAAGCTGTTCAACTGGCATGGTTCTGAGGCGAAACTAAATGCTCAATTCTCAAGAATTGTCAAACCAACTGCATATCTCGCAACAGGTCCCGTGTCTCGTCCCATATCGCAAGAAGTACTACGCAGATGGGAAAGGTGCGCCCGAGAGGGTACTTACACAGTGAACCATGCAGCTGGTTTCAGCAGATGCACTAGCGAGATTCAAGATCAGATGGCACATCACATAACTTTCCTACAGACTCATCTCAGTAAGGGCAAGTCAGCCAAGGAGGTGTCTGAAGCACTTAAGGAGTTAAGGGATTTATGTGCTTTCCACCAGAATGTATCTGTCTCTCTTGGGACAGCTCTACAGCACCTGGCTGATAGCCTTTTTGTGCAGCTGGGGAACTTCATTCTGATGCGTCGGGACTCCTATTTAGATCATGTTCGTCCCGGTATGAAGATGGACACTTGGAATGAACTGAGGAATGCTGCTCTTTTTGGATATGGGTTATTTCCCGACGCGGCCTTGAATGTCGCGGAACAAGATATCAACAAGTTTGAGACACAACATGTGTCGGTCCAGTCTCGAGTTGGTCCCCAGCACCAACAGAAGACCAAGTATCGCTATAAACCGTATGAGAAGAAGGAGGCTAAGACCATGGTTCAGCCGTCATCTGCTCCTCAACAACCTTGGCGACAGTTTGGGTCACGAGGTCGTGGCCGTGGGCGTGGTTCTACTAACCACCGTTTTTCCAAGTATGCCCGGGGTGGCAAAAATTATAAATGACAATCATTGTACAAACCCACACAACCAAATAATTCCAAAGATAGTGGGTCAAAACATCAGCCCTCAAAACTTTTCAAAGACTGTATACTCAAGAACTGCTGTAATTCCTGTTCCTATTGTTGTCGGTCCCGGGCAGCCGCAAAAGAAAGGCCTAAGTCCCGATCTTTGTCAGACAGAAATAAAACATGTCAAAAGTGCTTCTTTTGTCTCTCCTTGTCGTTCTGTCCCTCATGTACCAAATGTCCACAGTGTTGCAGAAAATCCTCCTGTAGGATGCAGGTTGCACAGGTTCTGGGAAACGTGGCTCAGCCTGGGTTCAAATCCTCGGGTAGTCTCCATCTTGAAGGACGGTTACAACCTCCCGTTCAAGATGAGGCCCCCATTGACCAGGTGTCCTCTGATAATCAGCGGATACGCCAACCCTCGCAGAAACAAGTTTTTGAAGGAGGCGTTGCAGTCCCTGATTACAAAACAGGCCGTAGAAAAAGTAGTGGTTCGGGCTTCTCTGGCCTTTTACAACCGGCTGTTCATAGTTCCCAAACCAAACAACAAATGGCGTCCAATCTTGGATTTGAGCAAACTCAATCTTTTCCTCCACTCGGAAACCTTCAAAATGGAAACTCCGGAGACCATCCGGCTATCCCTTCAAAAAGGCGAATGGGTCACATCGCTGGATTTCAGCGATGCCTATTTCCACATTCCCATCAACCCAAGGTCGAGGAAGTATCTCCGTTTTCACCTGCACGGTCAAACCTTCCAGTTCAGGGCTCTGCCGTTCGGCCTAGCGACGGCTCCTTTGGAATTCACAAAGGTGGTGAAGGAGGTGAAATTGATGGCCCAGTCCAGGGGTATAAGGATCCACCAGTACCTAGACGACTGGTTGCTTCGAGCGCCCTTTCGGGAGGCTTGTGTGAACCAAACGCGGACCCTGATGGCTCTGTGTCAGCAGTTGGGATGGTTAGTCAATTTGCAAAAGTCGGAACTTGTTCCCCAACAGGAGTTCAACTTTGTCGGTTATCATTTCGACCTCTCCAAGGGTCTAGTGAAGCCGACTCAGGAGAGGTGGCAAACCCTAACTCAAAAAATAAAGATGCTAATGAACAGAGACCATTGTTCGGTCCGAGAGTTCATGTCTCTCATAGGTTTGTTGACAGCCACAGAGAAACAGGTGGTTTCGGGGCGCCTTCACATGAGACCGATTCAGTGGCACTTGAAGAATCACTGGCACGTGCCAGAGGTACTAGAGAAGGAGATTCCTCTTCCCAGATCTCTGTACCCTCATCTGCAGTGGTGGCTGGACGAAGACAATGTGCTCAGCGGCCAACCTCTTCATCCTCTACAACATGCTCTGCAGTTATTTACCGACGCCTCAAACGAAGGTTGGGGCGCGCACTTAGGAGACCACACGGCAAAAGGAGTTTGGTCGGACTCAGAAAGCCAGTTGCACATAAACTTTCTCGAGCTAAAGGCGGTCCTTCTGGCCCTCAAGAAGTTCGAGCAACAGTGTTGGGGCCAGATCATTTTGATAGCCACGGACAACACAACGGTTGTCTCATACATCAACAAGGAGGGGGGTATGAGATCAGGCTCACTTTGTGCCCTCCTCTGGAGACTGCTTTCCTGGTGCAATCGCAGACAGATAGTTCTAAGGGCCAGGCACATTCCGGGAAGGCTGAATGTGATAGCAGACAAATTGTCCAGGAGCACTCAGGTTATTCAGACAGAATGGTCCCTCCTGCAGGAAGTCTTCGACCACTTATGTGCCAGGTGGCACACTCCCCGAGTGGATCTCTTTGCAACAAGGTACAATCACAAACTACCCAAGTTTGTGTCCCCAGTACCCGATCCACAGGCATGGAGAGTAGATGCTCTCAACCTGAATTGGGAGAATATGGATGCCTACGCGTTCCCTCCTGTGTCTCTTTTGGGCAAGGTGGTGTCCAAGATCCTAGATCAGGGAGTTCACAGGTTGGTTCTGATTGCTCCAGGGTGGCCCAACATGCCTTGGTTCTGGGATCTAGTCAGCATGTCTGTTCAGATTCCTCTCTCCCTTCCAAACGTGGAGAACCTGCTGACCCAACCGTTCAATCAGTGTCCCCACAGAGATCTCCTAGGGCTCAACCTCCACGCCTGGCTCCTAGAGCCTCTAGCATACAGGCACAAGGATTCTCTAATGAAGTGGCAACGCGAATTGAGGCTCCTCAAAGACAATCAACCAGAGCCATCTATGAATCGAAGTGGTCCATATTTGTCAAATGGTGCGAGTCACACAAGGTGGACTTCGGGTCACCTTCTTTAACTCAGGTAGCGGAATTTCTCCTATTCCTTTTCAAGGAGAAAAATCTTCAACCTAGCACCATAGATGGCTATAGAACTGCTATAGCCGACAAAATTGGTTGTGACAAGGTTAATTTTGGTAAAGACGAAAACCTTACCCGTTTGCTAGACAGTTTCCATAGAGATAAACCCAAGGGTCTTCGAGGAGTCCCTAGCTGGAATCTGTCTCTGGTCTTGCATCAATTAACCCAGTCCCCCTTTGAACCCCTTCGAAAGGCGTCTCTGAAACATCTTACCTTCAAAACGGTGTTTCTCCTGGCTTTGGGCTCGGGCAAAAGAAGGAGTGAGATTCATGCCTGGGTACACAGGAACATTAGACATCAGGAAGATTGGGCTAATGTTTCTTTATTCCCTTCTCCTTGTTTCTTGTCCAAAAATCAGTTGGCTAAAGAAGGGCCTTCTTCAGTAGCTCCGGTAATTATTCCGGCCTTGGCCCCTACGTTGGATAATTCTCTCAAGGAGGATAGAACTTTATGTCCAGTTCGGGCTTTGCGTTATTACCTGGACAAGACCAAAGACCTCCGTTCCGGCAAACAGTTGGTCTTTGTGTCTTTCAAGAAGAACTTCAATAAGGACATCGCTCCTGCTACGATTTCTTCTTGGATTAAACAAACCATCTTGTTGTGCTATCAATTGTCCAATGAGGATGCACAACAATTACATCAGGTCAGAGCCCATGATGTGCGGGCCTTTGCAGCTTCTAAGGCTTTTCAAGGAGGTGTGTCCTTGGACCAGATCCTCTCAGCCTGCCACTGGAAGTCGCACAATACCTTCACCCAATTTTATTTGAAGGATGTAGCATGGGCTGATGCTGACCTGTACCATTTAGGACCAGTGGTCGCAGCCCAGCACATACGCGAGTAACTGGTATCCTTGAAAGGATAACTTGTATATAGTGTAAAGCGTTTAGAAGGAGTAGTGGGTTGTTTTTAGTTGGCTCCTTCTTTTTTAGTTATCTTGTTTTGTAACCCCAGCGCGCAGTTCTCAACCGGAAGGGCTGGTGTGGGGTATGAGTTATTTCTATTTTATCCTGTTCTGCTTCCTTCGGAATCCTTGGGACTGAACTCTTACCTCCTCTCTCCTATAGTCCTAGCCCAGGTGGCTCGGTAGACGGCAAAAAAGAGGGGGGGGAACCAACTATGGTGTAGGGTATGGGAAGGATCCCTAACCCTTGGGCCGGAGGCCCAGAGTTCTGACAAGAGTCCCTGTTGAGTTTAGCTGCCCTCCATCCAATGGGTAGTTATTCTGCATCTGTCCACTAGGTAAGATATATTAACACAATAAAATGGAAAATTTAATAAGTAAATTAAATTTTTATAAGTTAATATCTTACCTAGTGGACAGAGGGATTCCCACCCTGCCTTCCCCGCAACAAACATTCCCAGGGGACTCAAACAGGGTGCAAACAAAAGGAGGAAGTACGCATGCGCGCGCACGCGCAGTGCACCGGCAGGGAGGCTATACAGCCACCTGGCGAGTAAACAGGACACTACCGGTCCGGGCCAGAGCCCAGCTCGAGGCGTTTTTCTCTAACGTTTGGCGGGACCGGCTGTGCGCCGGACAAATGCATCTGTCCACTAGGTAAGATATTAACTTATAAAAATTTAATTTACTTATTAAATTTTCCAAATCATTAAATACTCGTAATCACTGAAATGATTAGGAAATACTTAAAAAATGTAACTTATTACATATTTTCTGATTTTTATCTCGAGCGAATTTATGAAACTAACTGCAATTGATTAATCAATCATAAATCTTATTGGAAAAGTAGGCTAATAATTTTCTACCCTAGATTTTACAATTACAAATGATGTTTCATTTTAAAACATCGCTTTAGTTAGACTGTAGATAAAATATTGATATTTACAATTTTGTCGGAGTGAATAAATGAAAATATTTATATTTGAAGTATTAAAGTACTTGTATCAGTTTTATAGTTAAGATATTACTATCTGCTGAGAGGTGTTGCACAGTAAAGTATCAATACTTACACTGTTTAATACTAGTGGGGGAATCATTTGGCTGTGTGGATATTAATATTGAATGTAAAATATTGCAATATTGGGCGATATCGGGGGGTTGTATTGTCTACCAAATAGTGCGAATTCGGGAAACCCTAACTGCTAACAGGAAGCGAAATTTATCAAACCAAAACATTGCAGTTTTCATAAAAAACACATTGAAAACTTCAAAAATGTGAGATAAAAGTGTAGAATTTCTTCAGATTTAGGCTTTATTTCAAATATATACAGGGGAAGTGTGCTTTACAGTTTTACTTAAAATGGCCATATGTGTTTAGATATCGATATCGGGAGTCCAGTCCCAAAGCAATAACTACAGTATCGGCAGTATCGATAAACGATTTACCCGCTACTTAATACTAGTGCCCAGGTCAGACCGTGGCAATTTTTGAAGGCTAATATTTGCAAATGGAAAGTGGTCACCGCTTGTCTAACTTAAGAAGCCAGAGTTATTTGGGCTTTTTGTTCATTTATCCCTTTTCTGACATCAATGTACTAAACAGGAAGTGTTATAGATTGTTAAACATTGGAAATATACAGAAGTTCATAGTGTATTATTTATGTAACATAACATTGACACATATATCCAATTTAAATAACATTTCTTGATATTAAATAGATTGCTCAAATTGTAAAATTCTTGTGTCGACCTCTCCACATGCCATATCGTGTAGAACCTTGAAATTCATATTATTGCTGTGGCCTTTTCTTTGCAACCAGAGTTATTTTACATAACTTGGGATTGCTATAAAGTTTTGCACTAAGTTTGCATAATTGTGATTCTTTGTTTGCTGTTACATGTATGTAAGCAGACACATCATTTAGCATTTCCATTTAGTTAAAATGAAGGCTTATAAGAGGCAACTTTAATCAGTGTAGTGTAGTCTTTCAAAGGTTTTTGCCAATTCAGACTGTGAGGTTTTGATGAGATTTAAATTCTATAGAATTCATTTTTAACAAGATTTTATTAAAGGGTACCTTTCGTTCAATTGACAGTATACTGAATAATTTATTGAACTTCCTTATTGAGCTAAAAAGTCAAAATGTAAACTAGAATTGTGCCATTTCGATGCAGAACATGCCCGGACTGGACAGGGTATAATGTAATATATAAAGAATTCAGCCATACTGAAATATGACATTTTCTATCTTGTCCAAAATTCAAAAATACAGCATAACTTCAAGATGGTGGGTTGAAGTGGGAAACTTCAAATATTTTTAGAAACATTGAAATGAAGGTCTGTACTATCAGAAGGGTTCAAAATTTGCTTGAAATTGCTCTTATACTATCACTAATGGTTTTCAAGATACTTAACATTTTTGATTTCTGCCAAAATTCAAGAAGGCAGTAATTTTTCTTCTGGTGGAAGGCTGCATCCTCAAAACAAGTGCCTGCTTATGGGGGACATATATACAGTAGAACTTCAATTATCCGGCCCTCTTTTATCTGAATCTCCAGATTAACTGAACTGAAATCTTGTCTCTCTACTCTCTACATAATGCATAGTCTAGCGTGAGCGATAATACAGGAATTTACACAATCTCGGAAACCGTTAATTCTAAGTGGTTTATAAAACATACCGTCCACAGAAAACCCTTAACTTCTTTGATCGTTAACGTCATTGTTTCAATTGGGGAGGGATTAATTCATTTACACGACCCCAAGTACACAAAGTCTTTGATAATGCATCAATTACTGAAAGCGTCTTCGATTGGGTTTGCAATTTATAATCTCCCGGAGTAGATCAGTTCACAGGCTGACAATGTGCACTGATAGAATAACGTCAACAATATATTACCAGCCAAACATACTATCACTGAAGGTGTGTTTCCTTGGGGTTTGACAATAAATAATCTCCCGGAGTTTTTCAATTGATAAAATGCATGATCACGTTTATCCACAATAAAATGTCAATAATGTGTGTACCAACCGAACAAACCCAGCACAAGTCCGCATAATATTTTGAAAATATTTTAAATAAAATTGATAATATCCACTGAAATGAAGCAAATAAGTGACAATTAGAGGGTCAGTTATATTACATAAATATATTAAACTATATGATCAGTGACAACCGATGTCTATAATTATTTAGTGTATAATTAAGCGTCCCGCAAGGGACGCTTGTTTGTGTATGGGAGAGCTTCAGGCTCCGCCGGCTCCGCCGGCTCCGGCGGCTCCGCATTTTGTTTTCCTTATAACTCTGTAACCGTTAGGCGGATTCTTTTCAAATTTGGCAGGTTTAGGCAGTAGCCTTGGGGAATTTTTTTGAATATACTGCAGTGACATTTCAACCAATCAGAGAGGTCACATGACCAAAAATGTCTTTTTTCGATGGGGAAGCTTGTCCGGATGATAACTTGAAAGGAATTTTATCAATTCACCTGAAACTTGGCAAATGCATTCATTCTATTAAAATCTGGAAATCATTAGATTTTGGCATTGATTGGTCAAGAAATGGCCGAGTAATTAATGATTAATTAATCATTACGAATTTTCCAAATAAGGAAAACACAAAAATGCTTATATCTCGAAAACCGTGCTAGATAGAGCGATTTCGACGAAATTTTTGACCCGCAGGGTATCTCTGCGGAGTAGTTTTCCCAAATTTCAAAAAAATTTTGTCTCGCCCAAAATGGCGGCCATTTTGAATTTTCGAAATTTTCGAAAAAAATGGCAAAACACAAAAATGCTTATATCTCAAAAACCGTGCTAGATAGAGCAATTTCGACAAAATTTTTGACGCGCAGGATATCTCTGCGGAGTACTTTTCCCAATTTTCAAAAAATTTTTGTCTCGCCAAAAATGGCGGCCATTTTGAATTTTCGAAATTTTCGCAAAAATTGCAAAACACAAAAATGCTTATATCTCGAAAACCGTGCTAGATAGAGCGATTTCGACGAAATTTTTGACCCTCAGGGTATCTCTGCAGAGTAGTTATCCCAATTTTGAAAAAATTTTTGTCTCGCCAAAAATGGCGGCCATTTTGAATTTTCGAATTTTTCGCAAAAATTGCAAAACATAAAAATGGTTATATCTCGAAAACCCTGCTAGATAGAGCGATTTCGACGAAATTTTTGACCCACAGGGTATCTCTGCAGAGTAGTTTTCCCAATTTTCAAAAAATTTTTCTCTCGCCCAAAATGGCGGCCATTTTGAATTTTCGAAATTTTCGCAAAAATTGCAAAACACAAAAATGCTTATATCTCGAAAACCGTGCTAGATAGAGCGATTTCGACGAAATTTTTGACCCACAGGGTATCTCTGCAGAGTAGTTATCTCAATTTTGAAAAAATTTTTGTCTCGCCAAAAATGGCGGCCATTTTGAATTTTCGAAATTTTTGCAAAAATTGCAAAACACAAAAATGCTTGTATCTCGAAAACCGTGCTAGATAGAGCGATTTCGACGAAATTTTTGACCCGCAGCGTATCTCTGCAGAGTAGTTATCCCAATTTTGAAAAAAAATTTGTCTCGCCAAAAATGGCGGCCATTTTGAATTTTCGAATTTTTCGCAAAAATTGCAAAACATAAAAATGCTTATATCTCGAAAACCCTGCTAGATAGAGCGATTTCGACGAAATTTTTGACCCACAGGGTATATCTGCAGAGTAGCCATGCCAATTTTCAAAAAAAATTTATCTGGCCAAAAATGGCGGCCATTTTGAATTTTCGAATTTTTCGCAAAAATTGCAAAACATAAAAATGTTTATATCTCGAAAACCCTGCTAGATAGAGCGATTTCGACGAAATTTTTGACCTGCAGGGTATCTCTGCAGAGTAGCCATGCCAATTTTCAAACAAAAAATTTCTCGCAAAAAATGGCGGCCATTTTGAATTTTCGAATTTTCAGACCCATAGCTAATTACTCACCTACTCAAAATGAGTAAATGCGAATTATCTCTAAAAGTATTGCAGATAGCCAATTTTTCTCAAATAAATCATTCACCTACTTTTGGGAGAGCTTTCACTTGGTGAAGTTTCAGACCCATAGCTAATTACTCACCTACTCAAAATGAGTAAATGCGAATTATCTCTAAAAGTATTGCAGATAGCCAATTTTTCTCAAATAACTCATTCACCTACTTTTGGGAGAGCTTTCACTTGGTGAAGTTTCAGACCCATAGCTAATTACTCACCTACTCAAAATGAGTAAATGCGAATTATCTCTAAAAGTATTGCAGATAGCCAATTTTTGTCAAATTAATCATTCACCTACTTTTGGGAGAGCTTTCACTTGGTGAAGTTTCAGACCCATAGCTAATTACTCACCTACTCAAAATGAGTAAATGCGAATTATCTCTAAAAGTATTGCAGATAGCCAATTTTTCTCAAATAACTCATTCACCTACTTTTGGGAGAGCTTTCACTCTGTGAAGTTTCAGACCCATAGCTAATTACTCACCTACTCAAAATGAGTAAATGCGAATTATCTCTAAAAGTATTGCAGATAGCCAATTTTTCTCAAATAACTCATTCACCTACTTTTGGCAGAGCTTTCACTTGGTGAAGTTTCAGACCCATAGCTAATTACTCACCTACTCAAAATGAGTAAATGCGAATTATCTCTAAAAGTATTGCAGATAGCCAATTTTTCTCAAATAACTCATTCACCTACTTTTGGGAGAGCTTTCACTTGGTGAAGTTTCAGACCCATAGCTAATTACTCACCTACTCAAAATGAGTAAATGCGAATTATCTCTAAAAGTATTGCAGATAGCCAATTTTTCTCAAATAACTCATTCACCTACTTTTGGCAGAGCTTTCACTTGGTGAAGTTTCAGACCCATAGCTAATTACTCACCTACTCAAAATGAGTAAATGCCAAATATCTCTAAAAGTATTGCAGATAGCCAATTTTTCTCAAATAACTCATTCACCTACTTTTGGGAGAGCTTTCACTTGGTGAAGTTTCAGACCCATAGCTAATTACTCACCTACTCAAAATGAGTAAATGCGAATTATCTCTAAAAGTATTGCAGATAGCCAGTTTTTGTCAAATTAATCATTCACCTACTTTTGGGAGAGCTTTCACTTGGTGAAGTTTCAGACCCATAGCTAATTACTCACCTACTCAAAATGAGTAAATGCGAATTATCTCTAAAAGTATTGCAGATAGCCAATTTTTCTCAAATAACTCATTCACCTACTTTTGGGAGAGCTTTCACTCTGTGAAGTTTCAGACCCATAGCTAATTACTCACCTACTCAAAATGAGTAAATGCGAATTATCTCTAAAAGTATTGCAGATAGCCAATTTTTCTCAAATAACTCATTCACCTACTTTTGGCAGAGCTTTCACTTGGTGAAGTTTCAGACCCATAGCTAATTACTCACCTACTGAAAATGAGTAAATGCGAATTATCTCTAAAAGTATTGCAGATAGCCAATTTTTCTCAAATAACTCATTCACCTACTTTTGGGAGAGCTTTCACTTGGTGAAGTTTCAGACCCATAGCTAATTACTCACCTACTCAAAATGAGTAAATGCCAAATATCTCTAAAAGTATTGCAGATAGCCAATTTTTCTCAAATAACTCATTCACCTACTTTTGGGAGAGCTTTCACTTGGTGAAGTTTCAGACCCATAGCTAATTACTCACCTACTCAAAATGAGTAAATGCGAATTTTCTCTAAAAGTATTGCAGATAGCCAGTTTTTGTCAAATTAATCATTCACCTACTTTTGGGAGAGCTTTCACTTGGTGAAGTTTCAGACCCATAGCTAATTACTCACCTACTCAAAATGAGTAAATGCGAATTATCTCTAAAAGTATTGCAGATAGCCAATTTTTCTCAAATAACTCATTCACCTACTTTTGGGAGAGCTTTCACTCTGTGAAGTTTCAGACCCATAGCTAATTACTCACCTACTCAAAATGAGTAAATGCGAATTATCTCTAAAAGTATTGCAGATAGCCAATTTTTCTCAAATTAATCATTCACCTACTTTTGGGAGAGCTTTGACTTGGTGAAGTTTCAGACCCATAGCTAATTACTCACCTACTCAAAATGAGTAAATGCGAATTATCTCTAAAAGTATTGCAGATAGCCAATTTTTCTCAAATAACTCATTCACCTACTTTTGGGAGAGCTTTCACTTGGTGAAGTTTCAGACCCATAGCTAATTACTCACCTACTCAAAATGAGTAAATGCGAATTATCTCTAAAAGTATTGCAGATAGCCAATTTTTCTCAAATAACTCATTCACCTACTTTTGGCAGAGCTTTCACTTGGTGAAGTTTCAGACCCATAGCTAATTATTCACCTACTCAAAATGAGTAAATGCGAATTATCTCTAAAAGTATTGCAGATAGCCAATTTTTCTCAAATAACTCATTCACCTACTTTTGGGAGAGCTTTCACTATGTGAAGTTTCAGACCCATAGCTATTTATTCACCTACTCAAAATGAGTAAATGCTAATTATCTGTAAAAGTATTGCGGATACCCAATTTTTATCAAATACTCATTCATCTACTTGTGGGAGAGCTTTCACATGGTGAAGTTTCAGACCCATAGCTAATTACTCACCTACTCAAAATGAGTAAATGCGAATTATCTCTAAAAGTATTGCAGATAGCCAATTTTTCTCAAATAACTCATTCACCTACTTTTGGCAGAGCTTTCACTTGGTGAAGTTTCAGACCCATAGATAATTATTCACCTACTCAAAATGAGTAAATGTGAATTATCTCTTAATAGTATTGCAGATAGCCAATTTTTCTCAAATAACTCATTCACCTACTTTTGGAAGAGCTTTCACACACGAAAATGAAAAATTGTGAATATCTCGGAAAAGCTATTTCTTCTGCTTTAATGCTCGGCGGGAGATACACACCGCGGCAGTGGTCTTGACAAAAATTTTTGTCTCCCCAAAAATGGTGGCCATTTTGAATTTTCAAAGTTTTTGCAAAACACAAAAATGCTTATATCTCGAAAACCGTGCTATATGGAGCGAACTCAACAAAAATTTGGACCTGCTGGGTATCTCCAATTTTCAAAATATTTTTGTCTCGCCAAATATAGCGGACATTTTAAATTTTTTTATTTTTTGCAAAACACAAAAATGCTTATATCTTGAAAACCGTGCTAGATAGAGCAGACTGCGCTGACTTTGGTTGCCACAACAGTATAAGGCTAGAAACGAAGCATTTTCTTAATACTTTAGCACTCACCTTTATATCCTTTTCGGGACGCTTTGTTTTTGCTATGCAAAAACATTATCTTTTTTTTTTGCGAGCGATCCTCTAGTTCGATCTTTCTTCAATTATCGCCCACTCGGTAACCCATAGACTGTGAATTTTGTCTCCTTCATCTATCCGAATCCCTCGATTATCCGACCGAATTGTATGTCACCCACTGGGTTCATATAATCGAGGTTCTACTGTATGTATGATATATATCAGCCAAAGGATGATCTGTCCTGATGAATATGGGTACCAGGCCAAAATGTGAAGAAATACCCCAACTTTGAACTTTACAAGACCACCATTGGTCTCCCAGGGGAAAGTCAAGACCACAAAACAAGTACATGCATACAGCCAACACATATATGTATTATATAAACATCAGCCATAGGATAATCTGTCTTTCTATATGTGAGTACTGGAGTAATATGTGAAGAAATGTCCCAAATTTGACCTTTTGAATGCCGCCATTGATCTTCCAGTGGAAGGCCGAGTCCACAAAACAAGTGCATATATACAGGGGACTTAAAATATATATTATACTATATACAGCAGCCATAGGATGATTTCTCCTTCTGTACATTAGTGCTAGGCCAAAATCTGTAGAAATACCCCAAAATTGACATTTAGAAGTCCACCATTGGTCTTCTAGTGGAAGGCCAAAGCCACTAAACAATATGCTTCAAGGCCTCACCAATGTCTGTCCACATACCATCTTTGAATGCTCTGCTTAACATATATTGAAGTTATTGCATATGAAAGGTGAAGATGTGAAGAAATACCTCAAATTCGACTTTTAGAAGGCCGTCATTGATTTTCTAGTTGCAGGTCGAGGCCACAAAATAATAAGCTCCAAGCTCTTACAAATATATACCCACATACCAAATTTAAAAGGTCTACCTAAAATGGAAAGTTATTGCATAAAATAGGAAAATCTCCACAGGGAAAAAAGTCAAAAGGCTATCAGTCTTCTAGTGGAAGGCTGGGGCTACAAAACAATAGGTTCATCTGAGGTTTTACCTGTATAGACCCACATACCAAATTTAAAGGTCGGCCTACACTAATTTTTTAAGTTATCATGTATGAATGAAAATCTCAATTACTAAAACCTGAGTATCCCTGACTTTTGTCCTGAGGATATATTTATATCAAGAAATATAGCTTGGGATTTTTTTCTAAAAAATACTACCAAGTAAACATCTCTTCCACTGATGTTAAAAGCCAGTATTCCACCTAAGTTTAAAGTTGCAACACATAATATGAAAAACTGGAAAAACTATTTGGCATAAGCCAAAAATTATGACATATTATTTTCCTACCATAGAGATTTAATTTTTTTTTTTTTTTTTTTTGTACAATTTGGCTAGTAGTATTTGCTACATAGAAACACTTAAATTCAGCAGTTGGATGTCAGTACATTTAGGGCACAAGTTCAGCTCCCCAAACCCCACCCCACCACCCCATTTAGAAGACATAACATATTTTGTCAAAAAGCAATTTCTGTACTGTGGACTGAATACAACCAAAAAGATATATATATATAAATGTTATTGGTTTATTCGGAATTGAAGGCAAAGTAAATGGACCTATATATAATGTAAAAAATGCATGTATTTTCATAGACATAAAATACTATTTGATTCCACACTGACTGAATCAAAGCTTCTTATCTTGACTTTGTACAACAGTGTATTTGCCTCTTTATAGTTGATTAAGTATAAAAGAAGGTGCATACTACATGCTAAAACACGTACAGTGTGTTCACAAGATATGGCCCGGGCTTTTATTATTTCAAGCAGGTAGTTGACCAGGTAGCAGTACACTTAATACCTCACTAAGGAGGTATTATTTTCATGACTGTTTGTCCATTTCTCCGTTTGTTAGCAGGATTGTAAAAATACTACAGATTGGAACTTCTTGAAAAAAAAAATCAGAAGATGGATGGTGGTCCAACTTAGATCCCATTAAGTTTTGAGACTGATCTGGATCACTGTCTGGATACATAAAAATCCTGATTTTCCCATTACTTATTATTGCATGCCTTGATTGAGGTTTGTGCTCTCTGAGTGCTCTTATTATTATTATTATTATTATTATGATTGGAAATAGCTTTATGAAAAACTTCTAGGTTGTTGTTCATGATGTCTTACTGTTGTTCCCAGTGAAATCTGATGCTATTTGGAAACCCAGTTTACATAATAATTTATAAGTATTAGTCTAGTCACTTGAAGCTCTTCATAACTGACTCCTATTGTAGTTCTTAAATTGAGTAGGGAAGAACAGGCTCAGTGGCAATCAGGTTTGGTAAATGATCACTTTGGGCCTAGTTTCTGTAGAACTACTGATATCCTGTCCCAGTATTATCCCAGCTGTAAAGGGGAAGATTTAAACCCAAATTTTGACTTTGTGCTCTTGTGCGTTTGAATCAGGTATTTATTTGAAATTTTGAATCCAGGCCAACTTTTTAGAAAATTATATTATTTGTTGTCTGGTGTTCCTCAGTTATTTCTGTCTGCCATTCAAGTAAACAGTTGTACATTATTGATGAATCAATTGGCATAGCAGACCAGCTTCAGTATCATATGACAAAACACATACACTAGTTATGATTTGGGTTTAAATTCATTGATTTATTTGTGGTCTAAGTGGGAC
Organism: Sabellastarte sp. h YS-2021; assembly: GCA_964017235.1. Classification (NCBI taxonomy): domain Eukaryota; kingdom Metazoa; phylum Annelida; class Polychaeta; order Sabellida; family Sabellidae; genus Sabellastarte; species Sabellastarte sp. h YS-2021. The sequence continues at coordinate 18,420,799 of OZ024939.1, read as the reverse complement.
AACGGTGCTTTGATCAGAGATTGTCCTTTCTGTGTAAGTATATATGAAAAAATCTCTCTTGGTGTACTGGTGTGCTATATAAATATGTCTGGCCCAAAGTTGGTGCAGTTTTGCCAGACAAAATATATCATAATTTTTTTCTCAGTAAAAAACTGTGACTGAATGCTTTTTTTCCATGTGGAGAATCAAGTCATGGCCAAGATCTCCACTCTGATCTATTTTGTGCACAAATCAATCAAATTTATTGATTTTATTTAATTTGAGCACTGCCCTGACTACATTATATTTGGTGATTAATTAAGACGCTGTATAAAATCAGGGCATACTACTTGGTCAAGATTCTGCACTGTAAGCTGCATGCAAAGAGCACTGGCAAGAGAAAAACTGACTTTCTCAATTGTCTCCATTGCCAGGATTTGAACTTTGGGCCATTCTGTCAATGTTAGATTTCCTGTGTGGCATAGTAATGTTCTGGTGAATGAAATACTCATTTCTGTCAAACAGTATGAAATGGAAAAGGTGAAAATTACTTCCTATTCATTTATATATTGTGGTTAGATCTAAAACAGCTCAAGTTCATGGTAAACAAAACATTTGACACACATTAGAATATCTGTTAGTGTCTGATGGGTATGATGAGTTATGTCACAAACACTCCATAGTGCTATCTATTCAGCTGAGACTTTAAAAATCTACTGGGCAATCAAGCCCCTGAATATAATTAACCACATGTTAACCCGTTAAAAGTCATTGTAAACTATCATGGTTATGCACAAGACATACACAATACATTGGAAGTCATTATCAATAATTTACCATATATTAAGCTGTTTCAAATAATTTCAAGTAAGAAGGTAACTGTTAATAGAAAAGGCTAATTTACCTTGTAGACTAGAATTGGCAATATAGAAGTGACATCTAATAGCATATACCGGTACTCATGGTCATGTAATTTTTGACTTGAGTGTGATGATAAATAAAGAGGAATTAAAAAAATCTACATCAAATAATTATATATTGAGACTGTTAAACATTGTTCATTGTGTGAATTTTCAAACATATAATTTATTTCATGCTGTTCAAAAAGGGCCTTCTTTTATGTGATGCATTTTCAGGACAAGACGCAAAAAAGTAAATTTACCCAATAGCTCAGCTTCACATCTTCCTGTCAGGTGATGACCAACTTCAAAATAACCCAAATGTATTGGTGTATGAAAATAATATAAGTGCCCTGCCCATATGTTGGAGAAATAAGATACTCTGCTGGTTAGTTCAAGTCACAGTTTGGGTTTTACATCTTGTTCAGCAGTCAGAGATATATTTTTACAGGTCCACAGTATTACAACTTGCAGGTATCATACCCAAATAGCCTGTGTTTAGATGCCAAAGTTGCAAACCACTAGGTTACTGAAGACCTTTCTAATTGTTCAAATAATGGTGCTCCGGTTTGCAAAATAGATACTGACTATGGAGGTTGTGTGTTTGGGTGTATTCTTTTGTCAACTAGAAAGCCAAAGTTATTAAAAATACATTGCAAATGATACCTTTGCAAATTGGGGATTTTTTTATTGATTTTTTTTTTGCACATCCAAAATACAAACTACATATTTCCCAAAGTTAAATCACTTAATTGGTCAGGCCGTACGGACCAAAAATTCAGAAAGACCTGTTATTGTGGACACAGACAAACAGGCAGACAAGCAAACACACCTACAAATATTACCTCCTGGTGGAGGTAATAATGTCAACAATAGTAATAATAATACACCTGTTGAGAGTCTCCACCAGACCAATACGTTTGTCTTTTATCAGGGTAAAGTGTTAAAATATACCTGTTGGCTAAATGTCATTACAAGTCTGCTTTTGACAGTTATTCTTCTTCTTATTTTATTATTATGTAGCCTAATATATTCAGATTATTGACGATTTTTAAAGTTAGGTGTCTATCAAAAAACGGGATAAGTCTATACTATATAAAAACTGTTTAAGATGCAAAGCAAAACCCAGACCGAAAAGGTAAAACAATCTGGTTAACAACAGGTAGGATTAAGTGTGATCAGTACACCTTACAACAATATACTTTTCTATGAAAAAGCAGTGTTACCTCTTTATATGTTTTATGTCACTTCTCACTGAAGATTTTTAACCTGTTTCAAGACTCAGAAACTTGTGATAATTACTGCAATTGAACCCTGTTAAACCCATTTCACAAAGTACTAGAAAAATACTGCCACTAAACAGAAATTTTGAGATTTATATATTGAGGTCTACTTAAAGGGAATTCAATTCAGGTATATAAAGGGTCATCTGACTGTTGAAATTTTGTTTTGCTTCGACAAAATACTGCCACTAAACAGAAATTTTGAGATTTATATATTGAGGTCTACTTAAAGGGAATTCAATTCAGGTATATAAAGGGTCATCTGACTGTTGAAATTTTGTTTTGCTTCGACAAGCGAGGCAACTTGAGAAGTAACACATATTTTTTCTTAAAAGGGCTAAAAGGCTGTTTGAAAGATCTTGTTTACACATAAACTGAAAAGGACAGACAATGAAGTGGATGATTTAGGTTTTGTTGATGTAAAATTGTTTTGTTGAATTAAACTAAACAAAACAGTGGAACAGTGATTAAAATTTTACAATTAAGGATGTTTTCATCGGTCATTGAAAGAAACTTGTTATTTATATTTACTTATTTCTAGCAAAATCCATGTGGAAAATATGCACAGAAGTGGTACCTGCAACCCCCGCACTTGAGCACAGTCATACATTTGCCCTGACTCTCTTTTACCAACAGTCGACTTTTCAAGGAGTAATTTTTCAGCAAAAAAATAAATAAAAGTGTTAAAATTTTCCTCTCAGAAACTAACAGAAATTGGCCATTTAATGCTAATTTGTTTCCAAATTTTTTTATTTATTTATTTATTGATATATGTGCAGTAGAAAAGATACAGGTACAATAACTACTTGTACAAGAACTTGAATGTGTACTCTTTAATATTACTACTCATCCAAATAAGTTTGGAGATTCAAATTATCATTGGATATTGTGATATACCAAAAACAGAAAATACTCAACTGATTTCTGAGACTGATTTTTTTTCCAATTTTTTTCTTTGTCAGCAAACAAAATTCTAAAAATGATATTTTGGGACTTTAATTATATGAGCATATATTCTCCTATTCTGGTCATTTGCCAGGCTTCTAAATAAAAACAAGCCATTCCTCTTGTAAATCAAAGTGTATGGGATTACATACTATATCACTCTTAACCAGCCTTTCTTTTTTTTTCTTCTGTGCCTTTTTTTCCCAGAAATTTCACTTTGTCTATCTCCTGATGCTAAACCTGTCTTTTTTGCTGCAAAGTAAGCACACTGTTATAACCTTTGCTGATAGCTAGAAGAGGCTGATAGATAGAGGTATATCTCTACAGATATAGTAGCCTTGCTGAAGGCTCAAGTTTCTTTGCAGTAAGGAAAATTTTCAGTTCAGATAATGGAGTTTCAGTTTCTATAATATACTCATACAATACATGTACTGACTTTTATAGCAGCTGTATTGAAACTAAGAGAATGAAATCTCTGATAAAGTTCTATCGCTTAACATGTATGAGTGCTTTATGAATACCAAATATCTGTGTGCATGTTTGAAAGAAACATGCAAATTTGAGCCTTAAGCAAGGCTATACAGATAGATATATACAGTGGAAAGACAAACAGTATATTCAATATAAGGTTCAGTTTGATGGCTGTTTCTCTGATGGTGATACTAGATTTGGAATAACTTTCCACAAAACAAGTAAAAGACTTGGGCATCTAGGTACTTGTAAACCTAATACAATATTACTTATTTAAATAAAGAATCAAAAGGGGTGAACCCAAAATATTCAAAATATTCATTTTAGTAAAAAGTTTCTTGTTTCCAACTTTCCACAGATATCTGATAAATTTCATTTTCAATGAGTGTGTTTATATTAGATGCTATATTTGATTTACCAGAAGCTGCAACTGAAAGACAGGTACCCTGAGATTCGGGTCGGTTATTGCATAACTAATGCCCAGCCCTATTTTTTTTATCTCAAATTCCCCTCTAGTTTCCAGAGTCAGCCTTAGGGCCAGTTACACTGTCACGGATCCCTCACGGATATAGGCCATGGTTCCATATATGGAAACTGCCAAGGATCTCTTGCGGATCGTTGGGTTTGGGGAGGGGGAATGTTAGAAAAGTGAGTGATTTACAGATGCTACACAGATAACTCTACAGATGGTACGGATGCCACAAGGACGTTAGGGATGTGTTTCATTGCTTGCAGATGACCTATGGATACACATCTGTGACCACCCGCAGTGCGGCGGAAAGACCCTAGGACATGCCAGGACAACATAGGGATGCATTAGGACATCTCAAGGACACCTCGGATGTGTATACGGATCTTGCGGAGACTCACAGATGGGGTTTATGGATCTTTATTTCGCTCGGGAATGTCATCTTATCGGTTAGGGATTTTTATGATAACATTAAGATGTCCTGGTGGGAGCTAGTGACCACTGGATACCTGGATACCAATTGCTATAAAAAGGGTAAGGGTAAGAAGACTAGCCAGATAGAATTAAGAAGCCAGAATGAACAGAAGGAACAGAGATCTTATGCAAATTCAACTCTTAATATTACAAAGAGAGAATGCAGTTAGTCATCATAACAGCTATATGATAGACAGGCTGAGAAGGAGATGGGGTATAAAAACGAAGACAGCAAAGACACAGAAGATATTGGGTCAGGCCTTGGCTAAGCCAGGCAGAGCGTGAAGAAGAGGGTCAGTACACCAGACTGATACCAATGCTCGAGTTAGATGACCCTATGACATACCGAAACTTTATCCGGATGCCACCCGAGCTCGTTCAAGAGCTGGAGCAGAGACTCGGCCCTGAGATCCAGAGGGAGAAGACCTGGATGAGAGACCACCTTAATCCTTCAATATAATAACTGGAAATAGTGGATTACTAAGATAAACAATTGAGTCTTGGTATATGACCAATGTATGTGGCTTCTTGTGAAAAACAAACATTCATAATGCTATGTTTAATCCTTCAATAGAATAACTGGAAATACTGGATTACAAAGACAAACAGCAGAGTCTGGGTATAGGAACAGTGTATATGGTTTCTCAGTAAAATCTTCCATTTAAATCTAAGTTTTAAATTGAGTTTTTTACATTTCAATTAATGCAACAAAATTATTTACCCTTTTCAATGACATCATCCAAGTTATACTGATTTTTCAAGCCATTGTTAAATTGGTAAAACTCCACAATTATTACAAAAGAAATTTTCAAAAGAGTTTTTTTTTTTATTTTATGTAAAACAATGCGAAATGAGACATAACTGCCTGTATGGAAGACAAAGTAATTCTAAAGAAGCAGACCTTAAATTATAAAAAGTGTTTTTTTTTAAGCCCTGTCAATTTTAAGGGTGGGTTTTTTTAGGGGTTATCCAAAAACAGTGGGTTTTTTTATGTTGGGGTTTTTTATAATCCCCCTGGAGGGCATTGACATTCCACATGAGGACCGAAACCCACTGGAGGCAGCAAAGACACAGAGCAATATTCTGAGGGACTATTTCTTGATGGATGGGCAGGTCCCTTGGCAAATGGACAGAATTTAGATGTTATGTAAATAAACAAAAATAATTGTGTGAATGTAAATACTGTGATACAGTGACTTTCTCAATGTAAATACTATAATGGAACACTAAAATGTATGTGCTACCTCATGGACTATATTATTTTACTACAGTTTTACATGGACACTTGTTGATAAGCTCAAATATTGTGTATTTTTGTCAAACAAAATTGTCCTTTTTGTTATGTTATAATGTGTGCATTTTACACTTTTTGCAATAAAATGCTTGATTTTCTTACACTTCTTATTTTGATTTTAATAGGCCCACTGAAAAATTCATCTGTCTGGTCAGTGTTGACATTGTTCAGTAGCTTAACATACAAACTTTGATCTACAGTCATTAGAAACTTTATAATGGTGAAACAATGAACAGCAAATGAAAAGCAAACACCTATTGTTGAAATGGCCACCAATGCATGTCTTTTCCTCTGCTTATGTGCTCAAATAGGTGTCACCCCCACTGTGTGGTAACAAAATGGAAGGGTTCAAAGGAAGGACATACATTGGCTTGGTATAATAGACAATCAAGGAATTAAGCATACAAGCCCTCCTCAAAAGGCACTAGTACTGATGGCAAATGTACCTCCCCCCATCTGAAAGAAGCAAGTGAAAGCATAAATGTGTATATTGGTGGGACATTGAAGGGATCCCCCATCAACCCCAACTAACTGGACAGAGGTTCAAGCACCCCTTTACCTCCTATTTTGGGGGGTTGGGGGGAGGTGTCTTGGAGGTCTGTTACTGCAAAGAATTAAGTCATTTTGTATGACTAGCTGGTTTCTAGGGGTGGTGGATGTTTCGTCAACTGGCTGGAACTGAGGCGTGTGGATGGCCCCAAAGCTGACATCTTGTGATGTGTTCGGTATGTTGGTGAAGTACGGGCTGTCAACTTAGAGTGAATTTGGTGGTGGTAAGAAACTGAATCCAGCTGGTGTGCTGGTAAGTGGTATTGGGCTGCTTTTCCTCCTAGTACCTGTGACTGGCAGCAACATGCCCCGCTGCTGGGAGGAATTTGCACTCTGTGATGCTTGCTGTTGTGCAGTGTTTGTTGGCTGCCTTGTTGCATGTGCTGCTGCTCTGAACCTGGGACAGTTTGTTGATGATGCTGTTGTATGGGCTGGTGCTGCCGCATGGGCTGCTGTTGCTGTTGTATGGGCTGCTGTTGTATGGGCTGCTGCTGTTGAATTGGCTGCTGTGGTGCTGACATGGCGGGCATGTGCTGCTGTGACTGCATGCTTAGGTGTGGACCCTGGCCCTGGATCTGCTGATGTGCCGGTGCATGTGGCTGTGTAAATGTCTGTTGGAACTTGGAAGTGCTGCTGTGAATGTTGTAAATGCTGCTGCTGTGGATGTCCTGGTGTAAATGTCTGTGGCATCTGCTGCGGCGGGGCCTAAATCTGGGTGTGAGACACTGGGTACTGGTTTGAGGCCTGGTTGTACGTTACGGTACTTGTGCCTATTCCGTGGTGGTACCTTTGCTGCTTGTCAATCCGTTTAAGCCTCATCACCAAGTTAAGCGTCTCTTGTTGAAACTCGTCATAGGAATCGCTGGTTAGTTGTACCACCTCCACCTTTAGAAAGTCACAGAAGCCAGTCATGGGTTATCAGCCTTGTCATCAGTCAATTTCTTGGCCACAATGTCTTTCAACTCTGTTATCCCCCTCCGGGATTCCACGAGAGCTGATTGGAGGTCGGAATCTGCTAAGCTTGAAGTCATGCTGACACCACGCGATCTAGGAGTAGGCGTATGTGTATCCAGGTGCGACATGCCTGCTGGGTCATATGTGGATTCTGGACGAGAAGTATCCTAGAATGGTTCCATGTGCACAGTCTCCCTTCTGGATGCTGAGCGCGCTGCTGCACTGAACACAACAGCAGTTTTCTTGCCTCTTTTGTCAGCCTTCTGATACAAATTGCCTCTCCCTTGTGGTTGACTTACCCTTGCCTTTGCCGTTGCCCTTCTGTGTCCCCCAGCGGCATCATACACAGTGTGTCCTGTGTGTCAGCAATGTCCTCAGCACTTGAATCTGATTCTTGATGTGTCTCAAGTGCAATGTCACCCTGTTCTGTATCCGACATCTGCAGAGGATCCTCAACTCCCACCACCACCTCCTCCACCCCAGCTGCCTGCTGGCTCTGCTGAGTCTCTGGAACACAAGTTAAGTCATCCATATCTGGACTCCTTGCCTGGACCTGTGTGGACATCCTCTCCATCTCCTGACTGCCTCTCCTCTTGATTTGATCGTTTTCTTTGGTGGCATTTTACAGAAATATTCACCAAACTCCCTATTTTTACAAAAATCCAAAGTCCGAAATATTTTTGGGTAAATATGCTAGCAAAATATATCCTCAAACATATACAGTATAAGCTGTAAAGTTCCAAAAATTGATGTATTCACATCGAATTGCAGAAAGTGTATGAGGAAAAAGCCAAGCCAATTGCCCTTATATAGGCTTTCGTCCATGACAAAGCATCTTTCCATAAGTTCCCGAGTGCAATGTGAAGCTAAAAATCTATCCGTAAACCCTGTCCTTATTGTCCTTGAGGCATCCTTATCATCCGTAAACCCCATCCCTATTGTCCATAAATGTTATATACCTCCGGGAATATTCGTGCATATCCGCAGAGAAATTTCATATCCGTGACCTTCTTCGAAGACCATCCCTATTGATCCTTGTGGTTTCCGACAATGTCCGTAAACTTCCAGTAGCGTCCTTACAGCCTCCGAACACCCGGGGATATCCATATAAATTTTCCTAGCCTTTATTGGCGCGGATGAGTCAAGGATGTCACGGATGTCACAAGGACATGTACAGGTGCTTTAAGGACGCTAAGGACAACTTTAGGATTCCATAAGGATTCGTTACGGATATTAATTACGCAAACCTTTTACAGAAAAATCAAGCAGTTTGATTTTTCCGTGGCATCCCCATGGACACTTCACATCCATGGCGGATGCCACAAGCACATTACGGATGGTAAGGACGTGTTCACGGATGAAAATTATGATCCATAAATCCTAGTATTCCATATTAGGTAGCCTGCTGCAATCCAGCGGTACATCTGGCTATGTGTAACTGGGGTCTTCACTAAAAGAAAAAAGTACTTGGGGAGCACAGACCTCTGCCAAGCAGTTCATTTCCACCCCTAATTTTTCCTATTCAGGATCATACTGTGAAGTATTTTGCTAGGACCAGCATCAACATTAGGTCTATTATAAAAACACTTTGGTGTATGGTGAATGGTTTTTTTGCTGGGTTTTTTTTTTGCCAAGTAATTTAATGATTAATGGTAGTCACTGACGGGATCAGCTGTGCCATGGCAACCATTTAAATCTTTGAGTTCTTAAACTTTCTGGCTGTTCCATAGCCAAATGCCATTCATGAATATCACCAAACTTTCAGGATTATGTTTCGCCCAATAGGATCAAGAGCTGATTAGGTATCGGGGAGTAAAATCTAGCTACACTCTTATAATTTGTCAGTCCTAAACACTGTGGGTGTTCCACAGCCTAAACTCGCGCATGGATTTTCACCATATTTTCAGGATATGTTTAACCCAAGAGGATCTAGACATGAGTAGGTTTTAAGGAACATCTGGTTGCCATAGCAACACCATTTTTGTGGTTTTAAAGTTTGTTGTTGCTCTACAGGCATAATCATCAGACAATTGTTCATCTCCAGAATGAATAAAATCTGTAATTAAGTGTCCCTTAAAAAAGGTGCTTATTTGTATTTGGGTTGAGTTTCCCTACAGCCACATTCAATTTGTTGTCTCTCTTGAATCATGTAAATTATCTCCTGTACTCACGGGTGATCATTGTCTAAGCATTTTTGGCACTGATATACCTTAGGCATGGGAAAATTTTTCCATATATTTATATTTTGACCTTTTCAAGATTATGTGATATGCCATTGGACCAAAGTTGCGTACTTTATGAGAGTTTTTCCCTTTAATATTGCTTGTAGAGCTTCTGAATGTGTTAACAGGTAACCATATGTAGGGAATCTGGAAAGCTGGTTAGATTTATCCCTTGCCGCCCACCCCCTCTTATTGGGCAAACTGGGGGTCATAAAAAACAGATTTTGTGTTGGCTTAATTCTCCATTTATTTTTGCTTTACAGCTGTCAAATGTATTGGGAATTAACAGAAGACCATAAGCAAGGAGTTTAGAAAATTGGTCAGATTTACATTCTTGCTTTACAGTGCAGAAAGTACGCACTACTTTACACCTGTTGTGAAAAAACAATAATAATAAAATTATGGTAAAATTACCATTATAGCTGTGAAAAGTCCCAGAAAAGGTTATCAGATTAGAATAGAGGCTGGAAGTAATGGGAATTCTAATACATAATTGACTTTTTTGTAGACAAGATGTCTCCATAATAATGAAAAATAGAATTAATGTTTACAACCTTACACACAGTAAAGCTTATCTTAATCAGTATTATAGTATGTAGATTACAAAAGGGAAACATCTATAAATTGAACATTTTAAACTTTAAGCTTCTCTTACATCCCATCGCACGTGTATGTACACATAAGTGTGCTTCGAATATTGTTGAAAAATATGAACGTGGCCTGTAGTGGGGTAGTAGAGAGCTACATGTGCAAACAAGTTAAATTTTTCCAACCATAAAGTGTCATTATATGAATATCCAAGAACAGACTGCAACTTATTATAATAGCTACAGGCCGCACACTGGGTTTATATACATGCAAGGTACACGTGAGAGCATGATACAGCATAATGCAAACCCTGTAAGTAAATGGGGAGCACCTGCAACACTAGCAAGGAGCGATTAGCCGATTAAACATCACTGTTGCCTCATACTAGCTTTTAAAATGATCCCTGCTTGCAGTTAATACTACTAGTCATTTTTAATAATATAGAATATCTCTGTGTCACTACGGTGAACGGACATAAGCCCCCCCTGACACAAGCCCCCCTTTTTCAGAAGCATAGGACAGAAGCCCCCCCCCCCCTCTTTTTAAAGGGGGGTGTGTGTGACCAAAGCCCCCCCCCTTGAGAAATATTTGTCAGTAATGAAGGAGTAACTGAGGAAGTACTGTTAAACAGAAGCCCCACTATTTTTAAGGGGGGAGGGGGGTGACCAAATCCCACCCCTTTAGAAATATTTGTCAGTAATAAATAGATGAACAGAAGCCCCTCACCCCTTACATCAAAACACATTATGGTGTTGAATGGTGACATAAGGGGGTTATAAGGGGGTTATCAGAAGGAATGGTGACATAAGACCCCTTTAGAAAATAACTGATGTTAAATTATATAACTGAGGCAATACAGTTAAACTTTAACCTAAGTTTGAAAACGCCATTTTAGGAATCCCTTCTCATACTGATTTTCAGATAAATGGAAAAAAAATTAAAGACACCTTTTAATGAATAACTTTTCATCCATACTGAAACCTAAGATTAAAGATACCTTTTCATACATTTTAACCCTTTTATGTGTTACTCTGGAACTTAAGATTAAAGATACCTTTTCATACATGAGAAAAACATGAGAAGTTTTCATATTATTAGTTTGTTATGAATCAGTTTTGTTATTTTCCATAGAAGCCTTAAGGTGATCAAGGTTATAATGTGTTACATTTGAATCTACCAGTCCTTAATCTTGCAATGAAGTTTACAAAGCTTAAGGTTGTGTGCTTGTCTGTTTTCCAAGTTATCAACCCATATCTTTCATGTCAATGATATTTGTTTTGGCCATAATTATTAACAAATCTCAGTGGATGATATAGGAAACACAGACAATGTAAAAAGTTTGTCAATGAATAATCAGACATAAGTCTTGAAGTCGACTTGGTACTGAGAGTATTAATAAATAAACAGATTTAGCTATATCAGATATGCATAATTTTTTGGTTTATTTACATCTAGTATTAGGGCAGTTGTTTCTAGTTTGATTTATATAGGTCTTCCTGTACAAACAGTCCTGTCTCAGTTGACCAGACAACTACTGCCCCCTTTTTTCTCTGAAATGTCCATGTTTTCATAAACACCTCCTAATATTGTGTTATCGCCCATAAATTCTGAGGTAAATTAATGAATTATGCCAGTGTGCTCAAAGTTATACAAAAACCTTTTCAAGTAGAGATCTGTGGTGGAAATCATTTTAGTAGAAATTATTGATAATATGGTAGGTCATCAGAAGGCCCTTTCCATTCAAAAATTCTATTTTCTGGAACTCCAGGAAAAGTAGAAATATTTGTATTACCTTTAGATTCAACTGTATTCAGTGAATATTCAAACTGACACATTTTTAATTTACTCCTAAGACTCTCCATATGCTGTGAATTTTGTATCCCAGAATAGTATAATTTACGTTTGTGAAGCTGCAATTTGAATAGCTCCAGTTATGTTTTAGTGAACAGTTTTCTTTTCACATCAGCAGTTACACCACAGGGATATATGTCATACAATCCCTGTCAGATATGACAAATAAATTATGGACATGAGCTAAATATGGAACGCTGTAACGGTTGTATCAGTCACACACACTGTAGCCTTGTGCTAGGCGTAAATTGCACCAGAAGGCTTTTTAAATATATATGTCATGCTAGAAAGTCCAATCTGGTAAAATTTCAAATTTTACCTGTAGAAAGTTCAATTGACTTCATAAGTCATAAAGCATTCATGTATGTTAAAATATATCGGCCTACCGGATTTATTTATGTATCTTGGTATAAAAAACAGTATATATTTTATAATCATTAATTATTTTCTATATTACAAGGTAACTCAAGTTGGAAGCATTAGGTTAGACAAATTACAGCAATCATATTGCTGAGAGCTAGTCTTTCAGTAAGACTTGCATCATAATCTCAGAAAGTCAGTGCATGGGATTGGGAAATGTCTTTCATGAGGGCACTGTGAAAAGAAGTTTAACTCTATTACATAGGTGCATTATAAAGAAAAAAATATTTTTTTATTGCGTTAATACATCCTATCCAATGGACAATTGCTTTACCGGTCGGCGCGACCGGTCCCGCCAAACGCCAGAAAAAGACGTCCTGTATATACTACCGGCAGGACCGGTCACAGAGTGTGCATTCGCCAGGTGGCGCATCGTACTTCATTTCCTGTTTACCTATTGACGTCATAGCATCTTTTTCGTTTGGCGCGAAAGAGTGTGCAGAAGATTTTCTTCAGAGATACGTTTTTGAAGTTTTACAACGAACTCTTCCAAGTTTCTTGTTTTTTATTAGTACGGAGTAATTCTACAACGTTCCTGATCATTATGTCGTCTCCTGGACAGAAACGAGGTTCTTGCGGGCACGTTATGGCCCTTTTCGACAACCATAAGAAATGCGTGCGTTGTCGTGACAAGGGGGTGGGAGACGACCCGTGTGTGAAGAAGTTGGATTGTAGTATCTGTAAGGCGTTTACGCCTGCTCAGATCCACCAGTTAGCAACCCCCACCTACAAGGAACGGAAAGAACGCTCTAGCCAGAAGAAATCTGAAGAATTGACAAGTACGTCTCCCAAGCTTGTTGATCCGTCTGAGGTTTCACTGCTGGGTCCGGTCAATTCAGGGACGCAGTCTCCTGTTGATTCTACACCCAAGCAGAAGAAGAAGCGTTCTGATGGCTCCCCAAGGTCTAGTAAACGGAAGCACAGCAGTAAGCCCACTTCAGACGACCTCAAGTCCCTTGATGACAAGTGGAGTGAGAGATTTTCCCGTCTGGAAGCAATGCTGATTAACCAGTCATTTGCTGTCCCTGTGAGACCGGTGAATTCTGCTGCTGTGGTGCCCAGAGAACACCCCTTCTTTGATCCGGGTGCTTCTACAAGTGTTATGTTTTCTGAGGGCACTAAGTGACGTTGCTACGCAGTTGACGGCTACCCAACCTCCGCTGGGGGTTCCCGGTACACAAGCTGTGAAGGAAGTGACTGAGAGTGCTACCCACCCTGTTCAGGGCCCCGGTACCTCTGAGACTGTTGCCACCCAACCTTTACTGGTTCCCGGTGCAGGGACTGCCACCCAGCCTCCACAGGCTCCCGGTGCGGGTCCTGAGGTTCTGCCTTCCGGTTATGAAACTACGCTGTCTAACCAGTCGCCTCCCATTGGCCAGAATTCTGAGGTTGCTAGGGAATCTGACAGTGAGGCTGAGGTGGATGCGGAACCGGCTTCACCGGCTAGTGTTCACTACCAGGGTGATGTACCGGAAACTAACACTGACCAGGATCTATCTGAAGATGCTAATTACCGGGAAACCTTGAGAGGGGTGAGGAGTTTCATGGGCTGGCATCAAATCCCGGATTATGACACCTCAGCTGCATCTATGGATGACAATCCCTTTGCCGGTTCTAGAGTGAAGACTACCGGTAAAGTGTCAGTAAAATTGCCGGTGGATGAATGGCTTTGTAAAAAGCTGGAGAAACTAAATATAACTATTGCTGAAGGTTATCCTTCCAGGAATACAGAAACCAGTGGTCTGCTGCGTGACCAATTTGTCAAGACACCCCGTACTTCAAAGTGGTACGACATGCAAGCTGTTCAGAAGGATGCGTCTAACCAGGCTGTTGGTGACTGGTCTCCGGAACCGGCAAAGCTTAACAGTATGTTTTCTAGAGTTGCAAGGCGCAGTTTACCTTCTGCTCCAGCTTCCAGGACCTTCAGCCAGGACACCCTTAGAAGGTGGGAGAGGTCATTCAGAGAACAATCAGTGATGTGTAATCACGCTGCTGGCCTCTCTAGATGCCTCACCAAAGTACAGGACTCCATGGTCACCCAGTTAAAGTCGCTCAGGTTCGATTCCTCAAAGGGCAAAAGTGCTGAGAAACAACAACAAGCTGTTGAAGAACTGGAATATCTGGTTACGTTTAACCGGTCAATTTCACAGGCTATGCAGCGTACCATGCAGGATTTATCAGAGGGAGTCTTTATCAGCATGGCTAATCTCACCCTGGCCCGTCGGGACAGTTATTTAGAGTTCATAAGGGGTGGGATTAAACCGGACACCTTGTCTGCCTTACGTACGTCTCCAGTTCACCAACTATCACTCTTCCCGGACAGCTTACTGGTCAAAGCTGAAGAGGAAATCTTACGTAGTGAAGAGAGGCGTTCTGCTGGTACCACACCAAGGAAACCTGGACGTTTTCATCCATACGTCTCCTCCAATCGAACCCCTCACCAGCCGGACCGGAAGCCCACTACTCCGGCATGGAAGCAGATTAGAGACCGGCAAACTGCTCAGAAAGGGGGTGGTAAAGCCTCAAACTTCAGCCAGAAGCCGGCCAGGGGATTTAAAAAGCATAAATGACAATCACTGTTTTGCAAATGTGGTCGGATTGGTGAACTCTGTAAATGTATCCGACAAGATGGAGGGCTTGAACCCACCACCACCACTGACAAACAAGAGCGAGACTGTGTTTCCACATGTAAACTCTTTTGTTGCAAGTGTTCCTTTTGCCAGCGGGTCACCGCAAAAGAAAGGTGTAAATCCCGTTTATTGTCAATCTATCAGAGAAATAAACCATGTGAAAGATGTTTCCTGTGTAGATCACTTGAGTTTTGTAAAAATTGTCACAAATGTCCAAACTGTTGTCACAAATCTTCCTGTAGGGGCAAGACTTCAGCAGTTTTGGGAGAAGTGGGAAACTCTGGGTGCGAGTCCAAAAGTTATCAGAATACTGAGAGAGGGCTACACCCTTCCCTTCCGGTTCAGACCCAACCTAACCAGGTCACCAATGGTCATCAGCAAATATGTAAACCCCCAAAGACAGTCCTTCCTTTTGGAGGCACTGACTCAGCTGACAAACAAGAATGCAGTAGAACCGGTAACAAATCAGACCTCCCTAGGGTTTTACAACCGGCTATTTTTGGTTCCCAAACCCAACAACCGGTGGAGACCTATCTTGGACCTGAGCACTTTGAACACCTTTTTAAACACAGAGTCGTTCAAGATGGAGACCCCAGAGACAATAAGAACCTCCCTACAGGCAGGGGAGTGGGTCACATCCATAGATTTCAAAGACGCTTACTTCCACATACCAATTCACAGTCAGTCAAGGAAGTACATGCATTTTCACATTCAGGGCCACTCCTACCAGTTCAAGGCCCTGCCCTTTGGTCTTTCCACAGCACCCATGGAGTTCACAGTGGTGGCCAAAGAGGTCAAGCTCATGGCTTTACGACAGGGTATAAGAATCCACCAGTACCTAGAAGACTGGCTGGTGAGGGCCTCTACCCTCCACACCTGTCTCCAGCATACTCAAACCCTGGTCACACTTTGTCAGGAACTAGGGTGGCTGGTGAACAAGGAAAAGTCAGAACTGGCACCCAAACAGGTCTTCAACTTCGTAGGTTACCAGTTCGACCTGAAAGAGGGCAAGGTCAGACCAACAGAAGACCGTTGGCAGGCCTTGACAGACAAGATCAGATCAATGATGTCGGATCCGGTTTGTCCGGTCCGGAAATTCATGTCCCTCATAGGTCTCCTCACAGCAACAGAAAAACAAGTCCACTTAGGGCGACTCCACATGAGACCCATACAGTGGCACTTGAAAAACAATTGGAGGGTCCCAGAGTCACTGGAAAAGGTGATACCGGTCCCCAAGTCCCTCCACCCTCATCTAAGGTGGTGGCTGGAGGAAAGCAATGTGCTACTAGGTCAACCATTACACCCTCTAAAACATGCTCTGCAGATCTTTACAGACGCATCAAACGAAGGGTGGGGCGCTCACTTGGACGACCATACTGCAAGGGGAACCTGGTCCCTCCCAGAAAGCAAGTTGCACATAAACCACTTAGAACTAAAAGCAGTTTTTCTAGCTCTAAAGGAGTTTCGAACCCTGGTCTGCAACAAGACTGTGTTGATAGCTACAGACAACACAACAGTGGTTGCCTATATCAACAAAGAAGAGGGGATTAAGTCGGGGTCACTGTGTGCCCTACTGTGGAGAATCCTGTCCTGGTGTACCAGACAGCAGGTAACCCTCAGGGCACGTCACATCCCCGGCCGGCTGAACGTGATAGCAGACAAGCTATCCAGACTTGGCCAGACCATTCAAACAGAGTGGTCACTTCATCCAGCAGTATTCCAAGCTGTATGCGCAAGGTGGCACCAGCCAAAAGTGGACCTGTTTGCCACCAGGTTCAACAACAAACTACCTCAGTTTGTGTCACCGGTGCCAGACCCCCAGGCTTGGGCAGTGGATGCACTCAGTCTCTCCTGGGAGAACCTGGACCCATACGCCTTCCCACCGGCAGCCATCTTGGGCAAAGTGGTGGAGAAGCTCCAGGACTACCCCTGCAACAGAATAATCCTGATTGCCCCAGGGTGGCCCAACATGCCCTGGTTTTGGGACCTGGTAGCAATGTCAAGCCAGATCCCACTCTGTCTGCCCAGCATACCCAACCTTGTGTCTCAACCATTCAACCAGGTCCTTCACAGGAACCTGTCGAATCTGAACCTACATGCCTGGCTCCTAGAGCCTCAGCAATCAAGGAGCAAGGCTTCTCTGAGGCAGTGGCAGCACGAATTGAGGCTCCTCAAAGAAGATCAACCAGATCTGTCTATGAGGCAAAGTGGACCATTTTTACAAAGTGGTGCCTCAGTAATCAGGTGGATTTCAGGGCACCACCTCTGAAGGCCATTGCTGACTTCCTCCTGCACTTGTTTCAGGACAAGAAGTTACAACCAGGCACTATTGATGGCTACAGATCCGCCATTGCTGACAAACTGGGCAATTCCACCATTAATGTCAGCAAAGATGAGAATCTCACTCGTCTCCTGGATAGTTTCCATAGAGACAGACCTAAGGGCAGGAGGGGCATCCCCTCCTGGAACCTTTCACTGGTTTTACATCAGCTCACAAAGGCTCCTTTTGAACCCCTGAAAGAGTCCTCCTTGAAACATTTAACTTTCAAGACTGTTTTCTTGCTGGCTTTGGGTTCAGGTAAACACAGGAGTGAGATCCATGCTTGGTTACATAAGAACATCAGACACCAGTCAGACTGGTCTAAGGTGTCTTTGTATCCCTCACCTAGCTTCCTATCCAAGAACCAGCTGGCTAAGGAAGGTCCAGATAGTGTGGCACCAGTGGTCATCCCAGCCCTGGCACCTTCTCTGGATAGGTCACTCAAGGGTGACAGGTCCCTATGTCCAGTTAGAGCCCTGCGTTACTACTTGGACAGGACTGCAGACCTCAGGCAGAATAAGGAGTTAGTCTTTGTCTCCTTCAAGAAGGGTTTTGATAAAGACATCTCGCCTGCCACCATCTCCTCATGGATCAAACAGACTGTGGTTCTGTGCTATGAGCTCTCTGACCAGGAGGCCCTCACCTTACATCAGGTTAAAGCCCATGATGTTAGGGCCTTTGCTGCCTCTAAGGCTTTCCAATCAGGGATCTCCTTAGATCAGATCTTGTCAGCCTGCCACTGGAAATCTCACAACACCTTCACCCAATTCTATTTGAAGGATGTTGCCTGGGCTGACTCAGAGCTTTTCCACCTGGGACCTGTAGTGGCTGCCCAGCAGGTGCACCACCAGGCCCAGAAGTGAGGGGATGTTGTATATATGTAAATATGTACATATTGTAAATATGTTAGATATGTACATAATGTAAATATGTTGAGTGTACATATATTTTCAAAAAAAAAAAAACAAAAAAAAAAAAACTGTGACTTGCTTCCTTTGGGAAGTTTATTTCTTCTGGGACTGAACTCAGCCCCTCTCTCTCTCTATCTTTCCAATTCAGACCAAAGCTGAAAGGAAAGAAAAAAAGAGGGGGGGGCAACGTCGGTAGGCTCCCGGTTAACCGGTGAGTTAGTGCCGACCCTGACCTTTCAGGGTTCTCTGACCCTAGGTCAAATTTTCCTGTTGAAATTTGTTGTTATGAGTTCACATAAGTCCCTAGCTGCTTACCCGCCTACCAAGCGGTAGTTATTCAGCAATTGTCCATTGGATAGGATGTATTAACGCAATAAAATTGCAAATTTAATAAGTAAATTAAATTTTTATAAGTTAATACCCTATCCAATGGACAGGCAAGGCCCACCCAACCGGCCCCGCTATCAGCTTGCTAGGGGTCTTACTAGGATTAGACACGAAAAAGATGCTATGACGTCAATAGGTAAACAGGAAATGAAGTACGATGCGCCACCTGGCGAATGCACACTCTGTGACCGGTCCTGCCGGTAGTATATACAGGACGTCTTTTTCTGGCGTTTGGCAGGACCGGTCGCGCCGACCGGTAAAGCAATTGTCCATTGGATAGGGTATTAACTTATAAAAATTTAATTTACTTATTAAATTTGCAAGTTAATGTTTATCAGCACATTTATTTATTAAATTTATTGACTCAGTAACATTCAGTTAAAGCTGCCTGGCTTACAAAAATTCTGATAAAGCTTAACTGAATAATAAGGTTTTTTCAAAGTAGCCAAATTGGAGGAGACTACTACTCGAAGCACTGAATTGTCGTATCACTGCAGTTTGTAGCATATACTGGTCATTTACATTAATGCTTGGAATCCAATGTAGTGCATGTTTCTTCAAAATCTGCTAGTTAAATCTCATGCAGTATTTAAAACACTACAGATTATTGAGATTAGATTTAATTCTTTGAGTTAAAAAGTTTGCAGAGTATTTCTTTCTACATTATTCAGAATTAGAAATGATGGTTAAAGTTTCTGCCAACAGAGTTTTTAATTCTGTCCAGTTTACATGAGTGTTCCAGTGAATGTGGTATTTTACCATATTTTAAATGTGGTTTAATTAAAATATCTTATTGATGCAAACATTCTAAACCATGTCTTCAGGCTGTCTATACAACACCTTTATCAGCCACACTGCTGCACCCATTGAAGTTTATTGGTTATCAGGCAGTCAATACAGTACTTATCAGTCATCATACCTGTGCCTGTTATAGAAGTCAAATCCATGGCTTTTGGCCAGTATAGTTTCTGTGGATTGAACAGCAGTCATAATCATCACTAGGCTTTCAATAACAATATCACCTATAATAATGCTCATAAAAGTCAACAAAGCTTGAAGTTGAAATGGGACATTTACATTTAATTGCCTGAATTAAAATGTAAGTCTTCCTTAGTCCCCAGTATTGGTTCCTTCGTTATTTGGCCAAAGGTCTTTTCATGCCTAACTACCTAACTACTAACTAATTTGGTATGCTTAAATATGAACCCTGTTCAAACCGAAGAAACTGATTTTTTTTTTTTTTTTTTTTACAAAATCGGACCAGAAATAAGGAAGTTCATTCATTTTAATTTGACATTTATATTTAATAGTTTCTGCTGGTCTGATAAACTTGGAAACTTCTTCAAAATATAATTGTTTTGTATTGGCTCATCTATCGTTTTTAGTGCATACACACATGCTACGTCATAATTTTCTGTAACTGAGTTGCTGGTAGGGATGTGAACAAGTAGTCGAGGCTTGATAAACAAGCCTAATTTCATGAAAATTTTGATCCCAATTTATGCAGTCGAGTGCTAGCGATAATATAAAATACTATGTTGAACTCTTAGCTTTTTAATAAATAAAACTTAAGTAGGAAACCTTACCTACATTAAATCACATAGTGCCCCTTTTTCGACATGATATGCACTAAGCGTCCCGCAAGGGAGCTGAGCCCTCATTTTGTATTGCTTATAGCTCTGAATCTTGTATCATGACATTTCAACCAATCAGAGAAGTCACATGACCAAAAACATGTTTTTCAAAAAGGTGTGCTTGTCCACATGCTAACTTAAAAGCGCTTCACCTATTCACATGAAAGTAGGTTCGTTATATAGATGTCTGGAAATCATTAACTTTTGGAAGTGATCCAATACAAAATGGCCGACTTATTAACGATTAACTAAATGGTATGATTTTTCTTAACGCTGAAAACACAAAAACATATTTATCTCAGAAAAGGAGCGAGCTGGAGCAATTTCAACGAAATTTTTGACCCACAGGGTATATGAAGAGTCTACTGGTAAGTTTTCGCCAAAATCGTTTTCCCACCAAAATTGTTTTCTCGCCACTTTTGGCAGCCATCTTGGCAGAATTTCTGCGTTAAATACAGAAACATGTTTATCTCGGAAACGGAGCGAGCTAGAGTAATTTCTACAAATTGTTTTACCCAAAGGGCATCTGCAGACTCTACTGGCAACTTTTCCCCAAAATTGTTTTCCTGCCACTTTTGTCAAGTCATTTTCCCCGCCACTTTTGGCGGCCATCTTGAATTTATGTGTAAAGCGCAAAAACATGTTTATCTCAGAAATGGAGCTAGAGTGATTTCAATGAAATTTTTGACCGACAGGGTATCTGCAGAATCTACTGGCAAGTTTTGCAAAACTCATTTTCCCACCACATTCATCTTCGAAACCTTGTATTTTGGGATGAATAGAAAAAACATATCAAACACAGGAAGATGGTCATTTCTACAAAATCATTAATACTCATTGGGACGCTTTGTTTTGCTGTGCAAAAACAATTTCTTTTTCTCTTCCAAAGCAATACTCTAGTTAATATGGTGACATCAGCTAATTCCAATGAGTCAAGGCTTTTATCTATATATTTTTTTATGAGAGCTGCCATACTGGATATTGTTGATACTGGTACTTATGGAACATGGCGAGGGCTCAAATTGTCGATCTGAAATTTCATCCCCAAGAAAAAGTATCAAATATTTGTACGTGTCTCACCCATCAAGTTACTGGAATGATATTTAAACTCAGAAAGCTATATCAAGCAATACTGAAATATTTTTATGACTATATGCATGCTAGGATACCTCTCCCATATGCATGATAATACTAATTAAATGTAAATTATCCTCGATTACTCAGCACCTTGATAATTACCAATCTGTGTTTAGAACATTTAATTTCTTTGTGTATTTTAGAATCTGCTGCTAGTGCAGATTAGTTAAGTACCATAAAATCTGACTGGGTGAGATCTTGAGGGACAAGTCATATTAGGAAGGCTCAGGAAAGAGTTTATTTCTGAAAAACTATTTTGCAATAAAAAGTGAATAAGTCTGGGAGTGAGAGATACTGTCCCCATTAAAGGTTTGCCATCAAACAAGAGAGTGAGCATGTAATGTAGAAGTTCTTTATGAATTGTGATGACAGTGCTGCTTTTGTGTGCTAACTCAGAACAATGCAGACACAACGTCTTGATTTCAGCATTAAATAACTTGTTTACTTTAGTGAGAATTTCTTGTGATTGAAATATTAACCATTGATACAAGTGCAACTGTTTTGTCTTTATTCAGTGGCAAAAATTTTTTAACTGACTCTCAAGAAGCATCTTTATGAACAAGATACTTCAATTTTAAGATTAATTGGTTTGGATTAAATGAAAATACAGCATCAAGTGCAATTGGTTTCAATGACTAGTGCATTTATTGATACAGGGAATGCCCTCAGTTATCCAGCACTAATGTCATCACTTTAACCCCTTAAAAGATCTTGTTGGCAGTAAACAGAAAAGTGTTATATCGCTACCATGTCTGCCAGTTAATAGCCAACAGAAAAAAATATTCAGTGTCCTCAGTCAGGCCTAGCGGTCAGCATGTTTGGCATCTGGTCACAGGCTATCACCTCTGTGTAGGTTTGATCCCTCCAAGTGGCATTGCTTGAATTTCTGCGTCAATATAAACCTGGCTGTGGAACATGACATAAAACCCTAACATTGACTTTGCAAAGAGTATTCATCAGTGTTTTCACTTGTCAGCTGGCAGCCAATGCACCCATGTTGGTCATGTTACTTCAGTACTGTGCATTTTTGGAACTCATCACATATCACATATGGCGTTCTCCGTGATGTCGACCATTGCTATGGATAAGGACAATGATTTTTTGTGACTATGCTTATGATGTTGCGCCTTAGAGTCTGTCACTTTGGCAGAGATTAAGCGCTATAAAAGTTGAATTGGAATTGGAATTTACTTAGTCTGCATGAGGTCGTTATGGAGGAGTAGGAACACTTGTGGTGCGAGTTTCATTAACTTTTAACCTTCTGCAAAGTCTTCAACCCCAGAATTCCCCGTGATACAGTTTAGTAGAGAAAAGGTTAAGACCACTGATATACTTATTCAAGAGACAAATAGCAAAAGCAAACTGATGTGAAATAAAAATTTAATTACATAGTCATCACTGGTTGAAGATAAAATGAAATATAGTTCATGGCATCAAAATCATCATCTTAATTTTTGAGGGAAAGATTTATTAACATTATTTTCTGTAAAAGCTTGTATAGACTGCTGAATGCTTGACTCACCTGGTGGACTTTTTGATGAATATATCAATATCTGTAAGTGTGAAAACAATGGAGATGTTTCTTTCATTACTTTGAAATGACGCAAAAAATGCCATGGAGTTTCTTGTATTTAATTGAAAAAGATAAAAAGGAACAGTCTAAAAATATATTTCTACAGCAACACAACAGCAAAAAGTTAATTGAAAAACATCCAGAGTAGTTAAATGACCTACAATCACAACTGGAAGACCTTAAAGTTTTTATTGGAAGAAAAAATTTTCCATAAAAAATCACCTTTCAGCCTGTAAACATTTTCTATAACCTTAAAACACTGCAGAGGCTGAGGTATTTCTCTCTGTCCATACCCAAGGTACATTAACCAAGATCTTAAAAGATCAGCTATTTTGGGGCCTGTTGTAAATGAAATCATCAGACAGCTTTAGAGAAGACCATAAAGGATATTGTTCCAGTTAAAGTGTGGCTTTTTTCCCTGGCAAGTGGTTTGTCCCATAAAGCCAGTGTCTTTATATCTCTGATGAAACACAATAATATAAAATGAGTTCCCTCACTCGCGTATACAGGATTCTGATTTTTACAGAGCAATGAATGAATAATGAGTTTAATAATGTAACAAATTTAAAGTAATATGTCTCAGGTGATTTCAGTTATAATAGGAATGAGGGTGCACTTATAATCCCCAAAAGGTGACCCCTCTATCTCTGGTAACCTCAAAGTCCCAAAGACAACTTATGATAGCGACATTAACGTTATCCCTCTTGTAGCTCATATTCCAAAAACTAGGTAGGAGAAATATAGTCAGTCTGTAGTTACTGCTTTGGCAGCAGGAAAATGTTCACTTAAAGATAACCTGAAAATCCCCAAAGTAACTTTATCATAGCAACTATTTAGAATACTGCCATATAATTAAGCGTCCCTGACGGGCCGCTTATTTGTTTTCACCGAAGTTCGACTGATCGCCGCCGCCACTGGATTATGGTCTCCCTTGAATAACTTCTTAGCCTTTCAAATTTTTCTTTCCTTCTTACCTTTCTTTAAAACTATAGGGGCGGGAAAAATTTTTGGGATACTTTGCGCAGACCTTAAGCTTTACTTAAGGTAACCTTAAGCATGACTCCAAAACACCCCGTCATCGCGTTTCGGAAAAAAACACACACACCTGTGCTATAAAATTTATCTGGTACATTCTAGACCAAATTTCCAAGGTCGGAAAGGATTTTCTCATCAATCGCACCATAGATACCTGAATGGGAGGTGTTTTATTTTTGTAAATTTTTTAAAAATGGGTACTTGGTCTGTATCTCAAAAACGGTTAGGATTTCGGCGTTTTGTTCGAATAACTTATTCAGCTACTTTTTGATAATCTTTCACATGCCGAAGTTTTAGCCCTGTATCTGCAATCTTAAGGTCACCTTAATGTCAAAAAAAGGGGGTTTTAGCCCTCCAGTTCACTTATTTTTTCACTTTTTTCAACCAAACTTGGCACATATATTAAGATTTACCAAAGGAATATCCCGACTTTATGGTGACCTTAAACTCAAAATGTTAATGGACATATGGCCTGCTTAAAGTCATCAAATTGGAATAAAATCCTCTGGCTCCTTTCTTTTTCCATTTTTTTTATATTGAAATTATCACTGGTATTAAAGTAGATAAAAATAATACTTATGGTCACCTTAAACTCTCAGTATGAATGGAGTTGTAGCCACCTTAAAGTGAAATAAGGGGGTTTTCAGCCTCCAAGTATCTTATTGTTCGACTGACCTCAGTTAAACTTTGCACACCTATAAAGGATGGCAAACCAAAGGGTTATCCTGACTTTAAGGTGACCTTAAACTGTTAATATAATTTTGGCCCCCCTAAAGTCATAACATTTGAATAAAGCCGTCTGGCTCTTTTCTTTTTCCATATCTAACATATATTGATATTGAAGGGACATTCTCATATTATGGTCACCTTAAAGTCGCAATATGAATGAAGTTATGGTCACCTTACAGTGAAAAAGGAAGTTTCAGCCTTCAGCTATCTTATTGTTCAACTGACATGAGCTAAACTTTATGCACTTATAAAGGATGTGAAAAGGGACATTCATATTTTATGGTCACCTTAAAGTCCCAATATGAATGAAGTTATGGCCACCTTGCAGTGAAATTATGGTGTTTTTAATCTCCAGCTATTGTATTGTTCAGCTGACCTCACTTTAATTGTGCACACTTATTAAAGATGAAAATAGGGACAAGTAACATACACAATGCAATAAAGTTCACAGTTTCTATTGCTTATGATGCATATGTTGACATCTTTTATGGGTGACTTCTTTTTCATCAGGGCCGCTTCATTTTTGTCAGCAAAAACATTCTTCTAGTCTAAATTTTAGATTATATGGCAGTATTCGCTAATATTCCAAAATTATGTGACGTTTTTCATTCAATACTTGCTGAATTCAGATCAATGAAATACTTATGAAGAGGTAACTGCCAGTGGGGGTGGAGCACAAGCTTTAGCTAGGCTCACACTTCTACAGATCACTTTTTTTTGTCACTGGAGTTTCATGAATTGTGACATAGTGCGACGAGTACCTGTCTCATTACTGAAATTAAGCAGCGATGGACTTTGTTAGTACTTAGCTGGATAACCGTCTGAGTTCTAGGCCAGGTATAGGAAGTATCTGACTCTGAATTTGATTTTGTCGCCAGATTTCCATAGATTCTAGTGCACTCCTTGTGTCTCTGATGTCTTTGTAGCTCGCCCATGTAGACCAAAAGACTTTTCAGCCTTGTTAATTAGCAATCCGTTACTGCTACAATCTCTGTGTTAACCAATATGGAGATATATTTTGTAATGTTAAAACCGCATTGATCTCCTTTTTGACTGAGAAATTGGGAGATGTTACCTTTTTTCTGCTCCATCTGGTGTTACTTATTCAAAATATTTCATAACAAGTTTGTCTTTGGATGTGAAAACAGGGCTTTTACCTGGGCAATCATAGGTGTGTTGTGAATTTTTCAGTCTCGGTTTCTCTTCCATTTCCAGTCACTAATGATCTCACTATAGAAACTGTATTAACTCACTTTACGACAAGGTATCTAGTATGATGGTTATAACACAACAGCTATGTGGTTAAACATAAATTTCCGATAAATATTTCAGGCCTAACAGAGGACTACCAGCTGCCTTACTATGACAAGGTGCCCAGCGACCCGAGTATAGAGGAGATGCGTGAGGTGGTGTGTGTACAGAAACTGAGGCCAGAGCTCCCCAACAGGTGGCATGGACATGAGGTAAACAGTGAATGAAATCAACACCTACCTCCATGTCTGAGAC
Organism: Sabellastarte sp. h YS-2021; assembly: GCA_964017235.1. NCBI lineage: Eukaryota > Metazoa > Annelida > Polychaeta > Sabellida > Sabellidae > Sabellastarte > Sabellastarte sp. h YS-2021. The sequence goes on along the minus strand of OZ024939.1, from coordinate 18,394,539 downwards.
TAGTAACTCTTCTCACAGACCTGTATCTATCTAGAGTTATTAGTCCATATGTCCCATAACTTGAGATGACTGTTCTCATATATATATATATATATATGTTTGTTTTTCGCAGAAACTAAAGAGGCTTTACCCCCTTCATCTAGCATTTGCCACTCATTTCTGAAACTCAATGTTGATCATTTTACGTACATTGAAATACGGACTGGCAACTTTTGTTATGGACCTGTAACACTTTGGAGTGTCAGGTATAGTGGACCTGAAAAGTTGTCTGATAAACTTCATGCACTTGAGGAAATGGTCAACATTGGCAACTAGTTTGTCATTAATTCAAACTTTCAAATAGGGACTTTTCGGGGGGAAGGCAGCCAAAAGAAGGGAAAAAAAATCAACTTATTACCAAATTTTCATTCACAGAAAGTAGGGCTATAACATGGTGCCTGGCCACTTAAAAGCAGGTCATATGTGTTAACAATTTTATACGATGTAAAGTACTGAAAATATTGTATAATGTGGGTGAGAACATACTATCAGTCAGCCTGGTTCTTATTTTTGACAAAGTTTTCATTACTTTCACAGTTATTCTATGTTAATTTTATTATTTTGGCCTCATTTTGAAAACAACGTGGCTGCCATAGCTGATTGTTCGAAAATCATTAACATGTTCTAAATGTTTAAATATTGAAGCTAGCTTCATTAAATTTGCACAAAAAGTTTATGGCTAGGAAAGCTTGCTTTAGAGTAAGAGTAATGATGACCTAATTTTGAAAACAAAATGGCTGCCATATCACATGTTTAAGGTCATATAGAGGTCATAATATTGATAGGACCTTATATGCTCCTTATTATGGGCTCTAGACCTTCAAAATGTGAAAACAACTTGTGGGAAATCATAGCCTGAGAATCTTTTGCAAGTGTCGAATTTGACCTTTGTCCCCTGCTTCTAGTTCAAGTTGGGTTCCTCATACTAAAAAGGCCTTATATCACCCATTAAATTTTTCTATGGCTTTGAAATGTGATAATAATCTTAGGCTATAGGAAATCATGCTCTTTGAATCTTTTGCAAGGATCGAATTTGCTCTTTGACCCCTGCTTAAACAGTAAAGATCAAGTGGGGTCAACATACTAAAAGAGCCTTATATCCCCTTACTATTGGTTCTAGAGCTTTGAAATGGGAAAATAACCTATTTTTCTGCAGATGTGGAATTTGATCTTTGACCCATGCTTCAAGATCATGTGGGGTCAACATACTAAAAAGGGATTATATTGCCCTTATATTTGTTCTGCAGTTCGCAGTGTGAAACAGCCTATAGATAATAATGGCCTGCGAATCATTTGCCAGTGATAAATTTGACCATTGACCGTTGCTTCAAGATCAAATGGAGTCATCATTTTTAAAAGGCACATATCTACTTTATTATTGGTTCAAGACCTTCAAAATGTGAAAACTTATGGGATAGCCTGCGAATCTTTTATAAGTGTCGAATTTTTTCAAGGTCAAGTGGGGGTCAACATACTAAAAAGGCCTTATATCTCCCTTATTATTATTTCTAGAACTTTGAAATGTGAAAACAGTGAGTGGTGAATCATAACCTGTGAACTTTTTCAAGCGTGGAATTTGACCATTGACCCCTACTTCAGGGTCAAGGTTTTCATACTAAAAAGGCCTTATATCTCCCCTATTATTGGTTCTAGGCCCTCGAAATATGAAAACAACCCATAGGAAATCATATCTTGAAAATCTTTTGCAAATGTTGAATTGGATCTTTGATCAATATGTCAAGGTTCAGTTGGATCATCATATAGAAAAGGCCTTTTATCTCCTTTATTATTGCTCCTTGGGCTTTTTCATGGTCAGACCGCTTCCAGTTTTTCTTAATACCCGGCGGGACATAAGCACCACAGCAGTGGCCTTGTTTTGGATGAATTTGTATATATCAGCTGTCCGTATTGGCTTTACTGGAACTTTCAGTTGGTTGCAACTACAACATGGTATCCTAGATTTGGGTTGGTTATTGCACAACAGGTACATCGATTTATTTTTCAGCCCTGGTCACCTGTTTTATTTAAAAAGGGAAACCAAGAGGTGCAATAAACATGGGGTAACTGTGGATAACATCTTCTTTGTAACAAATACAAAAAACTATGATTTCTCAAAGACAATTTGATACAAAAATACACATAGTGTCAGTTTTCCCTTGCAATGAATGAAGAACACACCAAGCATTTGCGGAAGGGTAGATTTTCTCTTAATTTTTTATTGAACTTTATTGGAAGAAATACAGTGTTACTGTGAGCTAAAGCCAAAATTTTCCCCCTAATTTAATGGAAAAAGGTGCAATTAAGACTGAATACTCCCTTGAAGTTACAAACAAAAATTTTCTTTAAGCCTGTATTTTGCTGGATTCGCTTTGAAGTCAGGACTTGAATCCAAATTACTGCATTTTAGTTTTGATAAATCTGGTCCAAATGTTCAGTATCTGTCTCATTACTAAACTTCTATACAAATGGCTTTTTACCACTTCTATCCTGGTCTGTGTAATTGTAAACTTGTATAGGGTAAATATTTTTACTTTTGCTGAACATCAAGGTGTACTCTTCTTCTGGCTGAGATAAAATAGTTTGCTCTCCAGTCCGAACAATACCGTTGATCCAGTGAGAATTTCAGTTCTTGCCAAACTTCTACTTTCCGTATCTTAGATATATTGCAAATGACCATTTAATGTAAGCAATACACAAACTCAAGACAAATAATTTCCTGGTCTGCAGAAGCCATGAGCCTGTAAAGTGTGTGATTTACAAATTAATAAAAAATGCTGATAAGAGTAAAATGCTAAAGTCATTAAAACTATGACACAATACAAAACAGATAACTTGAAATGTAGATTATCATTGGCCACTGCACAAGCATATCATCCAACCAGTTGTTTATTTTCTCAAACGAAATGGATGCTAATGCAGGCTTTTTAGTGCAGAACTTAACTATGAACTGGGAGATTGACAATTCTACCTTATTAAAGAAATTTCCTAGTGTATTAATAAGAGACAAGTTCTCTTGCAAATAGTTTATTTTAAGCGTGAGCTCTAGTGAGACTCGTGCTTCTAGAGATCACTTCTCAGTGCACTACTCGTGTCTCTGATGGCTTTGTGCTCATGCTAGTAAACCAAAACCCCTTTTGGCCTTGTTTTTATTAAAAACACTGGTTTAACGTTGTAAGATTTACCTTTGAAAATTTCATTTTTGAAGTGAGAAGGAAAGAGTGCAGCGATATTGGCAGTTCCTGCTATTATATGTTTCATACTATTAAACTAAATACAACTATGTAGTATTAATATGCTGTCAAATATTTAAAGTGTCAAGTATGATGCGTACAAAAATACACAAATACATGCAATCAAACTTTTGTAGTTTTAAAAATCTTTTCACAACTTGTGCAGAAATGAATTTTTGCGTTGTATGCATTGCCAGTCTTTTTGGTATAGTATTTGGTGTAATAGGAAAAGTTCCCAAGTTACATATGCCAAAAATATATATATTTCCCACTCCTGCTCAGAATATACATGTAATGTAGCAATTAAACAGAGCTGCAAGAAAATATGTGTTACTTAATGCATCAAGGTGACTAAATATGTTAGAACCAGTCATCTTATGTAAAGTGTTGTATGGCCCGTTTCCAGATTTAGAATCACATAATATAAGGTCTGTGGCCAAATAACTTCTTTTTATTGCGTTAATACATCCTATCCAATGGACAATTGCTTTACCGGTCGGCGCGACCGGTCCCGCCAAACGCCAGAAAAAGACGTCCTGTATATAATACTGGCAGGACCGGTCAGTAGTGTGCATTCGCTAGGTGGCGCATCATACTTGCTTCCTGTCTAGACAGAGTAACGTAACTTCATCTTTTTCGTTTGGCGCGTGTGTGCAGACGTGTTTTGAAGTGATCTCCAAGTTTTGAGGAAAACGCGGTTTATTCTACGAAATAAAAGCACAGATATTTATATTGTGTTACCTGCATATCATGGCCTCGCCAGGACTTTTTTCGAGGCATTATCCACGTATATGTAGCCAGTTTTGAAGAATTTCTGTTTCTTCGTCGAGACGAGGTTGTGGGTGAGAGCTCGTGTGTCGTCCCTGCAGCGTTCCTTCTTCTGCACAGAAGGTTGTATCTACCATGTCTTGCCCTCCATTTATTTCTTCGTAGTCGAGTAACACTGAGTGTATGTCGACGAGAAGTATTTTAGAAGGAAAGAAGAATGCATCGGCTGACGTCATCACTTCCAGCTTATGCTTGTCACGTGACACGGACCTGGTCACGTGATACGCATTCAACAATGGAGGAAGCGTGTTTTCAACAGAAGTTTTCTGAGAAGAAGACGACTATATATTATTCAACACCCATTTTTAACTGGCAGGAAGATATCCAGCAATCTTGTCTGTTGACCTGAAGAAATTAGATGACAAATGGTAGCAGAAATCTGCGAATTTTTGCCGGTGCCGGTCATGTGACTTCATAGATCTCTACACAACTACCGGCAAGCAGATCCCCAAGCGTGACTGGTTCAGCTGACAAGAAGTGATGAGGTTTACCGGTACCAGTTCTATTCAGACTACCGGTGGGGACCCCTAGTGATGAGTTTTGCCGGTTCCAGTCTGTTCAGACTACCGGTGGGGTCCCCTGCTAGCTAGCAAGAAGAGATGGTATGTGTTACCGGTACCAGTTCTGTTCAGACTACCGGTGGGGACCCTTAGTGATGAGTTTGCCAGTTCCAGTCTGTTCAGACTACTGGTGGGGTCCCCTGCTAGCTAGCAAGTGTTGATGGCTGGTCCTGTGAGGAAACCCCCTTCAGTGGTTACCAGTGATCAGTCCTTTTTTGATCCTGGAACCCCCACCAGTGGCCTGTCCTCTGGTGTGACTGTTGGGGGTACCGGTTCCAGTCTTGGTCAGACCACCGATGAGGCTGCTCTGGGGGTTCACCTGGAAGTTGCTGTGACCTGTGAGACCCTGATCTCCCCAGTGCAGATTTTTGGACCGGTACCAGTCCTGTTCAGGCTACCGGTAGGATCTCCAGCCAGTGATGAGGGACACCGGCACCAGTTCTGCTCAGACTGCCGGTTGTGGTTCACACAGAAATCCAGCAAGGATTTCAGGTTACAGAGTTGCTGGTCAACACAGCAGGGCTGCTGGTTACAGTGTACTGCCGGCTCCGAAGTTCTGCCGGTCCAGGAGTCTTTGCCGGTTCCGGAGTGTACCAGCTTCAGATTCAGTGCTGACAGCATCCACCTGCACAGAGAATTACCGGTTCCGGAGTGCTGCCGGTTCTGGAGTGTACCAGCTTCATATCCAGTGCTGAGAACAGATTACCGGTTCTGGAGTGTTGCCGGTCCCGGAGTCTACCAGCCTCGCCTGTACACAGAATTACCGGTCCCGGAGTGCTTCCGGTTCCGGAGTCTTTGCCGGTTCTGGAGTCTACCAGCTTGACCTGTACAGAGAATTACCGGTTCCGGAGTGTACCAACTTCAAATCCAGTGCTGACAACAGATTCACCTGTACAGAGGATTACCAGTTCCGCAGTGTACCAGCCTCAAAACCAGTTCTGACAACAGATCCACCTGTTACTGAGATTTACCGGTTCCGGAGTGTTGCCGGTTCCGTAGCCTTGCAGATTACAATGACTTGATGGTGACAAGTTAGTTGAACGGGAAGCTTTCTTCAGAAAAATTCCTTTAACCAACCGGCTACAGAGCATACCGACTGGGTGCCGGCTTTCACAACCTTCAGTGACAGTTGCTTCAAAGAACTAGAGATACTGGTTAAGTACCCAGGTACAGACCTGTGCTGCCCCAATTTTGTGGTTATAGAGCTCTCTCCCGGAGAACTTTGGTTACAGACTGGCACCAGCCTACCGGTTCGACCAGTTACAGGGCTCGTTGGTTGAAGAGGAAAGCTGCTGAGCCTCCACTGTGGACAGGATGAAGGCAGCTTCATATGAACATATCCCTGCTAAGAAGTAGTTCAGGTCACCCAGTTCTGCCAACTCCGGCGAGTTTAGGCAGAACTGTGGAACCATCAGGAACCGGTTTCAGAGCATTGCTCACGTATAACCGGTTTATGGCCTGGTACTGGGCAGGTCTCCAGGACTGACTAACAAACCAGCAGAAGTTCTTTGAGGGTCCAAGTAGCTGTTTAGGCCTACCAGTACCTGCCTAAGGAAACTGGTTAAAGAGAAATTCTTGGACCAGTCACGGGTCCCGGTGAAATGCCCGTCAATCTACCAGACCAGTCAGTCAGCCTACCCTTTCTGGACCTAGCTGGTCAGACAGTGGCTATAGATAGGAGGAAGTCTGTCAAGCAAGACTTGTCCAACAGCTACCGGTCAACCTCCCCTTATCAGACCTCACACCTTTAGGCTGGCCATCCAGTTTGCCTTTTGTACCCAGGCTGTGACCAGTGTCAGCTGCCAAAAGGGGTCCTGAGTTTGCAAGCTCAGCTGTCCCTTCAAGTTTACAACCCTTTTTGCCACCGATGTTATAAATGGCTATGTGGATCACTGGGGTCTAGCCTGTCACCAGTGTTGACACTGTTCTTTTGGCTAAATCTACCTGCTCAAAACTTGGGCCATCCTAGAGGCTAGCCCAAGTTCATAAGAAGTCTCTCAGGAAGACTACTCCTTCACATTCGTGAAATGACCGGCTTGATCATATCTACAGGCAGGAGAAGTAACCCAGTACACTGAATAATTTAGTTTGGGGAAACATTGGAAACCGTATTAGCCTCTGTTCTGTGTCCCTCAATACCTGTCTCCAGCATACACAGACGTTGGTAGCTCTGTGTCAGGATCTGGTCTGGCTGGTGAACAAGGAAAAATCAGAACTGGTTCCAAAACAGGTCTTCAACTTCGTAGGTTACCAGTTCGACCTGAGAGAGGGCAAGGTCAGACCTTAACTAGAACATTGGCAATCCTTACAGGACAAGATCCGGTCAATCCTGTCCGGTCCGGTGTGTCCGGTCCGGCAGTTCATGTCCCTCATAGGTCTACTCACAACAACAGGAAAACAAGTCCACCTAGGGCGACTCCACATAAGGCCCATACAGTGGCACTTGAAAAACAACTGGAGGGTCCCAGAATCTCTAGACAAGGTGATCCCAGTTCCCGAGTCGCTCCACCCCCACTTAAAGTGCTGGATGGAGGAAAGCAATGTGGTCACAGGTCAACCATTACACCCTCTAAACCAGGCTCTGCAAATTTTTTACAGACGCATCAGAAGAAGGGTGGGGTGCTCACTTAGACGAGCACACTGCAAGAGGAACTTGGTCCCTTCCAGAGAGCAAGTTGCACATAAACCACTTAGAGCTAAAAGCAGTTTTTCTAGCTCTAAAAGAGTTTCGAACCCTCGTCTGCAACAAGACAGTGTTGATAGCTACAGACAACACAACAGTGGTTGCTTATATCAACAAAGAGGGGGGGGGATGAAGTCGGGCTCCCTGTGTGCCCTACTGTGGAGAATACTGTCCTGGTGTACCAGGCAGCAAGTAACCCTCAGGGCACGTCACATCCCCGGCTGGCTGAACGTGATAGCAGACAAGCTGTCCAGGTTGGGCCAGACCATTCAAACAGAGTGGTCACTTCATCCAGAAGTGTTCAAAGCTAAATGCAACCGGTGGCACCAGCCTCAAGTGGACCTGTTTGCCACCAGGTTCAACAACAAGCTTCCACAGTTTGTCTCACCGGTCCCAGACCCCCAGGCTTGGGCAGTGGATGCATTCAGCCTATCCTGGGAGGACCTGGACCCATACGCCTTCCCACCGGCAGCCATCTTGGGCAAAGTGGTGGAGAAGCTCCAGGACTACCCCTGCAACAGAATAATTCTGATTGCACCAGGGTGGCCCAACATGCCCTGGTTCTGGGACCTGGTGGCAATGTCAAGCCACATCCCACTGTGTCTGCCTATCATTCCCAACCTAGTGTCTCAGCCATTCAACCAGGCCCTTCACAGGAACCTGTCGAATCTGAACCTACATGCCTGGCTCCTAGAGCCTCAGCAATCAAGGAGCAAGGCTTCTCTGAGGCAGTGGCAGCACGAATGGAGGCTCCTCAAAGAGGATCAACCAGATCTGTCTATGAGGCAAAGTGGACCATTTTTACAAAGTGGTGCCTCAGTAATCAGGTGGACTTCAGGGCACCACCTCTGAAAGCCATTGCTGACTTCCTCCTGCACTTGTTTTAGGACAAGAAGTTGCAACCAGGCACTATTGATGGCTACAGATCAGCCATTGCTGACAAACTGGGCAATTCCACCATTAATGTCAGCAGGGATGAAAATCTCACTCGTCTCATGGACAGTTTCCATAGAGACAGACCCAAGGGCAGGAGGGGCATCCCCTCCTGGAACCTTTCCCTGGTACTACACCAGCTAACAAAGGCTCCCTTTGAACCCCTTAAAGAGGCCTCCTTGAAACATCTGACTTTCAAGACTGTTTTCTTACTGGCCTTGGGTTCAAGTAAACGCAGGAGTGAGATCCATGCTTGGTTACATAAGAACATCAGACACCAGTCAGACTGGTCTAGGGTGTCTTTGTATCCATCACCCAGCTTTCTATCCAAGAATCAGCTGGCTAAGGAGGGCCCAGACAGTGTGGCTCCAGTGGTCATTCCAGCCCTGGCACCATCTCTGGACAAGTCACTCAAAGGTGACAGGTCACTATGTCTAGTTAGAGCCCTGTGCTACTACTTGGACAGGACTACAGATTTTAGGCAATAAGGAGTTGTTCATTGTCTCCTTCAAGAAAGGTTTCGACAAAGACATCTCACCTGCCACCATCTCCCCATGGATCAAATAGACTGTGATCCTATACTATGAGCTCTCTGACCAGGAGGCCCTCACTCTGCATCGGGTTAAAGCCCGTGATGTCAGGGCCCTTTCTGCCTCTAACACCTTCCAATCAAGGGTCTCCTGAGAGCAGTTTTTGTGTCAGCCTGCCACTCTAAATTACATAACACCTTCACTCAGTTCTATTTGAAGGATGTTCCTTGGGGTGACTCGGAGCTTGGCCATTTGGGACCAGTTGTGGCTGCCCAACAGGGGCACCACCGAGCCCAAAAATGAGGAGATGTGTAAATTTGACTTACTTCTCTGGGAAGTTTAAGTCTTATGGGACTGAACTCAGCCTCTTCCTCTCTCCCCTTTCTCAGAGTTTTTCTGAGTAAAGAAAAAAGGGGGGGGGGGCAATGTCGATAGTTGTCCGGGTAACCGGTTAACTGGTAACCGACCTTGACCTCTCAGGGTTCTCTGATCCTAGGTCAAAAGGGGCCTTCTCAGGTTAAATTTTTATTGAGTTCATTTGAGTCCCTAGCAGCTTACCCGCCTTCCAAGCGGTAGTTATTCAGCAATTGTCCATTGGATAGGATGTATTAACGCAATAAAATTGCAAATTTAATAAGTAAATTAAATTTTTATAAGTTAATACCCTATCCAATGGACAGGCAAGGCCCACCCAACCGACCCCGCTACCAGCTTACTAGGGGTCTAAATCTGTTTAGACAACGAAAAAGATGAAGTTACGTTACTCTGTCTAGACAGGAAGCAAGTATGATGCGCCACCTAGCGAATGCACACTACTGACCGGTCCTGCCAGTATTATATACAGGACGTCTTTTTCTGGCGTTTGGCGGGACCGGTCGCGCCGACCGGTAAAGCAATTGTCCATTGGATAGGGTATTAACTTATAAAAATTTAATTTACTTATTAAATTTGCAATTTTCCTTGCATAGTGAGAAAAGATATACACATAGAGAATCCTTTAAAGTAATGTTGTCCCTCTTTATAAAGAAAACACTAACTTTTTTTTTCTCTGTAAACTTAATGAGTTCTTAAAATATCTTCCTTTGGAGAAAAACTGTATTTTTGATGAAATGATACAGTGACATTAGTCTCAAAACTATGACAGAAATTATCAATCTCAGTTTTATGATTTCAATACAAAAATGCCCATTGACTTATTTGGAGAAAAAAACTTAAATTGTGATATTTTTTGTTTGCATATAATTATATTTATAGAATAGACAGATCAGTTGAACTTAAGTCACCTAATATTGATATCTTTTTGCAAAAAGACTACATGTAATAAATGAAACTTGCATCTAGAATGTGATTAATTAAAATTTGGTATAACCTAAAATAATGGTGGTGGCAAATATTATTGAAGAAAGTATTTAAAAGCTTCTGTTTTTGTTGCAATTTCATTTAAACCAACATTTTTCATTTTTGTAGCAGTTTCATTTTGTGCTAAATATTATGTTTTCTTTCAGTGATATTCATTTCCTATTATCAAGTGTATTCCATGATAGCACTGTTTTTCAATGTAGACATTAAAGTTCAAATTGGTTTCCTATATGAATCGACATTCAAATATCATTTCTTTTCATAAAACATATCACTTTACAAACAAGGCCGAAAGGGGTTTCGGTCTACTAGAGTGAGCTTAAAGCCATCAAAGACGCGAGTAGTGCACCGAAGCGGTCGTCCATCCCAGTACTAACGTAGTTCATTGCTACTTAACTTGAATAAAGAGACAGATACTCATCACACAATCCATGAAAGTCCGGAGACAAAAAAAAAACAAAGCCGAAAGGGGCTTCGGTCCACTAGCGCCAGCCGAAAAGCCATCAGAGACAGCAGTTGTGCACTGAAGTGGGTCACCCATCCCAGTACTAACGTAGCCCATTGCCGGTTAACTTCAGTGAAGAGACAGATACCACACTACACCACAATCCATGAAAGTCCAGAGATATGAAAAAAATGACTCCTAGAAGCATGAGCCTCGCTAAAGTCCAGGCTTTAAAAAAACCCCAAAAAACAGTGATCTCTAGAAGCTTGAGTCTTGGTAGATCTCACGCTTAAAAATGTATCAGTATCTTTACGTAACATATTTAAATATCCTCATAACTTTGATAAAGGACTGCAAGAAAGCTCTGAAACCTCAAATTACATCTCAAAATAAACCATCTTTGCCAAAAATTAAAGATTTTGATATTTTGGAGTAAAAAATGACACACTCATATTGAGTACTCCGAACCATTATTGCTCCATGTTGAAATACAGATATGTCTGATACTCACACCAACTTACACATTTTAATTTTCAACAGGCCTTGCGTGTGGTTTCCAAGGTAACCAAAGAATGCTGGTACCACAACAGTGCTGCACGGCTGACTGCCCTACGTGTGAAAAAAACTCTTGCAAGTCTGATCGGCAAGGAGGATGTGAAAATATGATGGGATACAATCATCTGTACATAGAACACACTGCCTTCTACCTTCCACCCTGAGTGTACAATAGAACAGATTCTTTACAATTAAACCCTGATAAGCAGAATTTCAATGGTCCAGGGACAGGTTGCACAAAGGGGGTTATATTTTACCTGGACTTAGGCCAATCTGTGGTCTCAAACCTAAGGCTCATCTAAGTTTTTGTCTCAAGTGGTTTTCACAAAAGGGTTTCAGCTGAGACGAGGTTATCAAGTAATTACAGTGGTTTTCTGTGTCACATTACCCTTTGTTTCTAGTCGCAGTACCCTGCTGGTGACATACATTCTTTTTTCACACTTTTCATCTTTGGAAAAATACAATTTTGCAGTAGAAAATCTAGTGATCTATACTTCTAAAGACTAATTTATTTTTATAAGCCATTTCAAATTTTGAAGTGGAGAACAAATCATGCCGCCATGTTTGCACTTTTGTTTTACAAAACTTAAGCCCCCTACTTACCTGTCTCGGCATTTGAGCCAGTGGCTCAAGCAAAACATTTAAGACTGTGACCATTGGTGCAATCCATAAAGTCTGAGCCCATGGGATCAAGTAAAATGTTTCTAAAATTTGAGACAAAAATCTTAACCTTGATATTGAGACTGGGTTTAGTCCTTTCATGAAATCAGACCCACTGTTTGTTTACACAGAAAGGGATCAAGCTTAAGTTGAACCCTAAAATCGGCTCAAATTTAGCACCAACTTCTTTTAACTTGAGCTGATTTTTGGGTCAGCATAAAACTTGATCCCTTTTGTGAATACCAGCCCAGAAATGTACTTCTGCTTAACCAGGTATTGCAAGTAACAGGGTAAATATCAGTTGGCAACTGCCCTCATAAAACCTGATATTTATTTCAGTTTCAAAGTTTCTGTATTTATATTACTGCCCACTGGTAAGACAGGTTTATACGTAAAAGGTGGTGGGAGATCTCTTCATATTTACTACGGTGCCAAAAAACATTGTGTACATAGAGCGTGTATATTTGTGACAGGGACTATAAATGTGAGTTTTCTTGGACTGTCTTTGGGGTATGTAGTGCTATCGGTGTATCTACTTGGCACCAGTACAGGGAATATGTCTCTTGTATGAATGTTCAGGCTGAGACCGAATTTGTCCTCATAACAGAAGTTTCATAAACTGAAAGACTGATATTCCCTTTAAATACTTCACAAGTGGAAGTTTTTCTGTTAGTGTCAAGTTTGCATTTTTACCTTTGACAGTAAAACTGAAATCATACGAACTGGAAAGCACTCATAGAGCACAAACCTCCACCAGGGCATGTTTCCCATTTTCAGGGATTTGGGGTTTGCTGTTATGAATACTTCAAAAGTAATCAATAGATCTTTATGAAATGTTTTTATATTGTTACGGCCTGATCAAAGGAAAAAGTGATTTGATTTTGACAAGGATCTGAATCATATTCTGGATACACGAAAATCCTAAATTTTCAAAAGTTCCCGTTGTTATGGTCATGCTATCTGATTGTGAGGGTTAAACTATAAAAGCATAATTTGGTTGAAATTGTAGTCTGTGGATACGCAGCTGCATTGGCGGAGGTGTGCACTCAGTGAGTGCTTTCTACTAATGCAGTAAAAATTTGAATAATAAGACGTTTTACTCCAATAGTGGTTTTAGACTTGAACGATCAATTAATAAATCGAGTACCTGTGTAACTAACTGTTGGTACAAAATATATGAAGGTACACGTGTACAAAGGGACTGAATTTACTTGAGTACATATGTACTTTTAAGGTACACATGCACTTTGTGAGTGTTCAGAGGACTTGACCTCAGCATTTACTGCTATCTGTACAGTGTTGTGTTTTGTACATACTGAAAATAGGAGTAGATTGTTCTAGAATATCTCAGTATTAACTTAGCCCTTTCAAAAACTGTTGAAATTGAAAGGACTTCAAGTAACTATTTGGCTTTTATCTTGTGATCACAGTGTCTGGTACTTCAAAAATTACAACTGTAAAGTTCCCATTTTATTTTTCATTTCAAGAAAAAAAATGCAGGGGCCGTATTCACTAAAGGGATCAAGATCAAAGTTGAGCCAAAAGTCAGTTCAAGTCCAGTATAAACAGCTGTAAACTCGAGCTGATTTCTCAACTTGAGCATGATCCGTTTTGTGAGTACCGACCATGACAGAACTCATTTTGAATTGGAGTTACATCACTTTGTAGCTTTTATGTACCTATAGGTGAGAATTAAATGTGACATTTCCTGTCAATGATTATTTTGATATATACCTTATATATGTAGACACACCATCTAATTGTCCAAAAATACCCATGGTGAAAAGTATTCTAAATTTTTAAAAAATAAACGACAAATTTAATAACACAGTAAACTCACTCATAAAACAGTTATGTTTTATTGCCTTAGTTTTAAGGCACATATTATGACATTGCTCAACTGTAATCCGATCCTGTTCTAAGCTTATCAATAGCTACCAAAAAGTCAAAACTCAATGACTCACGAAAGAAGAACCTTTTTATCAGTTGATTCAAATTTGTTGATTTTTAAGGATTGTTTTTAAATCAGTAAGCATTATTGCAAACCTGCCATTGATTTATATAGACAGTGTTTTAGTAATTTCATTCTTTGAATGAATTGTTGGAAACTTTTATCCAAAAGTTTTAATTGTTATTTGTTAATACAGACTATTCACATAGCTAGTTCTTGTGTTGGAGTAGAGTGTGCTCATTGCACCAATACAGAGTTATATTTAAGCAATAATCACCAAAGTTCTTTGTAAATTAATAATGTGTTTTCCAAGTGTTTTCTAACAAGATTGTATTCAAACAGTGTAAGTTTTATGCTGCAATTTTTAATTTGAAAAGTTTTCTTTTTTGAGGACTTCTTTCATTTTAATTTTCATAATATTGTTACTGAATTAATGATAGTTGTACTTATTTTATTTAGTGTGGCAGTATGATCACTTATTGTAATTTGAGGTAAGATGTAAACATTTTAGAAATTGTTTAAAAGTACTGGTGTATTGACACCTGTTGTTTTGTGTCATATTATGTAGTCATGAATTGTAAATTTCTGTTGAATTCTCCTACAATCACAGTTTAAATTAAAATCTGTTGTATAGGAGTCCCTGTTGTACAGAAGTAAATCTTGTATGTCATGTTATTGTTTTGGTGGATGTTAATTTGTCATCAAGAAAAGTTGCAAATACAACAGTACTCGGGCTTGTTGCAGTTGATTTCTATCATACAGAAATAAATTGGTATCAATATACAACACAAACAATGGGTTCGTTTGTGGTGTACCGACTTCTCTTCAGTTTTATGTTAGAGGGTTTGAATCTGGGTACTTGCCAAAAGTGAGAAAGTTGCTAGTTGCTTACAAGTGTATATTGTGGTCTTGTATTTTTATTGCGTAAAATAGCCTTACCTTATCCTCACAAGTGCTTGTTTGGTTTTGTGGAGCAAAACGTATCGACCGACAAGAATTTTTTAAGGAATATTCTTGTCACAAGAGGTGACCCCTTTGTCTGCGCATGTCCGCGCTTGCGCAGTAGTCGTTGTCGATTGTCGAGAGATCTTCATTAAATTTTTGGTCGATATGGGAGCAACACGTACTTTTCCTTATTATCGTCCATTCACGGATGAAGATCTATGAAGTTTTGAAGCGTGCAAGCGTGCACCTACCTGTAGTTGTCCATTATTCGACTGGTACTACCACTAATTCTGCCTCCCTTGTCCTGAAAAGGGTCAGAATAAGATGTGCAAGAAGATGTTGCTGTAAAGTCTACAGTGGAAGACGGTGTATATCTTCGGCTGTACTCGCCCATTATTCGACTGGAACTACCTCCTTGTCGATGAAAGGGATGCAGAGAAGATTTTGCTGTAAAGTTTTCAGTGGAAAACTGCTTTATGGTCCCTTATTTGATGGCACACCATGAATATTACCTTGTGCAAAGAAAAAAGAATGCAGTTGTCTTGGCGCAGCGGAGGTCGTAGATTCTTTACTGTGGGTGGAGCGCCACTCTGGTACAGTAACAGGTCTCCCTCCAAGAGAACGACTACAGAAGCGTATCCACGGATCCTTGCAGTTATTATTTTTTTTCCCAGCAGGTACAGTGAACTTCCTGCTTATCAAGACATGAAAATATGGACAGATTACCTTCCTTTGCTGTAAATTTGGATGAAGATCCAACAGACATCTTTAGGGCAGTATGTGCACTGCTTGTCTGTTCAGCCCTGTTGAAGAATTGCAATAACTATTTACTAGATAATAAAACCTTCCTATGGCCATGTCTCCATTGGAAAGAATACTGTGACTTTTGAGTTAATTCTTCTGCAAACTCAACGAAGATCAAACTGGCTAGATGAGATTTTATGTTATATTATATTATATGTTGAAGTCCTTGCTTCCAACTTTTACAGTGTATTTTGCACAGTATATTCAGGACAGGAGCTATGTCCAGTAATTTCCCCTACTAACCACAAAAGATCGTCGTACCACTCTGCCTAGTTTACCAGGTCAGAGGGATACAGAAGAACGTGGCTACATTAATGCAAGTCACCATGGAGGCTCTTCTTGCAGTGTTACTGGCAGTGATGGGATATTTTTTCATTGCCATCCCAGAGTTGTGCGAATCTTCAGTTTGGATTGTCGAGTTACTCTCCAATCGAATTCTCCAATGCCTGTACTACCTACAATGCAAAGCGATGACGTCAGACAGGAAAACATGGCTACAGTAAATACCGCTGAAATATTGCTGGAAATGCTTCAAAAGACAGCAAGTTATCCACTCAAGAGTTGCAGAACTCCAGGTTTCTATGGCAGTTTATTTCTTGTATAGAAACTCGGCTAATGACGACCTCTGATACATCTCAGTGTCCTGAATTGATCTAACTACGTCTTCAACGGTCACAGCCCACGAGTGAAGTTCGTTTACTATAACAATAAATACCTGCTTGTCCCTTCATTTAAGCTGGAGACAGCAGAAATTGTTAGAAATTCGGTTACAAAAGATGCGTTCTTCTATGTACCGACTCAACAAGATTTTCAACATCTACTTCAGTTTAATGTACACGATCAAACCTATCAGTTTAAAGCAATATGAAATTCGGGTTAGCGACCCCTCTACTGCTTCCCTCCATAAGTTGGCCGCGGCTCATCTACAGGCTCCAGAAAGACAAATAGGTTATTGTACACCAATGAAAACTGTTGTATATAATAAATTTAACAATAATACATGGTTTCAGAGTGTAGGATCATGCGAGTAGTAAAGAGGCAAAACTCTTTCTTCAGTATCACAGAATAGGAGTTCACCATATACCTGGACCACTGGTTGTTAAGTGTTCATAAAGACACCAGTATTGGGTTCAAACCAAAGAACTCATCCAATTATTCATCAACTGGGCTTCGTGATATCGATTTCCTAGGTTACCATTGCTTTTTGGTACCAGGAAATTTCTTTCACCATATACCTAGATCACTGGTTGTTTAGCGTACGTAAAATACACCAGTATTGGGTTCAAACCAAAGCACTCGTCCATCATCACCTGGGCTTCATGATATCGATTTCCTAGGTTACCACTACATTTTGTAGGTGTGCCTTTCGCTGGTATCTACTACAACTGGCAATATCTCCAGTCACTAGTTGTGAGAATTCCTGTTTCAAATCCTTCTGAAAGAGCATATTCAGTGGTGGAAATGCCAAAAACTTGGAAATAGGATGCCTTTTCCATACACAGGTGCACTATTCCCTTATTTTCGTAGATGCATTAAACCAGGGTTGATGATCCCATCTAAAAGCATCACAGTCAGTGGCTTTGGACGGTTAAAAATGTATATATTACATTTCAATGTCATACAACGGAAGGCAGTGTGTTCAGCCCTTAAAAGCCTTCAAGACAAATTCCACACAAAAGAATTCTGATAGCATCAGACAACACCACTGTGTTCGGTTATCTGAACAAACAGGGGGGGGGGGGGAGCGTATACCTCCTAGTTTGGCGCAGCTTGGCCTACTGCAATCCTTGAAATATACTCATAACAGACATATTCTTGGTTGCTTAAAGGTCATACTCAACATATCTCCAGAAGGGATAAAGGTTTGGCGCATCCTGGCCTACTACAATCCTTGAAATATACTCTTAAGAGACAGAATATTCTGGGGTTACTTAAATGTCATACTCAATGATCTCTACAGAAGGGACAAAAGTAATATGTACAGAATGGTTCTTACTCCCTTTATGGTTCTAGACAACGTGCAAGTTTGGCACAAATCAACAATAGGTGTTTTATGCAGGTATGCTGCATCTTGGCCTACTGCAATCCTTGAAATATTCTCATATGAGCCAGATATATTCAGGGTTGCCTAGATGTCATGACAACCTCTCCACAAAGAACGAAATAATACAGACAGGAGAGTCTTCATCTTTAATATTCTATTTGATTTACATAGTTTGTCAAATACCAATGGTACAGATGTTTGCCACCAATATGAGTCACAAACTTCCATTTTATGTTGCCAGTCCCGGATGCAAATGCTCTGAACATAGATGAATTAAACATCTTGTTGGAGGTTCTAGACTGCTAGGCCTTTTGTCCTATGCCACTTATTCCAAAAAGTCATTGAACAAGTGAACACCAGGTGCAAAATGATTGTAGTGGCCCCTTGGTGGCCCATGATGCATTGGCTTTGGGGTCTGGTGAGTCATTCAACCAAACCTCCATTACAGCTACTTCACTGGTCTCAAAAACAGCCATTCAGTCAGAAATACCATCTGAATCTGTTGCATTGGCACCTTCATGCTTGGCACCTTAACACCACTCAGAATCTCTTATATCATTCTCTGGGCAAGGGATAGAGAGATTTAGGGCATCTCAAGGACCCTCATCTTGGAACGTATGAGTCATGATGGGCCATTTTGAGCTCTGGTACCCACAGAATAAGGTGGCCATCTCAGAGCCTACGGTCTCAAATATACCAGATTTTTTTTATCCATTTACTTGCAAAAATCTGAAAGCTGTCACTATTGTTGGCTTTGCAGCAACCATAGCTGATCATTTACATTTTTTGTGCAGGAGTTGAGCCAAAGCCTGCATCTTTATAGGCCTATTGCAAGTGTTATAGAGAGAAGCCCACTGCTAACAGAGGTACAGCATCAAGGGATTTGCCTTTGCTTCTGTTGGTTTTCACAAAAGGCTCCTTATTAACCTTTAAAAGGAGGTCAGTCTAAAAAAGTTTGACTTGCAAGACTGTTGCAATGCCATTGGAAGTGTATTCTGGGACTTTGGCTCCTTCAGACACAAGCCTCATAGGAAGGAGTTTACAGTTCTCCCTCCTACCTACCTTTTCAGCAAGGACCTATTAGCCTCAGTTGGTCTAGATTGCCTCCAGTGGTCACTTCAGCTCTAGATCATTCCTGAACTCAACTTGCCTGGACACATGCTTCGTTGTCCTCCTACAGCACTTACATCCTTCTTGGACAGGACTACTGCTTGGAGAAAAGGGAAAGTCTCCTTCGCCTACCTTTTAGCAATAATCAGTTGGCTCACAATGCCCCAGATGGCTCAAACCAGTGGTCATTCCAGCTCAAAAACCTTTCTTGAGCTGACGTTGGACTGATGTTGTGACACTCTGCTCTCTTACAGTACTTAGTTACTATCAAGACAGTACAAGTACTTCAAGGAGGGGAACAATCTCTTGCTCATATCTTTTAAGGAAGGCTTGATGGAGATATCTTGAGTTCTGCTATCTCTTCCTGTATCAATCTGGATGCATGATTAGATTGCCAGTCCTTTGATTCTGATTCTCAGAATCTATACGTTGAGACACATATTACATCCATGGCTGCCTCTTTAGTTGTCAAGAGTGGGGTCTTACCTCAGCAGATATCAAACTCTTGTTACTGAAAGACCCACAAGTCTTTACTACATTCTACTCGAAGATGTAGCTTGGCAATCCCATGACCAGTCCATGAACAAATTGGGTCTTGTGGATTCATCTCAGCATGTAGTCAATTTTTTGTGTATTTATACATCTTATTCATATGAGTCGCATATTTATGTTCTCTCCAGTTATACAAGTGTTGTGTCACTGACATATGCCTTAATTTACATATGGCCCCATATCTGCAGTTTTGCAGTTCAGTTTGCCTGCTTGGAGATATTCTCATTGCCAGATGATGACATCTTGTTTGGGGATTCATGCAGACATCTCCGGCCAATGCTGGGTGATGGTTAATTCTGCTATATGATTTGTTGTAAAATTGTCTACAACAGCAACAGCAGCAACAATGACGACCACATCATGGTCCTCTTGTTGAGGGTAGCAAATTACTCATCTGTGATGAAGAAGTAACTTTTAACCTAAGATGTGGTGTATGGAAGCTTATCTTATCCTCTTATCAGTGCTTTATTTGGTGACCCCTTGTCTGACAATCATCTAACAGTGTGGCCAAAACAAATACCCTCCACCTGTTATGGTTGTATTCAAGCACTTGTGAGGATAAGGTAAGGCTATTTTACGCAATAAAATGTAACAAATTTTATTGTAATTTAACTTTTTACAAGTTAAATACTTACCTTATCCTCACAAGGATAAACCCACCCTACCTCCCCGCATAATTTGTTTTGCTGGGGACCAAAAATACAATGAAGATCTCTCAACAATCATCTGTCGACAACGACTACTGCGCAAGCGCGGACATGCGCAGACAAAGGGGTCACCTCTTGTGACAAGAATATTCCTTAAAAAATTCTTGTCGGTCGATACGTTTTGCTCCACAAAACCAAACAAGCACTTGTGAGGATAAGGTAAGTATTTAACTTGTAAAAAGTTAAGTTACAATAAAATTTGTTACAATTGAGTACAGAAACCTAAAAGACTAGTATGCGCTACTTTGCTCCACCTTTTCAAAGTACCTGTTGTGATATGACCCAGGCTAAAATGATTCATCAGTTAACTGCTAATGAAATAATTCAGTTACAAACCCGAAGAAAGTGAACCGATTCTTTAGAACTACCTAAAAATATACACAAAAAACCTGCATAACGGGGGAAAGGGGACACTTATTGGTTTTGCCCTGTTTTCAGACAATGTATGCCGCCCCAGTATTTTCTAAGTTGAATGCCTGCTTTATTTTAGCCCTATCAAAAGGATTTTTGGCAATTATCATCTTTTGTAATCAATTTGATCGTTGATCTTTATCAAGGTCACATGATCAAAAGCAATTGTTTTCTCTTGCACTTTTTTGACCATTTTTTCTCAGAAAGTATAACATATAGATTAAGCAAATTTGGCAAGTGCTTTCTTCACATCAAAATATAGATGTGAGTTGAATTTGAGATCAATCAGGTTATATTTGACCGATCGAGAGTCCGATTGATTATCATTTGGTGAAAAACATGCTGAAAGTGACTTTTATTAGCGCATATTGTGTACATCTAATCGCATTAAAGACCTTACACTGTTTCAATTTGTTATGGAAGTGTGACAAAATGGAATTATAGCTTCAGAATTCACACCCTCATGGTAAGGTTGTTTTAAAATCAGCGAAATCAGCTGCCCATGCTGTATATAGGCAGAAGACATTTGGAAAATATTACCTCATTAAATTCTATAAACTCCAGCAAACTTGCCCACAGGCCCCCCTATTAGTCAAACTGGGATCATAAACTTGATTTTCTTGTATTTTGCAATATCTCTACAAAATATTATCCAGAATGTTGTAAACTTCATTGAAATATTCATCCTTCACTGGGTTAGATTTTTACTTATTGTTTAATATCTATTTTACTATTACAATTGGTACTTTTGATCGTCTTGAGGGGTAGTAGGAAAACATTGCCGTGGATTCCAAAAAGCCCATCATATTGGCCCCCAAGCCCCTTCAATTCAGACTTGGGTCATAAAGTTGAATTTCTTCTATTTTAAAGTGCATCTAAAAACTACTGCCTGAAATCCTATAAAACTTCATTCAGTTATTCTATAAGACTGTTCAGGCCAAGTTACTTTTCTTCTTTGCACCCTTTTTGAATTTCCAGGTCAATTCTATGACCCCAACTGGTTATGATTTTAGTTATTGAATAATATCATTTTTTATTATTGAGATTGGAGTTTTGGAATATTTTGATAAGTGAAGCAAATTATGGCCTGGGATTACAAAAAAAGACATTGAATTTCCCCAGATCCCCTCAAGGCCACAATGGGGTTGTAAATTTTTTTTTTTTCATGTTTATACATGTAAAACACTAATATAAAAGACAGTTACCAATGTTAATATGTTTTACTAGCCTTTATCCTTGTTATTTCTTTTTGACCATTATACATTTACTTGCTGTGGGACACTTGGTTTTTTTATTAGCAAAATCATTTTTACCCCACAGCCCTTAAGGGCTGTCGGGGTATTGTTTTCACCCATGGTGTCCGGATGGGCGGGCGGTCGGGCGGGTGGGAAGAAGTTTGTCCGGCCTGTATCTCAGAAACCATAAGGTGTAGGAAGTTGATACTTGGTAGGGACATTGGTTAGGATGTGTAGGTGTGCACCGTCATGGTCTGACCTTGATTTGACCTTGCCGTAGTGACCTTGAGTTTGAAAATCTTGTCCGGGCTATATCTCAGAAACCGTAAGGTCCAGGAAGTTGATACTTGGTAGGAACATTGGTTAGAGCATGTAGGTGTGCAACGTCATGGTCTGACCTTGATTTGACCTTGCCGTAGTGACCTTGACCTATAAAATCTTGTCCGGGCTATATCTCGGAAACCGTAAAGTATAGGAAGTTGATACTTGGTAGAGACATTGGTTAGGGGGTGTAGGTGTGCAACGTCATGGTGTGACCTTGATTTGGCCTTTGACCTGGCCGTAGTGACCTTGACCTATAAAATCTTGTCCGGGCTATATCTCGGAAACTGTAAGGTGTAGGAAGTTGATACTTGGTAGGGACATTGGCTAGGGTGTGTAGATGTAAAACGTCATGGTGTGACCTTGATTTGACCTTTGACCTTGCCGTAGTGACCTTGACCTATAATGCCTTGTCTGGGCTATATTTCGGAAACCATAAGGTGGTTGGAAGTTGATATTTGGTAAGGACATTCGTCGGGTGTTATATGTGATATATATATATTTGTTATATTTGATCTTGTATATCTGATGCTATTTTATCTCTCTACAGGGATATCTAATACTATTTTATCTCTCTTATATCTCTCTTATATCTTTTACTTGAATCTTGGTTGTTGCACCTTTGGGTGTGTTTTGATGTAGATTAAGCACTGTTAAAGTCATATTAGAATTCATTAACTGTTTTACTTTTGCAACTTCCCATTGTAACAGATGGTATTGCATCAAGTGAGCCACAGGTTTTGCCCGAACTCCACACAAAGCATGTATTGCCACATCTGTATGTATGGGTAATATTCAAAACTTGCAAACCATAATTCGATCATACAAATGAATATCAAAATGGGAGAAGTCTTAAAGCTTCACAATTTTTAGTTAACTGAATTGTCCTGTTGTAATACTTAATCTTTACATGCAGTTTCTTTCTCTTAGATGTTATTTTCTCTACTTAAACATTATTTGGACACTGCCACTGCTCTGAAAGTATCTCAATCTGTGTACTGTTTCACTACTTCTGTATCTCATGGTGTTGAAAACTATTTCCCCAGGCTGTGGGGTACGGGCATCTCTGATGCCATTTTTTTCACATTTGATTCTAGCTCTATGATTATAATTTTCAGATCAAGTGTTTACATTTTCATTGTTTCTTTTTTTCACTTTTGCAAATTTTGACAGGATGTTAGAGTCAGAAATCTAAAATTCGCCACCTCTAAAACCTTAGTTAATTTTATGAAGAAAATGATGTTTTTGTCTAAAAATTGGTATTTTTCAGTTCAAAAAGCTTTAATTTATTATACAGTCAACAAATCTCACCACAATTCATTTATTATATCCCCAGACGAAAGTCGGGGATATATTGGATTCAGGTCCATCGCGCCGCCGCCGCCGCCGTAGAAATTTCCTTGTGGACGCGATAACTCAAAAACAAATTAATATTTTTTTTTCAAACTTGGTACACATGTTAAGGGTGCCCAAAGGAAGATCCCTATTTTAAGGTGACCTTAAACTCCCAGTAAAAAAGAACTTATGGCCACCTTAAGGTCAGAAATTGCACTTTTGGCCACCTAGAGCCCTGTAGGTCACAAACTATGATGCTCAGCTGGCTGAAATTTTACCTGACAACACATTAATATGTTCTTAGTACATGTGCCGAAAATCATGACTTTAAGTTGAGGAGAAAATTGTGTTTGAGGCCCATAAATACCCCCACTTAGGGATTTTTTGCTATACTTTACACATATTTTGCCCTATAATTTGGAAGTGATAATTCTGATGAGTCTCAAACTGCGCTAGGTATAACTTTGATATGTAATCCTTGTCTGTAGAAAATTTTAGGGCTGTAGGTTTACCCAAAGGGGTCGACTTAAGGTCTCAAAAGTGCCCACAGAGACCCAATTTATGCACTTTTTGCCACTTTCAAGCACTGTAGCTTTCAAACTATGTCTCTCATCTAAGTTAAATATCATCTGGGAATATATCAATGTGTTTTCTTATATGTGCCCCAACATTTAGGCCTTTAATAGACAGTTAACCTGTGTATCAGGACCATAAACACCCACCCGAGTGACCCTTATAAGACATTTTTCACATCTTTTTCCCTGTAACTTGGAAATGGTAAGTCTGAGAAGTTTCAAACTGTATTAGATATATATTCTGTGTGTAATCTTATTATGTAACAGATTTTAAGTCTGAAGCTTTAATTTTGAAGGTCAAATTGAGGTCTCTAAAAGGCTCCCAAAGACCCAATATTTGGACTTTTTGCTACTTTTAAGCCCTGTGACTGTCAAACTATGTGACTGATAGAGCTCAAATCCTATCTGAGAAGATATTAGTATGTTATCTTTATATGTGCCAAAAATTAAGGCTTTAAGAAGACATTTAACCTGTGTATGAGGACCATAAATCCCCACCCGAGTGAGCATTTTTAGACATTTTTCACATATTTTTCCCTGTAACTTGGAAATGGTAAGTCTAAGAAGTTTCAAACTGTATTAGATGCATATTCTATGTGTAATCTTAGTATGTGACAAATTTTAAGTCTGAAGCTTTAATTTGAAGGCCACATTTAGGTCTCTAGAAGGCCCCATAAAGACCCAGTATTTGGACTTTTTGCCAATTTTAAGGCCTGTGACTGTTAAACTATGTGACTGATAGAGCTGAAATCTCATCTGGGAATACATTATTATGTTTTTTTTACATGTGCCAAAAATCAAGGCTTCAAGTAGACATTTAACCTGTGTATGAGGACCTTAAACACCCACCTGAGTGACCCTTTTAAGACATTTTTCACATATTTTGCTCTGTAACTTGGAAATGGTAAGTCTGACAAGTTTCAAACTTTATTAGATACATATTCTATGTGTAATCTTAGTATGTAACAAATTTTAAGTCTGAAGCTTTAATTTGAAAGCCACATCGAGATCTCTAAAAGGCCCACAATGACCCAATATTTGGACTTTTTACCACCTTTAAGCCCTGTAACTGTTAAACTATGTGATTGATGGAGCTGAAATCCCATCTGGGAATGCATTATTATGTCCTTTTTACATATGCCGAAAATCAAGGTTTTTAGTAGACATTTAACCTGTGTATGAGGGCCATAGACACTCGCCCAAGTGCCTTTTTTGACATTTTTTCCGTATTTTGCCCTGTTATTTGGAAATGCTTAGTGTGACAAGTCTTAAACTGTATTATATATAATTTTTGTTTGTTATGTATGTCCCCCAAAAAGTTTCAGATCTGTAGTTTAATTGCTAAGGTCTCTTTAACAATTGTAAAATGCCCACAGAAACCCAATTTATGGATATTATGCCACTTTAAAGCCCAGTAACTGTCAAACTATGTGGGTTATAGAGCTGAAATCTTTGAATTTTTAAAAGGAAATGCCTGTCTATTTAAATTTTGAATATTAATAATGTTATGGCTATCTTAGTCTTTTAAGAACTTATTTTTGTGTGTTATACCTCTGCTTGCTGAGTTTTTCACTTTTTAAAATGAAACTGGTTAAACATATTCAAGTAGACAAAATGGACACTTTAAGTGAGCTTTAAGTCCCAATATTAATGAAATTATATCCTTATGTAGTAAAACTAGGGGATTTTTAACCCTCAACTAGCCCAGTTTTATTCAACTTGCCTCAGTTAATTTTGGCACAGCTCCTACAGTTATGAACTCATTTCAGTTGATAATCACATACTTAAAATTCTCAATTCTTTTTGTATTTGAGTACCCCTTTTATATAGATTGTTTACCATTTATGCTCAACCCACACCCCCCACCCGGATTCCCCCCACCCACCTCTGGGACCTCCAGCTATATTGAGTGACACTAAATAAACAAAGGTATTTAGTGATATCAGATGAGAAACAAAGAACTCAATGGGGTTGCAGATCTTGTGTAATAGTGAGAGAGGTGTGGAGAAGGGGAGAGGGGTGGGGGTGGGAGGTGGTGGGCTTCATTACATATAACACAAAGGGGAGTCAGAACTGAGATTGTGTCACATATTTAGGTTGCATATATATGGACCACATATATAGGTATAGAGGAAATGAATAACTGAAAACAATTTGCAAATTCTAAAAATAATATAATAAAATAATAATATAAATAATTTTTTTTTAAATAATATTTTATTTCTGAACAAATATAGAAACAGATATGCGCTTTTGGGATTATGAATTTTAGAATGGACATTGAATCATCAATCATTTAAATACTTTGAAGGAAGATTGAAAAATATGATGAGTTGAGTTAAAAATAATATTTTATTTGTCAACAAATATAGAAACAGATATGCTCTTTTGGGATTATTAATTTAGAATGGACATTCAATCATCAATCATTTAAATACTTTGAAAATAGGTTTAGAGTTATCATTGCAGGAAGATTGAAAATATAATTTGAGGTATGTATTCGGCGTCTGGGGATACACCATCTTCCTTGGGGAGATATAAACAGAGTAGATTGATGTGCTGAAGTTCATATAATAATGGGTAATTATGTTTTAAAAAATTCCCGATCAAAACCTGTGGCGTGAGTGATGACCTGTCTGGGGATATGTTGGCGCCGAGTTGGCCCAATCTAGTTTTATTAGTATTTTCGCATGTGGCGAATTTCAGATATGTGGCGAATTTTACATTTCTTACTCTAATATCTACCGGTATTTTAGTGTCAGTAGTATATTTCAAAGGCCTTTCAAATCTCATAAACATTTAGCTAGAGTGGTTAAATTTCCTACATTTTCCATAATAAACGTCTTCTTATCTCATAAATGAACAAATTATTAACATTCTATGACATTTATTGCATTCTGGCCTTTTTATAAGTTGTGGGTGATAATTTAGTGATTAACCAAGCACGAATCACTTCTTCACAAGCGAGGAATCGAGTCAAATTTTCCAACTCATTTGCAGCCTTAGATGTGACAATCTGTAGAATGTTAAGGCCATGTAGGTAAATAAGATGCACAATAAAATATCTTATTTGTCTTTTATGTTCAGCAGAAATCCCTGTTGATTATTGTTGGATATTGTTATGTTGTTGGATGTAATGTTTTTTGCCTAAAGTTCGACAAAAATTGTAAATGTTATAGGTGTTCCAGGTCAATTTTATGTCAGTATAAGTGCTGGTTAGAATGTCTTTTAAATTGTGTGTTTCAAAAATGTTTTAAAAACTGACATTGGTATACACGTTTAAATGCTATAAGAACAGGCTGTGTTTAATGTTGCTGAAGAAAATGTATTTTTATCAGTGTCAAAAAGTTCAAGTGAGACACATTCACAATTCATTAAATTATACAGCAATAAATAGGCTTTTATCAATGAGAATGATGTATTCATTCAGAAAAAAAAGTTTTTGTTTAAAACTGAACACAATTTTACTTTACTGGTTCCATGATCTGCCATATTTGATAATTACAGGAAATTGTCATTAAAATTGGAAAGTAAATTAAGAGAGTTATAAATGGGGGCAAACCCCCAACCCCAATAAATAGTCCAGCATTAGAAAATACTGTGCTTTTGCATGTAAGTTAACCATAACTAGAACCAAATCCTGTCGATACTGAAGGATCTACTCATACTCAGTGAAAGTTATAACATTTAGAATCAAATTCCCGTGGATACTTGAGGTTCTAGTTATACAGAGTCAACTGTATTTATTTGGTTGTAAGAGCAAAACGGCTGATGTATTTTGGTGTACCCAGATGTTAGTCAAGTATGTGTGTGTTGTTATTGTTAATTTGCAACAAAAGAGATTAGTGTATAAAATTAGTGAAATTAGTGTATAAAAGTCTTGTCAATTGTATCACCTAAATATATCTGCTGTTGTCGTAATATTGTAAGACATGTCTTCCCTTGAAGTTACCAAAAATTGAACAACTGGCAAAGTTTAACTTTAATCACTTCATTGAAAAGTTCATTTCACAGTTCTTCAGCCTATGTGTACTCTTACCAAAAAAGAAAACACAAATAGTTGAACAAACTTTGCATTAAGCACATCTTCCATGACAATCTCCGTCATTGGTGTACCAAATAATCAGCAAACATTGTTTTAAGTAACAGAGATTATTTCCTTATTCAAATGAGAGAAGGAAAGGCAAAGTCGTTCACTGGTGAGCTGGCCAGCTAGAATTAATCAACACTTATAAAATTTCACTGCAATTCCGAAACAGATTGAATGAATCACGTGATATTATAGAAAATATGGTAACCTTTGTGTGGATATCCCATAATGTAAAAGGAAATAAAAGAAGTCGCCCAATGGTGAGTTACAGATACTGGAGTAAGTTTCACACCTGAGTTTGTAGTTACACACAGGAATTGAGTGTAACATGTATTCATGTGTTGTCCTTTGTGCTGCTATTTTTCAGTCAGTTAAATTGTGTTTTAGATACAGTGAAACCTTCTTAAACAGAACTGAGTGTGTAAATGAGAAAAAAAGTTTCCTTAGAATGAGAAAATAATTGCAGAATTAAGCTTTAATGGGTTATTTTTGTAATTTTTGAGGGCTAGGGTCAAACTCTTTAATCTACAGTGGCATGCTTGTTATCAAGTTTTGCAAATGGCCACAGAACAAAAACATGCAAGAGCCTGGAACCAATATACTTAGAGATGGTAGGACACTTATGTAGACACAGGGATTTTCTAAAGTACTAACACAGTGGTTGTATGGCAGAGATGATAAATATATTTGTAATGTGGGTACTTGCCTTCTCAACAAATATGATCATGGCGGGAACTGTGTAAACACGCAATTTTAAGTCAGAGTGGGGAGCCACGATGGCATGATGGTGAAAGACTTTCCTTCCAACTCTGTTGTTGTGTGGGTTAAAGTATTTACTTCCCAATGTTTCATGGGTTTTTTCGGTGCACACTCTTGATCATGTAAGTATGTTGCACTTTGCTCTGAAAAAATTGCCATTATAATGTGTGATACAAATACTGTCTAAAGCTGCTTTCAAACCTGGGTTGTTTCTAATACAAGGGTGTATCATTGTCAGATCTACACAAGAAGGTTTGGACCAAGATCTACTGATACAGTAACCACTGTTCTGCTTAAGAGGGTTTTCTGCTGTGGTAGAAAATCTTAACAGAGATAAATTTTCAGGGTTTACAGTGAGTTGCAGCAAGCAATAGGAGTCATCGTCCAAAACAATACCTCAGTATGTCTCACAAGTAGATTGCTAGTTTTTATATGCTGGAATACCGTAATACCTTTCATTGCTGCCTACTTAAAGAGGAAATCCGTTTGTGTTTTTTGCTAATGTATATCATATTTGCAAGCTTTTGAGAGGTGGTTTGTGTTAATCACCACAATTTCATTTGTTTATGTAGAAATTTAATGTATGTTGTTAAATGGCATCGTGACTAAAAAAAAAACAGCAACTGTTGCAAATTGGTTGAAACTGTGTTCTTGGCGAAGTTTCTACAGAACTAGCATTATTATTTGTAAAATCCTCCTGTGTATCAGCGTTATTAATATATTAGATTTCAGGGATTTCCCCCATTACCTCACTGATATAAACATGTAACCTAACCCACCACAGAGCCTTGTGGTTATCAGTTTGAACAATTTATCGCTTGCCTCTCCCCTCTGTGGTAGTGAGTTCAAACCCATTCATGATTTACCGGGCCAAAATTAATTACCTTTAGAGATATGGAATGCACATAACAAGAAAAAAATATTAGAAAGTGTTTTGTTCCTCAGACAAACTAGTTGCAGTTAACTATGTATTCTTGCTCACTAGTTAATCTCTTTTCTTCTTAATATTGTTGTTTTTTGGGGGGTTTTTTGTCTTTTTTTTAAATTCTGTAGCATATTAAGATATTTAGTTTTATCAGTTTTTTTGTTTTTGTTCTTTAACTGACCTCCTCAAATGTCTCAATTAATGCTTGGATTGAAAAGAGTGTTATCCACATTTTTCTATTGGTTTACACATGTTGTAGAATAATAAGCTGTAAAAAGTTAAAGCCAGCCTCCACTTTTCCTAGTCTTTAAAAGGTTTTAAAACAAGACCTTGTTGTATTCCCTACTACAGCCTAATGTCCAACAAAGCACTCCTTCACCCCTCTGTGGGTGTGACATTTTAACCACCCTCGCGTGAAAAACATCTCAAGTCTGCCACTGGTCTGGTACTGTGGTACTGTAGACTCTGTATAACTAGAACATCCCACTTTCATGGGATTTTTTTCTGGTAATGTTTGACTTTCACCTTTTCCCAGAAAAAAATGTAACATATCTGTTTGTCTTCTAACCTCCCACCTAAAGATACTACCCTGATGCTCGTTTTTCTGCAAAAACTCTTGTGATTTCCATTCCAAACTGCAAGACCTACTTACTTTTTTCACATAAAAATTGTCATTATAAAATGCTCAGTGGCTAAACACTTTAACCCTTAGAACACCAAATCTATCAGCTGTGCAATCATTACGTTAAATGTCCATCTTGTTATAATCTTCTCTATTTAGTAGTCAGGTTATATTTACACAAGCTTAAAATTTTGTATGAAGAGACATACTTTCTTCTTAGTTTCTATTTTCTTTGTTGTTGTATGTGACTTTTTGTTTGTAATTTATATTTCAAACTACCAAAGGTTTTTTCTTTTTCTCTTTGTTATTATTTCTTGTGCAATAATAAATTTTGTTGTAGTTGTTTTGGCCTCAGTTTTTGTCACCTTTCTTCTGTCCCAGTGTCAGTTGTAAATATAAATGGCTGTACATAATGAATACAGATTAGTTCTATTGCATAATGTGTTACACAAGTTGACTGTACATACTGAATGCTTGAGATGTGTGAAATTGTAGTTTAGAGGCAAAAGTAATAGTAATTGTAATAATTTAAGTATGTTATTTGATGTCAGTGCTTTTGGATGTGGATGATTCCAGGTAATTTGCATTGAAAAGGCAAATACACAGAAAACTTGTGTAAAATGCTTCATGTGTGTAAATACATTGCTTTCAAATGTTTCTTCAAGTTAATTTGGAATGAATTGGTATATTGTTTATGTTCCAAATCACTTGCAACCAGTACCTGTTGTGTATTAAGTGACGTTTGATGTACACATTGAATAGTGTTTTAATATTTGCCTTTTGTCCATGATTTTCGCCTCAAACTGAACCCCAGACAAATTGCTTGACTGAAAGGCATTGCTATGGCATAAAATGCCATATAAGCTTGCATTATCTTTGCTTTTGCAAGTTCTGATATACAAAGCTTTTGACTTTGAAGTTTAACAAGTGTAGCAAATTTGAGTTTGGCTGTTCTGGAATGTAAATAATAAGTGGATCTTGATTTTCAAGCCTTTGTTGTTTTATTCTCAAGAGTAATAATTCTTTTATGGTATACTTACCAGTGAGTGTGGCATTAGTATCTAACCCAACAAACCTAACAAGTTTGAATGGTAAAAGTTAATTTATCAACGCTTTTTAACAGGGTAAAATGGCAGAAATTAATTCTCGGTGCAGTTTGAAAATTTCAAATTTAATGAAATCTAATGTTCTTTTGTTTAGTAATTTCTCAAATGGTAAAATTTGACCCACCAAATTCTGACTAAATAAAAGGAAAAAAAGTAGGTTGAAAACTGTTTACTGGCCAAGAGAGTTCTGTTGAGTTCCACCAGTAATAACAGAACTTTTAACACATGCATTTGCATAGTAATATCCAGTTTAAATATTTGAACCAAGCATTTATATGAAACATTATAAATAATATCTGTGAAAATGGAAATCGAGCACCAGCTGTAAAAATATTTTAACCTTTGTACTTCAGCACAAGCCATTTTATCATAAACTAATCTGTTGAAATCTGCTGGTGTGTTTACGTGGGTTGACCCCTCTATAGTTTTTGGTTGTTACTTGTACATACAGAGGTATGAAGCATATCATGGGACAATCTGTTGTTGGAATGAAGCTCCTTCACGCTGTATATTTTGTGCACCGCTACCAGCTCAAAAAGACAAGGTCTTTGTAGTTTCTCTTGGTATCCCAAGATAGTAAGCTGTTGGAAGGGACATAAAACTGGTACTTTTGACCTTAAACTAACTTAAAGATGTAATGGACTGAATATATCTAGATTTTGCATTGGGGATCATGCCTCATATTTATACAGATATTGCCCTGGTATAATTGAAAGCTTGCAAAACTCCTGCACATTTTATGTTTCTACTTCCAGTTTAAAAAGTAGCAAGTTTCAAATCTTATGATTGTATAATCCTGAATTCAAATTGGTGTTTCACCCACTTTCCAAGCAAAGTTAAAATTGCTGTTTCACCCAAGCAAAGAAGCCACGAGACATTTAGGTTTGTGTTTTGTGCTGGCTGAAAAATATTTTATATTTTAAGGGCAAGGTTTTTATTTTGATATGTCATTTCAACACATTTATCATGTTACATCTGTTCAGGTAATGATTATTTTTAATTGAACAAGAAACCTCAAAGTACTGTATATAAACTTGAGTATGTATGAGAACAATGGTTCCTCTGTTTATTCCTATGATTTGTAATATTTTAAATTATGATTTCTTTCTATCCTATTGTTAGTTTTATGGCGTGTGCAATCTGCATTATGGAGAGATGGTTAGAGAAATAATGTTTTGCTTTTGTTGAGGGAGACAAAAGTGTCCGATAAATATGTAAACATGTACAAAGGTTGATGTCTTTGTAGTTCAACTAGTGTAAATACATGTAGTAACTATTGTTCCCACAATATAAAACACATGTAATGGCATTGAAAATAAAAGGCCTTAAAATATCACTTGAAAAAAATTGTAGTTTGCTACTTGATATATTCAAAAGTTTTTATTTTCATTTTTGAAATGTTTGAATTTTCTTCTTTTTTTAGTATAACATGATCTCAAAAAATGACACTATACCAATAGTCTATTAATTGTGTTTTTTGAATTCGATTGTAAACTTTTATGCTCGTCCAAAAATGAGAAACATTCAAATTTGGAATTTTCTGAACTTTATTGCTTTATTGAAATCTGGTTTTAAATTATGTCCTGAGATAAGTGTTGAGTTTTGTGTTCATAACTCTATACCTCAGTTTTATGTTATGTTAGAATTTGTTCAACAAAAATATTTGTGGCGAAAATGATAGCTGACATCAAATAAATTGATACATATAATGATTTAACTGTGGGGAGATCTACTTATGAGCATAAATTTGACATGCTAGTTGTAATTTTATGCATGTCCATATCACTGATAGTTTGTACATACATTTGGTCAACCTGTTAACAGTCTGATTAGGTTGTTGATATCCTGCTATACATAAGTTTGTTAATAATTGTTAGATAATTGTACATACATTTGGATTTATATTTTAGTTAAAGATTACAGCTAAAACAATGCAAGTGGCACATTGGTTAGAATTTTTAACATTTGTTTTAAACTTTCTGTTCTTGCCTTTATTGGCTTATGGATTATTGAACTCTTACAGTTGTTTACTTGTAAAATTTCAAAATATTTTATTTTTATGAAAATAAAAATGTGGTTAAAACATACATAAAACTACCCCTTTGAAGTGACTGTACATAGTTTTACCTCTCAAAAATGTATAGTTTATAAAATTTCCTGCCACATATTAAAATTGTATCACAGATAGCGATGAAATTGTAAGCCAGGAGTAATTTCAATTTTATAAATATTCTGTACAATTTTTTTTTGTCTCTTATTTTGTATTTATATAATCTATTATTTTATTTATCTTCCAGATGTTATAATGCATATATGCCAAAAGTATGTTTTAATAAACTGTAAATAATGTTTTTGAAGATTTTTTCATTGTGTTTACCACATTTTACCCCACAGCCCTTAAGGGCTAGGAAGTTGATACTTGGTAGGGACATTGGTTAGGAGGTGTATGTGTGCAACGTCATGGTGTGACCTTGACCTATAAAATCTTGTCTGGGCTATATCTTGGAAACCCGTAATGTGTAGGAAGTTGATACTTGGTAGGGACATTGGTTAGGGGGTGAAGGTGTGCAAAGTCATGGTGTGACCTTGATTTGACCTTGCCGTAGTGACCTTGACCTATAAAATCTTGTCCGGGCTATATCTTGGAAACCGTATTGCAAGGATGGAGATGGAACCTAATGGATAACTAATCTTTTTCCACAAAAACAATAGCCTGGCATTCTAAAACTTCCATAAGTTTTCCTCTATTTAAAGCAAAAGAGGAATTTCACATTTTCATTCCTGGTCTTGTATTTTCCCTCAAATGAAAGCACAGAAATTTCAGCGTTCAAATGACACCAAAACTATTGCATCTGAATAAAAACCTACTCTACACTGCAGATATCTTTCCACATATATGTAGCATCGTTTTAGAAAGCACTAAATTATTTACATATTATCTCCTTACAGTCAGCATTAAATACATTGGAAATATTTGGTAGTTTATCCGGTTTAAGAATGAACAAAGACAAAACAAAGTTAATCTGGATTGGGCGCAAAAAGCTTGTTAAGGAAAAATTAAACATATCTGAAAATTTATCATGGGGTGAAACACAGTTCAGTTTACTTGGTCTTAAATTTTCAACTTCCTTAGAAAAGATTCCTTCTTTAAATTATATGAAAGCAATGACAAAAATGAAACTTTAAATTGATAAGTGGAAAAAAAGACTCTTGACGCCATCTGGAAAAATA
The DNA here is from genome assembly GCA_964017235.1 of Sabellastarte sp. h YS-2021. Classification (NCBI taxonomy): domain Eukaryota; kingdom Metazoa; phylum Annelida; class Polychaeta; order Sabellida; family Sabellidae; genus Sabellastarte; species Sabellastarte sp. h YS-2021. Next base: position 18,359,994 of record OZ024939.1, on the reverse strand, counting down.
ACTATAATTAAAACAAATATATTATTGAAATGTATTCACTTATTAACATCAATTGAATCATCTGAAACATTTTTGAAAGACATTCACAAGTCAATTTTTAATTTTCTTTGGGATAATAAACCGGATAAAATAAAAAAATCTTGTTTAATGGGTGACTACACCTCAGGGGGAATGAAAATGATTGATATATATAACTTTGAAAGAGCATTAAAGGTTAGTTGGATAAAAAGGTTAATGTATCAAAAGAAATCCCTTTGGAATCAACTATTTGATGTAACATATAAATCACAGATGCTGTTTTAAAATTTGGTGATCAGTGGTGCCGTAAAAAATACACGAAATAAAAAACCCTTTTTGGAAGGATGTGCTTGAGAACTGGACCCTTATGTGCCCAAAACAACCAATTACTTCATATTCAGATATTCTTCATTCGTGTCTGTGGTATAATTCCAAAATATTTAAAAGCGATGTCTTTTTTCCAAGTTGGGTAAAGAAAGGCATTTATGTTGTTGGAGACATTCTTTCATCTGATGGAAACATCATGGAAAGAAATGAAATTGAACTAAAGTATGACTTTAAAATTAATTATTTAAACTACTTCACAATAAAATCTGGATTGAAAGATTTCTTAAAGAATTTCTAAAGGCCTTGTCAACTTCAACTATCTCAGGCCATGTGTTCCAACTCACTTGAAATCTATTGTAAGTTCTCAAAATGGAAGTAAGGATTTATATAATATTTTAAAACTAAAAGATAACATTGGTAAAAGTATTCCAGAATGAACTTGGAAGTCTATCCTTCAATATGATGCAATTTTATCGAAAGATATTTGGAGCATAATATATAAAGCTTGTTTTAAAGCCATAGAGGATAATTACATTATTTGGTTCCAGTATAAAATCCTCTACAATATATTAGGCACAAAAAAATATTTATACAAACTTAAACTGCATCCAGATCTGATGTGTTCATTTTGCTCTCAATATCCAGAGTCCATTGAACATCTTTTTTCAGAATGTGAAATTGTATCCCAGCTGTGGGATAATTTACATAATTGGATTATAAATAAGCTGAGAATAAACATCATAAGTAAATCAATGAAAATTCTGGGATACTTAGTGCATGATGTCCATTTCTGGCCCCTCAACTTTGTTCTTATGATAGCAAGAAGCTATATTTTTCAGTCTTCTAGAAAAAACTGTGCATTAAATATTTTTGCCTTCCAGTTACAGGTTAAAAAGAAATACTTAGAGCAGCAAATGCTACAAAAAATCAGTTCGAAGGAACATATTTTTAACAGAAGATGGAATATATGGAACAAACTATTTGATGGTATCTAGTCATAATGTTTCCAATGATCCTTACCTCATTGTTTAAAACCAGTAGATTTATCTTTCAAGGTGCAAATGTGTCAAAGCAATAAAGTATTCCAATGTTGTTACTAAGGCTGTGTATTTTCTTGTTATAATGTGTTAATTTTAGTTACTTAAATATGGATAATATCAACAATTTTGTGTAAAGTTTGTGTGTTAAAATACTATCTGAGGAGAATATTATAAAAGATTATGTCAGCTAGTGTATCACCTGCCATTTCTGAATATCTACTGTATATATATACTCAAAAAAGAAATAAAAATATAAAAAAAAAATCTCCTTACAGTCCATGGGGCAAGCACGATGACCGTTCCTGGTTGCTTTCAAGTTGCAACAGGAAAAGACTGCAAGTAAAAGCTAACATTTATTTAGCAATCAATATAATAAGTACGGACAACTTAGATATTCATACAAAAATAAAATAATGAAACCAATCTGAATTGACCACAGTATTATCCATGTAACTAACAGTTAAGTATATCCACTGTATCCAGCAATCTGTCCTGCAATCCGTTTGGCATTCACTAAGAATGTATCCTGTGATCTGTTCAGTGTCCAATAACCAATATCTATATCCAGATGAGTGTCTGCACAACTATTCTGTTTACTCCAAAATGTGAACAATATCCAAAATACTGCATATTAATATTTAATACTTCATCAATACTGCATATTAATATTTCATATTTCATCAATTATCTGGTGTTCAAGAGTATTATGTCGTCTCCACGCTATGGCTCTTTTTGACTCACATACCAAGTGCGCAAGGTGTCGTGAGAAGGGAATTGGGAAGGACCCTAGTGTAGAGAAGAAACCTTGTGAAATATATGATGGCTTTATGCCTGAACAGAAACAACAGTTGGCCACCCCTACGTATAGGGCTAGGAAAGAGCACCAGAAAAGGACAAGCTCTCCCTCCCTACTTGAACCGTCTTCCGTCACAGTCTTAGAGCAGGTTGAGAGTGGGAAGGGTGAATCCAGTGATAGAGGCGAATCTACCCCCTCCAAGAAGAAAAAAACCTCTCACAAATCACCCAAGAAGTCTACTAAAGCCAGCAAAGCCCCAGAATATCAGTCTAACCTGAAGAATTTAGACGAAAAGTGGTCAGAGCGCTTTGCACGCCTTGAAGCACTTTTCCTGGCAAAGTCTTTCCAAGTTCCGGTTGAACCAGTTCAGAGTTCCAGTGTGGTGGTGTCTGACATACCACCAGAACAGTAGTCTTCAAGTCAGACGTCTACTTCCGGTGTTACCGGTCAGAAGATGAAAGCCACCCAACCTGTTGAGCTTCCCGGTGTGACTGCAGAGGTCCAGATAGAATTGTGTGAAGGTGTTATGGGATTTCCAGTGGCAGGCTGAGAGGATTTGATCTAAGGAGACTCCGGTCTGGAAGGCCTTAGCTGCAGCAAAAGCCCTGACATCATGGGCCTTGACCTGATGTAAGGTGAGGGCTTGCTGATCAGAGAGCTCATAACACAGGATCACAGTTTGTTTGATCCATGAGGAGATAGTGGCAGGGGAGATATCCTTGTCAAAACCCTTCTTGAAGGAGCCAAAGACCAGCTCCTTATTCTGCCTGAGGTCAGAGGTCCTGTCCAAGTAATAAGGCAGGGCTCTAACTGGACATACGGACCTGTCATCCGTGACTTATCCAGAGTGGGGCCAGGGCTTGAATTACCACTGGGGCCACACTGTCTGGATCTTCCTTGGCCAGCTGGTTCTTAGAAAGAAAGCTGGGTGAGGGGTACAATGACACCTTTGACCAGTCTGACTGGTGTCTGATGTTTTTATGTAGCCAAGCATGGATCTCACTTCTATGTTTACCTGAACACAGAGCCAACAGGAAAACAGTCTTGAAAGTCAAGTGTTTCAAGGAGGCCTTTCTCAGGGGTTCTAAGGTAGCCTTTGTCAGCTGGTGTAACACTAGGGAAAGGTTCCAAGAGGGTATGCCCCTCCTGCCCTTGGGTCTGTCTCTGTGGAAGCTATCCAGGAGATGTGTGAAATTTTCATCCCTGCTGACATTGACTGATGTATTGCCCAGTTTGTCAGCAATGGCTGATCTGTAGCCATCAATAGTACTTAGCTGTAACTTCCTGTCTTGAAACAAGTGAAGAAGGAAGTCAGCAATGGATTTTATAGGTGGTGCCCTAAGTCCACCTGGTTACAGATGCACCACTTTGAAAAAAATGGTCCACTTTGCCTCATAGACTGATCTGGTTGATCCTCTTTGAGGAGCCTCAATTCGTTCCGCCACTGCCTCAGAAAAGCCCTGCTCCTTGATAGCTGAGGCTATTGGAGCCAGGCATGTAGATTTAGATTCACCAGATTCCTGTGAAAGGTCTGGTGGAAAGGAATGGTTGGGTGAGTAAGTCTTGCTGGGTGGGCAGGCACAAAGGGATCTGGTTGGACATTGTCACTAGATCCCAGAACCAAGGCATGCTGGGCCACCCTGGTGCAATCAGGATGATTCTGTTGTACAGGTAGTCCTGCAGCTTCTCCACTACTTTGCCCAAGATGGTGACTGGTGTGAAGGTATATGGGTCCAGATCCTCCTAGGCCAGACTGAGGGCATCCACTGCCCAGGCTTGGGGGTCTGGGACCGGTGAGACAAAAAGAGGAAGTTTGTTGTTGAACCTGGTAGCAAACAGGTCCACTTGGGGATGGTGCCACCTGGAACATATTGTTTTGAATATCTCTGGATGGAGGGACCATTCCATCTGAATGGTTTGCCCCAGTCTGGATAGTTTGTCTGCTATCACATTCAACCAGCCGGCATCTGTCGAGCTTATGACCGGTCCGGTATGTCCCGCCTGGAAACTAATGTCCTTGATATGCCTACTCACAGCCACAGAGAAACAAGTGCATCTGGGTCGACTACACCTAAGACCGATCCAGTGGCATTGAAAAACAACTGGAGGGTACCAGAGCCCTTGGACAAACAAATCCCAATTCCCAAATCCCTCCACCCACATCTGAGATGGTGGCTGGAGGAAGACAATGTCTGTCTAAATACAGAAACTGCAACTTTCATCTGTTTGTAAATAGGGTGCACCCTAAACACGGAAACTGCAAATTTCCTCTTTTTCTAAATAGGGTGTGCCCTAAACACATAAACTGAAAATTTACTGTTTTTTGTAAACAGGGTGTGCCCTAAACACAGAAACTGAAAATTTCCTCTTTTTGTAAATATGGTGTGCCCTAAACATGGAAACTGCAAATTTCCACTATTTATGTCATCACTCTGCGGCGTGGGCGTACGCATCCGCGTGAACAACTTCTTCTCCAAAACTACAAGGCCTAGAGACATGCTGTTTTTTTTTAAAGATACCTTATCTATCGAGGATGAAAAATTGTTCAAGGCATGCAAATCTGTCTGTTCGTCTGTTTGCTAGAGACATTACAATGGGGGTACCCCCACCAAAAGTGTGAAAATTTCAACTTTTTATCACAATTTTCTCAGTGACTATTGCAGGGATTTCTCTCATATCTTGAATATATGTACTAGGCCAGAGGTAGATTCTCTTGTGTGAGTATGAGACCTGGATCTGTCTTACTTTTTTAATAATTTTTAATGCATTAAAATTCATGAAATCATGCACTAAATCACTTGTAACTTCAAAAGTGTTGCATTTACAGCATTTTGTGAAAATATGTTGTTCAGCTACTTTTTTCATAGCTACAATATGGTGAGTAAGTTGGGTGTCTGTCTCAATAGCTAAGTGAGTAATAGCTACTTTTGGGCTTTTCAGTAACTTCCATTATGAGTACAATCACTTGTAACTTAAAAACTATTGCATTTAGAGAATTTCGTATAAATATGTTATTCAGCTACTTTTGGGCCAGCTATAACATAGTGAAATTTCAGACCTGTAGCTCATGGCATAGCTGAGTAATAGCTACTTTTAGGTTATCACTGTTGAGTAAATCACTTATAACTTGAAAACTATTGCATTTAGAGAATTTCGTATAAATATGTTATTCAGCTACTTTTGGGTCAGCTATAACATAGTAAAATTTCAGACCTGTAGCTCATGGCATAGCTGAGTAATAGCTACTTTTAGGTTATCACTGTTGAGTAAATCACTTATAACTTGAAAACTATTGCATTTAGAGAATTTCGTATAAATATGTTATTCAGCTACTTTTGGGTCAGCTATAACATAGTAAAATTTCAGACCTGTAGCTCATGGCATAGCTGAGTAATAGCTACTTTTAGGTTATCACTGTTGAGTAAATCACTTATAACTTGAAAAGTGTTGCATTTAGAGCATTTTGTTAAAATATGTTATTCAGCTACTTTTTTCATAGCTACAATATGGTGAGTAAGTTGGGTGTCTGTCTCAATAGCTAAGTGAGTAATAGCTACTTTTGGGCTTTTCAGTAACTTCCATCATGAGTAAAATCACTTGTAACTTAAAAACTATTGCATTTAGAGAATTTCGTATAAATATGTTATTCAGCTACTTTTGGGCCAGCTATAACATAGTAAAATTTCAGACCTGTAGCTCATGGCATAGCTGAGTAATAGCTACTTTTAGGTTATCACTGTTGAGTAAATCACTTATAATTTGAAAACTATTGCATTTAGAGTATTTTGTTTCATATGTTATTCACCTATTTTGGGGTCAGCTATAACATAGTGAAGTTTCAGACCTGTGGCTCATTTCATAGCTGAGTAATAGCTACTTTGAAGTTCTCACTGTTGAGTAAATCAGTTATAATTGGAAAACTATTGCACTTACAGAAATTTGTGCAAATATGTTATTCAGCTACTTTTGGGTCAGCTATAACATAGTGAAATTATAGACCTATAGCTCATGGCACAACTGAGCAATAGCTATTCTCAGGTACTGACTGTTGAGTAAATCAGCTATAACTTGAAAAATATTGCATTTGGAGTATTTTGTTAAAATATATTGTTCACCTACTTTTGGGTCAGCTATAACATAGTGAAATTACAGACCTATAGCTCATGGCATAGCGGAGCAATAGCTATTTTCAGGTTCTCACTATTGAGTAAATCAGTTGTAGCTTGAAAACTATTGCATTTACAGTAGTTTGCTTAAATATGTTGTTCACCTACTTTTGGGTTAGCTATAACATAGTAAAATTTCAGACATGTAGCTCATTGCATAGCTGAATAATAGTTCCTTTGAGGTTCTCACTGTTGAGTAAATCAGTTGTAACTTGAAAACTATTACATTTAGAGTAATTTGTTAAATATGTTATTCACAGAATTTTTGGTCAGCTATAACATAGTGAAATTGCAGACCTCTATGTCATGGCATAGCTGAGCAATAGCTACTTTCAGGTTCTCACTGTTGAGTAAATCATTGTATCCACTGGATAGCTGAAGTGTGTAGAGAGAGATTTCACCATTACTGCTCTGATGAAAAAAAAATATTATAGCTAGCTTTCTTAAGTTTGCAGTATATATTAATAACCATAAAATGTTGTCTGGGAATATTTTTGGCCTAATTTTGAGAAACAAGATGGCCGCCACAGGTGTTTTTTGTCAGTCATGAAAAGTGCTTATATCTCCCTTATTATTGATCCTAGAGGTTTGGGATGATAAACCAACCTGTAGGAAATCATGGGGTGGGAATCTTTTGGTGTGGTCAGATTTGACCTTCAATGACCCCTCCTTCAAGGTCAAACAAGGATAGCCAAACTTAAAAATGCTTATAACTCGCTTATTATTGGTCCCAGAGGTTTGGGATGGTAAACAGACAGGAAATCATGGGCACTGAATCTGTTGATATGGTCCGATTTGACCTTGGAACCCTCCTTCAAGGTCAAATGAGGATAGCGAAAATTGAAAGTGCCTACAACTCGCTTGTTATTAGTGACAGAGATTTGGGATGGTAAACCATCCCATAGGAAATCATTGGCTCGGAATCTTTTGGTATGGTCAGATTTGACCTTTGGACCCCTCCTTCAAGGTCAAATGAGGACAGCCAAGCTTAAAAGTGCTTATAACTCATTTATAATTGGTCCTAGAGGTTTGGAATGGTAAACCATAGGAAATCATGGGCTGGGAATGTATTTGTGTGGTTAGATTTGACCTTGGACCCCCTTCTTCAAGGTCGAACAAGGATATTGCATTTGTAGTATTTCTTTAAATATGTTTTAACCTATTTTTTACACTTAAACAATTACCTTGTTATTTTCCTTCATAATACCATTTACAGGGCACAACTTTTTTATCCTTTTCTTCTGTCAGCTTCGGAATTTCTTTCGAACTTGCTGTTCAGTTACCATTTACTGTATTTCTGTACAGCCCTTTTCCTGATAATTATTCTGTCCTCTAATCACCTTCACAAATCAAAAACACTCAGTCAGCTGACACAGTGCCCGTTCATGGGCACTCTCCCCTTGTTGTAAATAGGGTGTGCCCTAAACACGAAAACAGCAATTTCATCTTCTTGTAAATAGGGTGTGCCCTAAACACAGAAACTGCAAATTTCCTCTTTTTGTAAATAGGGTGCACCCTAAACAAAGACACTGCAAATTTCATCTTTTTTTGTAAATAGGGTGCACCCTAAACACAGAAACTGCAAATTTCATCTTTTTGTAAATAGGGTGTGCCCTAAACACAGAAACTGAAAATTTACTGCTTTTGTAAATAGGGTGTGCCCTAAACACAGAAACTGCAAATTTCCTCTTTTTGTAAATAGGGTGTGCCCTAAACATGGAAGCTGCAAATTTCCACTTTTTGTAAATAGGGTGTGCCCTAAACACAGAAGCTGAAAATTTACTATTTTTGTAAATAGGGTGGACCCTAAACACGGAAACTGTGAATTTACTCTTTTTGTAAATACAGTGTTCCCTAAACACAGAAACTGACAATTTCCTCTTTTTGTAAATAGGGTGTGCCCTAAACACAGAAACTGCGAATTTCCACTTTTTGTAAGTAGGTTCTACTCTAAACACAGAAACTGAAAATTTACTGTTTTTGTAAATAGGATGTATCTTTATCATGACCAGAACTTTTAAATCAACAAAGAAAAAATCTTGACTGTTAGAAAAAGTTTCCTATCAAAAGAAAAAAAAGAGTAATAATTTTTACCCCATAGCCCTTCAGGGTTTTCGGGATATTATTTTCACCCATGGTGTCTGGATGGGCAGACGACGGGAAAAAGGTTGACCTTGCTCTAGTGACCTTGGCCTTTAAAAATCTCTGGGTTGTCTCTCAGCAACCGCAAGGTGTAGGAAGTTGAAACTTGGTAGGGACATTGGTTAGGGATTATAGGTGTGCAATGTCATGGTGTGAGCTTGATTTGACCTTTGACCTTGTGACCTTAACCTATAAAATCTTGTCCGGGTCATATCTTGGATACTGCAAGGTGTATGAAGTTGTTACTTGGTAGGAACATTATTTAGGGCTTGTAGGTGTGTAATATTCTGGTGTGACCTTGATTGGACTTTTAACCTTGCCTTACCGTAGTGACCTTGATCTATAAAATCTTGTTTGGGTTATATCTCGGAAACCGTAAGGTGTACGAAGTTGATACTTGGTAGGGACATTGGTTGGGGGTTGTAGGTATGCAATGTCATAGTGTGACCTTGAGTTGACCTTTGACCTTGCCATAGTGACCTTGACCTATAAAATTTTGTCTGGGCTATATCTTGGGAAAAAGTAAGGTGTAGGAAGTTAACACTTGATGGGGACATTGTTTAGGGGCTAGTAGGCATGCAACGTCATGGTGTCACCTTGGTTTGACCTTGCCATAGTGACCCTAACCTATATAATTTTCTGTGGGTTATATCTCAGAAACCGTGTTAGGAAGTTGTTACTTTATAGGGACATTGATAAGGGGTGTAGGTGTGCAACATCACAGTGTGACCTTGATTGGACCTTTAACCTTGCCGTAGTGAGCTTTACCTCTAAAATCTTGGCCGGGCTATATCTCGGAAACTGGAAGATGATACTTGGTAGGGACATTGGTTGGGGTGGTAGGTATGCAAGGTTATGCTGTGACCTTGAATTGACCTTTGACCTTGTCATAGTGACCATGAGTTTTAATATCTTGTCTGGGCTATTGGTATTGAAGGTTGACACTTTGTAAGGGGCATTGGTTTGGGGACGCAGGTTTGCATCATGGTGTGACCCATGGTGATGCTCTTCCAAAGTGTGTTTACCTGCCAGAGAAATCTTTCTCTTATGACAAAGATACATGGATTGCTGCAGCTGATTGTTTATTCACTCTACATATTTTTGCTATTTCCATTGACTGCTATTCTCCAAGAAATAAATTTTACAGCTTCATAATTTTTAGTTTACTGATTAATGCTGTCATTTTGCTAGTGAATTGTCTTATTTTAATTCTTCATCTTTACATACATTTTCTTTCTCTTAGATATTGTTTTCTCTACTTAAACATTATTTGGAAGTTTACGTAACTGACACTGCTCTGAAAGTATCCAGATCTTTGTACTGTTTTATTACTCCTGTATCTCATGGTGTTGAAAACTATTTCCCCAGGCTATGGACATCTCTGATGCTGTTTTACCCCGGGGTATTGATTTCACCCATGGTGTCCAGATGGGCAGACGGGCGGTGAGAAAAGTTTGTCCGGGCTGTATCTCAGAAACCGTAAGGTGTAGGAAGTTGATACTTGGTAGGGACATTGGTTAGGAGGCAGGGATGGGGTCAAATACATGAAGTATTTGTATTTCAAGTATTTAAATACTTTTTTCAAAGTAATTGAAAGTATTTCAAATACATTGAGGAAAAAAGTAGTTGTATTTGTATTTAAATACATTACTAAAGTATTTGAAATTTCAAATACTTTCAAATACATTTAATAAGCTGCTATTATACACTTTAAATGATGTTATCAATTCATATGCATAAAATCACCAAGCTTAGTTTTAAATGTTCTTGTAAAAAATCCAAGAATAAGTTATGTACTCTTTTCTGCATATATAATATTGTTTCTATCTCTTAAATAATATATACATGTAGTCATGTATGTATCGCAGTAAAATTGGGGGTGGTTAGTACTTATCAAAATCATACAAGTTGTCATTCAGATCCCAAAACACACTCATTAAAACCTATCACATTGGGGAAACTATTCAACCAAAAAGGGTTGGCAGCTATTGTGTTCACAATGATATGGGCTTCTGTGCCTTTGACAGTATGTTGTGAGTCAAAACGGTCTATTGTTAGGAAGGCAGTCTACTGAGCCCCTTGCTCATAGGAGATGTAGGTGTGCAACGTCATGGTCTGACCTTGATTTCACCTTTGACCTTGCTGTAGTGACCTTGACCTATAAAATCTTGTCTGGGCTATATCTCGGAAACGGTAAGGTGTAGCAAGTTGATACGTGGTAGGGACATTGGTTAGGGAGTGTAGGTGTGCAACGTCATGGTCTGACCTTGATTTGACCTTTAACCTTGCCGTAGTGACCTTGACCTATAAAACCTTGTCCGGGCTATATATCAGCAACTGTAAGGTGTAGGAAGTTGATACTTGGTAGGGACATCGGTTAGGGGGTGTAGGTGTGCAGTGTCATGGTGTGACCTTGATTTGGCCTTTGACCTTGCTGTAGTGACCATGACCTTTAAAATCTTGTCCAGGCTATATCTCAGAGACTGTAAGGTGTAGGAATTTTATACTTGGTAGGGACATTGGTTGAGGGTTTTAGGTGTACCACGTCATGGTGTGACACTCATTGACCTTTGACCTTGCCGTAATGACTTTAACCTATAAAATCTTGTCTGGGCTATATCTTGGAAATGGTAAGGTGTAGCAAGTTGATACTTGGTCGGGACATTGGTTAGGGGGTGTAGGTGTGCAACATCATGGTCTGACCTTGATTTGACCTTTGACCTTGCCATAGTGACCTTGCCCTATAAAATTTTGTCCAGGCTTTATCTTGGCAACCGTAAGGTGTAGGAAGTTGATACTTGGTAGGGACATTGGTTGGGGGTAGATGTGGAACATCATGGTGTGAGACTTGATTTGACCTTTGATCTTGTCATAGTCACCATGAGTTTTAAAATTGTGTCTGGGTTTATTGGGTGTAGAAGGTTGACGCTTGGCAGGGACATTGGTTAGGAGGTGTAGGTGTGCATCATGGTGTGACCTTTAATTTTGGCTCTGCCAAAGTGTGTTCACCTACCGTATTTGAGACATCTTTTCTCTTATGACAAAGAAATATGGATTGCTGTAACAGATTATTATATGCACTTTTACATAATTGTGTTTTTTCCATTGACAGCTATTCTCCAATTAATAAGTTTTACAGCCTCGTAATTTTTAGTGTACTGATTAATAATGTCATCTACCTGTCTTGTTTTAATACTTTATCCTTACATAGATTTTCTTTCTCTTTTCTTTCACATTATTTGGAGCTTTATATAACTGACAACGCCCAGAAAGTATCCACATCTTTGTACTGTTTCAGTACTTCTATATCTCATGGTGTTGAAATTATCCCCAGGATGTGGGGCACCGGCATCTCTGATGCTATTTTTTATATACAAAGAAAAGGCTTTTAAGAATTACACTCAGCATTATAATACAAGCTTTAAATATCAATTCTTAGCCATAAATATTAAGAATATTTAGTAAAAGTTAACTTTTTGTTAAATGCCACTCAGCAAGGAAAAATATACATGTTGATCAAAATAAAGGCTAATGGAAAAACATAATAAAGGATATCAAAAGTCAGCTATCCTCTGGTTTATGCTGTATCTTTTCACGCTTGTATGTAATTAGTGTAAATACACATATAACACTTTGTACAATCTCAGTCATTCACTTTTTATGTTTAGTTTGTACCAAAAAGCTTAAGGTTTACCATCTTAATATTGGAAATTGATCTTAAAATACATTTATGTTACACTGAATTGATTATCAAATATGCATATTTTAAAAGAAATCAATAATTTCTTAGTTAAATCTAAAATGCTTATACTTATTTTATATTTTGATGCATTTTATCTGCAAGATTTAATAAACCAAACCTAGCTGGACAGGTATTGTACTTCATAAAATACACCAAATTTGTTTCAAATGAAATGTAAACTATCTCAGTATTTACTACAAATGATTACATAAAACCCTGTAACTGATCACAAAAAATGGTATAAATAAATCTTACTTTTATAAATCTTGGTTTATTGTTTGAAGGCTTTATGTCCTCAACTTGATCTGATGTTTCCTTTGAAGTCACAATACCTTGAACACTCAACTGTCCCAAAACAAATGACTTCTAATCCACCACACCTCACTACTCCTTCTTGTATAATGTAAACCCATTATCTGGCTTTCAGTCTTATCTTAATTGAGGTCACAGTGGAGGAAAAGACTGACCCATCTTGCCACTGAGAAAAATAAATATATGTTGCTTGTTGTGTAATTGGAGTCTGTGTCCCTTAATTTATCTAGGCTCTCTCTTGTAGGTATGTACAACATACCGGTGAGGTTTATCAGTCCAGCATGTATCTCTGACATTATAATGACCCCTTTACCAAACTGCACACACTTAATTTACACAGTTTTGGAAAAAAAGTCTTTGAGAATGGTGGGAGTGGAGTACAGCTACAAAATGAACAAGCACCCAAGTGAAGTTTCTGTAAAGCCTGAATCCTGATTTTGTCTAACTTAAAATATACTTTTAGTGCTTACTCTTTGTTGGATTATTAAATTTTGTATTACTTTTTGTATATTAAAGTTTGTATATCTTGAAATAGAACATATTTGTAAAATGTAGTCAGTCCTACTGAAAAGCAACCCCTAAAATTCTTGCCTTTCAACCATACCACTAATTTGTTTCTTTTTCGGCCTTATCTTAATTATATGAAAGACTGGGATGAGATTTAAGTTTAAAAGCATGTGGCTCTGGGAGAGGACTCAAACACAAACCACAGAAAGGTTGTAAACACAAACATATAGGGATGAGATCCTCATATGTAATAAAGGGAACTTGTTAGCAGGCCAATGTAGTGTGAGGTTTGTGAGCATTCATCCTAAAGTATGGGTACGAAGTGAAGCATTAGAAATGGTGTCCCTTATTATTTCTCTGCCCTTGTGTGTTTAACACTAATAATATTCGATAAATATTTCATGAATGTGTTGTATTAAAATTTTTTTAAATGTCTAAAAATAGTGATATGGAGAGTGAAGTAGTGGAGAGATCCATTCGATGGGAACGCCTGCTGCCTCGAGGTGACATAGATAGTGACATAGTACACTGCTTCCTCCTTCAAATTGAAGAATACAAATTGAGAGGGTGGGACTCTCCTTAGTTCCACATAGTAAGCTTGTAGCAGAAAAACTACATTTACTTAATTAAAAGTTTTAATTTTATTGCAGTACAATAGCTTACTATATGGGACTAACTGCTGAATCCAACTGTTAGGCTGAGGGATTACAGCTGAGACTGGATGTATTATGTGAATTTTTTCTTGTAATTTTTTCTTTAATGTAACATATCAGTCTAGAGGAGCAGTCTAAGTCCCAGTTACAATGTCAAACTCAGGCACTTTAAAAAACCAGAAACCTGAATGATAGTCACAAATAGAAAATTACTGTCTGGATATCTGGAAGGAAGTAGGTGAGACCTATGCTCACTTCAAAAGTAGCCCTATAGGGCTTCACCATCTATGAGTACAAGCCCTCACAAGCTTGAATAATATCTCATGTTATTGATATTGCCACTCATGGTTAAACATAAAAATATAATTAAATGAGTTTATGTGGGTCACCTCAAGAGACAAAAAAACTAGACCAAGAAAAACTAATACACTATTTACTATTGAAAACTAGGGCTAACGAGTTTGGATAATCAAGAATGAAGTAAAATTTTATCACATTTTGAGAAAATGTGGACAAGAACTGCTTGAAGAACATGCTTATCAGTACATTTGAAAACTGCCACAACTGCCCCGGCATGGCCTCAAGTGGGAAAGCTGGTAGTTGCTTGCCGTTGGTCGGCAGTTTACAGTACAGAACCCTAACAAACTGTATGTACTGGTTTCCTCTGCCCTTTCCAACTACCCGTCGTGATATGACCTGTACAGTGTTGAAAGCAACGTAAAACCCCAAATAAATAAATTAAATAAATAAATAAATTTAACAGCAACAGGATTTGAGTAAAAAATTAAAAATTTAACCATATGAATCTGGTTATGATAATTTGATAAAGTTATATGAATTTATATCTTTATGTGCTGTAATGTCAATGCACAGGATAAAATTTTTAACAAGAGGGTCAGAAATGCCCCAAAAGGCGGGTGGTGCAGGCAACAATAAGGTTAGCGACTGCTGTAATTAAAGTTAGAAACAAGGAAAGAAATTTTAGGTCACCCAGTTAAGGTAAATGTTAGACCTGCTAAGAAATGTAAAAAGGACAAAAAACGGGCAAACAAACAAACAGAATTACACCAATTTCAAAAGCAACTTAGCTATGATGTTGATCTATCTCCCGGTCAAGTTTGAATTCGATTGGACAAAGTGTTTTCGAGTTAGAGTCCAGAAACAAAAATGTTGACAAACAGACAAATGAACGGACAGAATTACACCAATTTCGAAAGCAACCTAGCTATGACAGTGATTTATATGCCGGTATTCCGAATTTGATCGAACAAAGCATTTTCAAGTTAGAGTCCATAAACAAAAATTTTGACGGACGGACAGACGTCGGACACACAACCCGCCTAAAAAGCACTCATAGAGTACAGACGTCTATAAGGAAACATTTCTGAAAGTTCAGGGCTTTTTGCATCAAGAATATGACCTGATCTTTTCTAGAATATACAGCCCTAACCATATACAATGCTATAAAGATCTGCTCATTCCTTTTAGAGTAGTTGTGAATAAGAACACTATCACACAGAAAAGATGTATGAGTGTGTGATCAGGTCTATACTAAAAGTTCTGTTTGGGTAAACTAAAAGTCACTTTAGTGCTCTTTTCTGTTATTTCATTACTTCCTCTTTTGGGATGTAGCTCAAATTAACAATGAACAATAACAGTTACAATATTCAATTTATAACCTTTTAATATTTAATTAATTAATAATAAAGTTGCATAATCCAATTGTCAAATATCAGTTTATAACTTCCTATTTAAAATTCACTATCATTCAATTCTCCCTTTAAATCTATTAATATCACTTCTCATTCTATTTTCATTTTAACACTCAATTTAAATGTTTCACTTCTCAACTTTGTTTCTCAAGTTAGTCTAAACTTTCAATCTCTATTTTCGATCTCTTTCTTCAATCTCTATTTTTCATCTCTATTTCAATCTTTATTTCAATCTCAATGAAGGTACGATTTGGCTCACAATTTATAGCCAAATTCAACAAAGCAAAGATACAAACATGTAAACACTGACCAATAACATTGCAGAACATAAGACAATATAAAATACTAAATCACCAATCACAAAACATAACATAGAACAATAACCATGTATAAACTGACCACAACATCAACACAATATTAAGTATTTCATTACACAATCACACAATAACTCTCACACAGTCTAATAACTTTCAATAAACCCATATATTCTAAACCCCTGCAACTACAATCATGGAACTTCAAAAACACCTGGACACCTGTCTTTCAGATAACAACTGGACAAAAATCAAAGGCAACATACAGGACTTTATTACAGATGTTTGATAATGGACATTATATTTATACATTATCACTAGAAACCAGAGAACACAAAAGATTTAAAGATTGACATACAAGTACCATTACATCACAAAAGCACAAGTAACATAGAATAGACATATAAACTGCAAGAACATTACATAATTCATATAACTAGCTTTAGATGGACAGTTTCTTTTAGTTATGTGCAAAATATATGTAACATGTGTAAGTGAAAAATGAGTATTTAGTCTAAAATTTTACTTCTCTGAAAAAGTGTACACAGACACTAGTTTATCAAGATGATAGAAACCACAAGATATAAAGGTTACTCTCTTGACAGCTATAAATAAAAAAAAATATTGGGGAGGGGTGGGGCAATGCTGGGCCTAGTAGGGTGGAGAAGCAGTGGCAGATTAGACTATACTGTGGTCATCATCCTTGTTTTTTTCAGTAAGTAAAGTATCTGTTTATTTCAAAAGCAAGATATTGTAGTGATAGATCAGTTTGCCCTCTATGTATGAAAAAAGTGATAGGTGGACCTTCAGTAGTGCTAAAAATAATTGGTAAAAATCTAGCCTAGCACAAGGCTGGCAATAGAACATCTATTTTTAGATTATATTAGATGAGTTACTGTGCCATGTACATGTGTAATTTACTCAGGATTACAATGTTATTCAACTGCCCAATGCCCATTGCTATCAATTATATTGCTAGCAAGCCAGGACCAGTTTTTATTGTAACTTATTTAGGTTACTCTTCATCCAAATTAATTTCATTTCTGCTGTAATTCTAACTATCAGAATCAGAAGTTAATCAAATATCACAAAATGGTTCCACTTTATTGGTTGTTCAGAATCAAAGCTCAAAACAAAGTAATTAAATAATTAAATAAATATGTAATAAATAAAGAGGTTGCGAACACTGTTTTTGAAGCCTGTATCTGTTTCCGCTATGTTACACGTCAGTGATTTCTGTGTTGAATATCATTTCACAATATCAAAAGTACCAGCCGTTATGTATTTCATGTTAAAAAGAGCCTTGCCATGATGTTCTCCGTTGTGATCTTGTTTTAATTTATGTTGCATTTTTGTTCTACATTTTCAATAAAACACTGTCCGCAACCTCTCTTTGTGGAGTGTTATTACCTCTACAAGGTTATGTTTTGAGGTTCATACATTCTTCTCTTTATTTGTGTTTGTGATTACTACAGAGGCAATAAACATAACTGTATATATTTTGATGTGATTGTATTGATGGAAAGATCTAGATGCTATTCTTGATCCAAAAAAAATCCTGAATTTGTGGAACATCCACGAGGTGGAGGTCTGCACTCTGTGAGTGCTTTCTAGTGATCAGTAAGCCACTTCAGAAGGAATGATTATTGAAAAGAGGCATGGTGGCTTCTATGTAGTCCTTCCTTTTTAGAAATATCATTTAACCTATGTACACAGTCAAGTCCTTTTCAGTGGAACTGTAGTCAGTAAGCTATCTTTTAATTGGAGCTAAAATCAGAAAAGTTATCTAAAATAGGCCATACAAATGGGTTAAAAATTTTGTAAATGTAGACACTGCCAAAAATAATGCAATTATGATAAGCCGTTAATTTTCGCAGTACTCATACAGTGTATACATTCTAAATTTTCATTTAAAAGATAAGGTACTTTGTTAATAAATCGAAAAATTTTTGAGCAATGCTGAACTTTACTGACATACCAAGCTTTCAAATGTACAACAATTTTACTTTCAGAAACATTAATTAAATAGATTCTTCCCCATTTATGACACTAATTAAAAATTGCAAACCAAGATTTTTTAGAAAATCAATTTTAGTAAAAATTATAATATCATCTGTCCATAATAAATTACTATTTTTTTCCATCCACTTCTCTATTTTATATGCACTTAAAAACATATAATGCTCTATTTGTGTATTGAAAAATATATAGAAGATATAAACTCAATATGTAAAGAACTAAAGATAACAAGCCTACTGCTGTAGTGGTTATCTCCCACCTTAGGATCAGTAATGATGTAAAATTAAGGGGGATATAAAGCCTTTGTAGTAAGATGACCCACTTGTTACGCTTTTCATATATTGTAAAAGACACTAGAATCTACAGATACTGTAAAAGGTTGCAATAAATTTCTATATTCACTTTATTGCCATATACTGCAATAAAATTCTGCATTTATTGTAAAAGGTTACAATAAAAAATTTTCATTTCTTGTTAAAAGTAACAACAAAATGTAAAAGGTTACCACAAAAAACATCAATTTATTGTACTAAGCAACAACAAAATTCTCATATTATTGCAAAATGTTACAATAAATTTTGCATTTATTGTAAAAGGTTACAGTAAAATTATGCAGTTATTTCAAGTTATGGTAACATTTTGGATTTCCTATTAAAAGTAACAATAAAAAAGTAAAGGGTTACAATACCTACCTCAATTTATTGTAAAATAAGCCACAATAAAATCCTCAAATTATTGTAAAAGGTTACAATAATTTCTGCATTTATTGTAGAAGGATACAACGAAAATCCTCATATTATTGTAAAAGGTTACAATAAAGTTCGGCATTTATGGTAAAAGGATACAAGAAAATCCTCGTATTATTGTAAAAGGTTACAATAAAATTCTGCATTTATTGTAAAAGGATACAAGAAAATCCTCGTATTACTGTAAAAGGTTACAATAAAATCCTGCATTTAATATAAAAGGATACAATAAATTTCTGCATTTATTCCAAAAGGTTACAATAAATCCTGCATTTATTGTAAAATAATACACAACTTCTACATTTATTATAAAAGGTTACAACAAAATTCACCATTTATTGTAAAAAGTTACAATAAAATCCTTCTTTCATTGTAAAGGTTAAATTTGTTGTAAAAGATTGCAAATAATATATTTATTTATTGTAAAGGGTCACAATAAATCACAATTAAAGGTTACAATAAATTCTCCATTTACTGTAAAAAGTTACAATAAAATCTTGCATTTATTGTAAAAGGTTACAATGAAATCTAGCATCATTGTCAAAGGTTACAATGAAACCATACATTTATTGTAAAAGGTTTCAAAATGATCCTATATTCATTATAAAAGATTACATTAAAATTCTGTATTTATTTAAAGAATTTCACTGAATCTGACATTTATTGTAAAAGGTTACAATAAAATTCAGAATTGTAAAAGGTTACAATTAATGTATTTATTGTAAAAGGATACAATATGATCCTATATTTACTGTAAAAGGTTACAATAAAATTCATAATTTATTGTATAAGATTACAACAAAATTCTCCACCTCATTGTAAATAGCTACAATAAAATCCTAATCTCATTGTCAGAGGTTACAATGAAATCTTACATTCATTGTAAAAGGTTGCAATAAAATTCTCCATTTATTGTAAAAAGTTACAATAAAATCCTTCATTAGTCCAAAAAAGAAAAAGACCCACTTGTCACTGAAGAAGGGATCAAAGTTCAAAGTCAGCAATCGGAAAAGGTTTCCCGGCCATGACTTCCTGTAATTTGTTGGCACATTCCAAACCCTATCAGGCTCACTTTCCTAGCCATATATCTTTTGTTTAAATTTGAGGAACGTAGCTGCAATATTTCAAGTATTAGAGCATCTTGATGATTTTGAAATAATTGGCTATGACTACCATTTTGTTTGACAAAATGAGGCCAAAATCGTTCACAGGACTTCCCATGGGCTGTTTTTGCATTCTGGAGCCCTATCAGCAATAATAAGGGAGATATAGGGACGTTTTAATAAAATGACCCCATTTAAACTTGAAGCAGGGGTCAAAAGTCAAATTTAATACCTAGGAAAGATTCCCAGGCCATGACTTCCGACAAGTTGTTTTCACATTTCGAGCCCCTAGGAGCAACGGTAAGGGAGATTTAAAGGCTTTTTCATAGGATAATCCCATTTGACATTACACATGTGATATGGCGGCCATTTTGTTTTACAAACTAGGCCAAAATTACTCTCAGGCTAACTTTTTAGCCATATATCTTGTATGCAAATTTGATGAATGTAGTTACAATATTTCAAGATTTGGATCATCTTTATGATTTTCAAACAACTGGCTATGGTGGCCATTTTGTTTTTCAAAATGAGGCCAAATTTTGCACAGACATGTTTTTATAACCATTAACATTCCCTACAAATTTGGTGAAGATATATTATAAATAAATGAGATATTAAGTATTATGTAAAAACGTGATGCACAGATGCACACACAGATGGACGGATGGATGAAGCTAGATGCAATATTTCAAGATTTAGATCATCTTTATGTTTTTCAAACAATTGGCTATGGCGGCCATTTTGTTTTTAAAAATGAGGCCAAATATTGCACAGACAAGATTTTATAGCCATTAACATTCCCTGCAAATTTAGTGAAGATATCTTATAAATAAATGAGATATTAAAAGTATTATGTAAAAACTCAAACGGATGAACACACGGACGGACGGATGGACAGACACACGTGCCTTCAGCCGCTGGCAGGAGATAATAAAGAGATATTCACAGATTTATGTGTCAAAGCAGTTTATGTTAACTGAAAAATTTTGTTAAATAAATTTGTCCAGTATGATGTTGATGGAAAATCTACTTTGCTCTTAAATCACCATGTAACTGTTCATTCTCCAGAGTGACATGACTTTTTTCTGGTGCAAATATACATGTTCCATTTAGGTGACTTTCTAATTTACTGAATACCCAGGAAGCTACCCAGGGTACCCAAGGGGCCAGCATTTCTTCTTTTGGTTAGGCCCACATAAAAACCAACATAATGAAACAACTGAACTCACTTAGTTTACCCTTTTCTCATGACATTAGAAAATATGTCCAATTTGTACATAAAATTGTAAACTTTACAAAATTCTTTAAAATTTGAGACTTCCGGGAAAGTCTCAAATTGGATTGGAGTCACTTATTTTAAGTAAAAAAATCAGGTTTCAGGCTTTACAGAACTTTCACTTGGGTGTGCGTTCATTTCGTGGCTGTATGTTTACTCAACTTCCACCATTCTCAAAGACTTTTTTCCAAGACTGTAAATCAAGTGTGTGCAGTGGGGTAAAGGGGTCATTATAATGTCAGAGATACATGCTGGACTGATAAATCCCACTGGTATGTTGTACATACCTACAAGAGAGAGCCTAGATAAATTAAGGGACACACACTCAAATTACACAACAAGCAACATATATTTATTTTTCTTAGTGGCAAGATCGATCAGTCTCTTCCCCCACTGTGACCTCAATTAAGATAAGACTGAAAGCCAGATAATGGGTTTATATTATACAAGAAGGAGTAGTGAAGTGTGGTGGATTAGAAGTCTATGTTTTGGGACAGTTGAGTGTTCAAGGTGTTTTGTGTGTTTTGCTCACATTTTTTGGAAATAATTTAAATACATTTGTATTATGGAAGCTCTGTAAAAAATTAGACTACTATAATGGATTGGTACTTAAAAGTCAGTGCCCATCAGGTAATTGTGACTTCAAAGGAAACATCAGATCGAGTTGAGGACATAAAGCCTTTAAACAACAAACCGAGATTTATAAAAGTAAGATTTATTTATACCATTTTTTTCTGATCAGTTACAGGGTTTTATGTAATCATTTGTAGTAAATATTGAGATAGTGTACATTTCATTTGAAACAAATTTGGTGTATTTTATAAAGTAAATTTATGCTAAAATGTCCAGCTAGGTTTTGTTTGTTTATTAAGTAAGAAAATATTGATTTGTTTAAAAATATGCATATTTGCTAATCAATTCAACAAATGCAACCCTTTACTCAAAAGTCAGTAATTATGCAAATTTACTGGTTTCACCTATTCACTGTAACATATATGAATTGCTGTTAAGGTCAATTTCCAATATTAAGATGCTAAACCTTAAGCTTTTTGGTACAAACTAAACATAAAAAAGTGACTGACTGAGATTGTACAAAGTCTTATATGTGTACTTACACTAATTACATACAAGAGTGAAAAGATACAGCATAAACCAGTGGATAGCTGACTTTTGATATACAATATCCTTTATTATGTTTTTCCATGAGTCTTTATTTTGATCAACATGTATATTTTTCCTTGTTTAATGGAATTTATGAAAAAGTTAACTTTTCCTGCATATTCTTAATATTTAAGGCTAAGAAATTATTTTTAGAATTGTAATTTTTAAAAGCCTTTTCTTTGTAAATAAAAAATAGCATCAGAGATGCCTGTACCCCATAGCCTGGGGAAATAGTTTCCAACACCATGAGATACAGGAGTAATAAGACAGTACAAAGATCTGGATACTTTCAGAGCAGTGTCAGTTATGTAAACCTCCAAATAATGTTTAAGCAGATAAAACAACATCTAAGAGAAAGAAAATGTATGTAAAGATGAAGTATTAAAATAAGACAATTCACTAGCAAAATGACAGCATTAATCAGTAAACTAAAAATTATGAAGCTGTCAATGGAAATAGCAAAATTATGCAAAAGTGAACATAAGAATCAGTTGCAGCAATCCATGTATCTATCATAAGAGAAAAATATCTCAAATATGCCAGGTAAACACACTTTGGAAGAACCAAAGTTAAAGGTCACACCATGATGCACACCTACACCCCCTAACCAATGTCCCTACTCAGTGTCAACCTTCTACACCTTATGGAATCTAAGAAATAGCCCAGACAAGATATTAAAACTCGTGGTCACCTTAACAAGGTCAAAGGTCAACTCAAGGTCACACCATGACCTTGGATACCTACCACCCCCAACCAACCCCCGGACAGGATTTTATAGATCAAGGTCACTATGGCAAGGTTAAAGGTCCAATCAAGGTCACACCATGACGTTGCACACCTACACCCGCTAACAAATGTCCCCACCAAGTATCAACTTCTTACACCTTATGGTTTCTGAGATAAAGCCTAGAAAAGATTTCATAGGTCAAGGTCACCATGGCAAGGTCAAATCAAAGTCACACCATGATGCTGCACACCTACAATCCCCAAACAATGTCCCTACCAAGTATCAACTTCCTACACCTTACGGTATCCTCGTTTGACCTTGAACGAGGGGTCTAAGGTCAAATCTGACCACACCAAAAGATCCCCAGCCCATGATTTCCTATAGGTTGGTTTCACATTGCAAACCTCTAGGACCAATAATAAGGGTGATATAGGTACTTTTAAAGTCTGCTATGTGGGTTACTTCGGCACTCTGTGGATGACCTTGAATTAAGAGCTTCAAGGTCAAATGTGTGCAAGGTTGTAGATGACATGTATATCTGTTATATATATCACCTATGAAGAGATTCAACTTTCTACCTATGAGAAACAGCCGGTAGAAAAATGTAGATTATTTTCAAAGAAATGCCCGCAGCGGCCATCTTGCTTTTCAGAATGATGCTATTTTCGTTCCCAGAGTAGCTTACCCCCCAATGAAGATATCCTGTAAATTTTTGAACCTGGTGTAGTTTTCCTCTTAGAGCATGCTTCCGGTGGATACAATAATCAGGTACAGCATCCTTACAGTTGCCAAGATATGCCTGGATAATATATTATAGGTCAAGGTTAAATCAAGGAAGGGTTCAAAATTACCGCCAATCCGCCAGTCCGCAACCAACAGAAATGCTTTCCAGTTGAAAAGATTAAGACCCTGCCAGTCTGTTTGTCCTAGAAGCTGTAAGATGGTTATACATGCACATTTTGCACAGTTGAATTATGATTTGCATGTTTTTGATATTGTTCAATCATACCAAAGTGACCTCATACATTTCTGTGAAGTTTTAAGACTTCTCCCATTTTTATATTCATTTTGTATGGTTGAATTATGAGTTGAATGTTTACCCATACATACATATGTGGCAATAAATGCTTATATGTGGAGTTAGGGCAAAATCCGTGGCTCACTTGATGCAATACCATCTGTTACAATGGGAAGTTGCAAAAGTGAAAACCTTAATGAATTCTGATATGACTTTAACAGAGCCTAATCTACATCAAAAGACACCCAAAGGTGCAACATCCAAGATTCAAGTAAAATATATGAGCGAGCATCAATATGCAAGATCAAAGGTCAAGTCAAAGTCACATCATGACGTTGCACACCTATAACCCCCGACCAGTGTCCCTACCAAATATCAACTTCCTACACCTTATGGTTTCCGAAATATAGCCCAGACAGGGCATTATAGGTCAAGGTTACTATGGCAAGGTAAAATGTCAAATCAAGGTTAAATGATGTTGTACATCTACACACCCTAGCCAATGTGCCTACCCAGTATCAACTTTCTACACCTTACAATTTCCGAGATATAGCCAAGTCAAATCAAGGTCACACCATGACACTGCACACCTACACCCCCTAACCAATGTCCCTACCAAGTATCAACTTCCTACACCTTACGGTTTCTGAGATATAGCCCAGACAAGATTTTAAAACTCAAGGCCACTACGGCATGGCCAAAGGTCAAATCAAGGTCACACCATGACGTTGCACACCTACACCCCCTAACCAATGTCCCTATCAATATGGATAGGGTATTAACTTATAAAAATTTAATTTACTTATTAAATTTGGAATTTAAATAGTTTCTAGATAAGGCACATCCATACAGATGCAATATTTTACTTTTAACAAATCACATTTATACAATGAATTTTTGTCTTTCACAGTGTTTCAATTAGTAGCCATGATAAGCTATGTTATACCTCATTTGAAGTATAGTTTTACCATATTCACCTCACTTACTTGGACTATGTTTCTCCTTGCCAGGATTTTCGAGAATACAATTGACAGTTTCCACTCTTTTTATCACCAGGTAAGACCCATGATATCTGGCCTGTAATTAATGTGTTCTGAACAAACAATAACACTAAAGCCTTGTCTCCTGTTTTGGAAACACAGTATTGTGACTTCCTATCATAAAGCATTTTCATTTTGATTGATAATGGTTCAGATTTTGTTGCACCAGCTCAAAAGCCTTGCTCAACATACTTCTAAACTTTGAGACTTAATTTAACAGGTTTATGTTCTCAGTGTTTCCAGATAACCAGTTTTCTTTCATAAGTTGATCCCTAAACCTCAGTACTTTTTATTTGTTAGATCATATTTAGTTAGTTGAAGTGCACCTTATGATTCCAGGTGATTAGCACTAGATTTGAACTCTTTGGCATCTAGCTGAAATAGAAACTTGGTGAAACACTCCTTCGAGATTTTTTGGTGCTCTTATATTGGTCAATGGTATGCCTTCTGGAAATCTGGTTGAGGAACGCATTATGGTCAAAAGATATTGGTTCCTGGGTTAAATCTTTGGCAATCGGACTATCCAATCAATCATCACTTTGTTGAATGGTTATTCAAATGCCAATGGGATTCAGTGGAGTTACAGGAATCTTTTGGTCTGGTGACCTTACTATTTGACAAATGCAACAAGTTTTATAAAATTCTGCCACACTGTGCCGAATATAAAGAGAGTAAAAATGTTTGGTTATTCTACCAGAGGTCTTATTGATACCTAAATGACCACTCATTGAAGACTGATGAACCAACTATAATATATTGTTTTGATACACTTTTGGTACAACAATCTGGTGTATTACCTTTCCTCAGATGCAGTGACATTTGGCAGCCTCCACTTTTACAAAAGCACACCAGTTCTGACAAAATAGCTTATGGGGACCTTATATAGCTCTACCGGCGGTAAGATCAACTTGAATAGAAGAGCTAAATTGGAGTAATTTTCCTGCACCCAAATTAACATTTATTTTGAAAGTGATACATCTCAACCATGTATTAGGTCTTCTTTTCTAGAATCTTCCCTACCCTTAAGGCCAGTTTCACTATGATTCAGCACATCCTGATAAAGATTGTATCTGATAAATCAACTAAGACTAATTTTTGGTTCTTCGTGTGCTTTCAACTCTAGTCACAACACAAGAGGGAAAACTACCAGGAATAACCTCTCCTAATATCTCAGTGCTAACCAAAGTGATTGGCTTAGGAGTAACCTTACAATCAGGAACCACCTTGCCACCTGACAAATTTCACAACAGAAAAGGTATCCCTTTAAAAGGAAAGGTTTTTATCCCAGGATAAAAATCTCATTAAATTTTATTCTTGGCATATTTGTAACTGTTACCTAGAAGGATGAACAAACCCAACTGGCTACTGAGGTATTGTGTATCATGTGCCTGACAGTGAAATCCTGTCTAAACCTTTATATTCACAGCAGTGTTTCACCTTTGATATCTACATTTATGATATGGCACTTGCCATGTATATGGTAAGATGTTTACTTTAGCATCACCTTTGACTGAAAAGTGACTGATATTAGATGTTCTTTGACCTTGCTACTTTAAGCTTGTATGGGTAAAGTGGGCCTGCTTCCCATCACAAATGAACCAATAACTAAATCTGATACCAAAATTACCTTGTGTAAGGGAATGTTCACATAACCTGCTTAAGCACCTTGAGCCATAACACCCTAATCAGTAGAAGTGCTTATAGTGCTTACACTCAATGGCAAAACACCTTCTAAAAGTAAGAACTGAGTAGCCCTACTATCTCTTGATATCTTAATGGGAACTTGACTGGAACTGCTACCTAAGGATAAAAACCCTGAGATGCAAAAGGTTTGAACTCTTCCCTAACAATCTCAGACTTGTCTAAACCAATGCTAGATTCTGCTCTGTTGTAATTTGAATGTCAATTAGATTTAACCCCGCATCAATCAAAGCATCCGCCACTGAGATATAGCCTCTCAAAGTAGCATATAGTATGACATCCTTAAAATATGTGTGGAGGAGTTGAGACGAAACAAAAGGCAAACAACTGTATATTTGTCATGGTTTTTGTTATAAATGTATTGGGAAGGATTAGATATAACTAAAAATGTAACTGATTTTATTGTATTTTGAAACGATATTTTTTCTTTTTTTAAGTTTAACTTTAACTGAATAAGGGTAATTTTGTTTGAAAAGTTCTTATAATTTAAAATGATAATTAACTTTTATTCTTTAATATAAAAGCTCTCAATCAGACTCCATTTGAAACTGTCAACGATATAGAGAGAGTGTGAAAGTGAGGATTCTGAGATAACATTTCAAATAATAGTTTCAGGGGGGATCCGTTTGTTTTTCCAAGTGTCAGGTTTAACTGGCTTTTAATGTGTTTTAAGTGGGAATTTGAAAATGGGACTTGACAGTTGTGTTGTTACGCACATAATCTGTACAGGGTAGACTTTCATCAAGTCTTTTTGTCTAAGGTATTATGTGAGGACTTATGACTTTTTACCAGAATGTGGGGCTGACAAAAGGACTTTTCTCATAGGTCACAGGAAGTGGCTGGCCACCTAGTGAGAAAAACACACACTGCAATTATTGGAAAAGTCACCCAAGACTGTCAACCAATGAAACTATCTGTATTTGTATCCAAACTACAACACTATAAATACACCCACTCCAGTCCACGTGGTTTAGCTCCCCTGTGGTTGATCAGCCCCTGGTATTCCTCAATAAAATAACAATGACTCAGTGTCCTGTACTGCTGTATGTGTTTATGTGTCCAGACTGTTGTATTTCTTAAATTATCAAGCCATCACATTTGCACTACAGTGGTAGTGATAGATATACTGGTTGTGTTTTCACAAGTTATTTCATTCAGTAAATGTTCAAGGACATGTACAAGTTTAAGAAATAATAAATCAAGGTTTTGTGTCAACACGACTGAATCAGTAAATCTGTTTATATTATGTTGAATTAGAAGGTTGTGTTTTACAGAGTGTTTGTCTGTGTTCCGGATTAATACAACAGTAATGAAGAGTTTTTTCTGACTTTCATTTTTATGTCAGCTGACTTGTTAGTCAGCCGACATTATGTCATCGCTCTCTGGCTTGGGTGACTTCTCATCCAAAACTACAAAGTGCAGAGACATGTTTCTTTTTTAAAAAAAAGATAACTTATTTATTGAGGATGAAAAATTGTTTAAAGCATGCACATTTGTTTGTTCATCTGTTTGCTGGAGCCACCCACCCTTGCAAATCTGTAGTTTATATTTTATAGCTGAAAAATAGCTATTTAGAGGTTTTCACTGTTGAGTAAATCGTAACATAAGTTCAAGTTAAAGGGTTTGAACCCTAAACTCCCAAAATTTTAAACTGATTAAACCCAAGACTTGTAACAATTAAAAGTTAAAGCGCTTGATTCCTAGACCCTCAACAAGTAGAGGTTACAATTTCCTACACCTTATGGTTTCTGATGTGTAGCCTGGACAAGATATTAAAGATTAAGGTCACTACAGCAAGGTCTAAGGTGAAATCAAAGTCAAACCATGACAATACAAACCTATACCCCCAACCAATGTTCCGACCAGGTTTCAACTTCCTACACCTTCGAGTTTTTGAGATACAACTCAGACAAACTTTTTCCTGCTGCCGCCCCAACAAAATATCCGCCCACCCATCTGGATGCCATGGATGAAAATATTAACCTGACACACCTTATGTGCTGTAGGTAAAAAGTGGCAGATAAACCAAAAGTAGCACATATAACCAAACATTGTAACTATAACAGTTATGGATACAATTAATATGAATGGGTTAGAACTCTACCCCAATACTTTTTATACAAAAGTTCAAGAGTTTGAACCCTTTTTCCTGATCTATTGGAGCAGAATGCAAAACAAGGCCACAGCCGCAGCGGGTATCTCCCACCTTAGGATCAGTAATAATGGATAACTAAAGGAGATATAAGGCCTTTGTAGTAAGATAACCCCACTTGACATTGAAGAAGGCGCCAAAGGTGAAAGTCAGCAATTGGAAAAGAGTCTCATGTCATGACTTCCTATAAGTTGTTTTTATATTTGGAACCCCCTAGTAGCAATGATAAGGGAGATACAAGGCCTTTTTAATAGGATAACTCCATTTGACATTAAACATGTGATATGGTGGCCAATTTGTTTTAAGAACTAGGCCAAAATTACTATCAGGCTAGCTTTTCTAGCCATGTATCTTTTGTGCACATTTGATGAAGCTAGCTGGTATATTTCAAGACTTAGAGCACATTTATGATTTTCAAACAATTAGCTATGGTGGCCCTTTTGTTTTCCAAAATGAGGCCAAACTTGTGCACAGGCAGGTTTTCATAGCCATAAACATTTCCTGCAAATTAGGTGAAGATGAATGAGATATTAAGTTTATGTATAAATAAATGCTGGGAGCAGCATCATGTCTATTCTCTCATGATTTCCAGTAAGAACAAGAAGTGGTTTTTGTGATGCTCTGTTAAAAAAGTATTTTTACTAGGACATTATTGATTGTAAAAGTTAAAAAACTATATGTATGAAGAAAAAAAGGTACATAGGCAGCAGAGGCTTAAATGTTTTTGATAAAACAAACTTAATAAATAGGAAAAATAGAGACACAAATTTGACAACATTTGGGAAACTAATATATTAATATTGTTGAGTGTAGTGAAGTAGAGGGATAAAAGGATTAATATTACCAAGTGGGCAGACAATGGAAAACCTTGTGAAGAAACATTTCTAGTGTGGAAACAGTTTCAACAAATAAAGCATGTTTTAAAGGTGACAGAGACCTCCTGGCCAGAAAAGGTGTCAAAGTGCATGTAGTGCAAACTTTTTTGTGGTTAATTATGTACTAACACTTTCATATAGAACATCAGTGATTTGTGCTATGCTTGTTTCTATAGAGAAGCGTTACCCAGTTTATGGGTAGAATGTGTTTTCAAAAATAATCTCAAGAAAAGTGTCAAAAGGCTTGTAATGCAAGCTTTTCTGGAAAGCCCTCTTCATTTATTATGTGTAAAGACTATTTACAGATATTGACTTTGCTATATTTTATCAATATGAAGGAATACTGTGTCTTAAAAAAATTATTTCAGAATACACAAAAAGGATATAACTTACAGAGCTTCAAAAGTTTTGATAGCAAAACACTACAGCCTAGTATGAGCAAAAGGGGGTCTGAACAATTTTTGATATCTCCTGAAACAGAAGTAGTTTTTAAGAAACTAGATATTAACACTACACCAATGAAAATGGATATGACAAATGTAGATAGTGAAAAAGTGATAAAAGAAATAGAAAAGACTGCTCCAGAGTGGTTTCTGCATGCTTTCTCACACCTAAATAGTGAGTTAAGGGCAATAAGAGAAGACCTAAGTGGAATACAAACATTTAAGCATGAAGTGAAAGATAAGCTAGAAAACCATGAAAAGAAGATTGCTGATTTAGAAAGTAAAACTGAAAAACAGGAAAGTACCCTTAAAAAGCTGCAGAATCAGGTTGCAAAAATGGAAACATATACAGCAGACAACAAAATTTACTTCTAGATGGAATAGCAGAATCTCCAAGTGAACATCTAGCAGAAAAGATAGCAATGTTCCTGACCATAGAACTAAAATGAAAGATGCTGATCAGATGAAATTTGCCAGAATACACAGACTGAGAAAACCACCTCACTTGGTACCACATCCAATCTCTCGCCCAAGAACAGTGATTATAAGATTTGAATCAATGGCAGACTGGGACAAAGTTTGGAAAGCAAGCTGGCATCTACAGGATAGAAGGTTCATGGTCAAAGAATATTTTCCAGACAGCGTGAGAGAGAACAGGAAACTACTTTTACCATGTCTTAGAGCAGCTAAAAGAAACTCAAGTGTTAAACATTGCTCTTTGAAAGGAGATTTGTTAACCATTGATGGAAGAAACTACACTGTGGATGAGTATGAATTAATTCCAGAGCGTTTCAAGTGGCACTACAAGGGACAAAAATATATAAAAGAGTGCGATTCAAAATTCTTTTTGGGCAACAGCAGTTTCCCCAGCAATCATTACAGCAGCACATTTAAGGATGGCAAAATACAGTACACATGTGCAGAACAATATTATCTCAGACAGCAAAGCGTATTTTTTGATGATGTTGACACAGCAAATGCAATCATGAGTCTGAAGGAGCCATCAAAAATGAAAGATCTATTGTATCACATCAAAAATTTGATAAGAAATGGTTAGAACAAGCAAGTACAGTTATGAAAAATGCATGCTATTTGAAATTTTGGCAAAATCCAGAACTGAAGAAAAGATTGATAGCAACTAAAGGTAACTTAGTCGAAGCAAACGATGTATATTTCTCATGTGGATTATCACTTGCCGATCCAAATATCATGGATACAAACAAATGGAAAGGGAAGAATGAGCTCGGGAAGATTCTCACCATGCTCAGAGAAAAGTTTAAACAGCAAGACACTGTGCAAGATTAAGTAACTATGTACTGTACAGAAGCTGATATAAAAAAACTATGAACTTTTAAAAGGTGATAATAAATAAATGAAGATGTAACTGTTATTGTGAAAAACGTTTCAAAATGTTTTTCCTGTAATTATTGATACTTAAATGTGTCCAAATTACACTAGTTAATATTATTACAGTGAATGGGTTATTGTATTGCCTAATATTAGTTACTGAGTTGTTGTTTTTCTCATTAATTGATTAAAAATAATTTTTTTTTAAAGTTAGCAAAGTAACTGTTTATGCTAAAAACGTTTCAAAACGTGTCTACTATCATTATTGGGTACTTGAATGTGTCAATTTATTTTTTTATTTTATTTGTTTGTTGTTTTACGTCGTGTTCAACAGCCAGGGTCATATTGCGATAGGTAGTTTACAGGTGGAGGAAACCAGTGCATACTGCACTGTAAACCACCAGGCATCGGCAAGTAACTACCAACTTTCCAACATAAAGCGCCCGGCCCGAGATTCGAACCGGCAGCCTCAGAGGTTGGAGGGGAGAACTCTAAAGGCTACACCACCGAGCCCCCTTTGAATGTGTCAAATTACACCAGTTAATATTGTAACAGTGAATGAGTATTGTATTGCCTAATATTAGTTTCTGAGTGCTTTGATTAATTGATAATGAATTGTTAGAGATACTTTGTTTTCAACTGAGAAGGCTCATTACACAGCACTAATTCAAATACTACTGTATATGATATTATAACAGATTGTTCAAGCTTGGTCCTTATCCACTCAATTAGTTGATTGCAAATTACCAGATGAATAACTTCTAACAGAAATTTACTATTCTTTAATGGCACAGTATTGATAGCATATTGAAGTATGGTATAATCCAATTCTTCTGTTATTGGAATAGAATATAAGCTGAATAAGTAAAAAGAACAAATGTACAGAATCAGTATTAAGATAAGGTGATTATGGCTATTAACACTATATTGGAAAAAATATGTTTCTTTTGCATATAGACTAATACTTGTGTAAACAGAAAATCAGTAAATATAAGGAAACTTATGTCCCAATAGACATACTTTTAAAATACTCAAAAAGGTAAAATTAGTTGCTGATACTGTTATATGCTTAAATTGATTATTAACTGTATCAACTGTATAGAGTTCATTGCACTCAATCAGTTGAATTACCAGAAGAATAACTTCTAATGGGTATTTGCCATCCTTTTATGGTGCAGTATGGATATAGTATGGTATAATTCAAGTATTATATATTTTTATTTGAGCATAAAGCTTAATAAATAAAAAGATTATATAAATAGATTCAGTATTAAGCTTATGTGTTTTTTTTGGAAATTAACACCACATATCAAAGTGCGTATTTTGGCAATTAACACCAAAGTATGTAGACTAATACTTGTGTGAACAGAAATCAGTAAATATAAGAAAAGTTATGTGCCTAACATATATATTTCAAAATGCTTGCAAAAAGATAAGACTAGTTTGTTGACATCAGATTGTCTAAATTGCTTATTAACTGAGTCAACAAGAAAATTTGAAATAATTTATCAAATGCTTTTAAAGAGCATACAATTATGCAGTCTTCGTGCACGTGCTGACGAGTAATAAATATCAGTATCATATGGTCTAAAATATATTTGTCAATGTTGCATTGTTTATTAGGATTTTCAAGACCTAATGATTTACTTTTTGCTTACACTTATAAAAACATTATAATTAGTCATCATACTAATTTTTTTTATTTAATAAATAGTAACTTTTGACATATTATTTTTTAAAGGTGCTATTGTTAAAAAAGTTTGTTAAACTGTTATGTTTATACATGCTAAATCTAAAGATGTTTTATAACTCTACCAATAAGAAAGAAACTGTATAGGGAGCTGTTCTTGGAAAGACTATAATATGAGTATGGATATTGCCATCCTGGTCAGGAGTCTTAGCAATGAATTTGTCTTTTTTCATATGTTGTGTTTAATGAAAAGTTTTTTTCTATTTTTTTACCATGATTGTATTACAAAAGTTTCGAAAGAAAGTGATTCCTACAGAGGTACAAGTGATATAGGTATCAACATGAAATATATCTTTGAAATGACAAATATGTCCAAAAAAGTACTTAATTATCAATATCAAGCTAATCAGACAAATCATGCATATGAAATATGGCTGTGTCAAAAGTACTAACTGTTAACTCGTTCAACTGCAGGGGGTTAAGAGAAAAAACAAAAAGAACATCTTTTCAACTGGTTGAAGAAATCTTACAACGGTGTAATATTTCTTCAGGAAACACATTGCACAGGTGTTGATGAGCTTAAATGGCAAAAAGAATTTAACGGAATAGGATATTTTTCAAATGGAATGAATCAAAGTAGGGGAGTAGCAATTTTAGTCCCAAACAACTTGCAATTTGAGTTTAAAGTGTTGTCATATAAAACTGTTCTAAATGGTAGATTGATCATGATTGATTGTGAAATTGAATCGTGTCCATTTTCTCTGGTCAATGTGTATGCACCAACATGAGACCACCTCAATAAACAACTAGCTTTTATAGATGATCTACAAAATATCCTTTTAAATCTGTGTGAAAAGAAGGTAATAATAGGGGGGGACTTCAATACCCATATCAATCGTGACCTTGATAGAAAAGGAGGGGTAAGAAATACTTACTCAAAATACACTCATTCTTAGAAAATTAAATTGATGAAATGGATCTGGTAGATATATGGAGGATCAGACATCCAAATGAACAAACCTTTACTCAAAGGGAAAAAACCAAAAGCGGATTAGTTCAATCTAGGTTGGACTTTTTCCTGATTGTGAAATCAATATCTTATCAAGTCAAAAGTACAGATATCAAACGCGGCAATCGGTCAGATCATAGCATCATTACCTTAAAGATAAAGTTGTTGAATATAATAGCAAGAGGCCCTGGTTTCTAGAAATTTAATAATAAACTATTGTGGCACAGATAATATGTTAAAATGGTCAAAAAAGAGCTTAATATAATAGTTAAAGAAGTAAAATTACAGGACAAAAATCTTTTGTGGACTTTATAAAGTGCCAAATTAGATCAAAAACCATATCCTACAGCCAATATATAGCCAAGGAAGCCAGAAAACATGAACTAGAAGTACAAAGAAATTTAGACCTTCTGGAAAAGCAAATAGTTAATGATCCTTCAAAATTAACAGATTATCATAAAATAAAATTGGAATGGGAAAGCTTTCAGAATAAAAAGGCAGAGAGCATTATTATGAGGTCAAAGGCCAAATGTGTAGAAGAAGGTGAAAAAAATACAAAATACTTCTTAAATTTATAAAAAAGAAATTTTAATGCAAAACATATAAAAACTTTGATATTTCCAAATGGGCAGTTGGAGTCAAAACCAGAGAACATATCAGAAGAACAGGAAAAATTTTATAAATCTTTGTATGTAAGTACTGTATCCCTTGATCCAAGCACACACAACTTCACAAGTAATCCTGAGATTCCAAAGTTAGATAATATGGAAAAAGAAATGTGTGACTTGGAGCTCACACTAACAGAAATCAGTCAAGCACTAAAAGACCTTCCAAATGACAAAAAACCAGGGAATGATGGATTTTCTACCAATTTTTATAAATTTTTTGGCCAAATATTAAAGATTTGCTTTTCGAAAGTATAAAGTATTCCTTTCATAGTGGCCTCTTATCACTTGACCAACGAAGAGGTATTATTAACATAATTCCAAAAGAAGAAAAAGATCTAAGATATCTTCATCATTGGAGACCTGTAACAATTTTGAACACAGATTATAAAATTTTAACAAAGGCTCTAGCTAATAGAATTCAGAAAGTATTGCCAAAACTAATTAACCCAGACCAAGTCGGCCATATAAAGAATGAATAATGATATTCAAAACTCTGCTGCTATCTCAAAATTTCCAGGTTACATAGTTTTAGTAGACTTTGAGAAGGCCTTTGACAGCATCGAGTGGTCTTTTTTAATTGAATGCTTGAAGTCATACAATTTTGGGGGTAATTTTATCAAATGGATAAAAATATTTTACAACAATATTCAATCTTGTGTTGGAAATAATGGCTTCTATTCCAGTTATTTTAATCTGACAAGAGGAATAAGAC
Organism: Sabellastarte sp. h YS-2021; assembly: GCA_964017235.1. Taxonomy (NCBI): domain Eukaryota; kingdom Metazoa; phylum Annelida; class Polychaeta; order Sabellida; family Sabellidae; genus Sabellastarte; species Sabellastarte sp. h YS-2021. The sequence continues at coordinate 18,324,578 of OZ024939.1, read as the reverse complement.
AAGGATGCCCAATATCTGCTCTACTGTTTATTTTAGTAGTAGAAACACTTGCAATAAAAATTAGACAAAAAGAACCATTAAGGGGTATAAAGATTAATAATGTTGAGATCAAATTATGCCAGCTGGCAGATGATACAACATTGTTTTTGAAAGATAATAGGTCAATTGGTTTAGCTTTTACAATACTTAAACAGTTTGAGAGAACTTCAGGTTTAAAGGTCAACCTTGAAAAATCAACTGTTATTCCCACTGGCCTAAATAAATTTAAGAAACTTATTCTTCCGAAGGAATGTAGAAAGGTACCTGTTGCCTACAAAGAATTTAAAAAACTAGGAATTTGGTTTTCAGAAAATACTGAAGAAATGATAAAGCTAAATTTTGATAGTAAAATTGTATCACTGGAAAAGTTATTGCATAGTTGGTCTTTAAGAAAACTGTCACTGAAAGGGAAAATTATAATTATTAAAACTTTAGCTTTATCTTTAATTCAACATCTCCTTTCAGTGCTTTATTGCCCAAAAGAAGCTCTAGAGAATATTGATAAATTAATCTTTAACTTTTTATGGGATGGTAAACCCCCCAAAATTAAAAGAGAAATAGTTGTTTCAAACTTCAGTGCAGGAGGGATAAGGATGCCAGATATTTTCATAGTTCATAAAAAAACAAAAATCAGTTGGATCAAAAGATTAGCTATGGACTTTAATACTAACGCCACATGGGCTAAACTCATGTGGGCCATGCTAAACTTTGATAAAAATGATCTGAATCATAAATTGCCTCACAGCTATATTAAAACTTGTGTAACTCCTTTTCATAAACAGTTAATGGAGTGTTGGCTCTTATTCAAAAGCTGACCACCACAAAATGTGGAAGACATTCTTAATGAATATATATTTGCCAATAAATTTGTGTGTTCAAATAATAAACCTTTAAAACTAATAGATTTTAGAGGAATACATGAGTCACTCAAGGAATTAACAGTAAAAAGTATAATTAATGATAATGGACATTTTTTAACTTTAGGGGAAATAAAGGAACGGCTGAAATGGAATATTAGTATTTATGACTATAACATTATTCGAAGCTCCATACCTACAGAATGGAAAAGGAAAATGTCAGATAATGTACCTAGTATGAATTTATATAGTAATATTACAGTGCCAGTTAGAGGTCAGCTGATCAGTTTAACGCAAATGAAAAATAAAGACATATATTGGGAGCTGATAGGAAACAAAGAAATACAAGCATCTGCCATCAATATATGGATTGACCTGTACCCGTTTTTACATGCAGTAAAGTGGTATAAAATTTTTAATGCTGTACATCATTGTGCTATTAAAACCTACTTACAATCATTTCAGTACAAGGTTGTACACAGAATAATAAATTGTAAGTATAAATTGTATAAATGGAACATTAAAGAAAATCCCTTCTGCATTTTTTGCAATCATTTTGATATCATTGAACACCATTTTATCTCTGTGGCTTTAGCAAACTATTTTGGGAAAATGTGGATAATTGGTTGGTGGATTTACTCAAGCTAAGTGAAAAACTAATGTTTGGCTATTCTTTGTTTAAAAAACCGAATATAACAACTACAATTATTAATTGGATCATCAGTTGGGGTAAATTGTTTATTAATTATTGTAGATCAAAAGACCAAAATATTGTATTTACTGAATTCCTAAGAATTACAAAGACAAAATTGACTTTATATAGAAATATCAATATGCCTGCAGTTGAGGGAGAGGATGATGAGTTGTATGATAAATTAAAAAACCTTTTAAAAGAATAAAAATATAGTTAAATGAAACAGAACTATAATTATAGTACTTGTTATAAATTGTGCCTCTATAGACGCTCTCTTACTAATGGGAACATAAAAAGCATAAGTAGTAAGTTGGTTGTAATAATGACTTTTGCTTACACCACTTCTTGATAAACTATTATAATTATTGTAATGTGATTAAAGTGGAATAAAAAAAAGTTTATGTATAAACATGACGAACGGATGGACGGACGAAAGGCATTTAATATCTCCTGATTATAAAAAGGCATCATCTTGTAACAAATTTGAAATAACCACTTTCTGATATTACTTTGACTCAAATTCATCATTCAATGATGTTTTTTTCATAGAGCCACTTCGGTTTTTTCATAGCGCCACTTGGATATGCCTTAAATTTCACCATTCGCCAAATCAAAATGAAATGAAACCTAAGCAAAGAGTAAAATTCTTGGGAGATGTTGATAGTTATGCTTGGCAATTTTATCTACATTGCATAAATTCAGAGTTCCCCTATTCATGTACACCTAAATGGAGAAAGAAATAATGAGTACAATAAATCACTTGAGCGTGCCTGTGTAGCAAAATTTACAATGCACACTGCAGGGGAATCATCTGGCACACTCCCAGCCAGGTCATCTCAGATGTAAACACAAATATGCTAATGTGTAGGGGAATCCTCTGGGATGTGTGCATTAATTTAAATGTGGTGAAACTCATTACAGGGAAAACCCCCCTGGCTGAGACAAGTCTTTGTATTTCTGTAGACAGAAGCTTTTTTACTCATCAAGTGGGTTCATACAGATTTCATGTATGTCAGATTTGCTGGAATGACAAATACAAAGACTTGGAGCAAGTCTAGTACATGGATGAAAAAAAGTTTTCATGCACTGTGGTCTTTAAGGGCCAACAGTCAGACATAACATGCCCAGTTTTGTTACAGTAATGACATACATGAGCAAATGATCTGGGTTTCCTATTCTTATTTCTGGTTTTCCCTTCTCTGAATTATTTTCTGGAGCTACATTTTCAAATTTATTTCTTACTTCATGATAAAAGATCTTAATTGAACCAGATGATCTATTCTAGTTAAAAGTGGACTTGTGAGTCAATACATAGTCGTCAGTCTAAGCTGCTGCTTTTTTGCAAATTTCCAACTTTCTGTTCACCAAGATAGTTTTAATGTCATCATGACACTTTTTTCTGACTTTCCTGACCTTTTCAAAATTTTCACTAACTTCTCTAGTATTACACCACCTGTCAAAGTAAACTTCCTTCTCATGGGCAAATTCAACATGTGTTTCTTCAACATGGCTTTCTTGTTTTTTTGTAATTCCTAAAGTTTTTATGACATGCTTCTGTTACTAACTCATGTGCTTTAAAATAGCATTTTTCACACAGCTGTGGTCCAAGCATTTAGAAATTGGCAAAGCTGTGTAGGCCTATTGGGTTTTTCCTTGAAAATATTTCACAACAATAAAGGCCATTATTCAGTTGACCACTTCAGATTTTGACCCACTGATTCAAAGTGTTGAAAGTATCTATCAATTTCTGATTCATTAAGAGGGGGGAAGCAGTCGCACATTTTTACACAAATCAAATTTGGTTGCAATGGACTCTTCATGGGCAATTCTTAAGGGCATTTCTCTCTCATGTGCAAGCTCTTTTTCAACTTTTTAGCTTCAAGCTCTTCTTTTTGTTGTTGAGCTTGAGCTTCAAGCTCTCTTTCTCTAGTTACAACTTATTACACTTTTAACTGTCTTTCAAATTCTAATCGCCTGATTTCAAATTGTCCAGAAGGTTCCATTGGAAGAGCTTTATACACTTCTAAACAACTATTATGTAAAACATATGTTTAACAATAAACCTTTCAAGTTTTTGCTTACATGTTGACCTCAATTAACATATCATTCTTTTTAAGTTTTAAGAGCATCAATAGACCTTTACTTTGCAAACTATTTAGCCCCAGCCATTCTGAGCACTGTTGACTGTAATATATTTTCGAAAAATTAAATGATTTTGCAAGAAGCTTCAAGAATGGCTGGATCTAATGGCTGGATCCTGGATGAGCCCTCAATTTATGGTTCATGGCATATAAGTGGTAGAGGTTCGTTCCCCATCCATTAACACACAATGTCTCTATTCAAATAATTGTGGTCAGGCTTACATCACTAATATACAGCTTGGGAAATGAATGCCCAGAAGGTTATACAAATAACTGATGGCAAATACTGTAGGAGTATGAAAGAATTGCTGAGGATGTTTAAAAAGCCTAGGGGTTTCCCCCAAATCTATAAATAGATGGCTCTAGCAGAGTGTTAGAGACATCAGCACTAACTTGACCAGTTCTGTAGCATACTGAGAAAATCAATAATTCAATGACCTTATATGGCACTCACAAACTATAAACTCATAGAAGCATTATCTCTACCAAAACTATGCAGAGTGTCATTATATGTAACACACCTGTGGAGGGCCATATTCCCTAAGCTGGCATTTGGAACTGTGTATGAGGCTGATAAAGACCCATCTTGAGTTTTGAGATGTAGAAATGGTAAGTCAACAAAAGCAGCAATCCGTACTAGATATATAGTACTAGATATAAAGTAAAAACCTGGGACACAATTTTATATTTTAGATATCCCTGAAAAGAGTGCTTATTTGAATAAGTTTCCTTGCCACCACCACCGGATTATAGTAAAAAGTAAAATCATGTTAGATCTGCTTCAGCTTTCTCTAGTGAGTGTTTGGTTTTATTTGTGCTAAATGTGGATAGAGATAAAATATATGGCTTGTTTATTGCTTTTTATCTTTGACAGAATCACAATTTATGTTTAAGGGCACGAATAATACAGCCGCTGCAGTAAGTGTCATAAAACACAGCCCAAACTGACAGGAAACACAAGGCAAAATGTAAGGGACTGCCAGCAAAAAAAGACGGACCTGTTTGGTATGTGAAAAAACCTTAAGTGTCCTTTAACAGGAAAAAACCACATGAATAGTCATGTTCCAATGTGTGAGGTTATGACGTGTCATCACTGTTTTTTTTACCAAAGCTATGAAAGAAAACGTCTGTCATATCAGCACTGTGGATGCCAATGTGGATTTTAATACAGTCAGCAAACCCATTTGAACATCAATGGGGAATGGAGTCAGAAGGTTCTTGGCAGTATGTCTTTCAACAAGCACATTGTTGTGTGAGACTGCAGAGTTCGTTTACCACAGAAGGGCATTGAATTATTCATATTTCTTGGTAGTCGACATAATTTGGTCTAACTAGTGGTGATCTTCCTTGTTTCTCTACCAAAGTGATCTATTTCTAGGTCAAGCTTCTAGAACCTTCTATGTACTTGTTTTTCCTGGAAATATACTGTTCACATTTTTCTAGAACCTTCTATAATCCCCAGCTTTTTATAAAGTAGAGAACACCTGATGCCATAGTCAGTTCTGAAGTGGTGGGCTATATGGACAAAGTTCTTTGAAATTGTTATATTTATTTGTGTGTCAAGTTGATGGAAACTGCATTATAGTGTGTGGATGTATCAGATAGTGGATTTGCTAAATTTTGAATATTGTTCAAATCTTGCTGCACAACAGCACAGTTTTGCAGACACTATGAATATCTGAATCTATAGGTAGTTTTTGTTAGTGGATGCTGAATGGATCACAGGACAGATCGCTGGATATAGTTTACAAACTTTATTGTTAATTAAGTGGATAGGACTATTCTCAGGTCAGATTGATTTCATTATTGTATTACTGTATGAACTAATATGAGTATCTCAATTGACTGTAATTATTATTTTGATTGTTAGATAAATTTGTGAAGTAAAACTTCCTATCTTTTCCTGTTACAACTTGAAAGCAACCGGTAATTGCCACCATAAATGCCCTGTGGACTGTGATAGTGTTGTGAAACTTCACTTTCATGTGCATGCATGAATGTAGTTAAATAAGAGTGAAAGGTGAATTAGGTTTTCCATTTTGTTTTGTTTATCCATAAAGAGAGTCGGTTCCAGCTTTGGTGGGCTGGTAGAGTGCTTTTGGTGCTGACTCTGACCAGATTCTCTTCTCAGTAAATATGTTTAAGGTTTTCATACATGTGGAGGGAAACGTTAAAAATAGAAGGTTTTCAAAATGTTTTATTAATGCTATTTTTAAACGTTTAACGACAAATGTTAGAAAACTTTTACAAAAGAACATTACTAAGTGTCAATTGTGTTCTTGCTAAACAATGCCAATATTAACCTTAATATTCAACATGCTTTAGGTTCACCGATGAAAATATTTTTTATGCATAAAAACTCATTAAAAACATTTGATAGAACACGTTTTGGAATGATATGTGTGAGAATCAGTTCCTACTAAATGTTTGTGAAACATTTTCAGAGCAAACAATTGCAAAACATTGTCAACAAATGTGAAGCATTATTTATTTTTTTTATTTCTCTTTTTAAACATCAAATACATATAACAATACAGGAAGTGAGGTGGTTCTCAAACATTACAAATGTACACTTCATAATAACATCATTTGGAATAAATACTTGTGTAACATGACATTTTCCTGATAATTAACTGTAAAAACTTTGTAAAACTCTAGTCTAAATATATCAAAATACCTTTTTCTTTACAAACAAGGATATGACATATATTTAAAACTATCGCTTTTCATAGATCCAACCCTTGGCTTACTGGTATAAGAATTTGTCTTTGGATTACTAGAATTTCTTTAACATAAAATATACTATTATGAAATATCAATTACTGCTAATTATATGTTTTGAAAAATACCTTCCCACATTTGCCACCTTTTAGAAAACATTTTGTCTTTTGAATTAATTTTTGAAAGAGTTTTGTGCTCTTTGTATCTTTCCTTTATTATATTCTGAAGCTTGAATATGTTACGTTTCCTTTTTTGTGTGCACAACTAAAGATATAGTGCCTGGTTATTATAAGGATGAAATTAATTGGCCAAAAGTGTTCATCCTGCTTAGTGTAACAAAAAATTTTTATTCTTACAGTCTATTCAATATTATATGATATTTTTGAGAAGAACCAGTTTTTTATATTATTCCACAAAAGAGTAGTTTCTTTACAGTGAGCAAATAAGTGTTCAATGGATTCAGGTTCTAAGCTGCAGAGTCTGCACAGATTGGAGCCGGATAGTTTCAATTTATAAAGACATTCCTTTGTTCCCAAAATTCTATACAATATTCTATACTGCAACCATATGTAGTTATTATCAGGAATAGATCTGAAACAGGCTTTGTAGATATCTTCCCAATGATTGGTGCCTGACAAATCTGAATTCCACTTTATTTCATGATGGTTTTGTTGGGCTTTTTTTACATCAATCAACTTTGTGTAAAAGGTTTTACTTCCCTTTCCTGAGTTATAAAGCATTTCTGAATGGAATGGAATAAAAGGTCTTATAATTTCGAAATTTTCTCCTTTTTTATGTGATTCTACAAACTTGATTTCTTAATTGTATAATAGTTAAGAATATTTATCCTGATATTGTATTTTTTTTCAATAGGTGTAAATCCATTACTTTTCCTGTTGAGTCCACTATATCAGCAACAGTGCTGATGGACTTGGCAGACCAATCTGGGAAATAGATTTTATTTACACTTATATGTTTATTAAACCAAAGAGCACCATTCAGAATGTCTTTGTTGCAAGTAACTGTGTTACTTTCACATATTAGCATCCAATTTCAAAGAACATTAGTCCAAAAGGGATTAACTTTTTTTAAAATACTGCGGCACCATTCCCAGCCAAGAAAGGTAACATTGCATACATTTTTTGCAGATTCTGTCAAGAGCTTATACCAGGCGTGATCATTTTGTGAGGCAATTCGCTTTAACCAACTCATTTTTTGAGATTTTTCAAATTTATATACATCTATCATTTTTAGTCCCCCATTTTGATATTTTTTGAATAGATTTTGTCTACTTATCTTCTCAGGCTTACCTGCCCACAGATAACCAAAAATTAATGTATTAATTTCTTTGAGAAACCTTAGGTCTTCTAATTCTACCTTTTTATCGCATAACAAATCTGTATGCACTGCCATTGGATTTTCAATTTTTTCTAGTGTTTCAATATTTTCTTTTGTTTTCTGAAAGGATGAAAATTTGACAGTCTCCCCTCTAACTCGAAGTAACATTGAATGTTATCTGATGTCTTTATATATTCAAGACTATAAACTGGAATGGCATATTTAATTTTTTCATCTAAAATAATATCATTTATCAGGGTCAAATAATCTTTCTGGTACAGCAAATTATTGTGAAATTTCCAAATCCCCTTTCCTCTTTTAAATGGATTAATCATTATTTGCATCTCTATTATAGAGTGATCAGACCGATACCCAGGTTTCATATCACACTTACTAATGATATCAGTCATGCTTGCCAATATTAAAAAATAATCTAGTCTGGCTTGTTTCAGTGGATTTTTTCTTCGCCAAGTATAGTGTTTAGTATCTGTGTGCAATGTTCGACAAACATCAAGTAGATCTAGTTCATTTATGAGATCTAGTGTTGCTATTCTAGCTTACAGGTTATTGATATTGTTGTAATTATAAGAGTCTTTCTTGGGATCGAGCACAAGGTTAAGGTCACCACAAAGAATAACATAATCAAAATCTCCTTTGAAGGCAAGTTCCTTGACCTCTTTAAAGAAGTCAGGATCATCATGATTAGGAGCATATACATTGATAAGATTAATAGTCATAGAACTACGTTTTAGATAGATCTGGATGTAGTTACCATTTGTATCATTATGACATTCGATAATTTCATATTCAAAATTATTATTTAGTAAGATACCAACTCCACGTGCATTTGTTTTTACACCATGAAGATAACAGTCATTCCAAATTTGTTTAACTGAGGATATATCCATCTCTAATAGATGTGTGTCCTGTAGACAAACAATTGATGCATTTGTATCTTTAAGGTAACTTAAGACACAAGGTTACGGAGGCCTTGACAGTTTGCAGATAACACTTTTGAACTCTCACCTAGCAAAACCATTTTTCAATTTCACTGAAATGCTCCTCCAGGCCAACAAATCCTTTGTTTAATACTGGGTTACACATGCCTTTTAATTTTGCTGCCAAATTGGATGAACTCTTTTTTGGGGGGCTTTTTTCAGTATCCGAAATGTATCATGGGTGATTGCTAGTAAGATTATTAAATGGAATAACTCAAATTCTAAAATGGTACGCTGCGCAGTGACCTTGGACACGTCTTTTGCGCAATGCTTAAACCGCGAATATAGAACGGTAAATAAAGCACGCTGTTGAAATCTGTTACATCGTCCCTTCGCGTACAAATGTCAACAAATGACTCGCGGTAAAAATATTTATAAAATTGTTATTTTTTCCTTGATTTTAATAAATAGCATATCGTTTTAAAGCTTACAACAAATTGAAACCATCTACAGTGACAATCTCGCATATATTTCATGACAAATTATGTGAAAATAGAGTAACAAATATCCTTTATTTTTACAACAGCTATCACTATGTATGTGGTAACATGGCGTCGGATTTGTTTTGATTTTTGCATAAGAATTACCGCTTATTTCGACGAAAATATAAATGTAACCATTTTAGAATAGGAATAAAAGACAAATTCTCGTGCTTTATGATGGATTTAAACTATCGATCTGCTGTATTAAAGCACTCAGCCCTTCGGGCTTCGTGGCTTTAATACAGCCGCTCGATAGTTTAAATCCATCATAAAGCACTCGAATACGTCTTTTATTCCTATAACAAGAAACCATAATATCAACAAAAACTATATACAAACTAAGTGCCATACAGTAGCAAATCATAAAGGATTTACAGAAGCTTACCTACTTGAACTTTAATTGTCAGCGAATCCTAAATAGTATATGTAAAGTAAATTCATTATGTAATGTCAGTACACACTTCTACTAAAACTAATACATTATTTATACTGGTTATAACACATTTCATGATGAATGTTTGAAAAACATTTCCAGCATAGCCTTCCCCAACATGCACACGCCTTGAAATGTCATTGATTTCACATGAAATCTTAGTAGTCATGTTATTGAACAGAAAACAGGTTGAATATTGGGAAATGAATGACTAGTGATCGTTGATTGAAAATTCTTTTTCTAGAGGGTGATATAGTGATTAAGTCTAGCTTTTTGAAAGAACTATTATTGCAATAGTTTTTGAATTTGTAGGTATTTGTAAAGCAAAGATTAATTTTTAAAGATTATAAAGATGATAAAGATTATGTGTGCATGTATTTGTACACTTTTATCCATTCTCCTTATTAATTTATAGCAACTTACAGTAAAACTGATGCACCCAAATAAAAGTTTTATAATTTATAATTATATTTTGATTAATGCAATTCCTGATAATTAAAAAAACATTTTGAAGTCAAACTTATCTTAAATAAAAAAAGATAAATTCAAACTTATTCATCAAAACTTAGTAAAATCCAAATTGTAAAATATGCATGTGGATAGTTATTGTATAATATTATTAAGACATTATAATTATGACACACAAGCTACAATGATTCAAATAAAGAAAACAGTGTAAACAACCTGATTTTACCCATTGAATTCAACCCTATTTCATACATTTCTACCAAAAACAGTTTGCAAAATCTACACGTATTTCAACCAGATTTCACCCATTGAATTCAACCTGATTTCACCAATTGAATTCAACCTGATTTCACTGGTTAGATCCAACCAAAAACGGTTTGCAAAATTGACCCGTATTTCAACCAGATTTCACCCATTGAATTCAACCTGATTTCACTGGTTGGATTCAACCAAAAATGGTTTGCAAAATCTACCCGTATTTCAACCAGATTTCACCCACTGAATTCAACTTGATTTCACCGATTGAATTCAACCTGATTTCACCGGTTGGCTCCAACCAAAAACGGTTTGCAAAATCTACACATATTTCAACCAGTGTGGCATGTGTCCGTCGAGGAAAGTAGCGTTTTTGAAATTAACCGTTTCTCGTTGTAAACCTTACCATAAATACAACAATCTGCCTCTCCAAACTATTATCATTCCCTAATAACAGTTAATTTTTCGTCATATACTTTTAATTTTTCAACCAAATCTTTTCTATCCAGACATTTTACTTAAATATCACTACAATCCCCTAATTTCGTCCACATTCCCCATTATCGGCCCAATAATATACTACCTGCTTACACATTTCCTTTTAATTTTAAACACTTCCCCATTCTATTTTCCTACTTAAAACAAGTTATAAAGTACTCCTTCCCACATATGATGTTATTTTTACAATTTCTGTTGTTTTTCTTGACTGCCATATCTGTTTTTCGCCACTATGGCAGCACTCAGATTGTCTGTCCCCCAGGTGTCAGTTTCTTTCAACCTCAACGTACACCAACCGCCTCCTGCCTACATTTTTTGTTCAAAAAGAACGTACATAATCCATCGAAACTTCCTCCTCTCAGCCTCCTTACACTTCTACTACTAGCTGGTGACATTAATCCAAACCCTGGTCCTCCTGATTGCATAAATTTCTCTTTTGCCAATGTTAGATCCCTCTCAAACAAATACTCATCCATACAAAAGTTTATCTTGGACAATAATACAGATGTGTTTGCCATGTCAGAAACCTGGATTCGCCCAGACGCTTCACAGGCTTATCTCAGCGATATCTCCCCACAGGGTCATACCCTTTTTCACCGACCAAGGGAGTCACGACGGGGTGGCGGAGTAGCTTTCCTGGTGAAAAATGAACTGCAAACCAGCCGCATACCTACAGATACTTATTCTTCTTTTGAAAACCTCCTTATTAAAATCTCCTTACAAAACAAATCCTGCCTTTTCTCAATATATACAAACCCCCATCAACCAGCCCTGCAACCTTCTATGAACAGTTTAATGCACTTCTCGAAAATATTTACCCTACTACAGACAATTTGGTAATCATCGGTGACTCTCATTGACAAACATGCTCCTTTCATCACTAAACAAGTCAGGTCCAAATATATCCCTGGGTGGGTAAATGACAGTGTTATTGCGGCAAAAGAAACAAAATGTCTCTTTGAACGCCTTTGGTGCAAAAACAAATCCAGTTTCAACAGATCACAATATATCAAAAAGGTTCATATGTATAATAAAATCTGCATGAAAGCGAAATCTGACTTCCTCAAATCCAGAATTCATGACAACCAAGACAATCCTCAGAAACTTTGGCAAACTTTAAACGATGTACTCCACAGATCTGCTGCAAAGGTACTTCCCTCAGTAAATTCTCCTCAACTTTTAGCTAACAAATTTGTTGAATTTTTCACAGAAAAAATCACAAACATTCGTCAATCCTTCGCCAACTCTAATCCCCCTCAATACACTGACTCTGATCTCACACCTCCTGTTTTCTCAGCTTTTTCCTCTGTTTCAGAAGATCAGGTAGCTAAAATCATCAAAAACTCCCCTAGCAAATCTTGCTCGCTTGATCCTTGGCCAACATTTCTTGTAATTGAGTTTTTAGATATCCTCATCACCCCTATCACATCAGTAATTAATGCATCACTCCGTGAAGGAAGCTGCCCTAAATTTTTCAAACAGGCTCATGTAACTCCACTCCTAAAAAAATCAACCCTTGATAGAGAAGGCCTTAAAAACTATAGGCCTGTCTCTAATTTAAACTTTGTTTCAAAGATCTTAGAGAGAGTGGTGTCGTCCCAACTCCTGTCTCACCTGGACGAGTCCTGTCTTTTGACTGGTTTCCAATCTGCCTATAGAAGGTTCCATTCTACGGAAAGTCCCCTCCTAAATATACAGGATGATCTTTTCCTCAATATGTCTGAAGGCAGTACAACAGCCCTAACCCTCCTTGATCTCTCTGCAGCTTTCGACACGATTGACCACTCGATCCTGTTCCATAGATTACATGAATGCTATGGCATCAATGGAATGGCTCTGAGTTGGTTCGAGTCTTACTTGTTGGACAGGACTCAATCAGTCAAGGTAGGCTCTGTACTGTCACATCCCATGGATTTGAAATTTGGTGTCCATGTACACAAATCCACTCAGTTCAATTATTCAATCTCATAGGGGTATCAAACACCACTTTTATGCAGACGACACTCAGTTATACATTACTCTTTCACCATCAAATTTCAGTCAGTCAATGACAGCTCTAACCGACTGCCTAAATGATATACAAAATTTCATGGCTGCAAATAAGCTCAAATTAAACCCAGACAAAACAGAATTCATCCTTATTGGTTCAAAATACAGTCGTAAACAACTTCATTCGCTTTTCCCACTGATATTCTTGGGAATAAAGTGGCACCGGCCTCAAATGTCAAAAACCTAGAAGTGGTGTTTGACCCCAACCTGACCCTCACAGATCACATTTCCCAAGTCATTAAGTCTACTCGGTTCCATATAAGAGATTTATATAGGATTCGCCATCTCCTTGACCTTAACACAGTAATACTCCTTGCAAATGCTCTCATCAGTAGCCAAATTGACTACTGTAATTCCCTCTTTGCCTCACTCACTCTTTCTGAGCTCAAGAGGTTGCAGGGTGTTCAGAACTCCCTCTGTCGAGTAGTCACTAGATCCTCGAGGTACACTCATGCAACTCTAAATCTGGAAAAACTACATTGGCTACCAGTCAAATACAGGGTTCTTTTCAAAATTGGGTTGATCACATATAAGGTCCTTTAATATGGTCAACCTGTGTACCTCAAGGATAAACTTCATCCATATACCTCATCAAGGAACACCAAACGTAGCAGTCCAAAATACAAATTCCTTCAAGTTCCTTCTTTTGACTCTAAAATACATAAGTCTCATAAGTATCTTACCAAATCTTCCAGCCATCATGCACCTGTTTTCTGGAACTCATTTCCTGTCCATGTAAGAACCAGTCCATCTGTCACATCCTTCAGGAAGCACCTGAAAACCCACCTTTTCAAATCTGCTTTTCCGACCTAGCTTTCTTCCCCACGTTCACACCCACAACCATCGGAATACAGACCTGGACACGTCCCCCACTATGACTCGGATATTATATATGATTAGTTAGCGCACTGAGTTCCCCTTCGGGGAAGATATTGCGCCTGCAAAGCAGTAGATTTAGATTTCAAAGTTGCGTGCCTGCTGGGTCATTTCTTGAGCTGTTTTATAAATGTTTGAAGCAAAATTATCTGCTTAGAGAATGTTTCTAAACATTACAATGTGAACACTAACCTGGAAAATGTTTAATAATCCAAAAGATCGGGTTTAAATAAGGGTTTAAAATGTTTTGTAAACTGCACATATGCTGCCTGATTGGGATAAGTGTTTAAAAAAAGGGGAACATGTATGGTTTGCTGCAAGATGCCACAGTGGTGCCCAGATACCTGAGTCTGGGCCAGGATTTAAGATTATAGTAATATCTAAAGTGTCTGTACACAAAAGTTTTTAAGATCTGTGAACTATTCAGTTGTAACACCACTGAAAGTTGTGTCAAAACTCACAAAGTGAGAGCAATAAACTATCGGTTTGCCAAGATGGAAAGGAGGAAGAATCGTGAGAGCTGTGCAGCATCCTGTGCCCTCATCGCCCAGTATAAAATTAGAAAAAGATCAGAAAGCTGGAGTTTTTATTGCATTAACATTTCTTACCTAGCTATAGTCTGGTGCCAGCCTGTTCCACTAAATGTTAGGAAAAGAGGCCTAAGCAATGCACCAGCCAGAAGTGTAGTTCCCCAACAGCTCGCCAGGCAGCTAATCCTCCTCTAAAATGGAGAGACAAGTGACATTTTATTTAGTAGATTAATTGTATTAATCATAGAGTGTTCAGATATTTTCTATGTTGATTATACTTGCTTATATTGGTTTGTCGGTTCACTAGTATATCATGGGATCTGTAGATGTAGGACTGAAGCAGGGATCATTTGAATACTTATTAGTCATTTGTTATTCAACCCCAGTCTCCTCCAGTACAACATACACCAGACGAAGAAAGTGAACAGACCGTTTTGGAACCAGATGAACCAGTGTAAATAGCCTTGTATTCCCGAGGAGCAATAATTCTGGGATATCACTTATGAGATGAGACTTACATTAATTTTGACTTTATACTGGTCTTGGAGTCTAGTGGTAATAACACCAAAGAGAGTGCATTTTGCAGGAACCTGATCCAAACTGTCTAGAAAGGTGTCTATTCAGTTACCAGTGGATGATTGGCTATGTTTTAAGTTTGAAGATACATAACAGTGGCTGTTCAAACTGATTATCACACAGATTACCAAGAGGTCCAGAACCAGAAGGTTTTTACATTGATTAGTACATTCTCCCTCCCAAGTACTAACCACATTTGTACAGGCTCCACCCTGTTAACACTGCCATTACTAGACCTGTACGTGAAGTATCCTGTTGGGGTAGGGATTCTGCCAAGTTGAATATTGACCAAGGCCTATGGTACTCAATCTGTTGGTTCTATCTGTGTTATAGTCGTGGGGAAATTAACTCTTGCTTTCAAGTTGCACAGGACAAAAAGGAAAAAAAAATAATAATAAATATTAAAAATACAGTAAACTGATATACTCTTAGTTTGTACAATATTACAATAATGAAACCAATCTGACCTGACTACAGCCCTGTCCAGGTAATTCACAGTAAAATAAGTTGACACAACTGTATCCACCAATCCGCTCAACTGTATCCAGCAATCTGCCTTGAGATACGTTCAGTGTCCACTAACATAACATGTCCGTATCCTGTGATCCTTTCAGTGTCAAATAACATACATTGTCCATATCCTGTGATCCTTTTTGTGTCCATAACACAAAATGTCTGTATCCTGTGATCCTTTTAGTGTCCATAACACAAAATGTCGGTATCCTAAACTAAAACTAAAGAACTGCCTAAACAACATTCAAAATTTCATGTTTATGTATAAATTAAAACTCAACCCAGACAAAACCGAGTTTATTCTGATAGGCTCCCAAAAATCATAAACAACTCCTACTTCACTTCCCTATCAATATTCTAGGAAATCAGGTCTCGCCAGCACAAAGTGTCAGGAACCTTGGATTCCTCAAATCACGTGTCACACACAGGTTGTAAAGTCCACTAGAGTTCATGCAAGAGACCTCTACAGAATTTGTCCGCTTCTAGACCTTAATACATCAGTTCTGTTGGTAAATGCTTTGATGAGCAGCAGATTGGATTATTGCAATTCACTGTTCTTATCACTCACTGAGTTTGAGTTAAGGAGATTGCAGCTAGTCCAAAACTCACTCTTCAGGGTTGTCACCCATTCCTCTAAATTCTCTCACATTACCCATCAGCTAAAAACCTCCATTGGCTCCCAGTCAGGTACAGGGTACAATTTAAAATTGGCCTCATACATACAAAATTCTCAACCAGTTTATCTAAGATAATTAACCCACAACTACACCTCTTCCAGAAATACAAGGCAAAGTGCCCCCAAACTCAAGTTCCTTCAAATCCCGACTTTCAACCGTAAAGTTCACAAATCAATCAAATACTTCTCAAATTCCTTTAGTCACTATGCCCCAGTCCTTTGGAACTCTTTCCCCTTTCATGAAAGAAACGCTCGTAACCGACCTTGACCTAAATACATATCATCCAATGAAAGATTTTTATCACTCTTACTTTTGGATCCCATCACGTGACAATTTGCTCCGACTATAAATACCTGATCAACGACCACACTGTCTCTCATCAACCCTGCAATCATGCATACCCAATCAATTGGAGACACTACTCAAACCTTCCAAGAACACATAATGCTACATCAGCATAAATACCAACGACTATATAAACCCATCCTGAACTGATGGATATGTCATTATTTACTTGAAATAGACAACTCAACATAATTTAACTAACCAAAAACAACAAGGTAAAGATTAAAAAATTTAATCAAAATGTTTGCCAATCAAACAATCTTTAATGAGAAAGCTGATAAGAACAAACCAGAAGATGTCACAGATGCTGTAAGACCAGCATCTAAACCAGCATCTCAAGGAATGGTGGCTGGATTTTCTTTACATAATAATCAAAATATGAAAAAAAATTTAAGGGAGCTGCTAACCACACCACACTACAGATTCCCACTGCTGCAGAATCTCTAAAGATCTCTGAAGAAATGTTACAACAACCACTTTACACCATTTTATGATCTATACATATATTCCAGCTACCGCAGAAGATATGATATATTTAAATCTTGGCCAAAATCTCATCCAATTCGCCCTGAAAATTTGTGTAGGGCAGGATTAATCTACACAGGACAAGGGGATAAAGTATTATGCCCATGGTGTAAGCTGATGTTAATTGAATGGGAAATATATGATCTTCCATTTGAAGAACATAGAAGACATTCTCCACATTGTTCCTATCTGGACATGGTAATGCCATGAAAATATTCTTGTCTACCTACTGTCGATTCAATAGAACCTCTCCATAAAGAGGTTAGAGTATAAATTTGTATAAATATCAAATAATAAACCTTAGCCTATGTATTTATTGTAAATATACATCCAATAAGAAGTAAATAATGTACACATCATAAGATATTGTTTTCTTACATTAATCTAACTGAACTGTGTTCTCACAGCCTTCTGACCTATTTTACCCAAATTACATATACATTGCATGTGGAATCTCTCGCCTCACCACCACCACAGATACAAGTATATACGAGTAGATCTGGCATATTCCATCTCATCCCAATGCACAAATTTGCCTCAGATTGTCTAAACCCTATTTTATTCATAATATTTTTACAAGATTTTGCTACTCATTCACGGAGAATCTGATATCCTAACTCCATATGTAATAACTAATTAAGAAATTCTTGCTGACCACCACAAATATGTGGTTTTGAACCCCCCTCAAATATACTCTATAAAAGCAACGACCTAGTAGAAGCCACAGGTCATTTTTGGTCTGACCAAGGCAGAAATTGAAGTTGAAGGTCTAATGAGATTATACAAGAATTACATTGCACTTTAACAAAATTTCAAAATATTTTGACATAATACTTAGAATAATTTTTTTGACAAAATGGCAGAGGCAAGTCTATCTATGCAACTTAAAGCCAATAACACCAAGAAGAGGAAGACAGGTATTATCTCATTGTTCAACCTCAGATGATAATGATATAAATGGAAATGCAGACATGGAGTGAATGGAGGTCACCGAATCTCTTAACCAAGTATACAGGAAGAACTATCATCTAGGAGGGCGTAAATATATGGTTTTCTATGGACCTAATGGCACTATCGAAAAGATCTACATTAAGGAATGGGATGGGGAAAAGATCACCATGGAAGGGGTTAGGTTGAACCTCTCAAGGTTCCTAATGATCTTACATAATACAGAAATAATTGATCATACAATAGATAAAATTTTGAAAGGAGCTCAAGATCAGGACACAAAGATTCATATAGGGGCCTCATATTACCTATCAGCCAACAGTCCTTACAAGATTGTAGCTATAAGGGTGTGGAAGAAAGTGGGTACTGGTGAATTGTTTCCAACCAAAATAGGTATAAGTTTCACAATTAATCAATGGAGGGAATTTTGCAAGATTTCTAATAAATTATACGCAGAGACGATGGAGATTTTCACTTTCATACCTTGCCTTATGAAACCAGAAAAAAATGGTCACAACAAATTAAACTGTGTAGAGTGTGCTGATATAGATCAGGCACCCATGGGGGAAGTGGATTTTAATATTCCAAAAAAATGATAATGTAATAGTATCTTCTCATCTAGTAGCCAGTAGTTGAGTCTTATAAAATCTAAAATTCAAGGACATAACCCAAATCTCTATAACATAACTTAATCTCCATATGGCTAACAACCTTCAGGGTCTACAACTCTTGCATTGGACTGTAGATATAAAATATCCTACTCTTTTATCAGATAGCGCCTTCTGCAAGAGGGATCTGAAGAATACTCAAGGTACTACTAAGTTAAAGGATAATTTACAATCCTGACCATAGTCAGATTGAAAGGTGGTAGAAGTCTCTTTTAGAGTGTCTTTATGAAAAAACTTTGTGAAAGCTTTTTATTATACCTTTTTGATGAATTCTGTACCATCTAAATCTGAGAAATCATTGGCACCAGGATGGGGGGAATACTATGAGACAAGAAGGAACAATTTGGCCTGCACAATATGTGCCTTACACACCAAATTTGAAAAGGCTTTTGTAGCCAGATGTGGGCATTTTTTGTACAATATGTGCATCTAACACAGTTGAAAAACGTAAAGATACACCCCTAAAATGTAAGGAATGTTCTGAGGAATTGGAGGATGATTTTACAGAAATAGTATTTCTTAGACCAAGTGCAGAACCACCAGCCTTAGAAAATAGTCTCGATCGTATTGAGTAAATATTTCAAATATTGGATAATTTTTTTGTGGTATTTTGATACAATGTAATAGAAGAGAATGAAACCCATCCCCTCTTCTGGCTAACCCCTATGACTCTGTCTCTGATCAACATGTTTGGCAAGTTAATGTATACATACATAAAGGGAAAAGGGGGCATCTGGGTAATTGATGCCATGAGAGGGCATAGCTTCATACAAACATATTGATGCCTGCAGGGTGGAGTGTAGGGAATGCCCAAATATAATATAATTCTTGGCTTCTGCGCCTTGAGGTGGCATTTGGGGTTGTTGGATCCCCCATCCATTTAATATTTATTCTAAAATGGTACGCTGCGCAGTGACCTTGGACACGTCTTTTGCGCAATGCTTAAACCGCGAATATAGAACGGTAAATAAAGCACGCTGTTGAAATCTGTTACATCGTCCCTTCGCGTACAAATGTCAACAAATGACTCGCGGTAAAAATATTTATAAAATTGTTATTTTTTCCTTGATTTTAATAAATAGCATATCGTTTTAAAGCTTACAACAAATTGAAACCATCTACAGTGACAATCTCGCATATATTTCATGACAAATTATGTGAAAATAGAGTAACAAATATCCTTTATTTTTACAACAGCTATCACTATGTATGTGGTAACATGGCGTCGGATTTGTTTTGATTTTTGCATAAGAATTACCGCTTATTTCGACGAAAATATAAATGTAACCATTTTAGAATAGGAATAAAAGACAAATTCTCGTGCTTTATGATGGATTTAAACTATCAATCTGCTGTATTAAAGCACTCAGCCCTTCGGGCTTCGTGGCTTTAATACAGCCGCTCGATAGTTTAAATCCATCATAAAGCACTCGAATACGTCTTTTATTCCTATAATATTAAATGACCAAGTTTACTTATAATATTTAATAGTAAATGACCAAGTTTACTTATAAAGTTAGCTATTAACAGTTATTCTTAACCAAGTTAGGACTATCAAAACCTATCTTGGATTGAAAGCTTTTGAATATAAATTTATTCCCCATTATTAAATTAAAAATAATGGTTTTAAAGCATAAAATGACTTTTTTCAGGATTAGGATTTTATCCTCCTGAGCCTCCTATAGAGGCTCTATCCGTCGGATGACGGCTCATTTTGACGGCTCAAGGCGGATAGGATTTTTGCACCTTAGGGGCAAAATTGGTTAAAATCTTCAGCCTCTGATGAGAAAATACAATTAGATTTTCGAAATATTGCCAAGCATATTGGTCAATATAAGGCAGTAGTCATAGGTAACTGCACTTTAGTCACTGCACATATTACTTTTTAATCTTTAATGTATACATACAACAATTTCAAACTTCAGAGTAAGCACCCTGTAGTTGAAAATAGCTTTAAGATGCATGTGTCACGTGACCAATCTTTCATAAGATACCTTAGTCCAATGCAAACCCTTTATTATAGATAATAAAAAAATTAAACAATTAAAGGATATATGTATCAATATAACAATCTGCTACCTAATACATTTAAGATTATAACTAGCAATAAACATGCAATGAATATTACAGGATTCTTCAATAATCTTATGTATTGTTAATATGTTGCTAAATCTAGATAACTACCTTGCAAATGATATATACATTTATCTGAGTTATATATTTCTGTATATTTACTGTTAAAATGGTATATAACAGTACTACCCTGTGAAGGATATATACATTTAACTGAGTTATATATTTCTGTATAATAACAAATGTGTATAATTGCTATTAAAATGGTAAAAAAATCTGCTTCCTGCTAATTGGCAAACTGTGGTAAATAAAGTGATTATTTTGCCTGATATAATTTACTGTATGCAAATTGTATTTCGACTGTAGGAAGATTATATCAGTCTCATCAGAGGCATATGAAAAATCCTGGTCCTGGGTCCCTGAAGTACTTTTTTGAGAATTGGGGGGTACCACTGGTGCTAACCAGTTGTTAGCTGGTTCAGGACTGGCATATACCTGGTATGGGTTTGGGAACCACTGGTACAGCCGGTTCTGCTGGTTCTGTTGGGCAGGACCATAGAAACCCATTTTTTAAAAAAAGTTTTATGTTTAAAATTGGGTTTTATGAGTGTTAACTGTCTATGTATCCTATATTATTACTTGATGGTGAGTATGCGTAATTCATTACCTAGCTTTTTAAGTTAAGCTTATTTAAAGGTTATCCATCAAATATAGATGCAGTTTTATTTACTATGATTTTTTCTATATGCTTATAATATTGTATGTATGACCATTGTATATATGTCATAGATCAATAAAAATGCATAAAACGTTTGGGTATTTTTTAGCGTTTATCATAATAAATTCAATATTATATACATAGTTATTTTTATAATATTTTTTTAAAAAAATAAAGTAAATATTAGTATATACTGGCTACAATAGGTAGGTATTTATACAGTTCCAAGTAATGTTTTTTTAAAATTCAAAATTTTGTGGTTGAATAAGACCAGGCTCCACTTGGTGGTGGTGCTGGGAGGAACAATGCTCCACATTCACCACAAAGAAACTTTGGATTCTCCATTCTAAATATTAGAACTGTATATCATGAAACTGTGAAACTCAAATGACTTAGAGACAAACTTTGTGATGTCATAGAATTGTTATTCCATCTTTGAGCGGTGACGTAATTTTTGTCATTACGTCATTTTTATTGTAGTTTCCGATGAGCCAAAAATTATTGAAATTTTTCGTCTCATAAAATTTTAAAAATTATTTTTCAAATTTTTAAGATTTACTGATTTGATGGATTTGATTGGATTTATTCATTCTCTGATTATGATTAATGGCTTTATTAACGTGTAATAGCCCTTATTTATTCATTCATAACATATTCTGCATTTTTATTGATCTATGACATATATACAATGGTCATACATACAATATTATAAGCATATAGAAAAAATCATAATAAATAAAACTGCATCTCTATGGATAACCTTTAAATAAGCTTAACTTAAAAAACTAGGTAATGAATTACGCATACTCACCATCAAGTAATAATATAGGATACATAGACAGTTAACACTCATAAAACCCAATTTTAAACATAAAACATTTTTTTAAAAATGGGTTTCTATGGTCCTGCCCAACAGAACCAGCAGAACCGGCTGTACCAGTGGTTCCCAAACCCATACCAGGTATATGCCGGTCCTGAACCAGCTAACAACCGGTTAGCACCAGTGGTACCCCCAATTCTCAAAAAAGTACTTCAGGGACCCAGGACCAGGATTTTTCATATGCCTCTGATGAGACTGATATAATCTTCCTACAGTCGAAATACCATTTGCATACAGTAAATTATATCAGGCAAAATAATCACTTTATTTACCACAGTTTGCCAATTAGCAGGAAGCAGATTTTTTTAGTTTTCGCTATGACTGCTCCTTCCACTACTGCCAGTGGTTATGATACCCCCCCATCCCTAACAACAGGATTTCAGAAGAGACATTAAAAACCCTCAATGAAGTCAAAGCCAAACTTGGACAATCTTTATCCACAGTGGACCCACCCCTAGATAATACAGCTACTTCACAACATGTACCAATCTGCACCAGATTAGGCAAATGTACATATTGCCCCCTGATCAAGAACAGATCAGCAATCATTTGTAACTTCACCAAAAAGTCACACAAACCAATAAACTTACCAAAACAAGTCACATGTGAACTAAGTAATGTCATATATCTGATTACCTGTACTAAGTGCAACAAACACTATGTAGGAGAAACCTCAAGGGCACTTAGGAAGAGGATGTATGAATACAAAGCTACAGTCCTAAAGGATGGACAAGAAACACCAGTCTCCAGACACTTCAAAAGTGAAGGACATAACCACAAACATATGCAGTTCACCCTGCTGGAGTGGTGTACACCAAAGTTTGAAACGTGCATGACTTCCAAACGAAGGCGTATTGAGTTGTCATGGATTTTCAAACTACACTCTCTGGCTCCCATTGGCATTAACCAATTTGTGTGAATTCCCCTAGCTATGATCCTGATTACTAAGCACTCAGTAATCAACCCTTATCTGTCCTTACTATTAAAATGGTATATAACTGTCTTTTCAATCATAAACAATCTTTGGAAAAAATTATCTTAGATAATATTCAGGGATAGATCATAAGATATATATGTTACAGTCAATCTGTGAAACCAGTTATTACGCGTAATGACTGAAAGTTTCAGTCATTTCACATAATGACTGAAATGGCCAGTCATTACACATAATGACTAAAATTTTCAGTCATTTCACGTAATGACTGAAAATAAGGTCCAGTCATTACGTGTAATGGCTGAATTGAGATAAATAGCTTTAAATTAGCTTTGATTACCAAGATTATTGATTGGGAAGTCAGGAAGGAGTTGTCTAAGGATGATTTTTTGAGGATTGGAGTAACATGGGACTGTTTGAAAAACTTAGGACACTTACTTTGTTCAAGTGAAGCATTAATTATTGAAGTGATGGGTTGATTTTTTGAGGATTGGAGTAACATGGGCCTGCTTGAAAAACACAGGACACTTACCTTGTTCAAGTAAGGCATTGATTATTGAAGTGATGAGGATGATGAGGATGTGGGCCAAGGGAACATGATTTACTTGGACAGTTCATGATGATTTTGACAACTTGATCCTCTCATTCCTCTGTAACAGTGGAGAGACGTGGAAAGTGTGGGGGAGGAGAGTCAGGGGAGATGTGTTGCGATTTGAAGGAAGCAAGGAAAGTTGAGCGGATATTCTCAATTTTTTTTCTGTAAAAAATTCAATAAATCTATCAGCCAAAAGCTGAGGAGGATTTATGAATGGGAGCAAATTGTCTGGTAGTCAATGCAACACATCACCTAGGGCTTGCTATGTATCTTGAGGGTTATTTAATAATATGAAAATACAGTTACAATGGTACTCAGGTATGAGTTAGAGCTTATAAATTACCCCACTCAGGCTTTATTAACTATTACAAGTTGTTACTTTAAAACACTAAAGGTCACTCCACCTTTGATACCCAGGCTGTTTATGTAGAGAGGTCAAACAACAGTAACATGGCCCCAAAGAACAAAATAACATGAAAAGACCTGCATTGCAATTAGGACAAGTAACAGTGGACAAGATTCACTTCAAAGAATTCATGGTTTCCTGCTTCCTAACAACCTGCCACAATAGAATTGAGCCTTTAATTAATAACATAAAAGGCAAAATTGTATCATAAATTTTGATGGATAAATGAGTATTAGTGTTCAAACAAGACATAAAGTTCATTTTTATTCATTGATCACAAAGAGTTATTTTACATTCTATGACATAATGAGTTTAGTTTTAAAAACCACATAAAATTTAAAAGTAATTAAATACATCTAACCATTCTGGGTTTAGGTTTGAAAATTCTGAATATAAATTCAGAAAGTTTGCGAGAATTCCAAAGTTATTAATTTGATTAAAACAGTTTAATATTTAATACCCATAACAGTTCTCTACCACACAAATGTTCACAGTGCAGGGGAACAATGTACAAAGGTTTTGAATAATAAAAATGTTTCAATGAAAAACAACACCTAAATTAATTACACAGATTGACTGAAATCTTTTCAGTCAATCTGTGTAAAAATGAACCATAGATTTCAGTCATTACATGAAATGACTGAAAATTTTAGTCATTACGTGTAATGACTGGCCATTTCAATCATTACGTGAAATGACTGAAACTTCACTGACTGGTTTCCAGACTCCATTATTGCGAATTTTATATACAAAATAATCAAAAATAATCAATGAGATCTCAAAACGTCATCACCTAAATGCGTCATTAATACAATACATGGCTTTTGACGTCGCAGCTCAAAATCACCCTGGTAATTAGAAATGAATTACTTTAATCCCTTTTACCTAGCATTTGAGAAATATCGCAGAGGCTATGGTCATCTCCAATCCATAAAGCACTCTTTGTAGGTGTCGTATTTCTATGTTGACCATACTGAGAACAGCTTGGTCGCATGTATTGGCTATAATTTGATAGGAAAAAACTCTATATATACATAAATATTTTTATAATAACTATATGTATCATTTTAGTCATAAGATACAAAGTTAATGGTATTGTCGTTATTAGTACTTACTTAATATAATATGGTACCTTTCTTGCATCTATTCCTTCTAAATTGGCCTCATTAATAACACTGGTCATCTGCATCATCCCCGCCTCTCTGACAATCAACCTCTCTGTCTAGATCTGCTGCTCCTTCTCATTCTCTTCCTCCCTCTCCCACCCCTTTGAAACAACCTCCACTGAAATTTCTGTGAAAGATATTTGATTAAAAACCCAAAAAGCAGGGCTAGGATGCAACTAGGAATGGATGCTAACAATATTACGATTTTTGATTGCCTACGATCAAATATATCCTCTTTAATCCCTGAATGGTAGACAAGAGTTGTTTTTTCACTGGTTTCAGATTCATAAGTCCTAGTGTCTATATATATGGTTGAACCTGTTTTACTAATCATGGTGCTTACATCTTTACTTCTGGGGCTGTTTTTAATGGTAACATCCCCGTATGTGGGTTTGAATGAGGAGGGGGAGGTTTTAGAATGCAAATTGCTGAAGGTTGAATTCGAACCCATGATCTCTCTTTCAGTGGTTCTTACTTTGTCCCCATTTGTGAGTAATGTGGTCGAGATGATTTCCCCCAAAATTGTTCTTTTGCTAGTTGTGTCAATGCTTGGGTAGTTATCTACAGAGTAAATTAAAAAAAAATTCACTACATGCTATATTTGAACCAACAAGGAATATGATACAGATTGATATGGTAGTGTCTTTAAAGAAGTTTTCCTCATTTTCGCTGAAATGTCATTCTTGTTTTTTATATAAACCACGATGGGATCTAAATGCAAAGATGACCTTGACCTAGATATATCAGCCAATTTCGGATTTTAGTGAAACCTCAGTTTTAGATCCCATCACATGATGCAAACATCTACTATATAAATAGTGCAAATTTTATTTCACTCTCTCATTAATTAGTTAATCACCCAGTGTAGAGGTAATACTTTCCTCAGGGTAAAGAAGAAACCCCCTCCATATATATTCTAGTCAGAGAAGGTCTCTATATAAAAGAAGGGGTGATCACATCTAAACAGAAAATTGTCTCATCATCACAACTACAGAAATCTTGTATGCAGCTAGTACGTGAACCCAGTATCTGGGAAACATAAAAACACAAAGATATCTATCTTTTCAACATTTTAGAGCTGTTTAGTTAAATAGAGCAATCTAGTCCTGTTTATTAACAACTTGGTTATGTTAAAAACTGCTAGCAAATGAGAGGACGAAATAGATGCAAATAGTATGTATATGTTACATGCATTTCAACTTTGTTTGTCTATAAATAACAGCAATATATCCTGACATTTATATGTTTCAGGTGAGAAGGTAGGTTATAAACACCCAATTTATCAATCTAATTGCTGATAAGGGAAATCACTGGAATGATCTCTATACCATTTTTATCACCTTGTACAGCTATTATACAGCTATATCGGGACCTACAGCATCAGGAAAATCTACATTTATAATTCAGATTTTGAGAAATCTGACAAACATGTTCAATGACCCTGTACATAAGGTTTATTATTTTTATGGGGTTTGGCAAAGACTTTTTGATAACATAGAGGTTCCTAATGTAGAATTTATAAAGGATTTACCTAACAAAGAACATTTAGAATCGATTGCAGATGACAAGCACAACTTAATTGTCATAGAGTTCTCAGCCTACAGTTCTCAGCTTTGAACAATGCATTCATAGCCATTCTTTTTCTAGAGAGGTGCATCACAGAAATATTAGTGTATTTTTAATTTTACAAAACTTATTTCATCAGAGGAAATACTGTAGAGGCATATCACTGAATACACATTATTTTATTCTTTTTAAAAATCCTAGAGATATACATCAAATCAAATATTTGGGTTCTCAGGGATTTGCAAAAAAATATTAGAGGCTTATTTAGATGCCACTGCTGAACCATTTAGTTATATAATGATAGACCTAGCACCAGGGTCTGATACTTCTTATATGTTGAGGTCAAATATATTTCCAAAAGAGTTAGCAATCGTATATAAGTAAGCGACACAGGCGTTTTTCGCATAGTTTTCAATTTGTATTATCAGATTGAGGATGCTTTTGATTTCTAGGAAATAAAAAGTTAGGGGGACATGTCTAAAAAGCTAAAAAATCAAAACATTTTATATATCTGCTATTAGAGAACAATCTGAATCTTAATAAATATATATTGGCACATGCTGGTAAAAGAAACCTACAGTCTTTAGCAGAAATCTTCTGTGATGTGTTTCGACTCCCTTTATTGAATAAAAGTAAGAACAAGTTTAATAAGAATATTGCTAAGAAGAATTACAAAGTTTTCTCAGAGCTGTTAAATTTATTAGGTAAATATTTAAAAATCATTCTAAAATGAATAAATTCATACTGGTTCCTAAAGAATAATTTGAAAAATTGAAGGAAAATCAGATATCCGATTCTGGTGGGTCTATGATATCTGAGATAGGATTAGATACCACATTCCCCATGCCCCCCCCCCCCCCCCCAATAAAACCAACTGCCAAGAAAACAAGCAATTGGGAATAAATATATGTTATTTATTAATCTACTAAAAATTTCTTTTAATGACATGTAATTCAACATTTAATGGATAATTTGTACATTACTGACACATAATATAACATTTAAGATGAAAGTTATACTTTGCAATCAATTACTTTATGAACACTGACACTGGTGCCTAGGATTGCAAGAGGTCTAGCTAGCACCATGCAAGAACTTTAAGAGATTACTGGCATTGGCAAAACGACAATTACGTATTACTAATGCAATGCCTTAGGTCAGTAAGACCTTACTAAGACAAGGGCCAAAAAGATATTACACCTTGGCCATGTGAATTTAAAGTAAAAGGTAAGATGATATGTTATGACCCAAGAAATACACTGGCAGAACTTGAAATTAATTTACAAAGGATACAGCCAGCATAAAACCAAGTGTGCCTGGCAAGGCCCCATCCCCTGGGGATTAATAACGCCCAAGCCAAAAATAAACAGGGGAGGTCAATGATGTGAACTCCCAAAAGGTCACCCAACCTAATTGAAAGACATAGC
Organism: Sabellastarte sp. h YS-2021; assembly: GCA_964017235.1. Lineage (NCBI taxonomy): Eukaryota > Metazoa > Annelida > Polychaeta > Sabellida > Sabellidae > Sabellastarte > Sabellastarte sp. h YS-2021. The sequence goes on along the minus strand of OZ024939.1, from coordinate 18,296,182 downwards.
TACGAGGAGAATTTAGCATAGATAAAATTTTTAGAGGGGATTGGCATGGCCAAGGCAGAGTTGGTACTACGAATTAATTGAAATAGTAGTTTACAAGTTCTATGGAAGTATTTTTTAGATATTATTGTGGAAAATCTGGAAGAATGTGGAAGAAAATAAAGTGAAATGTAGGATAAAGTATTATAACTAGGGGGCCAAACAGCCAAACTTAAGAAAGTAGGTGATTTTGGAAAGTAGTGGAAACGGCTGAAGGGGCAGTGGAGAGGTCATTGATATACTTCCATACCGAGTCTGAACGCCATGTGCCGTGGTGCATGATTTGACTCAATGGGACACCATGTTGAAAAGCCCAAGTGGCCCCAGACCTCCTAAAGTCATGAAATGTGAGATGAGGGGAGAGTTTTAGAACAGTTGACACAGTGCGTAGGTGACGGCGTGCAACCGAGTCTGTCAAGGGGACCTGGGCACGAACCCTGGAAATCTGAAAGAGTGGCTGATTGGAGTCACCTGGAGAGCACAGAAGGAGAGAATGCAAGGCTGCAACTGGGCACAATAGAGATGCACCGAGCATGGGAAGGCTAATGGTTCGAAGCTGTTGTCTGTTTTGCATGGTCTTGGACCATTTGATAATAAGAAGGACCTGATCTTCAGCAAAAATAACATCACCCTTTGCAAGGTGAAGGGTATAATCGAAGGTAGCCACAGTATGAGGAAGAATATTAGATAGTCGCAAAAAAGAAAAATATGCTAGTATGTACAAAGGTTTGAAAATCTGCGCATTCTGAAGACTATCGGCAACCTGTACAATACTTGTAAGTAATTGAATGTCAATATGTTTATGTAGCTTGGGCTGTAATGGCCTGTTGATTTTTAATGATTTCAGAAAATACTGTATCTGCTGATGTTGGAAAGCAACAGTGTCTAAATTAATACTATGCACTGGGCTCTGATTCCAGCCAAATAATTTGATATATTTGCAGGAGAGATTTGGTTCAAGACCAAATATTCCATGAAAGCAAGTAACACGACATGATTTACCTGGTCAAGGTGGAAACCAGCTGCCACCAGGAAGCCAAGGAAGTCGCGAAACATGCGCAAGTAGGCCTTCTGAGTGGCTGGTCTGAAGGCAGAGTGTAACCTGGCTTGTGCCCTGGTGGCAAGCTGGGCCACAGGGTCGGGGAGACCCACAAATACATCAAATATAATAATTTAAAGCAGTTAAATCAATATGAGTGTTTATCCATATGAAATGTGGCAATAACTGCTTAAGTTTATGTTCAGGATTTGCAGTGATAGTCCATCTGGACAATAAGTCGGCAATATGGTTATTTTTGCCAGGGATGTGTGAAAAAACTAACTGTATATTAAAAATAGCAGATATCAACCACACATTTCTAGCACACAGTGCCAAGAAAGGGTCCCTGGTCTTGCCAGAGTTCAGTACCTCAACCACCGCTTGATTGTCGCATTTTATTTCGACCTTTTTGTTTTGCCATATGTTTGACCATACTTTGAGGGCTACTATTATATTTAACATTTCCAACTGGGTTATGTGGAGATGTGAAAATTGGTCACCCAAAGGAAGGGCATAGACCATGGGGCCAAAATTCGCCCCAAAGCCTGACAAACAAGCATCTAAATGGACCTCAAAGTCAACTTTCTTATGATCGAAGTATGTGACTCCATTATATTGTTGTAAGAAAGTAAGGAACCAGTTTAAGTCCTGGTGAAAAAATGAAGTTAGTGGAAAATTTGAATCGTGCGCATTCTCTCTGAGTAGTTGCAGCATGCGATTAAGGAAGCTTCTTGTTGGGCGAACACACTTAGTTATATAGAGTAATGACCCTAGTAGGGATTGCAACTGTGTCCTACTACACGATTTTTTGTATTTCCATTGTTCACACATATTCTTGATTTCCAGGAGTTTTTCAGGAGGTATGGAAATTGCTTTGTCGACAGTATTAATTAATATGCCCAAGCAAACCACCTCTGTAGAGGGTGGGATTAATTTCTTTTGGCTGACCTGTAAGCCTAGATCCTGGAGCAAGGACAATAAAAATGTGTAAGATTCATGAATTTTTGATGGCAGACCGATATATATGAGGTCGTCAATGTAATTTAAGAGGGCATTATGACCATGACATTTCATAATATATCTTATAGCGTTGCTGCACCTCTCAAAAAATCCGGATCCGAGGCGAAATCCGAACGGAACCGATCCATCGAGATATAAATGATTGTGGACTATCCCCAGTAAGTCAATATCCCCTGGATCTATTCTAAGCTGTCTAAAGGCCCTACTTATATCCACCTTGAAAAGTAAGGCCCCAGGGCCAAGATGTTTAAGTTTATTAGTAATATCGTCCACTGCAGGGTATTGCAAGGTGAAATAGGTGTCAAGGTATTAGCATTTGTGCACAAAATCGTTCACAGATGCACCCTTGGGCCAACTCAGATCTACTATAGTTCTTCTAACATCCGAATTTTGCTTCTCCCTGGTCATAAGTGGGGAGATATGAACTGGGAATGGAGGTTCGTGAAAAGGGCCATATATTGCATTATGGGTTAGTTCTTCATCAATATATGCATCTACATGCTTTTGAAATTGATCTGCTGACGAATGATTGACATATGAGGAGGTAATAACACTACCCCTATGAAAACCGAATTGCAACAAGTCGGGGAGCTGCTGATCCCAATAATCTTTGAGATATGTTCGCCATATGTTAGCATTCAAGTTGGTTTCCACAGGAATACGACATTTTAGAAAATTTGGCACCCCACTATTCCTGACTAGGTTATGTGCTTGAATAATATCTGGTACAACATCCCACTTAACTGGGGGACCTGTGTAAATTTTTAAATCTGTCAAAGGTACGTAGCCAAAAGTACCATTATTTTGCCTTAAACAAGCTTTGTGATCCTTAGAATTGTCTCTATGATTCCAAATATACAGTGAAATTTTTTCCTCCCTGACGTATAGTGGTGCACTAGGGTCAGAAAAGGACAAGTCGTACGTGTGGCCACTCTCTGGAGCTGGCTTGAACCCAGTTCCTCCATCTCCCAGAGTGGCCAATTGTAGTGAATCAGTGTCCTTCTGGGGCATGAACCCTATATTGTTATGCGTGTTATTGGGAGGGGCAGAGACTTCAAGTCGATCTTCCTGCACTTGCTTGTGAACAATATTTGTTATTTTTTCATGAGATGTTTGCAGTGTAGTACCAGCCGAAGCTGTGACTACCTCATCCAGAGCAGTGGGTGCATTCTCGTGGCTCTCATCTATGTTTTCATTAAGATCATGTAAGATTTGGAAAGTATTTTTAGTTGGCAGACAAAAGTTTGCTTTATGTAGTTGTATCATTTTTTGAGAACACACTTTGTGGTTGAGAGCAACTGAGGAAGCCCTACCCACGGGTCTGGAGGATTTGGGTTCAATACTAACCTTGGAAGAGGTAACAAGAGCGGCATTTGCATTTCTTTGGGGGATAGTGACAATGCGAGTACCCTTTACGTTATCTCTGTTAGTGAATGTCCCACAAGTATATTGGGGTGTTTGTGAAGCAACTTGGGCGTAAGTTCTACCATTTTGAATATTGGCAAAAGCTTTGGCAGTGCCAAACCAAGACATGTATATGGCTTTAGAAACTTGAAATTCCTGATCATAATTTTCCCTAACTGTTTTGTTATTGTTCCAAACAACTCTACTTTGAAATTTTTTGCCAATATGTTGACTGACGCCCAACGCTACTCGTTTTTTGTAGCCTTTTGTTTGTTCTTACATTCTGCCTCAGAATGAGGAAAAGTTTTGCCATTTCTTGAGAAACATGAAGAGCATATGTGCCGATAAAGAACGCCTCTAGTTTCATGAGTACTATTGTGAGTACATGTACCTTGATTGAAAAACTGACAGGGCATGCTTTTCAAATTTTTGTCTCGCCTACTTGCATTTTTGTTGTGAATCTGGCTACTTTGTGTGACATGTCGTTGAGCATGAGCTCGCCTGACTCTATCTATGGCTTCAGTTTCAGTAAAATCTTTAATTTCGCCTTGTTCCATGCGACATAAGAGCACTGCGTGGCAGGCCTTTGCTGCAGACCATGAGAAGTCATTAGCATCATCTAGCAAAGAAATTAAGTAACTTAACATGGCTTCCTTACAATTTTTGTCTGACTCATCTCTCATGGTCCTGCAAAAGCCGGCCACCCATTGCCCCATGGTCAGCTGGTCATATGTGACCCTTTCTTTATTACTACCAGCCAAAACGTACTGATGTGGCCATTTGATACGATTTTTTACTAATACTTCAACTTGGCCACCTCTCTGGGATTTTTATTTTGTGTCAGTACCTGTTTTACTAATCTGCTGCAATTCTTTGATTCTATCTTCCACTAATTGTTGTATGGAAACATTTTTCTTTAAATTGTCGAGAGTGGGTAGATTCAAGGTTTCTGTAGCAGTACCAGTACTTGGTGTGGTCACGGTTCCGGTAGAGTGGACATGTGTGTATGGGCTATTGGCAGTAGTACTTTTAGCTTTACCTCGTGCACTCCTGCTGACAGTTTTGACATGTTTTGACTTTTTACTAACTTTATTTTTCTCTAGCTTTTCTAATCTGGTGCCAATGGCACTAAGTTGAGCCAGAATTTGTTGATTAACAAGAGTCTGATCTGGAACTGCAGCAGAAGTACTCGGATTTTCTACCTGTAAACGGTCAAACGAACGCCCCTGGGTACTCACATCATCACTATCCGAACCGCCAACTATGGCACTTAAATCTAAATCTGAATCAGAATTGGAAGAAGCATCCGAATCCTGTTGTGCAACCGATGTGTTGCCCAACAAGTTCAAAAATTCACTATCATCCGATAATTGAACTTGAATAGGAATTTGAACAGTTTCTGTCCTAGCAGAGCGCAAGTTGTATTTCTTTTTCTCCATTGAATAAAGCGACTGCTGAGCTAATAAAAGTACTTAGTAAAAAACTAAAAACCTAAAACTTAAAGCAGTATAAACACGTGTTTCAATGAAGAAAAAGAAATTTTCCTGTTTCCAGTGCTACCTCTCCCAAGTCTGAAATGCAAATGGAAGAGTGCATGTGGAATTTCCAACACCAAATGCCAGTCAGCCAATGAGAGGCTCTGTAACAAAAGAAGTACTTCCAATACTAGTTGTGTATGCAAACTACAGAGACAAATACTAAACTAAGGTGGCCCATCAGAAATGAACTCACAGTTGTGATACAACTGCCCGTAAAACTGAATTGCCAATAGAGGGAAAAGAGAGTAAAGAAGGTGACAACAATATAAAAAGGCAAGACCCTCCACCTGGTCTACCCAATCATTATCTAGGGGTAGATAAACCAAATATATCAAATTATGACAGAGATTGAGCAGTCAGGAGTTCCAGTGGAAGAAGAAGTGGAAACAGGGATCCGGAATGGGTCAGATTCTGGAACAAAAATATCAGATCAAGAGAATGGCTACCTCAAGGATATTTATTACAATCCCGGAAGTCCTGTTGCTTCCAGTGGATTTCATAAAATTTACAAATTTATTAAAAATGAGGAAAAAGATGTCAAACCTAAAAAACTAAAGGTTTGGTTAAGCAAGCAAGAGGCATATACATCTCACTATCCAGCTAGAAGAAAATTTCAAAGACCTAGGATGCTGGCGTTCTCCAAAAATTATCAATGGGACACAAATACAGCAAATATGATTTATGACTGGTAGAGAATTGGTTTATATTTTAAATGAACTAATCAACACTCTTGATGTGCAACCTAAAAAATTAAGAGGTGATCAAGGAAGTGAATATTTAAACAGAGATATGAAAAGATTTGTAACTGATAAAGGAATAGATCATATTTTCACATTCTATGAAACAAAGGCAAATTTTGCTGAGAGAGTAATAAAAACTATAAAATTAAAAATTGTTAAGTATTTTACGAATAAAGAAACCTATAGATGGATGGAAATATTACCGGATATAACTTACAGCTATAACCAGTCATATCATAGGACAATCAAAATGTCAGCCTCTGAGGCTCAAGATATTGACAGTTTTATATTATGGAGGAGACAATATGCTATTGATTTAAATACCAATAGGTATTAGGTTTTATAAAAAAGTTCTACTAAAAAATTTTATACCAAAAGATATAATTTCAAATTAGGTAATAAAGTGAAGATCAGTTACTTAAAAACAAATTTGAAGGAGAGTATTCCGAAAGATGGTCTGGAGAGATTTTCACCATTACTGAGAGGAAAATGAATCCGAATATACCAATGTATAAATTGAAAGACTATAACAATGAGGTTATAGAATCCTTTTTTATGAACCAGAATTACAGATGGCCTACATTGATAGTGATGTGGTTTATAAGATCAAGAAAATACTGCTAAAAAGAAAAAGAAATACGATATCTGAGGTTTTAGTAAAATGGAAAGACTGGCCAGATAAATTTAACTCCTGGATCCCAGAGAGCGATTTACAGGACATAAACTGGCCTTTCTAACTGTTGAATCAGCTGTTTGATTTCTTGCTTATATATGTTTGCATGATCGTCACATGATGAGATCCAAATGCAAATCTAGGTCAAGGTCGGTGAGAAATCATTTTAGATCTTGTATAAATAGACAAGAGACACAATGCAGGAGATTGTTTATTGGCCTGACTCTGCATTATGCTATCTATAAAATATTTTTAAAAGTATTTCATGTTCAATGTTACAGCAAAATACAGAGATGTGTAATTCGGATATTTATTTATTTATTTCCTCAGCTGATTCTAAGAGTTATCATCCAGACGATAAACCTCACACCTTCATTGTTGAACTTGGTGAGAGATTAAATTTTACTGGTAGATGGTTGATTGCCTTATCTGATCTCAATTTAAATGTACCAACCACTGAAACTTTGTATATTTTTTGTGATATTTGTGACATTTCATATTTCCAAAATTCAATGAAACCTATCTTGAGAATGATCTATCCTACACAAACATCAAAGTCAGTTAGTTTTTATAAAAGAAAAAAAGTCTGTTTCAACCTACACCAATTGACAAGTCAATTCATAGAGAATATTGGGTTGAATTTAACCCTATTGCTACAATTTCTGAAAGTAGTGCTGTAGAATTTAATATTCCTGGTACCTCACTAGATTACATATATTTAGCCAAGACTCGATTGCAGGTTACCTATGTTTTAACTACTGAGGATGGGAGTCCGATCAAAGATGAAAGGGGTGATGGTGGTGAATACTTCAGATCAGGTTGCTCCAGTAAACCTAACTCTACATTCAGTATTTCAACAAAATCAAAAAATAATTTTACCAGTGTAAACTATCCATATAAAGCAATGATAGACTTCCTTTTAGGTACAAATGACAACCTACCTAGGGGGTAATCCAGCATTTACTTATACAGCAGAGAAGACTATGGGTGGAGGGTCAATAACCTTAGAGGGTTCCTTGTATTTAGACTTTGCTTTTGGTCAAAATAGAGCTATTTTAAATCGTGAGGCTATCAATGTTAAGTTATTTCAAGCGGGTAATGACTTTAGATTAATGCAAAATAGTGTTAAGGTCTATAAATTAAAAATATTATCAGCTGTGTTAAAGGTTTGTCATGTAGGACTAAACCCCTCTGTTATTCTAGCTCATAACTAGGCCTTAAAGTTAGGTCCTGCATTATATCCTTTTTGGCGGAGTGACATAAAAAGTTTTAGTGTAGCTGCAGGTTCTCAAACTTTTATGACAGATAACATTTTCCATGGAAAGGTACCAAGTAAATTGTTAATAGGAATGGTTTCTAATTCTGCCTATTCAGTTGATATTAGTAAAAACCCTTTTAATTTTCAACATATGAATACCAATTAACTGGAGGTTAGTGTAGATAGACTACCAGTACCTAATAGACCACCCAAACCTAACTTTGAGGAAAAAAATTATGTAGCCTCTTATCTGAGTTTACTAGATAGCGATCTTAATCGAAAAAAAGGTATCATAATTCGTTTAGGAGATTATCCTGGTGGATATGCACTTTATCTTTTTGATATACAGAGTTTTGTTAGTGGCAAGATTATGTCAAGTCCAATGAAAGGACATCTTAGGTTGAGTATAAGATATGCAAAGGCCTTAGCTGAGACTATTAATGTTATAGTTTATGCCAAATAGTTAGCATTGACCAGATTTAGAAATGTAAGTATGACCTGAGACCTACTAGATTTCGTCATGAAAAAGAGCCTCAGTGATGTATGTAAGTGGTTTATATACTAAGATTTCAAACATCAGAAAGATCACTCATCAAAATCCGAGCTTCTGGGAAAGCACTCTAAATTATTTTGAACGTAAAGGAAAACACCTCTGCTAATCGGGGTCACATGATACTAGTAGAGTAGATATAACTGTCGGGAGAGAGTAAGGAGACCTAGGATATATACATATATATAGACATCCTTCGTTTATATGAGTTACATTTAGTTTAAACATAAAATGCATATGGTCAATGATGGATTCTTACACCCTAGCTAGATTAATGTCAAGCGATAGGATGATTGAGAAGAGGTTTCGTGGTATATATCCACTAGATATGATTCTTAAGAATCTCCCTGCTAATTCTTTAATTGTTGTAAATCAAGACAGGTCCATGGAAACAAGAAGTCATTGGATGTGCTACATCATAAAGACAACAACATATTAGAACATTTTGATTCAGTAGGAAAAACACCAAAAAAGTTTATACATAATTTATTAAAAAGTAATAACAATACGTATGTGTACAACAATAAGAGATTACAGGCATACAATACTAATACATGTGGATTATTCTGTTTATACTACACTTTTTATTTGTGCAGATTGGTTTCATTTGCTAATATATTACAAGGTTTTACCTCCAGTTTCTCTGAGAATGAAAACATTGTGATTGATTTCTTTTTGCTCAATTTCAAGTAAAGGTTGTATTATTTGCTTATTTTAATTTTATTTTTTTGTTGTTAACCCAATAAAAGTATTTCTGCATTAGATTGCCTCTTCATTAAACTTCTTAGCATATTCCATCAGAATCTGTCCCATAAGGTTATTTGCTGATACTGATGATAGAGATATAACCTCAGCCATTCTAGATGACAGGGTAGTACCCCCAAATGTCTCCTCATTTTTATCTAGATTCATTTGCTTATAGATTATACATTTATCTTGGGCATTGTACAATTCATTTCTGAACTGCTGAACTTGTTGAAGCTTCTGTATAATAACAAATCTCATAATTCTCTCCTTTTCAAATTGGTTTGCTAGCAATTTATCATATTTCCTAATAATTGCTTGTATCTCGATTGGGTCATCAGATTTTTATTATCTTAGTGGCAAGAATGCTTTGGTTATAAAATTTAGGAAGCAGATGATAAAACATTTGTTCAGCTGAATGATAATTAATATCCCCATTACTGATTTTACAAGAGTATAGGTTAGATAATGGATGGTGGGCTTTATCCACAACAAATTAGTAGACTCCCAGGGTGATAAGGTTGTATCTGAAGGTTTTGAAGAAACATCATCGGCTAGGACCTCTATTTTACAGTAGAAATAATTAAATATTTTGAGAATAGGTATATATATCAGATTTTCTAATTCTAAAGCCCACATTATTAGAGTCAATGGTAGTTTTATTATGTAGCGCAATTTGAAATTTTTCCATTGGATTTTTAAGAATCCTCTTTGATAAACCTTTACATGATATTTTTTTATTTCCATCAGCATCTTCTATTATGTATGATTTAGAACAAAGTGATACCATCTTTATGCCTTGCCATTCACATTTGTAAGTGCCCAAATGTCTTCCATCGAGCGCCAAATGGCGCTGACAACACCTTCGAGGAAACCATGTATGATTTTCTTCATCTGAACATAATATAAAAATCTCTCTTTGAAATATATCATGGTGTGTGGGTTTGATACATCCATCTATAGATGGTTTATTAATATCCATATAAATACTATCAGTGTCTGTTTCTGTGAACTCAAAACTATTTTCTATAAAATATTCAGATATACAATCATAAAAGAATTCCAGCATTCTCAATTTAGCATGGAGTATGAAAAAAATAATCTGAATGGGGTTGTCTATTATTATGGTTTTCTTAGGATTCAACCTCAAAAATTCGGTTATTTAATTCATCTAAAGATTTAAAATTTGAAGAATTAATCATTTGTGTGACCTTGACCTTGTTGTACATATACCTAGTGTGTGTATGTTTAGAACGATCCATTAAAACAGATCCATAGCCGGAGTTGCTTAACAATTTGTATGTGTCACCTATAATTGCTTATCTGGATTCTGATCTCCTCTAATTCTATGCATGGTGACTATCTATAAAAGACTTGAATGAGGTAAGTGGTTGGTACTCTACTAGCTGATAAACCCTCTCGATCTCACAATGATTATTCAAATACCATTGTAAAAGAGGAGTAGCAAGCAATATTTTTTGCCTTAAGTCTGCTTTTTCATAGTCTTTTGTGAGAAAAGTTTATATCATTTTGCATACAGTACTCTTGCATGTGAAGTCCTATGTCATCCATTTTAACATTACATGTGCAAAAAAATGGAGGAAATTCTTGAAATTTTTCTAAAAATTGGGGAATTACTCCAATATCAACCTCTAGGGCACCGAATAGTTTGCCAGTCTTTACATCTCTTATTATCTTATTAAATGACAATGGCCCTTTATTCCATTGATAGTAGGATGGCAAATATTTATCATAAATCTTATTGCACTTGGGCTTAATTTGAGATATAAATTCACATTCCTGAATAGTAATCACTTTGAAACCTTTAGATATAAGAAAATTTCTTCTAATTATATCCTTTCTTTTGGTTTTCTCCAATTTTGAAAGCCATGCAATATAACAACTATTGCTACAATGGTAGTAGTAACAGCCATTATACTCATAAACTGTATTATTTCTTACACAAAATCCATCCACCAGATAATTACCAATTCTTGTCTCTTTAGAATTATTTAATTTATGAAGAATTTTGATTTTTTGTTCTTTCATAAGAAAATCCATCCATACCTAAAAATCTATATATTTTTCACTAACTTCTGGTCTGAATTGATGATGTTCGAATCTTCTACTATATACACCAGTGGGCATCTTCTGCTTAATAGCATATGGATAAAGTCCATTACAGTCATAGCCTACCACAGCTTTACATAGATTATTTTCTATATTTTTAATATTTGTAACATCTTTCTCATGGTACCTGGAGAATATTATCCTTGAACCTCCAACTATATTTTTCTTAATACTATAATATAAATCTGCATTTTCTTTATTTATTAATAAAAATTTTCTATCTGATGATTTATAGAGCATTTTCCTGGCTATTCCTGTTACATAATCTTTAAAATATCTATACCCTCGTGCCTATAAATATCTATGAAATCTGTAAGAGCAATGACAAAGGGACCAGTATCTAAATTATTGTAATATATCAGATAATCTTTAAATGTCTTCATATTATTTTGATTCCAAATATCTTTAAGGTGATCGGAGTCTTCATCAGTCTGTATAGGATTGGTATTACTTAATTTCAAGTTAAATGCCTCTGGAGGTGGAAGGTGTGGTTGATCTAATTTTTCAGGTGAATCTAACCATTCATATGGAAAAAATTCCTTTAGATATTTTGCATCCATATGCCTTTAGGAATTTACTATAAGAATATCCTGCTGCAAGATAATTAGATATATCTAAAAACTTCATTTCTGGCACTCCTATAGATATGTAGGTTTTATTCTTCTTAATTGTAAATATTTCGTTCTGTTTATATCTATATGTAATGTATGCCATTATGTGCTTTTTTATAAGATTTAAATGGTACTTTCCAGAATAAAATCCCAAAACTGTTATCTGCCTAAGGTATCTCTCAAATTCTTTCTTTAAACTGATAAATGGGTTTGAGACCTGTTTTTCCTTTAAGATATTATCTGAGGATTCCGTTGATTCAGAATCAAAATCTTGGGTTTGGGTACTTTGGTAGCTTTCTATTAGTTCATCCAATTGTAAGATCAGGGAGGAATATTTTTCTGTCAATATATGATAGCTAGTTCTACTATTGTCTAGGAGTGTGCACACCATCCTATTAATCAGAATTTCTTCATTCAATTCAACTATGCATTTAGGTTCTTTAAAACCAGTGACATTAGAGGCAATACTGATGCTGATAGGTACATGTATAGTTAACTATTGCAGTTTCTTGTCTTCTGAGTCAGTCAGAGATTGAATTTTTTGCAACATAGCCTCCATGTCCCATACAATAAAATTTGGAAAATATTTTTCTGTTTTGTTAAGATTAAGTCCTACAGATTCTAATTTATCAAAAATAGTTGGTTGTGTTTTACAGAAACCACCTGGAAATATATATTTGGTTTAGTGTTCTCAATAAACCCTTTTTAGTAGGACCAGGTATGCAGTGGTTTCAGTGGGCGGGTACCCGGGTATCCGCGCCGATGGGCGATAATAGCTGAAGCTACAAATATCTCCATATTTACAGACTTAAAACCTACAGAAATAATGGGATCCAACCATTTGCTTTATTTCTTGTTGGCCACGTTTTTTCATTCAAAACAGTATTACATGGAAGAAATGTAAAATAAAAAAGACTTCTGTACATTCAAGACACGGTTGTTTATACAAAAACGGAGTCACATGACCTATCACAAAAGCATTAACTGCTGCTCGGAATTGAAACTTCATTTTTATTTCAGGTTGGTAAGTGAATTTTATTAACACAAAATTATTAACTACTGTGTGAAAATATTGTACTCTTATTTATTTAAGGAGTGCATGTCACTATATAGCCAATATACAGCGTTTTATGGACTTGGAATTAAGTACCTGTGTTAATATACTGACGATTTTCAAAGGGCTCCGGTTATTTGACAATGTATAAACAACCAAAATGAAAGACAAATAAAATACTATAAAGGGTGTACAAGGGTGAGAAAACAATATTATTGTGCATTTTAATTGAATAGTTTCATTTTTAAGTGAATTAATGAAGTCCAGATACGTCTGTACTTGGTCAGCCAACGTGGGCGATATTGACAGAAATAAACTTAGATTCAGGTACTCGGGTATGAGATGTTGGATTCGGGTAAGTATTCAGGGTTCGGGTATTTTTCATAACATTGGAATGTGTGTCTCTTCAATGCCATATCTTCTTTAAAAAATTAGAGCATTTTTCACATTGAAATTTCTTGGCATGCTTTGAAAAATTTGTAATATAACTATAATGATTATGGTATATATTGAGATACATTTTGGATGAATTATGAGACATAGTTTCATGTACACAAGTTACAGCTCGAGTTAAGATCATATATCAAAATCAAAAATGAGATGTCGGATTCGGGTAAGTATTCAGGGTTCAGATATCTTTCATAACATTGGAATGTGTGTCTCTTCAATGCCATATCTTCTTAAAAAAATTAGAGCATTTTTCACATTGAAATTTCTTGGCATGCTTTGAAAAATTTGTAATATAACTATAATGATTATGGTATATATTGAGATACATTTTGGATGAATTATGAGACATAGTTTCATGTACACAACTTACAGCTCGAGTTAAGATCATATATCAAAATCTTGACATTAAAACATTTCTCAATCTCTATGATATCCTCAAACATGATTCCTGGAAATTGGGATTCATCCATTGTTCGATTATTATATTCTAACCACATTCAAAAATAGTCTTTAACTTTTTGGTTATTGTTAAAATGTAACTTGAGACATCTGAAGAAACATAAATTATCTTGATATGGTAGATTTTTTCTATGATTAATTAAGACATTCTTCAAATATCTATTAGTAGTGATATAACTAGGTAGATTTACTGCTGCTCCAAGTAGAAAATCAGTTAAAAATATATTATACTGCACGTTAGTTATAAATGCCAGTGTCCAGGCAGTTGAGGGCCCTACAGCTCGAGCTTGCTCTATAATATCTATTCTCAAAATTTTGTTCATCAACAAACATAAACTATTTCTATTAGAGACTGTAAATGGATATGTCAGAATTATACTATTAAAATATGAAATATAATACCTATATTCACCTGTTTGATTATTAAATAATATCATACCAAAAGCAAAGTTAATTCTATATGTCACATTTTGATCATCATAAATTTCATTTAAATGTCTTCTGATCTCTGCATAACCATCATTGAGATTGTTAGTTGTAAAGTTATATACATGCCTCAATTCACCCTCATGATGATAATCCATTATATGATTCTTATTGGTTATATAAACCTCTTGAATGTTTTCATTTTCTTCATTCTGGATATAGTCTGGATATCATCAGGATCATTGTCATCATTCCCCCCATGTTGGTTCATGCTACGGTTGTACAGATCTCATCTACTAGTACAATACTTCTTACATTGACAGCAGATATATATCCTGGAGTTGTTAATATTATCACTGTTATGATGATAAGAAATAATATGAGAATTCAAAGCCGCAGCAGTCAAAAAAGGCAGTTCACATTGGTACTTGCAACATTTCTTTAGATGAAACTTGAGTTCCTCTGAGGTGTTGAACTTTTTTGCACATATCTTACAGATTTCCTGAGTTCTTTTATCAGATAACAGACATATTCCTTGGTGATACTCCAGATTAGAGTTAGTAATCATATCCCATCCACAATAGCTACAGATATAACGCCTTGGTGGTATGGTTGGATCCAATTCGATGTTTCTTGAAAGATTGTATAAGATGATGAAGAAAAATTTTCACAATATTAACAGAGTGTCATGGATAGTGGTAACAACAACATCCAACATATGTAAAACAAACCCAAAATCTCCTGGGAGTGTTTATATGGATAGAAAATAATATTGCATCCAATATTGGGCATGGATTCTGATTGTGTGCTCATGGAACCAGCCTATTTATCTGCTTCAACATGTGTAACTTGGTTAACATGTTTTCTGCATATGTTACGATGTTGCATGTAAGATTCAACTGAGAGTAAAGCGTTATTATTGTTATATATATATATTGAGAGAGCAGGTTATGAGAGCGATTAAATAAGTATAACATTTTATAAACAAAAACAGCTGATTAGGTCAAGTGATGGGATCCAAATGAAAAGCCTTTAAATTCCTTGATTGGTCAAATGCCTAATTAGGTCAAGGGAGGTCAATTCACGTTTGGATCCCATCGCAATTGTATATAAATAGCGAGTGAGAAAATCCACTTTTTCATTTACTGAGATAGTCCTTGAGTGTGCAGTGAGGTGTAATGTCCCTGTCCACATGTTCTCTATCTAGTTTATGATAGTTATAAATTGTTTTCCTGTGTTGTTATGTAGTAAACATTATGTAAACATCGTGTGACTTCAGTGGTTTAAGAGGTTTAGATATAAACAAGTATAATTATTTTGATGGTAAATATTCAGATAGCCTAAGGCGATTTCCTAAGATGATTATTAATATTATTATGCATTTGGTTATATAGGTTGTTATTAGGTATACAATGATATTTCAGTATATTACATAGTTGAGTCAGGGTTATTGAGATCATAGTCTTGGATGGTAAACTTATTACTACAAATAATTAGAGTTTAATTAAATACTTCAAGTTATATGTGTTTCTGGATAGGAGATTTGACCCTTAAAGAATTTACAAGGTCATATACTGTTGGAAGATTATTGGGGTTACATACCTAATATCAGGTCACATGTTGTAGATATTGGGGATTAAGGTTAGGGGTTAGGGTTACATACCTGAGGTTAGGTCATATATTGGAGTTAGGGTTAGAGGTTAGGGCTAATGAGATCATATGCTTGAGTTGTGAACTTGGTATTGAAGGTATTTAGTCCTTTTTCAGATGATTTACGAATAGCCAATAGTGATCATGTAAGTTCTGTGGCAATTAGTTTATTACTCAGATTGTTAAAAAAACATGTCGTCATTTCAAAAACAAGTGTTAGAAAGCTGGTACAATTTGGGACTGATCCAAATAGTACTGAGAAATATTAAATGAATATATCTTGTACAATAAAAATATAACCATAGCTAAAAATATTTTTCCTTGAGCCAGTTTTCAAATAAATTTGGTCACAATATCAAAGTTAGACCAAAATAGCAAAATTTTGAATAAAGATAATTTAAATTTATCACTAGATACAAAGTTGACTCAACTGTCATATAACTTAATCATCAGTGCAATTCCCAAAGAATGGAAACAAAAAATAAAAGAAATAGGCACTAGACCTGAAGACAGATCATCTGATGAAATTCGAATTAAAGTTGATAACAAACTAGTCCCCTATAAGTAATATTACATCTAAAAATATATATAATGAGCTGATAACATTTCGGTCAAAGCCATCAACATCCTTAAAATCATGGATTGAACTCTCCCCCTTCTTAGAAAAATATAACTGGAATGACACATTTGTGCTTCCATATAAAGTAATAAAAGAGATGTGTATGAAGGTTTTCTATACAAAGTATTAAATAGTTATTAACTGTAATTTTATTCTATTTAAGTGGGGTACAATGGCTGCTTGAAAAATTGAAAGTTAAGTTTAATTTAACAGTGTGTGAGGTAATTTTTGGGATACCTTTTTCAAATGATAGTTTGATGCAAATTATTAATTATGTTATTATTCTGGCAAAATGTTTCATAAATAGAGACATAATGGTAAAAAACTGACATTTCATAGCTTTATCTACACTTTGAAAGAAAATGTTAAAATATATATCAGTTCGGTAATAATAAAACTTAACGGGGAACCAGAAACAACTTTACTGTAGTATTATGAATCACTAATGAGTGATTAATTTCCTCATTCAAGAATCTTTTTTGGTGAAATTTTCTTTTTAAATGTCCTGTGTATTATGTATATATTGTTATGTATAATTTATGTCAAAATAAAAAGATATAAAAAAAAAGTTTCAGAGGAGAAGTGAAAGAAGAAAAGGACACAAAAGTTGTGCAGTGCAAATAGTATTAGAAGTAAAGTACAAAGTTAGCTGTTGAGGTGTAAAAAGTAAGTGGAAAACATATTTAAACAAAATCTTAAATTAGCTTTTGCCCAGCTTTGCACTGAGCTACAGGTCTGCAATTTTACTATGCTATAGCTGTCTTAAAAGTAGTGAATAACATATTTAAATGGAATTCACCAAGTGCAGTTTTCAATTTTAGTTTTCAAGTTACAATTAATTTGCTCAACAGTGAAAACCTGAAAGTAGCTATCGCTTATCTATGCAATGGGCTGTACGTCTGCAATTTTACTATGTTATAGCTGACCCCAAAATGGGTGTATAACACAGAATACATGTACTGTTAACACAACAGTTTTAAGTTACAACTCATTTACTCAACTGTATTAACCTGAAATTAACTATTGCTCAGCTCTACTATGAGCTACAGGTATAAAATTTAATTATTTTATAGCTGACTGAAAAGTAGATGGATAACACATTTGAACAAAATACAGTACATGCAATAGCTTTCAAATTACAACCAATTTACTCAACAGTGAAAACCTGCAAGTAGGTGTTGCTCAGATGTGCAAAGAGCTACAAGTCAACAATTTCATGTGGCCATGGTGGCAGAGTGGTAACACTCTTGCCTCCCACCTCTGAGGCCGGGATTCGGTTCCCGACACGGCCTCAAGTGGGAAAGCTGGTAGTTGCTTGCCATTAGTCAGCAGTTTACAGTACAGAACCCTGACAAACTGTATGTACTGGTTTCCTCTGCCCCTTCTAACTAACCGTCGTGATATGATCTGCACAGTGTTGAAAGCAACGTTAAAACCCCAAATAAATAACTAAATAAACAACAATTTCACTATATTATTGCTGACCCATAAGTAGGTGAATAACATATTTAAACAAAATTTTCTACAGGTATGCAATTTTACTATGTTATAGCTGACGCAAAAGTAGATGAATAGCATGTTTCAAGACAATTAAATGCAAATAGTTTTCAAGATAGAAGTGATTTACTTAATGGTGAAACCTTTAAGCAAGCTATTGCTCAGCTAAGCAGTGAACTACAGGTTTGCAATTTTACTATGTTATCACTGACTCAAAAGTAGGTGAATAACATATTTAAAGAAAATACTGTAAATGCAATAGTTTTCAAGTTACAAATGATTTACTCAGCAGTGATAACCTGAAAGTAGCTATTACTCAGCTGCACTAAGAGCTACAGGTCTGCAATTTTACTATGCTATAGCTGTCCAAAAAGTAGGTGAACAACATATTTAAACAAAATGCTGTAAAAACAAGAGTTTTCAAGATACAACTGATTTGCTCAACAGTGAGTACCTGAAAGTAGCTACTGCTCAGCTATCCAATGAGCTATAAGTCAATAATTTCACTGTATTATTGCTAACCCATAAGTAGGTGAATAACATGTTTAAACAAAATTCTCTAAATGCAATAGTTTTCGAGTTAAAAACTGATTTACTCAACAGTAATACCTGAAAGTAGCTATTGCTCAGCTATGCATTGAGTTACAGGTTTGCAGTTTTAGTAAGTTATACCTGACCCTAAAGTAGATGAATAACATGTTTCAAGAAAATTCTCTAATGCAATAGTTTTTAAATTGTAAGTGATTTATCATGATAACCTAAAAGTAGCTATTGCTCAGCTGTGCCATGAGCTACAGGTCTGCAACTTTACTATGTTATAGTTGACTCAAAAGTAGGTGAATAACATATTTAAACAAAATACTGTAAATGTAATAGTTGTCCAATTACAACTGATGTACTTAATAGTGAGAATCTTAAATTATCTTTTGCCCAGCTTTGCACTGAGCTACAGGTCTGCAATTTTACTGTGCTATAGCTAACTCAAAAGTAGGTGAGTAAAATATTTGAATAAAATACTGTAAAAGGAATAGTTTACAAGTTACAACTGATTTACGCAACAGTGAAAACCTGAAAGTAACTATTGCTCAGCTATCCAAAGAGCTTCCGATCTACAATTTCATTATGTTATAGCTGACCCAAAAGTAGATGAATAACACATTTAAACATAATTCTGTAAATGCAATAGTTTTTGAGTTAAAACTGATGTGCTCAACAGTGATACCTCAAAGTAGCTATTGCTCAGCTATGCAATAACTTACAGGTCTGGACTTTTACTCTGTTATAGCTGACCCAAAAGTAGATTAACAACATATTTTAAGAAAATACTCTAAATGCAATAGTTTTCCAGTTACAACTGATTTACTCAACAGTGAGAACCTGAAAGTAACTACTACTCAGCTATGCAATGAGCTACAGGTCTGAAATTTTACTATGTTATAGCTGACGCAAAAGTAGCTGAATGACTTATTTATACAAAATTCTCTGAATGCAATAGTTTTCAAGTTACAAGTGATTTTACTCATTATGGAAGGTACCGAAAGGTCAGAAAGTAACTATTACTATTACTTAGAAAAAGTAGCTGTACTTTTCAAGTGCAATACTTTTCAAGTTATAAGTGATTTAGTGCATGATTTCATGAATTTTAATGCATTAAAATTATTTTAGAAATTCCTAAAATGAATAATTAACACAGATCCAGGGCTGATATTTACACAAGGGAATCTACCTGTGGCCTAGTACATATACGCAAGATAAGAGAGAAATTCCTGCAACAGTCAATGGGAAAATTGTGATCAAGCGTTGGAATTTTCACACTTTTGGTGGGGGTACCTCACTTAAAATATTATACTTTTGGGGAGAAGTTGTTCACGCAGACACGGATATGGACGCCAACACCACACAGTGATGATATAATGTCAGCAAACTTTCAGTTCAAAGCCTTTCCTTTTTGTCTGTCCACTGAAACCATGATTGTTGTCAAGAAAGTGAAACTCATTACCCAGGATCATGGTATAAGCATTTACCAGTACCTACACGACTAGTTAAGAAAAATATATCTCCTGCAAAAGAAACCTGTTACCAAGACAGACAAACCCTCCTGGTCTTTTGTTAGGATCTTCTAGCTTCAGTTGTTAATCTGTCCAAGTCCAAGCTCGATCCAAAGCAAGTCTTCGACCACATAGGGTACAATATGATCTTTTGAAAGGGAAAGTCAGAAGCACCACAGAAAAGTGGCAGAATCAAACGTTAAAGATGGAATCTCTGTTGTCAAACCCGTTTTGTTTAGTAAGACAGTTCATGTTTCCCATAGGTCTTTTGATAGCCACAGAGAAGCAAGTGCCTTCATAAGAACAATCCAGTGACACCTAAAAACAATTGGCACTGGCGTTGGGTTTAGGAAAATGCAGAAGTGAAATTCATGCCTGGCATAATAAGGTTATCAGACAGACTGGTCTAATATGTCTTTCTACCCTTCTCTTTCTAACGTAGAATCAACCACCAAAGGAAGGTCATTCTAGCCTTGGTCCCAGCACTGGACAAATCTCTTTAAGAAAATTGTTCACTCTGTCTAGTCAGAGATCTTTTCTGGGTGGTAAAAAGGATCTTGGACATAATAAGGAACATGTCCTTGTCTCCTTCAAGAAGGGTTTAGACGAGGATATTTATATCCCCAGATAAAGGTTGGGGATATACTGGTTTCACGACTCTTGTGCCACAGCCATATGTTTTGGTTTTTGTGCATGATAGCTCAAAAATGCTTTCATGGATTTCATTCAAACATGGCACACAGGAGAGGAACCTTATTTTATGGGTACCTTACACTCCTAATAATAACCTTTTACCAACTAATGTTTTGTAGGCCAAAAACTATGTTACTCATCTTGCTCAAATTTTACCAGTGAACACACTGTTATGTTCTTCTTACTCATGCCAATAATCAAGAGGTTAAAATCGTGTTTGAGGACCATACTAAGGCATTTTTTCTACATTTTTTTCATCTTTTGCCTTGTAATTTTGAAATGGTAACTCTGAGTCACAAAGTATACTGGATATAACGCCTGCATGTAGTCTTTGTTTCATGAAAATTTGTGTTCTATGGCTTTCATTTTAATGTCACTTTAAGATCACCTTAGCGTCAATTTCTGACCTTTTTCCAATTTTAATCTCTATAGCTGTCACACCACTTGAATGATAGAGGTACATACATGAATGATAGAGATAGAAATCTCATCTGGGAATAAATTAACATGTAATAATTTTACATGTACCCAAAATCAAGGCTTCAAGTAGACATTTAACTGCTGTATGCGGATCATAATACCAGTCATAATTCCCCATTTTTCACATATTTTAACTTGGAAATGGTAAGTCTGACAAGTGTCAAACTGTATTAGATTTAATTTCTTTATAAAATCGTTATCTGTGGAAAATTTAAGCTATGTAGGTTTAAATTTCAGATCATCTTAACGTCTCTGAAATGTCCACAGGGACCATTCTATGAACTATTTGCCACTTTAAGCCCCATAGCTCTAAAATGATGTGGTTCATTCACCTAAAATCTCATTGGGGAAATATGTTCCCTTTATATGTGCAAAACATCAAGGTTTTACATGTGAATGAGATCCATAAACAATCTACACAGAGGACTTTTTTCTGCATTTTTCACATATTTTGCCTTATATCTTGAAATTGGCAAATCTGACCAGACTCAAACTGTAGTAAATATAACTTGTATATGTGGTAATTGTGTGTGAAAAATTTGAGTTCTGTATTTGTAATTTTAAGGTCGCCTTCAGGTCCAAAGGTATGCCCTGAATGACCAATTATATGCACTTGTCACTTTAAGCCCAAGCTTTAACCTGAACGAGATATAGTTTATGTACATGATCCTTGTCTGTGTTGAGTTTGAACGCAATATGTTTTATTTTATGGTCACATTAAAAATTCTAAAATTACCACAGAGATCCAGTTTATACGTTTTGGACCATTTTTTCAGAAAAAAACATGTAACATGGCTCAACCTCTACCTCATCCAAGTCAATATTAAGATCAATCAGGTGACAATTGGTTGTTTGAGAAGTGATTGATTATCTGTTAATGTATTTTTTTCCTATTTGGATCTTATCTTGTTCATGAATTATTCTTCTACTTTTTAATGTAAATCATCTGCAAATCTAAGCTCTTTAGCTCTAATACTTTTTGAGTATTGGCGGTATATGAAGCAGAACTTGACCTGTGTACTGTGACAAATGTCAGCATCTTTCTGTCCGTCTTTTTACCTTTTCCCTTCAGCCTTACTCCCTCTCCCACAATGAGTGGTCCTTCTGTTTGCATATATCTTTTACTCTACTGAGACTGACTTCCTTCCTTCTCTTCAAATCATTGAAGAGAGAAAAAGAAAAGGATGGGGATCACTTTGGTCCAGCACTGGTGAACTGGTTAAACTTCAGGATCAATACTTTGTGTGTCTCCTTATTGTTTTAAAACTTTGATCCTTGTCGTCCACTAGAAGGCTATGCCCATTCTCCAGGATTTATTCTAATGTCTGTTAGGTTATATATATAAACGCAATAACATTTTAAAATTTTTATATATGTTAATCTTTACCTAACAAACAGGGGATTCCCAGTCAATGGGTCCAGCAAGTCGTTGGGGAGCTACAAGTCCAGATGTAGCATTGTTCAGGACATCTCTTTCTGTTGTTTGGTGAGACCAGATGATGCTGAACTATAACCTGATGGAACATATAGACTTATTAAATTCAATTTACAATTATGATATTGACTTATTAAAATTTTATTACAATTAAAATTTTCTATTTAGTTTCAAACAAGTATGTAACTGTTGTTGGTGAATTTCTCAAGATTCTGACCCTCAACATATGGATACTATGGATACATTTGTCCTGTAGTTTTGTCAGCAGAGAAGTTATAGCAACATGAGACAGTAATTGGAATGAAAGGTTTACAAGATTTGAAACCTTATTGGGGATAAGTTTACATTTTACAACTGTTAAAGTATCAATATCACTAAAAGAGCTAACTGGTCACTTTAGAAAAGTCTTTTATCACCCCTTCATGCATCTGATCCACTAATCTGGTCTCACTTCCGGTGAATGTAAAGGAGGCCAGTGCTAAGTCAATTAAGGACCTAAAAGACAAAAAAGCTCCTCTAAGGACTCAAAAGATGATCCAGTTCCAGTACTTAAAAATGAAAAGCTTGGGCTGTTAAAAGAAAGATACTAAAACTAAGTTGGATGCTTATTTATCTCATTCTTCAAACAATTCAGCCAGGTATGACCTCCACCAATTAAGGTAATATTTTCCTCATCGCCCTGTAAAGAAATTCTTCAGGTAGAATAACACTCAATTCAGTTTGTTTTTCAAAAATAACTAAGCCTTCAGCTCTCACCTCTTCAGGTCCAGCTTCCACTATATTATCTAAAGGAGATCTCAAAAAGTGGGAAAGATATGCAAAAGAAGTCTTGTAAACTGTTAACCATGCAACTGGGTTCGGTTGTTACACCACGGAAATTCAACATAAAATACTTGGATTACACCTAACCATGGGATAAAGTTTAATGCATATAGCAAACAAAGGAATGCCAATCTGTTCAGATTGAGCTTATTCACAGATACAGTCCTCCACTTGGCTGATGTAAAAATCACAACTTCTGCAATTGTTCCAGGACCCAAGCCTCACAGGAGTTAGTTGAACATTAGGTACAGGCTATATGCTATATGATAGACAAGATAGCAGCTCCTCAAAACAGGCCCCAGGTCAGCCTCAGCAAGCATGGATACAGTTATCTGTAAAGGATATGTTAATGATCAAGACATATGATCAAAGCGGGCCCACAGTTGCAAGTATTATAAATGCCTTTTACTGTGCTCAACATCCAGTAGCGAAAGTTCAGTTAGACAATTTGGTTCATGCACCTTTTGCAGGTTCGGGGGGGGGGGGGGGGGTGGCTAAGTCCTGCAATTTGTCAGATAAAACTAAAAATCATGCCAGAAGTGCTTACTTTGTATATATTGTTTTAGCCCATAATGTTGTTAGTGTCCAAAATGTTACAAAAGATCTTCATGAGGGGGCCAACTGCAAATTTTTGTAAGCATGTATACCCCTGGGTTTGATTCAAAGGGTGGTCTTTATCTTAAAGGAATTCTACCGCGTACTCTTCAAGATGAAACCCCCTCTTACTAGGTTACCTCTGATATGCCAATCCCTTCGGGAATAACTACCTGGATGATATGTTGCATTCCCTGATAGATAAGCAGGCAGAGAAAAAAGCCTTGGTTTGGTCCTCACTTGCCTTTTAAGACATGTTGTCTCTGGTTCAAATCATAACCAGCCAATACCCAGATATCATGCTAACATTGACCCAACATTTGCCCAACGTTGATATAACCATCAATCTAATGTTGGCAACCACCATTGGCCCAATAACTTTTTAGCTGGCAGTCACAATGTTTGTCTGATGTTTGCAGGCCACTGTTAAAACTTGTATTCACATTATAGCATCAGCCAATGAGATTGCAGTATGGAATTTAGCGACCATTGTGTAGAAAAGGCAATTATTGGTTGTGGGTAATTCTTAGTCAAGGGAATCACTGTCCAGAGTAGTAAACTAAGTGCCACACCACTTACACGATCACTATTGGATATTTGTAAATCAGCTGTAAAAGGGTTATATAATCAAGTACCAACCCCACAACTCAAGCATATGATCTCATTAGCCTAGATATGAACCCCTAAGCTAAGATCTAACCCCTAGATCTTGAACTAACCCTAGGTATGTAACCCCATATCATATATGAACCCCTAAGCTATGAATATGTAACCCCATATCATGATGATTTAGTTCAAATCTTATTTATCTAGGGTTACCTCTGACCTAACCCCAGGAATGTAACCCGAACCCTAACCCCAGGAATGTAATCCCAAGCCTAACCCCAATATTATTTTCTGCCCAGGAATGTAACCCATATGTAACCCCATATCATGATGGTTTAGTTCAAATCTTATTTATCTAGGGTTACCTCTGACCTAACCCCAGGAATGTAACCCCAGCCCTAACCCCAGGAATGTAATCCCAAGCCTAACCCCAATATTATTTTCTGCCCAGGAATGTAACCCATATGTAACCCCATATCATGATGGGTTAGTTCAAATCTTATTTATCTAGGGTTACCTCGAGCTAACTCCAAGAATGTAACCCCAACCCTAACCCCAGGAATGTAATCCCAAGCCTAACTCCAATATTATTTTCTGCCCAGGAAACACTTATTCAACCCTAACCCCAATATCTATATCTCCTGTCAATGGACATCATGATCTAACCCTGGATAAATAAGATTTGAACTAACCCTAGCTATGTAAACCCTTATCCCCAACTTATGATTTAAGCCCAGGAATCTCTATTTATGTAACCCCAACCCTAACCCCAATATCTATATCGTAATATCTCTGACATATGACCTAACTCTAGGAATGTAAACCCCCAACCCTTAACCCACATATCTTGAATAACTAACCAAATAATCTCATAACAACCTTGATTACAGTGTAGGAATGTTTTTAAACCAACCTTAAAAGGGTTATATAATCAAGTACCATCCCTAACTTATGACCTAACCCGAGGTATTTAAACCCTAACACCAATATCCCCATCAACTGAGCAAATAATCTCTAAACACTCATACCCTCACCCCTGCGTAACCCCAATATAATCAACAATTACTTTGAAATGACCTATCCTCAGGTATGTAAACCCTTAATATTAAATTAACCTCAAGATCCAATAAAATTAATAATATTATCATATAATCAAATGCTCCTCTCAAATGCTGCTCTCATGTTGGAATAATTACCAAGTAAGTGTTTATATAAGAGCTCCTCTTTAAACTACTGAACTTGATCATCTCACCCCAACAATTTACAAATGACATGATATTAATAGATAACCACGAAGGCGTTATAGATGTTGTTATTGTGGATGGGATATGATTACTAACTCAAATCTGCAACATCATCAAAGAATATGCCTCCATTCTGACAGAAGATCACAGGAAATATGTAAAATATGTGCAAAGAAGTTCAACACCTCAGAGGAACTCAAGTTTCATTTGAAGAAATGTGGCAAGTATCAATGTTTTAAGTGTGGTATACCCTTTTTGACCACTGTTGCTTTTAATTCTCATATTCATCGAAATCATCATCACAGTGAAAATCTCAACAACGCCAGGACATATGCATGCTCTCAATGTAAGAGAATTTGTACAAGTAGACGAGAGCTCTACCACCATAGAATGAATCAACATGGAGGGAATGATGATGATGACACTGATAATGAGGATATTCCAGACTATATACAGAATGAAGAAAACGAAAACATTTGAGAGGTTTATGTAACCAACAGGAATCATATTAAGGATTATCATCATGAGGGTGATTTGAGGCATGTATATAACTTTTCAACTAACAATCTCAATGAAGGTTATGCAGAAATCAGAAGACACTTAAATGACATTTATGATGACGTAGATGTGACATGTAGAATTAATTTTGCTTTTGGTATGATATTATTCAATAATCAAACAGGGGAATATAGGTATTATATACCATATTTCAACAGTAGAATTCTAACATATCCATTTACAGTCTCTAATGGAAATAGTTTACGTTTGTTGATGAACAAAAGCTTAAGAATAGATATTATTGAACAAGCCAGAGCTGTTAGACCTTCCACTGCATGGACCCTAGCTTTCATAACCAATGCCCAGTATAATGTATTTTTAACAGATTTCCCACTTGGAGCCAACATCAAATTACCAGGCTATATCTCGACTAATAGATATTTAAAAAATGTAGTAATGAATCGCAGAAAAAATCAACCATATCAGGATAATTTATGTTTTTTTAGATGTATCAAGTTACATTTTGGGAATAATAACCGAAAGGTTAAAGACTATTTACGAATGTGGTTGAAATATACAAACAACAGTGACATGGATGAGGCCCAATTTCCAGGAATTACCTTTCAGGATATCATAGAGATTGAGAAATGTTATAATATTAAGATTTTGATATACAATCTTAACTCAAATGGAACTGTGAGCTGTGTATATGAAACTATGTCACAAAATTCTTCTAAAATGTATCTTAATGTCTACCATAATCATTATAGTTATATTACGAATTTTTCAAAGTATGCTAAAAAATTTCAATGCGAAAAATGCTCTAAAATTTTTAAGAAGATATGGCATCTATAAGAGACACACATCACAATGTTATGAAAGAACCAAATATATATTTCCAGGGGGTTTCCATAAAACACAACCAACTATTTTTGATAAATTAGAATCAGTGGGAATTAATGTTCCACAATCAGAAAAATATTTTCCAAATTTTATTGTATGGGATATGGAGGCTATGTTACAAAAAATTCAATCCACCTCTGATTCACAAGATAAAAAGCTGCAATGGTTGACCAAACATGTACCTATCAGCATTAGTATTGCCTGAAATATCTCTGGCTATGAAGAACCTAAATGTATAGTAGATTTAAACGAGGAAAAATTGATTAATAAGATGATGACCACACTTCAAGATATCAGTAATGCTTCCTATCATACATTAACAGAAAAGTATTCATCTTTGATCCAACAATTGGATGAACTAATAGAAAGCTATCAAAGTACACAAAACCAAGATTCCGAATCTGAATCAACCGAATCCTCAAATCATATCCTAAACCAGAAACATTCCTCAAACCCAATCATAAATTTAAAGAAAGAATTTGACAGATATCTTAGGCAGATACCAGTTTTAGGTTTTAACTCTGGAAAGTATGATTTAAATCTTATAAAGAGGCATATAATGGCATATATTTTGTATACGTATAAACAGAATGAAATATTTACAATAAAAAGGAATAACACCTACATCTCTATTGCAGTACCTGAAATGAAATTTTTAGATATTACAAATTATCTAGCTGCAGGTTGTTCGTATAGCAAATTTCTTAAAGCATATGGATGTGAAATATCTAAAGGAATTTTTCCCTATGAATGGTTAGATTCACCCTCAAAATTAGATGAGCCATACCTACCACCACCAGAAGCATTTTACTTGAAATTAAGTGGAACCAATCCAATACAAACTGATGAAGATTATGATCACCTTAAAGATATTTGGAGTCGTAATAATATGAAGACATTTAAAGATTATCTGATGTATAATAATAATTTAGACACAGGTCCCTTTATCATTGCCCTTACCAATTTTATAGATATTTATAACCAGGAGGGTATAGATATTTTTAAAGATTATGTGACACTACCAGGAGTATCTAGAAAAATGCTCTATGAATCATCAGGTAGCAAATTTTCATTAATAAATAAAGAAAATGCTGATCTATATTACACCATGAAAAAAAATATTGTAGGAGGCCCCAGCATAATATTTTCTAGGTATCATGAGAAGGATGTTACAAATATAAAAAATATAGAGAACAATCTATGTAAAGCTGTGGTAGGGTACGATTGTAATGGACTTTATTCATATGCCATTAAACAGAAGATGCCAACAGGTGTATATATTCGAAGATTTGAACACAGCGATTTCAGACCAGAGGTTAGTGAAAAGTATATAGATTCTTACGTTTGGATGGATTTTCTTATGAAAGATCAGAGAATCAAAATTTTACATAAACTGAATAATTCCAAAGAGATAAGAATTAGTAATTACCTAGTAGATGAATTTTGCATAAGAAGCAAAACAGTTTATGAATATAATGGATGTTATTATCACCATTGTCCTCATAATTGTTATATTGCATCTAGAATAAAGAGTAAGACATGGCTTTCTAAATTACAAAAAAAACCAAAACAAAGGATATGATCAGAAGAAATTTTCTTATATCCCAAGGATATGAAGTGATTACTATTCAGGAATGTGAATTTGTTTCTCAAATAAAACCTAAATGCAGTAAGATATATGATAAATATTTACCATCATACTACCAAAGGAATAAAGGTCCATTGTCATTTAATAAAATAATTAAAGACATAAAGAATGGTAGGCTATTCGGTGCTGTGGAGGTTGATATCAGAGTTATACCTCAATTTATCGAAAAATTTCAAGAATATCCCGCATTTTTTTGCACCTGCAATGT
This sequence comes from Sabellastarte sp. h YS-2021, assembly GCA_964017235.1. NCBI lineage: Eukaryota > Metazoa > Annelida > Polychaeta > Sabellida > Sabellidae > Sabellastarte > Sabellastarte sp. h YS-2021. The sequence goes on along the minus strand of OZ024939.1, from coordinate 18,267,105 downwards.
TGAAATGGATGACATAGGACCTCATATGCAGCAGTACTGTAAAGAAAACGACATAAAGTTTTCACACAAAAGACTATTAATTAGTGGACTTAAGGCCAAAAAAATATTACTTGCTACTCCACTTTTACAATGGTATTTGAATAATCATTGTGAGATAGAGAGGATTTATCAGCTAGTCGAGTACCAACCACTTACCTCTTTCAAGTCTTTTATAGACACAGTCACCATGCATAGAATTAGAGGAGATCAGAATCCTGATAAAGCAATTATAGGGGACACATACAAATTGTTAAGCAACTCCAGCTATGGATCTGTTTTAATGGACCGTTCACAGACAAGATATATGTACAACAAGGTCAAGGTCACACAAATGATTAATTCGCCCAATTTTAAAACTCTAGAAGAATTAAATAACCAAATTTTTGAGGTTGAATCCTATAAGGAATGTATTATAATGGATAACCCCATTCAAATTGGGTTTTTTATTCTACAATATGCTAAATAGAGAATGCTAGAATTCTTTTCTGATTGTATTTCCAAATATTTTATTGAAAATAGTTTTGAACTCACAGAAACAGACACTGATAGTATATACATGGCTATAAATGAGGCAACCATAGACGAGTGTATTAGATCCTCACACCATGATATATTTCAGAAAGAAATTTTTAAATCTTGCTCAGATGAAAAAAGTCCCACCTGGTTTCCTAGAAGATGTTGCCAGCGCCATCTGGTGCTCGATGGGAGACATTTAGGTACTTATAAGCGGGAATGGCAGGGTGTTAAGATGGTATCACTGTGCTCTAAGTCATATATAATAGAAGATGCTAATGGAAATCAAAAAGTATCATGTAAAGGTATTTCCAAAAAGAATCTGAAAGATCCAATGCAAAAATTTCAAGAGGTTCTACACAGCAAGACCACAATTGAATCCAATAATGTCGGATTTCGGATCAGAAAGTTGGACATATACACCTATTCGCAGGATAAGATAGGTTTTAATTATTTCTACTGTAAAAGGGAGGTCCTAGCTGATGGCGTTTCTACCAAACCCTTAAATATTACATTATTACCCTGGGAGTCTACTAACCTAGTTGTGGATAAAGCCCACCATCCATTATCTAACCTCTACTCATGTGAAATGATAAATGGGGATAATAACTATCATTCGGCTGAACAAATGTTTTATCATCTTTTGGCTAAATTTTACAATCAGGTCGATCTAGCTACTAAGATAATGGAATCTGATGACCCTATAGAAATACAAGCAGTTATTGGGAAATATGAGAAATTATTAGCCAGTCAATTTGAAAAGGAGAGAATTATGCGATTCATTATTATGCAGAAGATACAACAAGTTGATCAGTTCAGGAATGAATTATGTAATGCAAAGAATAAATGCATAATTTATAAACAAATGAATTTAGGGAAAAATGAGGAGACATTTTGGGGTACTCCCTTGTCATCAAGAATAGCACAGGTTATTTCTCTCTCTTCAATATCCGGCAACAACCTTATGGGACAAATTCTGATGGAATATGCCACAAAAATTAACGAAGAGTCACCATAAATCAGCATATCTTTATTGGTTTCAGAATGACAAACTTGACAAGAAATTACCTATTAATACACTTTTAACTGAAATTCATCAAGAAGAAATTAGTTACAATTTTTTCATTATCCGATAAATCGGAGCTAAATCCTTGTAGTATGTTTTGAAAGGACATGAACCTGCAGGAATAGAAGCTGTAGTATAAACAAAACAATGCACATGTATTAGTATTGTATGCCTGTAATCTACTGTTATTGTACATATATTTACTCCTGTTACCTATTAATAAATTATGTATGAACTTTTTTGGTGCTTTTCCTACTGAATCAAAATGTTCAACTATGTCCTTTTCTTTATAATGTAGTACAATCCAATGACTCCCTGCCTCCATGGACCTGTCTTGATTTACAACAATTAAAGAATTAGCAGGAACATTCTTGGGGATCATATCTAGTGGATATATCCCACGAAACCGCCTCTCAATCATTCTGTCACTTGTCATTAATCTGGCAAGGGTATTGGAATTCCATTATTCAACACATGCACCTTAGATTCAAGCTATATTGCCTAGGTATCCCTACTCGACCAACTTGTAAAACAGAAATTCCTGTTCTTCCTCATCCTCTTTCAGTTATATCTACTCTAACAATATCACGTGACCTCATCAAATAGAGGTGTTTACCTTTACGTTCGAAATAATCAAGGGTGCTTTCCCAGAAGCTCGGAATTTTTGATTCGAAATCTCTCTATGTAGTGCAGGTGTTTTCCTTTACGTTCAAAATATTTAGGGTGCTTTCCCTGAAGCTCGGATTTTTGATGAGAGATCTCTCTGACATTTGAAATCTGAGTATATAAACCAGTCATTCACATCACGTGGTCTGTTAGATCTCAGCTCATACTCACATTTCTACTCTGATCAATGCTAACTATTTCTGGAAATTTTGCATAAACTATGACATTAATAGTCTCTGCTAAAGCCTTGGCATACCTTATGCTCAACCTAAGATGCCCTTTCATTGGACTTGACATAATTTTTCCACTAAGGAAACTCTGTATATCAAAAAGATAGAGTGCATAACCACCAGGATAATCTCCCATACGAATTATGATTCCTTTCTTGCGATTAAGGTCGCTGTCCAATAAGCTCAGGTAAGACGCCACATAATTTTTTTCCTCAAAGTTAGGTTTAAGGGGTCTATTAGGTACTGGTTGACCATCTACAGTGACCTCCAGGTAATTGGCATTCATATGAGTAGTAATAGATGTAGTGAAATCGCTCCACGGATGTGATAGGGAATTGATCTTTAATGTAGTTCCCCAACTAAGGTCAATGCAACCAATCACCTCCATATGGAAGCAGCGAAGTTTGGAAGCAGGGAACTTACACTGTATAATCACTTCCATATGGAAGCAATGACACTGCTTTCTGAAAAGAATCTAAATTTGTTGAAAATAAGGACAAATATTGACTGTGTAGTTTGTACCTATTCACTACCTCAACTCCATATGGAAGGTAATGTGAACTATGTAAAATATCAGCTTACACGTGGACTAGGGACTGGTATAATTATATATATGACATCTTGTTATAGTTTACTTGTTAAAGAATTCTGAAGTACCTAGATAATCATCCCTTATTTTGCATTACCCCATAAATATCACCATATATGACTGAAGAATTACATGTATAAGTAAATTAGTCCACATGCTGAAAAGACATCAAACTTAATGTTGAAGCAGTAGATCCCATATTGCCAACTCCCACGTGTCTCTGTCTTCCATATGTTGGTCATATGTAATCAAAAACTACATTAAGTGTAATCCTTATTTGTACTCTGTGAACTGATCTTTTTCTTTTTCTCCAGCATATGAAATCTCCTGCATATGCATACATATATATAAGGTAATGCGATAATATAATAAATATATGAATAAATTATTTGTATCTTCATGAAGTAGCATAGAATATTGTATATTTAATCTAATCCAATTTACACATGAAGGCTACATATGTTTTCCTCTCCTCTCATGAAGGGCATTTAAAAATAACAGAATCATATGTCCAACTCCACGTGTATCCTACCTTTTCAAAAGGTATTACCTTATTTGTACTCTCTGAACTCATATCCTCTAGCATATTGAATCCGTATTTAATCATAATTTAATTTTTGTAAACTCTGATTTTAATAATATTTTCTGAAACAAGTCTAGGCATGTATATCAACCCAAAGAATTTTTCCTATCAATGAATATCTCATAGACATGTCCTAACTTGTGTAACTAATCAACTGAAAAATGAAATACATGTCTCAGCAAAAAGTTGACCATTAAAATGCTATAAAATCACAAGGAAATCCTATATCATATCATTAATCCAATTATATGGTTACAATGTTTGCCAACACAAGGAATTGTTCTGATAATAAGGAATCTACAGATTATAATGAGGCAACATGTACTGCTGCCTCGAAACCGAACTGTGGGCTATCTTTAAACGGTTTCTCGTCATCCAAAGGAAGTAATACTCATCATTATCATGCTGGTTTCGCCTTATCTACAGATAAATCTCCACAATCCTCGCAGAGGTCTAATCTGCAAAGACCTATACATAAATCGATGGATGTTAATTCACTCAGGAAATATGAT